>CM048746.1:452850549-453509438 GCA_026315105.1 Locusta migratoria
TAGGTTTAATAAAAAGTTGTAATGAAACTTCTTCACCCCCCAAAGAGGTACATAGATTAACATAAAGCTAGACCCTCTGCATCATCCCCGTGGGAGGCAGTGGATTTGGTGTTGAAATATTAAATACGAATCCCTATTATTTAATTACAGATTTGGATTCACCCTGAAAAAAGTACATTTAGTATGAAACAGATTTTTCGTTTCATGGTAGATGACGCTGTAATCGACTAAAATTACAATAAGTTGTTCATATCTCGAACAAATAAACATCGGCCTCTATGTCTAGGTTTCACACTTCCACTTTCAGCAAATAGTTGGACAATATTGTGAAAATTCGTTGTGGAAGCAAAATTCCTATCAGAGAATGGAATGGCATATTTTTGAAGATCCCCTTGAACATCTATATGAAAGGTACGAGGAAATTATGTTTCTATGCCATAGTTGACAATTGCGTAGAGATGTGTACCATCCGACTCATGAAGTACAGTCTGACCACTTTCTGAGAGCAGCAGGACCAAGTATGACCTCCACTCCATTGTGGAAGGTGTCATATGACCGCATTATCAAAAATATGAAAAGATTGTATTTTGATTTTCCTAATATGGTGTGTATTTATTTGGCATATTATCGTTTTCGAACTGTTTTCAATCCACCCATCATCAAAGGAAAGAAAAAGAAAATGTTTAATTGAATAGTTACACCTGTTTTCACGTAAAATCAAAATCTTGGGATTTCAAGTTCATCCTCTGCCCTCCCGCTCACGGGGGCGATGCATGGGTTTCGAGATTTATGTTAATGGGTACTCATCGTGGAAGGGAACAACTTTCATTTCGACTTTTTTAATCCCATTTGTGTATTTAGAAATATTCACTAAAATAAATTTAAGTGTCCAATCCTGTATAAAAAGAGGACTTTAAAGGGAGATAATAGTAAAACAATTATTATAATGATAATGAAAATAATAATAATAATAGTAATAATGGAAAGATAGTGACATTTATTGAAATGTAAAGGCAGCAGAAAATTTTGATTGTAGTATGTTGTTATTTTAAGAAGGCGAAAATAGGAGATAACGGAAAGTATTAAGGTGGAATAATTAGTTTCAGATCTTATCAGGGCCTTTGTAGTACTTCCAGCTTGTCTAATCGTTTCTTACCTCTGTAATACTTCGAACTTTTCTAATCGTTTCTTACCATTAGTGTTCCCGTCCTATGAGTGCGAAACTGTTTTTTTTCCCTTATGGGACTTAACTATGGGGTCATCAGTCCCTAAACATACAAACTACTTATTAACTAGCTTATCCTAAGAACGGCACAAATATCCATGCCCGAGGGGGGATTCTAATCCCCTAACGTAGTGGCCGTGCAGACCGTGACTGGAGCGCCTCAGTCCCCTCGGCCACCGCGGCCGGCACGAAACTGTTTAATTCCTGGTATGATGTAAAACAAATTTAATTGATTACCATTGATCATCATCTTTGCACTGTGTCTTGTGCTGTACACCTATGCTGTATTAGATGCCAGTATTGTGTTAATGTTGCCTGCGTCACAATTTGTGTTATTCATCTTCGTGCCCGTGATTTGCTACGTTCTACGTTTGTCATTTAAAAATGTGTTACACTATACATAATTCAATGATACGTCTTTATTTGCAGAAGAAAGTGTCATATCGGTTGAGGAGTCTCTGAATAATTTCCTAGATCATTACTTTCCGAGATGACACTTTCGCTGATACTAAACATACACGGTAAAATACTTACGAAAATCTATCTGCTTTTTTATTGTAATGTTCATTGTTTGTGGCCGTAGTTAGCTGCCTTTCTGGTACGTGGAGGCCGAGTCTGATGTACATGTTGGGTGTGATTCGTGTGAGGTGTAATCCTTATCTGTACCCGTTTCTATTTCCGAAATTGCACCATGCCATGTTTTGTGTCGTGTGTTTTGTGTGTTTACTAGTCTCTTCTCATAAGGATGTTGTTGTTTATATCCGTCGTATAGCTCTCTAGATGATACGTCTACAATATTGTTTATTGTATTTGTGTAATTTTCTCTTTTACCTTGTCCACACGCGTACGAATCATCAGCAAAAAAAGAAAATAGAGGAATGAAGGAGTGTATGAATGACCGTCCCGGGCCTCACGTTCTGTGCGGACTCCAAATCTCGAGTGCTTCGAGGCATACAGGCTCCGCACGACTTCACCTCTTTAATCAAATTCTAAACATTTCTAAAATAGTTTATTAAATAAGACGCAGTCGGGAATACCCTCACACTATTCGCCGAATGTAACAGTACGGGTAAACAGTTGCCACAAGTTGGGTCGCCACACAGAAAAGTAGTGTACGGCCTGATCAATCTTGTGTTCACCGTTTGCGGGAGAGGGTGAAGAAAAAAAAGTGCGGGGTTTCTCAAGAGCTCAACAGCAAGGCGTTTAATATGCGTAAAACATAGAAAATGCCGAACAATAATTACAATTATGTGCACAATTACATGTATGTGTATGAAAAACATTCACGAATTAATAATGTTAGTTCTTTTCTGTTTCATTAATTATTTATTCATTGTCTCCTGTACCCTGTAACACAAGCGCTTTAGTTGAATTTGAAGAAAATTCTACGAAAAATAAAACAACTCACCATTAATATTATCGACAAATTTTTAATATTTTTGATATTATTTAATAAATTTTTTCCTTCAGAGGGGAACATCCTGCCAGTAGTTCACGTCCATGCTTCTCATTAAATTGGATTTCCTTTTCACAAAGAGTGAGACCACAGGTATTAGATGCATAACTGTCGAATTTTCAAACATGTACAGTTTAGATAACCTGGTTTGTGTTCTACTTCCCTATAATTTTTATTGATATCCTATTGATTTCTCACAGGACACCGCATTTAACGTTTCGGAGAAAACCTGAAAGAAATTATGATGACCGAGGGTAAACCGTTACTGTTTTACTAGCGTCGATCAGTCGGCGTCGGCGGGATGGGGTTACACATTTCTCACTGCCGCCCAGGGCCTCAGACGCTTAGTTCGGGTTGGAATGGCCGAGCGCTCTAAGGCGCCTTGCTGCAGAGCACGTGGGTGCTCACTGTTGGAGCTTTGAGTCCTCCCTCGAGCATGGGTATAAGTTAGTTTGTAAGCGTAAGGACTGAAAACAGTAGCAGTTAAGTCCCTAGAATTTACAGTCATTGAACATTTGCCTACTCTACCGCTGCTCTGACCTCCCTAACTTTACCCTCAAGGTCGGTTTACGAGATATAGTTCGTATCAAGAAATGTAATCATTAACCCTTATACAAACGTAGACCCCGGAACTTTGACAATGTCTCATACGGTAATTCGGAACGGTTCTCTTGTAGCGTCGTCATTGGGTTTGGTGCATCATTTCTGTGACGTTTTGTGCTAACTAGATGTAGATGAACCAGTAACCAAGCGTGCTGTCCCCTTTGATCGCCGAACTCCTCTTTGAACTCATACTGATCAATGTAATTGCTGAACGTATGTTCTGAGCTACTTTCCCTTACTAAATGACAACCTATTATCCAGCGAATCTCATTGGAAAGCTGCCATTTCCATAATTTATTTCACGTCGTCGTTCATCAACAAATCGTTCGTTATTAACACTTCCAGATATTCAGTGGAGGCAACTGCACCCAGTGACTGTTCCGCGACCGTACAGTCATTTAGTATCGATTCATTCCTTAAATCCTTTTTATTTATGTTGAAAGTCAACCGCCTCTTTCTGTATCAATATTATATACGCTATAGATCCTTATGAATTTCTTAACATTTTTCCAGCGGTTACGAATTCAAAATGTACTACAGCATCATCTGCGAAAAGTCTTCCGTCATATATAACGAACATGTTACGCTTCCTTAGAACACGCTACAAAGTACTTTGATGTTAGTCGAGTACTATCTGTTGAGAATGGCATTCTGTTCTGCTTGGTACAAACTCTTCAATATAATCATACAACTGTTTTAATTTTCCGTAGGCTTGCATCAAATGTCTCCCGGAAATGATGAAACGTGTACCTCGGCGCCTGCATCTAAAGTTTCCTTAGTTTCGTGGACGAACAGAGGGCCACTACATCATTGACGAAGGTAACCATTGTAAATCATGCAGAGGAGATTTACGGTACGGGTATTCAGTAATGCACAAAACATCTTCGAGAACTCTACAACACACTGACGTCAGTACTGAAAATGACCAGTGAATGAAAGAACGCCGGAGTAGGATGTCCGAAGAATGAACATATTTGTGTCATGTACTGAAATTTTTCTCATAACCTTACACTTTTTCTGTGAATGTATTTAGTGGTAGCAAATCGCTAAGTACAGAGACATGTGTAATATAAGCACAAGTGGGACTGATGACCAACCAGTCTAGTCCCCTCTAAACAACAACAACAACAACAACAACAACATCATAAGCACAAGTAAACGTCTACACTGCCAATCACGAGATCTTGCATCGAAGGTCAGCGAAATGTAATGCCCATTCGTCGACAACATCATTCGAAAGAGAAAAACGGTAGCTTCCGTGCGGCCTAACCATGCACTGTAAAATTTCTCTAACTCTCATATTTCCATTATCGTAATACACTGCTGGAATTAGTACAGCATCTTACAAATTGTTAATCCACTGAAGTTCCATTTTTGAGACAGTGCATATGGAGTATATCGGATCATTATATTTACAGATTGTTACCTCAATTGTCACTAAAATATTAGGTGTCGCTCATTGTTAAAACACACTTATTACTGCGCCGTCTAGCACGACAGATACCTTGGCTGGTGACGCTATTTAGATGTTATTCTGATTTCGCAAAGTGGATACAATCGTGGTGTAGTGGACGTAAGAAACAGATATGTACTCTTTTTCTATGCACGCTGGTATTAACGCTGTTTCAGTAATCGGGTCGACCAACAGCCTACTGGAATGCAAGATAGTACTGGAACTGTTGACAGAAAGAGTCACACAGTCATTTGAGCTTCTTTTCCGGTATATTATAAATCAGATTTAACCCTCATACGATCCACTTCCTGTAAACATCCTTCTATCTTGACAAAGTCCTCTGAAAGTGGGTAGATGTCACACAGATCAGTGAAAACGAACCTTAGATGACTTTAGAGAATCTGTGACTGACCTACATTTTATTATGAATGAGTTTCCTTCCAAGACAGCATTCCATGGTATAATACATTGTGACCACAAAGTCTCTTCGCAGCGGCAAGCTCCGCATGTCTCGCCTTGTGGGGCGTGTAAGGGTGGCAGCACTTTCATGACGCTGTATAAGCAGGACTATCCCAACCCTACCACCACTACACGTCCACGGAACACGAACAAGTGAGCACTGTGTGTGCAGACAACCTTACACGCCCCGCAACGCGGAGATCGCAAATGCGGAGAGATTTTGCGTACACACAACTTACTTAAGACTTAAATAAAACACAATTTGTCGGTTTCAAAACCTGACATACTGTCGGCCATCTTTGAAACTGTATAGGATTGATTTTCGAATCATTGGAATACTATGATCATTAGCTAACAGTTAATGAAACAACCTTACTGAATATCGGTATTTAAAATTTTATGTATAATAAACTAAACTTAATTTACAATTTAACGTTCACTGAATTTTACTTACAATTTAGCAAAAGTAACCAAAAATAAGTAATCAAGTGTGTAAGCTGTTGTAAATTCATGTAGCTCAGCTAAACTACTGAGCAAAGTTACTGTTATTTAATAGCAATGGCTGATTTAGTCTCCATATTGGTCAATCCACGCAAGGTGCAAGTAGTGACTGTTGGCTTGTGAGCATAGTATTGACTTACCTCCAAATAAAATTTATGGGGCTTCCTTGATATTGAAGTTGTTATGTTGTTATGGTCTTCAGTCCGGAGACTGGTTTGATGCAGCTCTCCACCCTACTCTATCCTGAGCAAGCCTTTTCATCTTCTCATAAGAACGGCAACCCACATCCATTTGAATCTGCTTACTATATGCGTCTCTTGGTCTCCCTCTGCGATTTTTACCCCACACACTTCCCTCCAATGCTAAATTTACGATTCCCCGATGTCTAAGAATGTGTCCTACCAAGAGATCCCTTCTTTTAGTCAGGGTATGCCAAAAATTCCTTTTCTCGCCAATTCTGTTCAGTATTTCTTCATTACTTATGCGATCTACCCACCTAATCTTCAGCATTTTTCTGTAACACCACATTTCAAAAGCCTCTATTTTCTTCCTGTCCGCACTGCTTATCGTCCATGTTTCACTCCCGTACAAGGCAACACTCCACACAAATGCCTTCAGAAAAGACTTCCTTACCCTTAAGTTAATATTCGATGTTAGCAAATTTCTCTTTTTCAAAAATGCTTTTCTTCCCATTTCCATTCTGCATTTTATATCCTCTGAACTGCGACCATCGCATGTTATTTTACTACCCAAGTAACAAAACTCATCTACCACCTTCATTGTTTCGTTACCTAATCTAATTCCTTCAGAATCGCCTGATTTTCTAAGACCGCATTCCATTATTTTTGTTTTGCTCTTGTTAATGTTCATTTTATACGCTCCTTTCAACACAATGTCCATTCCATTCAACTGCTCTTCCAGGTCCTTTGCTGTCTCTGACAGAATTACAATGTCATCAGCAAAACGCAATGTTTTTATTTCTTCCCCCTGAACTTTAATCCCTATTCCAAATTTTTCTTGCTTTCCTTCACCGCCTGCTCGATGTACAAAATGAATAACATCGGAGAAAGGCTACAACCCTGTCTTACTCCTTTCCCAACTAATGCTTCCCTCTCATGCCCTTCGAGTATAATAACTGCTGTCTGGCTTTTGTACAAGTTGTAAATAACTCTCCTTTCCCTCTATTTTACCCCTGCTGACTTCAGAATTTGAAAGAGTGTATTCCAGTCAACATTGTCAAATGCTTTCTCCAAATCTACAAAAGCTAAAAATGTAGGTTTGCCTTTCCTTAATCTATCTTCTAAGATAAGACGTAAAGTGAGTATTGCCTCCCGGGTTCCTACGTTCCTCCTGAATCCAAACTGATCTTCCCCGAGGTCAGCTTCTACCAGCTTTTCCATTCTCCTGTAGATAATTCGTGTTCAAATTTTGCAACCATGACTTATCAAACTGATGGTTCTCTAATTTTCACACCTGTATGCGCCTGATTTCTTTGAAATGGGATTATTAAATTTTTCTTAAAGTCTGATGGTATTTCGCCTGTCTCATACATCCTACACACCATTTCAAATACTCTTGTCATGGCTGGCTTTCCCAGAGACTTCAGTAGCTCTGAGGGTATGTCATCTACTCCTGGGGCCTTGTTCCAAACTAGGTCTATCAGGGCTCTGTCAAATTCATCTCTCAATATAGCATCTCCTATTTCATCTTGATCTACTTCCTCTTCCCTTGCTACAACATCGTCTCTAAGTTCATTACCTTTGTAGAGCTGTTCTATGTACTCTTTCTATCTTTCAGCTTTCCCTTCTTTGCTGAGAACTGGTTTCCCATCTGAGTTCTTGATATTCGTGAAGTTGCTTTTCTTGTCCCCAAATGTCTCTTTTATTTTCCTGTAGGCGGTATCTACTTTTCCCCTTCTTATACATTCTTCTACAGATTTGCATTTGGCTTCTAGCCACTCCTGCTTAGCCATTTTGCACTTCCTGTCAATCTCATTTTTTAGTCGTCTGTACTTCATTTTGCCCGTTTCATTTACTGCATTTTTATATTTTCTCCTTTCATCAATTAAATTTAGTATTTCCTGTGATATCCAAGGATTTTTTGTAGGTCTTGCCTTTCTACCTATTTTGTCCTCTGCTGCCTTCACTATTTCATCTCTCAATGCTACCCATTCCTCTTCTACTGTTTTATTTCCCCCTGTTTCTGTCAATTGTTGCCTAAATCTCCCTCTGAAATTCTCCAGAACTTCACTTTCCTTCAATTTAACTACGTCCCATCTCCTTATTTTCTTACCTTTCTGCAGTTTTTTTAGTTTCAGCCTACAGTTCATGACTGACAAGTTATGGTCAGAGTCTATATCTGCCCCTGGGTATGTCTTGCAGTTTATAACCTGGTTCCGGAATCTATGTCTTACCATTATAAAATCTATCTGATACCTTCCGGTGTCTCCAGGTCTCTTCCATGTATACAGCCTTCTTTTGTGATTCTTAAACCAAGTGTTTGTTACGATTAAATCATGTTCCGTGCAAAATTCTACCAGGCGACTTCCTCTTTCATTGATATTGAAGTAACTACTATAAAATCTATTAATCGGAAATCGTACTCCAGGATGAAATTTCGAATACACGAAGATGACATGCTACAAACGTGAAACTAAACCGTCAGGAAGAAGATGCTGTGATATGCAAATTATTAGCTTTTTAGAGCATTCACACAAGGTTGGCGCCAGTGGCGACACCTACTACGTGCTGACATGAGGAAAGTTTCCAACCGATTTCTCATACACAAACAGCAGTTGACAGGTGTTGCCTGGTGAAACGTTGTTGTGATGCCTCGTGTAAGGCGTAGAAATACATACCATCATGTTTCCGACTTTGTTAAACGTCGGGTTGTAGCCTATCGCGATTGCGGTTTATTGTATCGCGACTTTTCTGCTCGCGTTAGTCGCGATCCAATGTTCAAATATTCAAAATGTTTGTTAAGCTTAAGGGAACCGCGGGGTTATCAGTCCCTAAAGTGACAAACTACTTATGAACTACACTATACTAAAGACGACACAAACATCCATGCCCGAGGGGGGATTCGAACCCCCGACCGTAGCGGCCGAGCAGACTGTGACTGGTGCGCCATAGACCGCTCGGCCACTGCGGCCGGCCGCGATCCAACGACTGGTAGCAGAATATTGAATCAGTGGGTTCAGGAGGGCAATACGGAACGCCGTGCTGGATACCAACGGCCTCGTGTCACTAGCAGTCGAGATGACAGGCATCTTATCCGCATGGCTGTAACGGATCGTGCAGCCACGTTTCGATCCTTGAGTTAAAAGACGGGGACGTTTCCAAGACAACCATCTGCACGAACAGTTCGATGAGATAATGGCTTCGGTTAACCTTGACGCTGCATCTCAGACAGGCGCCTGCGATGGTGTACGCAACGACGAACCTGGGTGCACGAATGGCAAAACTTCATGTTTTCGGATGAATCGAGGTTGTGTCTACAGCATCATGATGGTCTTTTCCGTGTTTGTCGACATCGCGGTGAACGCACATTGGAAGCGTGTATTCGTCATCGCCATACTGGTGTATCACACCGCGTGATGGTATGGGGTACCATTGGTTACACGTCTCGGTCACCTCTTGTTCGCATCGACGGCACTTTTAACAGTGTCACAATTCAGATGTGTTACGACCCGTGGATCTACACTTCATTCGTTCCCTGCGAAACCCTACATTTAAGCAGGATAATGCCGACCGCATGTAGCAGGTCCTGTACGGGCTATCTGCATACGGAAAATGTTCGACTCCTGCCCTGGCCAGCACATTCTCTAGATCTCTCCCCAATTGTAGACTTCTGGTCAATGGTGGCCGAGCAACTGGCTCGTCACAATACGCCAGTCACTACTTTCGATGAACTGTGGTATCATGTTGAAGCTGCATGGGAATCTGTACCCGTACACGCCATCCAAGCTATGTTTGACTCAATGCCCAGGCGTATCAAGGCCGTTATTATGCTCAGAGGTGGTTGTTCTATGCACACAAATTGCGTAAAAATGTAATCACATGTCAGTTCTAGTATAATAGATTTGTCCAATAAATACCCGTCTATGTTCTGCATTTCTTCTTGGTGTGGCAATTTTAATGGCAAATTTTAATGGTGCCTTAGAAGGAAAACGAGGCGAAAAAGAGAATGTTTTGAAAAATATCTCTCTACAAACTGCAATTCATAAATCCTTTACCACCCATAGTTTCCAGAAAGAGAAAAATCATGATTTTAAAAGCGTATGTTGAGATTTTTCCGTACTTCAAAATGCAGTGTACGTCGTTACAATGTGCCACCTGCTATTAAATTGCCAGAAATCAGTGCAACATTCCATATTCTTTCTTCTATCTCGTGTTAATTTTCAGTTATTGTTTTTATGAGTTTGGCTACGTAATTTCCTCTCATCGTTGCTTTATGTGGAACAAAACCAAACGATAACAACGTCATTATTGGAGGTTGTTACATTTGAAGTGGGCAAAGTTCTTTCCTCCATAAAATTAACCATTGAGTTAATGAACACATTACGGTGAACAGTGAGAGGCGTCTAAACAAATAACTTGATTGTAGTATTGTGCTGTTAAAAAACAAGGCGGATTTGTTTGCACGAACTTTAATGTCAAGTGTGCGAGTCACGTAGTCACTTCCACAAAACAACTCACATATCGAAACCTCTATTTTGAACGTAGGGCATTTCCCAATAATATTTACGCTTTTGTTATATAGAAGAAAGAGAAAACAAGAAAAACGCTTCGCCAAAAAATAATCAAACTACTAACATAGATACTTAAAATTGTACTGGAAAGCTACTGCTGCACACAAGTAGCTCACCTAAACAGTGAACCCAACAACTTTTCGTAAATAGCAACCATTTAGTTAATACATAATGGGGAGAGACATTTTACACAGAGTGATGTGTGACGTATGATCAACAGCAGGTATAGGACGGACTAGGAACAGGGGTCAATAGTATTAGAACATCATTTTACTATATATTCAGTTTAGTAACTGGTTTAATCTGTTCTAATATTTCTCTCATCAGTAAAGAAATATGGTGGTGTCGTGCAACAAAGCACAAAGACCTGAAAAAATACTATGTGTGCACTGTGGATATTGGAATGTGAAATAACTTATGTTGAGTGCAGACTAAACTAAAGATTTTAGAAATAAACTTAGAAAAGACCTGTAATTTGTAGCAATCATACTTGGATTTGTGGACATACTAGAATTACATATAATCCATCAGTGCAGCGTGGACATGGCGGTGCCGAGTGGGTGTGCACGTTTCGGATCGCGTCGCCGAATGTTCGAGTCCTGCTTTTAGTATCGGAAGTGTATGTTGTCCTTAGTATAAGTTTAAGTAGTTTATATGTCTAGGCTCGTGGGGGTTCCTAAAGTACGGAAAAATTTAAACATCTTTCATCATTTCGTGGTATATGGTTTATTACGTATGGTTGTGTTGTCCTCCAGGTCTTCGTAGGAGAAGATCCGTTTAATAAATGATGTGTTAATTCATCGGTACCATAACATTCCATGACAGCAGGCAAGCCTAACACGCTCATTAATTATTAAATCCATCCCAGATAGAAGTAACGATAGATATGTCATCTGACTACTGTAACATTATAGTCGTACCGAATATTAGTATATTTGGGAGTGTAAGGAAATGTATTTGCGCCTATTTCTTTTTATATTAGCTCTTGAAGTATTAAATTTTAGACACATTAGTCGGTAGAGTTGCTACATGAGATGCTACAGGACATACATTATCTTAAACGATAATGGGAATGAAAATTTAGCACTACCTTGTATGGCGGAAAGAAATGAAGCTCCTGCAGATATTCAGAATGTAAGAGGGTGCTCAATAATGCACTCTGTCGAACAAGATGTGGATGTAAGAGGTCTTTGTATCACAGTTCTCGAAATTCAGCATCATCTGTCGTTTATTATCCACACTTAAATAATGCGATGACTTACACATGATACTTTTTACTATTTCCGTTTATTATTCCATCGAAAACGTATGAGAGAACAATGGCTCTTAAATTGCATATCTGCGAAGTTTGAGTCTCTTGAAGGTAATCAGCCTTTGTGGAAGCTTACCTTTAATCGCACGCAGATTCTGTCTTTCTGAACTCCCTAAAAAGGGTTCAGAAAATAAGTCTTTTTCCTTCCAGAGATTCCAGTTAGATTTCGTGGAGCAGTTCCATAACATTTGGTTGATGGTTCAAATCTACACAAAAAATTATGCAAATACACCTCCGAGTTATTTCAATGTTTCAATTTAATCCAGGTGGAGAGCCCAGTCACTCAGTACTCAAGAGCTACTAGCCCTTATATGTTGTGCGTACATCTTTTGCTTTATGTTCAATAGAGTGATTCATAAGCGTGACAAGAACAATAACACATTTGGGAGGACGGCGGTTGAAAACCCTCTCCTGAAATGAAGATTCGGGATTTAGGTCACACTTCCAAATAGCTCCCGCATGTGCCAGTATGGATCATTTAAAAGAGAACAGCCCATTTTCTTCATCCCTATTAAAATAACCCGAGCTTGAACTCCGTTTCTAATAGAATGTTGTTGGCGGCACATTGAGGCTAATCTTCATTCCATTTTTGGAAAAAATCCTTTGTGTGCAACGTCACTAAAATGAATACCTAAGGCACATCTTAGATACCTACCGAATGTTAAAATTTTCCCATACTTTCAACCCCGTAAATGTTTGCTGTAATGTGCATACGTAACGTCTTTCAACACTTTTACTTAATACCATAAAACGCAACCCTCTGCAAAATCAGAGCTCGCAGATAATACAGGCATATTTACTGGACAACCTCTTGCAAGATCCATCAAAGAAGGTTGAAGGATTCCATTTGCCACGCCAAACCTGGTCGCGGCTGAACCGCATCAGGATTGGTCAAGAGAGGTGTGCTTACAACGTGATGAAGTGGGGTTTCGCTCAATCTTTTGACTGTGACTGACTGCGGAGCGGAGGAGCATACCACAGAACACATCGTCAAACAGTGTCCGCTATGAGCATTTAGTGGTGACTTGGACAGTATACATCAAGTGATAGAAAGTGCTTTGGACTGGTTGTCAAATTTGGACATTTTCATTTAATTTTATGTACATACATATATATTGTTGTATACTTGTAAAACCATACGATTATCAAATAAATAAAAACTGGAGAATTTTTTTTCCTTTCTTCCTCAATCTAATTCTACGAAAATATGGAAAAATAAGAGGTTACAGTAGAAAAGTTTCTTATACTTCTCTCAGCACAATGAGTGGGCCATTCCCACTCTCTGCAATGGATTAACTTACTCTTATGTTTGCCGCGGCGAAGCAGAGAGCGCATTGAGGCGCTATGCTCCGATGCACGAGGCCGTTCTCCGTTTAGTGACCCCGCAGTTAAGTACCATTAGTAAAAAATAAAAATAAATAAATAAATGCTCTTATGTTTCATGCATCTTCGCAACATTTCGCCTAATCCACCGGAATGTGTCATGTACCACGCGACTGACTAGAAAATGTTAGAATTAACATGACTGAGATACATCTGTGTGATTTACCTGACGATGAACAAAATACACCATAAAATTGAGTTCTCCTTCATAATACAACGGCCTTGAGCCGTTGATAGTCTTTCCTAGTCATCTCTATTAACTTTTCTCCAATTTTTCTTCCGAGGGTTGGAGTGGTTACTGTGGATATTGCATGGATAATTTTTGAGCAGTGTACGGATGCCCATCCAGTCATAATATGTGTACTCTTATTGCCTATCCGCATATAGAATTATAAATTTCGAAGTTTGAGAAAGTTTCATAAAGGGTTTACGAATCATCTAACTGAGTCGTGACATGTGTACAAGACTGACATTCACGTAGAAGGTGTGGTAAACAGCCTATAAAACCACTTCGAGGTTGGCCGGCACTTCTATTCATCTCGTTAATCCGCCGTAACGATATGAACCGGGTTCACCATCAGATGGGGTGCGTGGCTGAAGAGGAGCAGCGGGGGGGGGGGGGGGGGGGGGAGGGATGGAGCGAACTGCCCCGGGCCTCTCGTCTTGGGGGAGGTGTAGGGAAATTGTCTCCAAATATTGAAATAATTTCTCTTTGTGAAGTCATCAGTCCCTTGATCCTAGACATACACACTACATAAATCAAGTTATCCTAAGGACAACAAACACACAAATGCCCGATGGAGGATTGAACCTCCGGTGGGAGGAGCCACCCAATGTGTGGCGTGGCGCCTCAGAACGCACGGCAGTAATTTTGGTCTTGCTTACAGAAACGATTTTACGTAATTATAGACAAGTCCATTTTCTACATAATGCTTATTAAACGTAATTGCCATTCCTGTATAAAGGAAGTTCACTTTAAGGTCTTTGTATTTTGACAAGTCTATTGTCACCTGGGCAGGCAATAATCTTATGGTTCTGAAGATAGCTCAATTTAAATTTCACAAAATAAATAACCATATACACGATGACAACAATTTGAACAGTGCATATCACGATTTAGTCAAATTTTTATTCGTATAAATGAAAAGAGTCAAAGTTTCTTCGAAAGATTTATTCGGTTACATATAGTGAAACCCTCATTCAGAAGATCCAAAATTTACATTGTGATCGAGATTCAAAGTCTCTGTCCTTTGATATTATAAATGTATGATTAACGTCCCTGTAAAAGAAGTACATGAAATAGTAGAAAATAATTTACATCTCTTTAAAAAGGAAATCTCCGATGAGCAGCCGGCCGCGGTGGCCGAGAGAACTGAGGCGCTCCATACAAAAATGTTCAAATGTTTGTTAAGCTTATGGAACTTAACTACGGGGTCATAAGTCCCTAAACTTACAAACTACTTATCAACTACCTTATACTGAGGACGGCACAAATATCCATGCCCGAGGGGGGATTCGAACCTCCGACCGTAGTGGCCGTGCAGACCGTGACTGGAGCGCCTCAGTCTCCTCGGCCACCGCGGCCGGCGACGCCCCATTCACGGTCTGCATGGCCACTACGGTCGGGGGTTCGAATCCCACCTCGGGAATGGATATTTGTGCCGTTCTTAGTCTTAGCTAGTTCATAAGTAGTTTGTAAGCTTAGGGACCGATGACCCCATGGTTAAGTCCTATAAGTTCTACAAATATTTGAACATTTGAACATCCGATGAGCAAATTATTGACTTCACGAATCTGATTAACGTTATCGTTAAATATAATTAAGGCAGTTAAATCACCTTGATTACGGACAGTGAAAGACGACCGTCTGTCGTCTTCCGTACATTTTTTGTATATTTATGTAAAGTTATAATTTATTTAATGTCGTTAGATTTTCATTTTGTTAAAACTTGAACTCCACTCTTTTCAAGCCTTGAGGAATAGCACTTTTATTTCATTTGTTAAAAGTTAGTTAATATTGCTAGGTGTTTCTTATTTTGTTATGTTACTAATTTATTATTATATTAATGTGGCATAAATGTGGCTTCTCCGCTACGCCGCTACGCCGCTAACTGTGTGTGAGAATCTATGGCTGGTTGAATGTGGGAAGTGATAGCTAGCTTTGCATCGTTCTCTCTGGCTCAGAGTCGATAGCTGCTGAGGTTACCAAAGAGGTTTCTACACCCTTTGGTTACAGTCTAGTTAGCAAGCCTTCGCTCCAGTGCGAGTCTCGCTGTCCGTCCCCACCACCGCTGTTTCTTGGATTTTCTGGCTTCCGGTGGCTTCCCGCGTCCAGTGGCCACTCGGTCTGATCTTTCTGGGCTGGTCATCTGGTAAGGTAAGGTTGGTTCTGCTCTTCTTTTTTGGAGGTGGTAGCGTTTCATTGACTAGCACTTTTAACTTAGATTCGTGAACTTAGAATCACTTTTTTTAAATATTTTGTTTGATCGTGTGCGGAAATGTGTTCTCGTTTTTCAGTTAAGTTATTTCCAATAGATAAACGCGGAGTGTGTGATTCTAGTTGCAGATAACGGCCTGGTATGTTAAAACTTTTTGTGTTCATGTGGCGATATGTGAACTCTGTGTAAATACTTTCTAGCTTAGTGGAGCCCGATTTCTAATAGGTGATATGCTCATTTTTATACAGTGCATGTAAAAATATTCTCATCGTTTCCTTCCGTGAGTGATATGTGTTCCACGTGGTTGGTTCATAGAACACAGCCTTCAGCTTCAACTCTTGTTTGTTACATGCCCATCAGGCAAGTAACTATGCGGGTATCCTTCTGATTTCCACTAATCTTCTCTCCCTATTTTAATTTGCTGTCTCTTCTCCGACTGATAGTACGCACTCTGTCTTTGTCAGTAATTCTCTCTGAGCCTTCTACAACCTCCATTAATAGCTTCCTTATGTAATTCTAAACATTTATATGGGTTGCATGCCGTAATTCTTATTTTAATTTTTCCGACTTCATAATTATTTTATTTTTGTGGTTTTTCTGAGACAGACCTAATTCCGTCCCAGTTATGACCCTCATTCGCGTGTAGCTGTATTTCATTCGCTTCCTTATATGATTCTAAGTATTTCTATGGGTTCCATGCTGTAGTTAATTTTCTTCATTTTTCGGAAACTGAATTTATTCAATTTTATCTGTTTCGGAACCACATGGGTCAGAGTTCCGGGGTTTGCAGCTAGTCGCCTGACTTCACGCCACTTCTCATATAAAACCAGTACTTAGATCGATTGCTGACCGACTGAAATTTAAGAATCCGATTTTCAACCAGTTCACTATCAGTGGAGTGCGTTCTTGTAACGTAGCCGTGTGTCGCTGTTAACGTTTTTGCTCTTGGTCCAATTCAGATGTAGTTTAACTTGGCTATACACACGCACCATCTCAAATCAGGCACGACAGACCAGAGTCAGCTTTAAAGTGTTTGTGTATATTGTGTTTTGTGCAACCTCCGACTTGCTGAATTTCGCCTACGATAGCAGCGCCTGCTTCCGCCTCGTCTCAGCACGCTGATTTTGGTGAGTTTCGCTGTGGCATTGCGTGTGTGAGAGAGAATGAGTGTTGTTCCTGAATCCTCCCCCCCTCCCCCCAGTAGCGTTAAATCATGTATAATTTAGGTTGGGCACTGTCCGCATTAATCCATGTAAGGGATGCAGTTTTATTGTATTAACGAAATTGGTTCCCTATATTGCTTGTTTTCTATTTGAATAAAGAAGTTTAAGTTCCGCATAATCCGTAAGTTGCCTATAAATTGTAGTTTTATAGCACATTCCATCTTTTATTTAATAATGTTCTTCATGAGTGCTGAGAAGAAGTTCAGATGCACTTATTCTTATGTCTAAATGCCGTTGCGCCATAAATATTTTCTTAGCCATCTTTCAAAGATAACTTTAATTGTGGTGGTTTGCTTTTTAAGGTCTGTGTGGATAACTTGTGGGTTACTATGTATATTGACCACTGTGGTATTAACTTCCTGTTATTGAAGTAATTTGAAACGAGTCAGTTCTCAGTTTGTGCCAGGGAACAAGGCTTTATAGCAGGGAGTAACCAGTAGTTGACACGGACCTCATTTGCTAATTTTAATAATAAAACAAATCTCTGGTTTCATACAGTGGTCGACTTTTAACAGTAAAATTTCTTTCAATATTTTTCGTAAAGAAACCTCAACTGGTAAAATTATAACAACCTGTACAACACACCCATTCCCACACAAAAAAAGGTTTCTTCTACTCCTTGCATCCACTCCTCTATCCGAAGAAAATCTTGATTCTGGAATTAAAGTGATAGGAACTATAGCTGATAATACGATTACGAACACACTTAAGAAGGTAACAAGTTAATAAAAAAAAATCGGATTCTTGTTTCTCTCTTCGGATTTTCTGCCTGATACTAAACTCAAACGTACAATATTTTGGTGACACAACTGTCTGCCATCTTCAGGGCCCATCGCTGCTGCTGAGTGCTTCTGAATACTTATGCTAAGCCGCAGTTTTGCGTCCTATATAGGCGTCATTAGTGTGTGCGGCGCATGCGCCACCTGTCACAGTTACTGCCTCCTACACAAGGGATAATTGCCCCGCTCTTTGTGGAACAAGGCCAACGATATATAGCAAGTATCTCTTATTAATCTCTGGTGCTGGGATCGTATAACACTGCAATCTAACATTATTTCATAGTGGCTTCCATGTCCTACTAAGAGGAAGCCACTTGTCTCTATTTATTAAATTGTCCGTCAGGCTGATTACAATAGCTTCTCCGTACACACTGTTCCAGAAACCTAACGTATGGGCTACAATGCGGGTCTCGTCTTACATCGTCTTGTGTCCCTCTATTAAACAGTATTCTACACCTACGAATTTTACGGCTGCAGTAATCTTGTGTGGTGGAAATGTTCCACGCATCTATCATGCAAAGTGCAAATCGAAAGGTCCAGACTAACACGGTATTTTGTAAACACAGGGTTTCCTGAGTCCCAGGTCATCTTTGACGGAGCCAAGCAATATCTTAATATTGGAAGGCGGACTGACCACAGCATTGATATTAAAACTTTTTAAAAGTATTTCAAAGAAAAGCCCCCAGAATGAGAAATGAAGGCTATGTCTTACCCTCCTCTTCATGCTACTCTGGAGATGGCCCAAACTGCAAAGCACGGCGAATCTGTTTCCCGGAGTAACCATTTTCCTTGAAAAAGCCGTCAGTTGTTCCAGTTCCGATGGTAAACTGTCCTCTTCTCAAATGGCATAATCTCTGCGTGCCCGTGTTCTAAGGACGCCGTTGTTTTCGTTTTGTGGATGGCAACAACTGGCATCAGTACTCGTCGGCTTTCGGTGACCACTATGTCCCATGGTTCCATCATGTTTTGTAAACTATTATATCCAGAAATGGAAGTTTCCCATCACATTCGACCTCCATAGTAAAATTAACGTTTGGTTGAAGGAACTTAAAATGGTCTAAAAAGCGACTGTGATTATCGCGTACATGAGACTAGATGTATAACGTGTCGTCACCGTATCTCCAAAAACATGTTAACTGCAAACTAAAAGTTCTCAGTGCCCTCTCATTAAAGATGTCCGTATAAAAATTTCTGACTATGGGTGATACACTGGTCCATAGCCACTCCGTCGATTTTCGTGAAAGAAGTTGCCACTAAATGAAAAAATATATAGACGTCAGCACATGACGACAGAGCTTCACCACTTCGTCATCCATGTTTTCACTAATGAGACTGAAACACTCTTCTAAAGATTCCGAAGTGAAAACGGATACCACATAAAATCTTACTGGTAGGGCCCAGCTTCAAGAACTTTAACCGTCTAATGAAATCCATCAGTAGGATGGGTGGTAGTCGCACTTGCCAACGTATAGTCTGAGGTCAGACGTTGCTTCGCCACGTTGAATGTGGGTGCACCCAAGTTAAAAGCTATAGGACTTCACAGCACCCCTTCCTTGTGTCCTCTTGGAAGACCATACAAACTAGTAGGAACAGCAGCACAGAGATTTTCTTGCTCAGTTCTTCCGACAACGCGCTCGTTTTCCAGAGTGAAAGAGTCTAGCGTTTAATCCTTTCGGTGGGGGTCCTCTATAATATTATGTACGCTGGTCGTTGGTAGAAAACCATTTTAAAGCACGTAATCATCCAGTGTCAAAACAACGATAGCGTTCCCTTTGTTAGATGGTACAACTACATCGTAATTCATAAGGGAGCGAATAACTGCTCTCTCCGCAGAACAGATGTTATCCCGCGGTGGTCGTGTCCGACGAATAGTGTGGACATCTGGCTTATTTCTTCCTCAATACCCTCAGGGAGGCTGTGCACTGCTTGTTCTTTAGGGTATATAATGTCTCTAACCGGAGGACTCCTTGGGGTGCGAGAAAAATTTTGACCATTCTCCAACATTGTCCATTGGTCCATCTAAAGCCTTATTTGAAAGATTGATCACAGTGCGCCTAGGTGCATTTTAAGTTATTCATAATATTAAAAAAAGAACATTGGAACTTTACGTTGTAGCTCTCACCGAAAAATTATTATTATATTGCATCTTTGTAAACTGTTTTTACGTTACCAAAACAATGATGTTTTCTAACCATATAAGCAAACTGTATGCAATTTCATATGGGTTTCTGGACTGATTGGTCATACAACACTTTGGATTGCAATAAAGGTCACAAACTCAACCTTTTAGAAGCTTTAGAGATCAATAAACATCTAGCCAACAACCCTGCATTAATATTAAATGAGCAAACACAACTCAACACATCCCCTTTGATGAGATTCTGCTGATTTGCGAAACCCCTCTCCCACCACATTGTCTCTCCCTATTTTTGCATTCATTTTCTACAGCATATTCATGTTTAATCACCTAAGTGAATAATAATTCCAAATGTTACACAGGCACATTCCAGTTAAATGTCTGGTTGAGCAATTTATTTTATGTGAATATTAAATGATGAATTTATTTTATATCTTTTCACTTACAAGTTTAAAGTTTTAAGTCTGTTCCTGGTTTGCTCCCGAAATTTGCAAAATATCCACCAGCAATTCGGTCAGTAATTTATAAACTGAAATTGATATTGAATATGTAAAGCTGTTGAGTTCACAGGTAGTTTTATTCAATGATATCCATTAATTAGCAAAATGTAAGTTATTTAAAATCTCTATAGGCAATCTTTCAAGTAATTTCGTTCAGTGGAATGTTTTACACATAGAACTTCGAGATTAAAATAAAGTCTATTCTGGGTTGCCCCTCCTGTATTTTTATTAATGACTGTTTAATTGTACTACTACAAATATGATAATTATTATGTGTTTTAATATAAGTGTAACAGGTAGAATATCTTTGAAGACCGTATAAAAATATTGAAACTTCTTTGAGATGAACAGTAAAGTCTGAAGATGGTCTTGTAAGAGGAAAACCGGTTCACGCATTGAAATGAACTTGTGGAACATACTCAGAATTGTGATTTTTAATTCAGCTTAACTAGTTACTATGTTTTACAACTAACATAATACAACATTAGCACATTTAGCTCTACGTAAATGTCTCATGTGCGAACTTGATTTGACCTTTGACACTGTTAATTTTTTGTGCTATCAATTTTCATGTAATAACTTCTAACGCTATGTTTTTCATATCTAGGTTGTAGAGTTATTTCTGGTGAAGACACCCATGAAGGTAGTCGAAATTTGGAGACTGTTAAATTATTTTAAAGCAACTGCATTTTCTTTCACAATAAATTAAAAATAATTTGCTACTGTAATACCTTATCTGGGGTACCTCTTTCGATACCCGTGAGTCTTGATTTACCTTGAAACAAGACAATTTTGTCTCTCACATAGTTCTAATGCCCGTTTCTAACAGAAAAAGATATTACAGTGTTATATAGACCACTTTCAATTACATCAAATTAGGTTGATGTGTGCAGATCGTCAATGAAGGATGCTTGACCAAAGAGTTAACGTGAGGAACAAAGTGATTAAAACGGAGCCACTGCGGTGCGAAGTAACTCAATCACGACTCGCAGCTGCTGCCACGGCTGCTCGTGGAGCCTGTCATAACGCTGCCGCCGTCTGTGCTCCACGACACCTGCTTTCACCCCAGGTGGCCAGACGGACACCGACCGGTGTAACTTCGACATCGCTTCTTGCTCTTCCATATTCTCATTAGCAATTAAGAAAGATGAATATTAATTTAATACTATTAATATTTCCTACAGATTAAATAGTTTGAAGTGTCCCGGTACTTTATATATCGCAGTTTCTGAATTTTGAAACCAAGATGATCTTTGCAGTATTGTCCCGACTCACAAATAGAATATTGCGCATTCATAACAAATTATGGGATAATTTAACTTAATAAAATGAATTCTCCTACAATCTTCGGCAGTCAGTTTCCAATTTAATTTATTTATTTTACATAATTCAGCGATACACACTCGCCATCTTAACATCATTGAGGAGACGATGTAAATGACATACATTTTGCGTCTGTATGAGACAGCATTAAAATACTGGTGTCCATTACTCTGTTACGTAATGGTTCTGGTGATTTACCAGATACAGCCTGAACATGGATGGAGTAATGTGTCCAAACTGTACATTATGCAGTCCAATTACCAGTTAAAACCTACTAGTTAACTGTATTTAGGGAAATGGAAGATATTGACACCACGACAGTTTGATATCATTCATGTGTTCTTGACTATGTCCCGAGTACGAACATCGTTGTTCGCGTTACAGTTCGTGCTAACTGTATGTTTCTGGTTTCTTGCAGTTTCTTATTCACAGGTCACCAGGCGACTCACTATTCTTAAGGAGACGTAATGGAATTTGTATATTTAAGTTGAAATTGACAAATGAGATCTATTTTACAAAAAATACACGTATTATTAATAGGAGATCAATTAAACAAGAATTTAGAACATGCTCTCATTATATCCTGACATTATCGTTCATAGTGAATGAAGCAGTAACTGTGTTTTTATCCAGGACTACAGATATATATTTGTACTCGTAAACGTATTGAAAATACCACAATAGTAATCAGTAATGAGTATTTTGTAACGCGTATTTGCTCTGACAATTTTCATCAGTTTCACCAAATATTTGAAATACTAGTATGGATCACTATCGCTTTTTATAACATAACAATAGTTAAACTGCTTATCTGTCACAGAAATAAAATTAAACGATCAGGTAATTTTAGACAGGAGCATAATGCAAAAATAAAAATTAAAACTTGATTTTGAATACTACGGAAGAGGTAAAAATATAAACCTAGCGTATAAAACTATCTCCCAAAATATTCTAACTCCATAAGGCAGCCCGATTGGTGTAATTATTAGACGATTTCCTATGGTACAGTTACTTTTCCTACAGTACTCACCAAACATAATGTTCTGAACATGATTTCATGGGCATTTTTGATCGTTACACACCATCTGCGATCGTAAATAATGTTCCGTCTTCTAAGAAGGACATAATAGTCTAAATATGTACTGTTATACGGTATCTTGTCTGTTGACACGATGAACTGCTTTATTTGATACTGTATACTGTAATCAATGAATTGTTTTAACGACAATCGCTTTCTTGGGAACTTCTTTCTACATATGCGAAAAAGCGTACTGGAATAAAGATCTATATATATTTATGATCGAAAACATAAATCGTTCCCTCGTAAAGAGGCGTAGCTCTTGTACTGCATGCTTAATCACGGGAACACGGCTTAAAGAAGTCGTTAGGTAGTGACAGTCCATGAGCAAATTTAATTCAAATGGACACTGTACGTGAGAACCACAACGAGTTGAGGTTAGTCAACAAGAATGTGCTCCTTCAATTGTTCTTCTACTGTACAGTTCAACAATAAAACGATGTGCTTCATTCTCTGCTGTTACTATATAACCATTGTCACTCTACTTGATGATGGTTCTTTCTGAGAACGAATATAAAGTTCTTAGGAAACATTCTCATAATTGCCATTCCATGCATTAGTCGTTTCTTAAGTCTTTCATCACTCTAAATCAAACAGAAATTGTCATTATCACTCAATATTTCTACAGTATATAAACATTATATTTAGTTGTGTCGCCTGAATGAAGATGGAAGTTGTCTAAAAATAAGTGTTTGAGGATTTAATGTTAGTTTATTTTACCATAAGTTATCAATACCTATAATTTTCGAATTGCTGGAGGTTAATATTCAGATCCGCAGAGAAGCTGACGGCGAATGGAGGAAATTATCTGTCTATATTTACAGTCCTCGTTAACCAAATCATCAATACTAGAGCAAAGAGTATCTATCTCATTTTGTTGCTGTTATCTCGATGTGATGTAAACATCATCGTTGGCTGTGTTCCATAATTCTCTTGAGTAAGCCGACTTCGACAGTAATTATTCACCATGAAATCACCTTCGAGTTAAAAGTTACTTGTACTAACCAGCAAGTAAGAAATTGAAAGTAAATGATTCCTACTTTTCAGATATTTCCCTAATAACCTTTCCTGAAATATAAGTTGTTTTACATAACTTATAGTTATTACAGAGCAGCTGTGGAATGTGGAGTATTCTGAGACTACATGAATATTGTATAACTAACTGTTAAACACACTTTTATATAACTGAACTTTGAACGTTTCAACTCAGAATGTTAAATACTGTTCAAAGGTTGCTTGCCTTCTACTGAGTCCCATCGATCCTAGTACTTGCCTTATGCGGGCGAGTGGATGGTATGCTGTTTGGTAGCTTTTCAATGAACTTGGCTGGAGCAAGTAAAGGTTCATTCCCTTCCTTCTGGCAGCTGGTGATACCTTTACATTGTCGTTCCTTTCAATGTAATCACAAAATAACCCTTATTGAATTTTTCTCTGAAATAACCCTAACAGTTCTTCACTATATCTCATCCCTGTCATACGACAATATTTTTATCATAGGTTCATAGTCACAGTTATAAATCACTACATATTTCGTGTTAATAACATGAATTCCTAACGGTTGACTTATTATTATGCAAGGAAAGTTGTATGTGAAATGCTGGACCCATACTCTTTATCGCCCATGTTTCACTCACGTACAAGGGAACACTCTACACAAATACCTTCAGAAAAGACTTCCTTATACTTAAATTAATATTCGATGTTAGCAAATTTCTCTTTTTCAAAATTGCTATTCGCCTCATTTCCATTCTGCATTTTATATCCGCTGTACTGAGACTGTCATATGTTATTTTAGTACCCAAGTAACAAAGCTCATCTACCACCTTCATTGTTTCATTACATAATCTAATTCCTTCAGCATCGCCTGATTTTCTAAGACTGCATTCCATTATCTTTGTTTTGCTCTTGTTAATGTTTATTTTATTCGCTCTCTTCAACACACTGACCATTTCATTCAACTGATGTTCCAGGTCCTTTGCTGTCTCTGACAGAATTACAATGTCATCAGCAAAACGCAATGTTTTTATTTCTTCACCATGAACTTTAACCAATTTTTTCCTTGATTTCCTTCACCGCCAGCTCGATGTACAAATTGAATAATATCGGAGAAAGGCTACAACCCTGTCGTACTCCCTTCCCAACTAATGCATCCCTTTCATTCCCTTCGAGTCTAATAATTGTGGTCCGGCTTTTGTACAAGTTGTAAATAATTCTCCTTTACCTGCTTTTTACCCCTGCTGACTTCAAAATATGAAAGAGTGTATTCCAGTTAACATTGTCAAAACCTTTCTCTAAATCTACAAAAGCTAAAAATGTAGGTATACCTTTCCTTAATCTACCTTCTAAGATAAGTCGTAAAGTGAGTATTGCCTCCCGGGTTCCTACATTCCTCCTGAATCCAAACTGATCGTCCCCGAGGTCAGCTTCTACCAGATTTTCCATTCTCCTGTAGATCATTCAGGTTAAAATTTTGCAACCACGACTTATCAAACTGATGGTTCTATAATTTTCACATCTATCTGCGCCTGATTTCTTTGGAATGGGGTTTATTACATTTTTCTTAATGTCTGAGGGTATTTCGCCTGTCACATACATCTTACACACCAGGTGAAATAGTTTTTTCATGGCTGGCTCTCCCAGAGACTTTAGTAGCTCTGAAGGAATGACATCTACTCGACTTAGGTCTTCCAGTGATCTGTCAAATTAATCTCTCAGTATATATTTCATCTTGATCTACTTCCTCTTCCTTTCCTACAACATTGTCTCTAAGTTCATTTTGCACTTTCTGTCTATCACAATTCTTAGTCGTCTGTACTCCATATTGCCTGTTTCATTTAATGCATTTTATATTTTCTCCTTTCATCGATTAAATTTGGTATGTCCTGTGATATCCAAGGATTTTTTGTAGGTCTTGCCTTTCTACCTATTTTGTCCTCTGCTATCTTCACTATTTCATCTCTCAATGCTACCCATTACTCCTCTACTGTTTTATTTTCCCCCGTTTCTGTCAATTGTTGCCTAAAGCTCCCTCTGAAATTCTTAAGAATTTCAGGGTCCCTCAATTTATCCAAGTCCCTTCGCCTTATTTTCCTACCTTTCTGCAGTTTTTCAGTTTCAGCCTACAGTTCATGACCAATAAGTTATGGTCGGAGTCTATATCGGCTCCTGGGTGTCTTACAGTTTACAACCTGGTTCCGGAATCTTTGTTTTACCACTATAAAATCTATCTGATACCTTCCGGTGTTTCCTGGTCTCTTCCACGTATACAACCTTCTTTTGTGATTCTTAAACCATGTGTTTGTTATGATTACATTATGTTCCGTGCAAAATTATCCAGGCGACCTCCTCTTTCATTTCTTCTGCCCAGTCCATATCCACCTACTATTTTTCCTTCTCTTCCTTTTCCTACTATCGAATTCCAGTCTCCCAACACAATTAAGTTTTCCTCTCCCTTAATTGTCTGAATAATTTCCTTTAACTCCTCATACATTTCTTCAATCTCCTCATCATCGGCAGAGCTAGTTGGCATATAAACCTGTACTACTGTTGTCGGTGTTGGCTTATTATCTATCTTGTCAATGATAATGCGATCACTGTGCTGCTCGTATTAGTTTACCCTATTTTATTATTCATTATCAGTCCTACTCCTGTGATACACCCAACTGATTTTGTATTTATAATCCTGTACTCACCTGACCAGAAATCCTGCTCATCCCACCAACGAACTTCACTAAGCACCACTATATCTAACTTCAACCTATCCATTTCCCTTTTTAAATTTTCTAATTTTCCTACCCGATTAAGGGATCTAACATTCCGCCCTCCGATCCGTAGAATGCCAGTATTGTCTTTCCTGATGACAACATCCTCCTGAGTAGTCCCCGCCCGGAGATCCGAATGGGGGACTATTTTACCTCCGGAATATTTTACCCAAGAGGATGCCATCATCATATATTCATACAGTAGAGCTGCATGTCCTCGGGAGTAATAACGACTGTAGTTTCCCCTTGCCTTGAGCCGTTCACAGTAACTGCATGACAAAGCCATGTTAAGTGTTGTTACAAGGCCAGCTCAGTCAATCACCCAGACTGTAGCCCCTGTAACTACTGAAAAGGCTGCTGCCCCTCTTCAGGAACCACACGTTTGTCTGGCCTCTCCACAGATACCCCTCCACTGTGTGTGCACCTACCGTACGGCTTATCGTTGAGGCACGCAAGCCACCGCACCTCGGCAATGTCTGTGGTTCATGGGGGTGGATTTGTGAAGTAAATATTGAAAATCAGTGTCTCAGTATATTTAAGAGAATGCAGGCTACAGTAGTTAACACAACATGAAGATTGTTTGATATAGCACACAGGAGGGTACAACTGAATTTAACTCGTCTTCGGTCCTAAAACTAGTAACAAAAGCACTAAAACTAACTAAAACCAGTACATGTTTATCCCATGTATGCCATTGTATTCAAATAAACATTGTATTCAATAAACTACGAAAGTAGCGTAATCTGTAAACGAAGTTTTTCGGTTTTCAAGAAGAATGGTTATACTGACCAACAGATCTGCCGTTCTTTCCAGTTTGGACCAACGCGGTAACCACAGTAAGAAACTTGTAAGTCGCTGGCTTTCCTATCGTTTGCTGGAAGCATTTCATCTAAAATAGGAAGGATTTTGAAAATATATGACATCAAATGCAGGTTTTGTCCACCTGCCGAGGTTAGAGCGCTCGTGAACACCATCGACATACAACATTGTTTCAACCAGAGAAATCTACAATAGTTGAGCACTGTCTTACTGAGAGACATAAAATGAAATATGATGAAATACAAATGGTTGCTTCTGCGTCTCGCTATTGTGACTAGCATTTTAAAAGAATCGATCGCTATCCGTATTTCTGACAATATTATAAACAGAGATAAGGGTTTTCCTTTGAGTAAAATGTGGAACCCTTTATTATTTGACATCAAAAACAAAAGGTCTCTGCTGAATAGCGATCTATCGTTTACGTCGGATTCTACCATTGGCGGCGCTGAAACGTAGATGGCAGAACTGTAAATTTTTGCGCACGCGACCTGGGCATTCTGCGGCGTATATACGGGCTTGTACGCAGTGTACCAGCACTGTCACCTGAGGATGGCGGCCAGATGGACCGTCGAAATATTGTGTCCAGATGACGTTTTGATCCATCAGGGAACCCGAGAAGAATATTATGAATCATTACGCCGGAAAAGTCTACGTAGTCACATAAATAAGATCGTACCAGCTAAATGAAAATCAACAAAATCATGGTTTGTAGCCACGAGCAGTGATGTACCATTAACACAAGTTAATGCATTCACATACTCGGGAAGTAAAATTGCACCGGATGGCAAAAGTTCAGCAGACATAAACAGTCGAAGTGCACAAGCTAAACTCTTCTTCAACAATAAACGGATGCTTCTTACATCAAGAAATATAAAAGAAGAGACCAAAATAGCATTCACGAAATGCTATGAGTGGAGTGTGGCATTGTATGGCATCGAAACTTAGACACTAGGCGTTTGCCACTAGAGGAGACTGGAAACATTTGTATTGTGGTGTTGGAGGAGGACGGAAAAAATCCCTTGGATGGCCAACATGACAAACGAAGAAGTTCTTAGAAGAATCGGCGAAAAAAGTGCACTTGTGAAAACGATAATGAAGAGAAGAGACAAGGTCATCTGTATAGAGACAAGGTCATCTGTATAGGCACAAAGAGTTTACAATAAATGTTAAGGAAGGAATGGTAAAAGGGAAAAGAGGCAGTGGAAGACCCAGATTGCAGTACTTGATACAGATTCTAAGAGATATAGGAATGAAATCATCTCAGTAAATAAAGAGGCTATCCGAAAATAAATGTTCAAATGTTTTTATATCTATCGGACCAAACTGCGTGGTAATCAGTCCGTAGCTTACAAACTACTTCATCTAAGGTAAACTTACCTAAGAACAACACACACACACAGACCCATGCCCCAGGGAGGACTCCAACCACCGACGGCGAGCATCTGCGCGCTCCGCAGCGAGGCGCCTTAGACCGCACGGCTACTCCACGGCGGCTATCCGAGAACAGGGAAGTGTGGAGGAGAAAAATTGCTGCCAACCAATCTCCGGATTTAGGACAAGAAGATCTGGTCTATTCTTTAATTTCTTTACTGCTAGTTGTATTTCATTCAATTACGTGATTGTGACTTGTATATCTGCTGTATCAAGTTCTTTAAATATATAGTTAGAAAAATTCCGTTAAATGTTTGTGTTTGTGGCAGGAGTCTCGGGCACGCGTACCACTGAGCTGCCTAACCTGCAGGAGCCCCGCCCTTCGTCGAGCCTGGGCTGGTGGGCATAAAAGTTATTTAGCGGCCGTTAGCGGCTGAGCCCGCGCATCGCAGCGGCCGTGTATCCCGGTGGCGACAGCCACTCCGGCGCTAAGTGCACGCTCAGGCTCCCCACAGTCGTTTGCGGGTCTCCCGTTATCTCACCGGGGCCATCTGCCGTCGTACCTCAGGTTACCACCTAAATACGCACTGCTCTTGTTTATTTCCTTTGTCCCGCTAAATGAGGCTGTAACACTTTGTGGAGCCATTATCTCAGAATTATTATTACGTATCATAATAATCGACGAAAATGTGGAACATTAATTCGGAGCAGTTTCAAGCTATCGTATAGTGTGTTGTTTTTCATCTCTATAGCCTGAAAGGTGTGTGTGTGTTGTGGATGTTGAACCTATCGTTAAATCAGACAACAAATTGTTCATTAACACAGCAATTTGGTTTAATTATGGCCCTGATATTGATGTATATACTATTAAATAAGAAAAAGTGCATTACACTGATTATGTGCGCAACGGATCTTTTAACAAAACAACTGTGGCAAGTCACCATATGAAACAGACACTGACTATACTCAAAATATTTGACTGCAAGATAGATAATAAAAAGCCACAAACCACTTTCTTAATGTTTGACTGCGAGAATGTTATGCTGATCGGTACCTGATTATCAAAATAGTGTATCCTAAGCAATTGACTGCAGTGTTGCATAACAATCATTTACTAAAGAACAAATAACGAAATATGTTTAACAAGATTACCAAAATCAATGCTGCACTTTAAATCCACTAATAACTAATTATCAAATGAAGGAAGTAGGTTAATCTTCTAACTACGTAAATGAAACAGGAAAGGAAGGTCAACTTTGTTACTTATTATTAATAATCACCATTACATTACCTACATAATACAACTTTCTCCTAATGACATCAAATGCAGTTACCTTCATTCCAGCCGTGATAGTAATAAAAAATACAATATATATCCCAAATACAATCAAATCAACTTGCTGGCACAGCAGCCTCTGCTCTACATCGGAGCCAAACACACAACTCAACCGCTCTCTCGGCGAGCTAAACCACAAGTCCCACTCTCTCCCTGCGCGAGCTACAATGCTATGCAATGCATAATATTTGCCAAAGATGAAACGTCACAGAGTTAGGTACACATATTGATACACACAGTAGAAGCAATATTATACATTTTCTTGCAAGTAAGTTTAGACATTTTCTTACAAATTTCTTTATGGACATGTTTCAAGCCTAAATGGAAGCATCGCATATGTTACAGCAGAAATACAATCATCCACTGAGAAGTAGTAATAATTCTTCCACTATGGCCATACTAGGCACAATGAAACTTGGGCAAAAGCTCTGGATTTCATTTAGTCAAGAAACATTTTAAGATGAGTTTCATAACTTTTCCTTACGCTTTAGCATCCTTAATTTCGGTCACTGTAGGTTTACTAAGTGCCTACCTTCTAACTATAGTGCCTCTAACAGTCTTAACGAAACTAGAATTCCATAGTTGTTTGAGAAAATTGCTTAGAACTGCATATGTTTTAGTATTTACTGACAGTGTTCAGGAATACAAATTTTATTGGACATCGTAATTATGAATTACTGTCAAATAACGCACCATATGTTACGTTACAATGTATAAAATAATTTCAAATGAATTTCCCTTTTATATAATTTTCAATTAATCATTGATGTAATTTTACCTAATTCCAACGTCGTATTCCATCTTTGTATCGTAGGAGTTTGGTATATAATCTCGCTCGATTTTCTAGCTGTTATCACGAAAACTGTCTCTAGCTTGATGATTTTCAAATGAATACGTTTCATTCCGTGATGAGTTCTATTGTTACAAAGAGTGAATGTTCTTCCCAGATTACAATATTCAGGATGTGAATATGGTTATCACTTCCAAATGAAGTTAATATTATCGTCTTATCATAACTCTCTGACGAAAATACGGTGCAGTCATTAAATAAATTGTTGATTTGAAACTTGCAGAGCTCAACGCCTTTCCTCAAATTCTTTCATTAAAAGTTGGCTGTCAACGGCGACAGTAGATATCCCATGGCAACTCCATCTATTTGTTCATAAATTTCATCGTTAAATATAAAATAATTTGAGGAGAGCACATGTTGGAATAAGGCTACAATCTCCTGTCAAAATGTTTGTGAATGAAGGTTAAAGACCCTGCATGTGGAGCTTTGGTAAATAATGGCACCGCACCACTACGAAATGAGAGGTGTTTAGTCTCAGCGTCTTCAACGGATAATAATATATGACCAGTTCCGGATATGTTGTGGACACATCCCAACAAGAGGTCTCGAGTATGAAGATAAATGCTTAGCCATATAATATGCGGGAAATCCAATATTACCCACAATGGAACGTAGAGGAACATCTTGTCTGTGGAACTTTGGGACCTGATTTCTCAGGATCTATGCAACGAAATTGCGTGAAAATGAAATCACCTGTCAGTTCTAGTATAATATATTTGACCAATGAATACCCGTTTATCATATGCATTTCTTCTTGGTGTATCAATTTTTATGGCCAGTAGTGTAGATAAACGTATCTATGGCACCAGCAGGAAAATTACAATTTCCAAGGGGAAGCATAATTTCCTTATAGGAAAATAGTTAAAGCTGCGGCCATGAGAAAATAATAAATTGTAGTATACGTTTAGTTGAGGACCTGGTAGGGCGGGATAATTGTGTGAATGTGAAACTGGTTAAGTTGATCGTTATTTCGTATCGAGAAATTCGGTTTGGACCAGAGCGCAAGTGGCGTAACTCTACCCACGATAGTTTTGAGTAAGAGGAGCATTCATTCAGAAGTGTATAAAAATTATTAACGTCAATAATTTATTTGTATTTATGAACATAGGATGATACGCACAAAAGTCTCTCTAAATATATTATTATTAGAATATCATACAGGAAAGGGTAGGAAATTACTTGTGAAACAAATATTGAAACGAGTTACGTAGTTTGTGCACTGAACACTTTTATCAGTCATCCACTGTAACGTCAAGTACATCGTGTGAATACAGGTTCGTCGTTTTACTCGTCTGATCTCGAAGGCAAGAATGCATGACATAGGAGGAATAAATTTTAGAAGATCGAACATATCCTCCTTTTTGCTGATTGTCACAGTCCGACTGGTCTTGTAAAGTCTTCCTTGTGTTCAATGAAGCAAGGCTTTGAAGTAGTCTGACTAACGTGTCCTTACGAAAATCCACCTCATCAAATGCTTCTCTTTGACTGAAACCTCATTGAAACCTCATGGAAAATGTCGCTGTCAGTTCAGTTTGTATCCATCTTCTTTGCAGCCAATTAAACGGATGTACATCATTAGCCGTTTTGCTGATCACTGTGCTGTCTAGTAGTTCCTTCGTTGAGACAAAGTCGTCGTTCTTCATTATGCGATCATTGAATGGCTTTTTCATTTTACAACCCTGGATAATTTCAACCCCATCGCCAGAGCATATATATATATATATATATATATATATATATATATATATATATATATATATATATATATATATATACTATCTTATTGAATCTATCATTAGGCACATAGCTATGCCCAGGTATCATGTATATGTGGTTTATTACTTCCACCTGTCTAGGTCGTGCACCAATTTCATCAAGAAAACTCATGCATTGTAATCATTAATTATTATTGATGTGGCTTACCGTTCGCGCCTTGGTTGCACAGTGGTAGAGTGCCAGACTACAAATCCAAAGGTTGCGGGTTCGATCCCCGCCATTTCCTAGGATTTTTATCTGTCACTTTCCACTTCTTTCACCTCTGGCAGGATTTCTCATGGTTTGGAACCCACGTTAAACTGTAGGTCCTTCAATAACTGTCTGGGTAAGTCAGTTCGAAGGTCGGAGGAAGGCAATGGTATACCACCTCCAAACAGGACCATGTCTATTAAAACACTGTGGTTTTCAAACCAATCTACGGATTGTTGACTGCTTTACCTTTTTACCTTACCTGTCGTATTATCAATCATAGGAATATTTTCCTCACTGTTTTGTGGATATTCTGAACAACACTCCATAATATGGTCACTACAAGAACCTTCACATTCCATCTTCCACTAATGCACATGGGCGTACTTACTTTGTGCTCTGAAAAGAGGCGGGTAGTAGTTACATAAAAAAACATTGGCGTACACTATGCACAAATGACGAAACTTCAAGGTACGTACTTATAGATCTGAGCTGTAGCTGTTTCTCAGTTATCAAACATCTCTGTAACTCGTTTTCGACTAAAAGTAGAGTTCCGCCACTTGTGTTCTGAAGCCCTCATTTCTTCAGCATTGAATTTATTTCAGTTATTCTATAACAGTCGGGATGTTTGACGATTTGTAACTCGTGATTATCTTCAGTTGGATCACTCACAAATTCAATGTAATTTAAATGCGTTAATTATCTATTTCAGATATTTGATACTTTCATTTTTTGTATTGATTTGGACCCAGAAAAAGTAAAAAGTTACTCCCTCCTTGTTTAGTTGAGTATGATTCCCTTTTTTACAGTAGTAAATGTATCGACCACGAACAAGCATTGTTCCGCTCTTTACTGAAGCTTCGACAGCCGGGATCAAAATTGGCCGTTTGGTGCTCGGGTAGCGGAAGCTCTCAGTTTTAATAGCCAGAGAAGCACTCTGGAAGCAATATCTGGTCAACAGCAGGGGGCCCAGGAGGTCAGCAGACGTTTATTTGGTGGGGGCCAGGTCTGGTGGGGCAACAAGTTTGGCGGCCGCTGATCCGCCTGAGCAGGCAATAACAAGCGGGCGGGGGCAGGGAGGAGGGAGCCCCCACCGCCGCACCGCCCGTATTTCATCAAGTGGCGGGGAAGCTCTGGCTCCTGCCCGGATAACGAAGCCCGCACCGCACCCGAAGGGTGCAGCATCCTGGGTCAGCAGCTGTCTTCCGAGACAGATAGAACTGTCTAACTCTTTGGGACTAAAACTTTATTGAACCACGGACCTACAAATATCTCTGATAACAGCGAATAATTCCCAGTTTATCACCAATAATTTAAAGAAAATATCGAATTAAAACATGCAAATCGCAACCAAATGTACCTCTAGCATTATCCAGTATATCTTAGAACGAAATAAAAAAAATATTTATTTGGTAAATATTATTTTTTAACTTGGATATTCAATTCATAAAAAGAAAGATCAAATTTTATGCGATTATTAGAGAAGACTAGCCTTACTAGATGTGGTTCACAAAATCTTTTCTAGCGATCTTCTAGCAAGAATCAAGCACTTAGCCAATGAAGTTACAGGAGAATATCAAGGAAGGTTTCTACCTGAAAAATCAACAACTGGCTATATATTTTTTCTAAGGCAAATATGCGAAAAGTTTATGAGTTCCACTAAGAATGACAATGTATATTCACTTTCAGAAAGCCTACGATCCAATAAAAAAATAAAAAAAAAATAAAAATAAAAAAAATAAAAAAAAGTTCAAATGTTTGTAAATCTATCGGACCAAACTGCGTGGTCATCAGTCCGTAGCTTACAAACTACTTAAACCTAGGTAAACTAACCTAAGGACAAACACACACACCCATGCCCCAGGGAGGACTCGAACCTCCACGGCGAGCAACCGCGCGCTCCGCAGCGAAACGACTCAATCCACAGAGAAAGCTGGTCGAGTTTGGATTTTCGAAAAATCTTGGTGCTCTAAGAGGACTACGTATCAAGCAAACAGAAGTAAATATTGAAATAGGAAATAAAGTAATCGAAGGGTTCTCGGTTAAAACTGGCCTAAAAAGTGGACGGAATATCACCGAATTTATACAATATAGCCCTTTGAAATGGTCATGAGAGAGATAACGAACAAAAATCACTCAGGACCGTTAGTATGTGAAAGAAATATAACCCAATTAGCTTATGCTGGTGATACTGTAATAATGTCCTAGGCCCAAGATGAACTTCAGAATATAATGTGAACGGTAGAAACTGCAGCCGGAAAACTTGGCTACAAAATAATCAGAAAATGAATACATGGTGGTAGGAAGACACCGCTTACCAGATGTTTTGTAAATTAAATAAATGGAACTAGTTACAAGAGAGTAAAGGAGTTTAAATATCTTGGTGCATTTTTATCAGAAGAAACATCAAGCAGAAATAAAAGCAATAATTCCAGCTGGACATTGGGCCCTCTTTGCATTGGATAATGTCTTGAAGTCTCTGAATGTGTCAAGAGAACTAAAAATACGCTTACATAAGTCATTCATTCTCCTTGCAGCTCTCTGTCGTTGCAAAATCTGGAGCACAAGTAAACAACATCTAAATAAGTTATTAATATTCGAGAGGTGGGTGCTCAGAAAAATGTATGGGTCAATACAAGATGATTTGACAGGCAAGTGGAGGGGAAGAATTAATCAAGAACTGTATAACCTGTATAATGACCATAACATCGCAGGATTAATTAGAAGCAGAAGACTAGAATGTTTGGGATATGTTGAACGAATGAACTAGGACCGCTATTCAAAACTAGCTAGACGAATGATCCTTGAGGAAAGGAGACCAAGAGGTGGAAAGACAACATAAAGAAGGTTTTACTGCAATTAAAGGCTTCGGATGGATGGAGGGAAATGGCCAAGAGAATAGAAGATTGGCGAGCCTTGGTCTTGACAGCGTGCGGTGCTCTGGGCTTGAAGTACTTATTTATCTTTCTTGTGATTTTCGTTGATGTACATCATAAGCCTTTCTCCACGTCCATACTGCCAATTGAACTTCTTTTTCTATTATCACGTATTACGAAAAAAGATGTATGTGTTTTATACTTTTATAAGCTGAAATTCCCGCGTTGTCTGGGTATTTATTTATTTATTCAAGCCTTAAGTTTGTACTACTTCTTTCCCTTCTCTCTTTCCATCTCCATTTCTTTCTAAAAACGTTTTATACTTATGGTAGAATGTTTACGAAATAAGGTTCAAAATGTTCAAATGTTTGTAAATCTATCGGACCAAACTGCGTGGTCATGAGTCCGTAGCTTATAAACTACTTAAACCTAGGTAAACTAACCTAAGGACAACACACAGGGAGGACTCGAACCTCCACGGCGAGCAACCGCGCGCTCCGCAGCGAGACGCTTTAGACCGCTCGGCTACTCCATCGCGGCTCGAAATAAGGCTGTCTTGAATAATGTACATAATACTAAGTGCAGTATCCAAACACAGAAATGTATTCATCAATAAACTTTGTTTATAAGATAAATAAATCAAATGTGAAGGCCGTAAACTCCACAAAATACCTTGGAATTACTATTTCTTCCGGCTTAAATTGGAAAGAACACGTAAATAATATCTTGGGAAAGGCGAACCAGAGACTGTGTTTTATTGGCAGAACCCTTAAAACATGCAACAGAACTACAAAAGAAACTGCATACACTACGGTTGTCCGTCCATTTTTTGAGTATTTCAGCCCAGTGTGGGATCCTTATCAGGTGGGTTTGACGGAGGACATCGAAAGAGTCCAACGAAGGACAGCTCGTTTCGTATTGTCACGATACAGGGGAGACAGCGTTACGGAAATGATATAGGATCTGGGACGGGAATCATTACAACAACGGCGCTTATCGCTGCGGCGTGGCCTACTTGCGAAACCCCAATCGCCAACATTCTCCTCCGAATGCGAAAATATATTGTTGACTCCCGCTTACATAGGTAGAAATGATCATCAGAATAAAAGACGAGAAATCCGGGCTCAAACAGAGAGATTCCGGTATTCATTCTTCCCACGCGATATTCGAGAATGGAACGGGAGATAAATAGTATAACTGTGGTTCAATGAACCCTCTGCCAGGCACATAAATGTGATTTGCAGAGTATCCCATGTAGATGTAGAATATATAAATAATACGCAATATTCACAGATTCATTTAATTCAACACTTTATTGTAAAGAATACTTCTGATTACTTGTCCATTATCTAGCACGAATGTCTTTGGTGAGCCCACCCTTAAGCAAGCGACATAATGCTGTCCGAGTGAGAAGCATGGAGCTGTACAACCCACCCCATAATATTTAATAGATTGTCCCGTGATTCATTAATCGTAATAGGAAATGCAAGTCTCTCTTGAAATTGCAGTATCTTTCAGTTAAAAAGTAGATCTGACGGAAGTAATGGGTATTCATTGGATGGGCACTGTTTCCTTCTCTTTCGTTCCTTGTAGCAATAAACAGGTCTGTTACTTCCGCCTGCCGCCGCTTGCGCTTTACCGTCAAAAGTTTCAATATGGCTGTCAGCTTTCAGGAATTTCCTTAAGTGGACTGCAATACAAGAGTGTCTTAGTCGTGCATAAGTCATGGATTAAAACATTGTTAATGATGTTACAGGTTTTACCTGTCACTGTACATATGATCTCATATTTATTATACAATTTTTCAGCTACATCTTTATTTCTGTATGCATTGTAAGTCTAAATATCTGTTCCGAATACAGTTAGTAGTAAGGGGTGGTACGTGATGGGACGGTTTTACATGAACGTTACTGTTTATGTCCTCACGAAATTACATGTCGTGCTGTGATGCAATTTAGAAGGTACACTCAGATGTATGTGTGGATACCTTCTGTAAAATTTCCTGGGGTTACGATTTGTGGTGTATAAATTACAAATTCTAACATAATACCGAATTCAGTAGTTTTACTCCAGCTGCATACCCGTCGTTGCCCGGGTATTTATTTATTCATTTATTCAAGACTTGTGTTAGTACTTATCCTGGCCCTTCAATCTCCATCCATATCCTTTCTTATAAAAACTTGTCATATTTATGGGACCCTATGTAACAAATAAGGTTGTCTTGCAAGTGCAGTATCCAAACAAAGAAAGGAAGTACAATAGAAATTTTATGTACCATCCATACATTCATTTAAGTCAAAAGTTTACTATAACAATAAATTCTGTAACTTTCCAGTATGTAACATGTATATATTCCTTGTGAGCCCACCGCAGAGAAAACGACATCAAGTTCTCTCTGTGAGAAACATGGAGATGTCAAACTCCACATTATGTAATAGGTCACTGTGATACTAATCGTAATAGAAAATGCAAATGTAACTGAAACTCTTGAAGCTGAAAGGTAGCTTTTCGGAAATAATGGGTATTCGTTGGATGTGTACTGTTTCAATATCTTACTTTCCCAATGACTATAGAGACCAAATGCTTTCGCCTACAGCCGCAAGCGCTTCACAGTCCAGTGTTGTCTACAGCACCGTCAGCATTCAGGAATTTACTTCATCTGATTGGAAAACATAAGATTCTTTGCAGTAAATGTGATATGTCTTAAAACGTCGTGCATGTTGTGACAGGTTTTTACCCAGTGCAGTATGTATAATACCATATTTGAATTGTTTGTTGTACAATTGTATAATTAGCAGATATATGTTCACTTGAATAAGGTGTGTAGACCGGTACAACATGTTGCGAATACAGTTTGGAGTACAGAAAAACATGATGCGGTGAGAGGCTTTTTCAAGAACAATCCTGTTTATGTCCTTATAGATCATGAATTACGACTCGTACTGTGATACTATTACGAAGGTACATTCTGATGTATGCGTGTATACTGTGTATAAAATTTGCTGCGAGTACAATTTGTAGTGAAGAAATTATATAATGTAATTTTATACCGAATGCCATAGTTCTATTCCATAAAAAGCGAAAAAGTAGTAAGCCAGACACTTTTTCCTTCCATTTCTATCATGTGGTAATCAGCGAGATAATGTATAACATTAAACACATAATTATGTTTAATGTTGTGATGTTTAAAGCTTTCCCGGCGTACAGATATTTCCATAAAATCTCGGGCGAACTGCCGGATGTCCGTAACTTCTTGCCACGATATTTCGGCGCAGAGTCTTCTGGCCATCTTCAGGTGAGTACCGCCGAAGTACTGGCGAAGACGCACTGAGCTGTGCTATTTATGCCCAATTCAGCCGACATGGCGCATGCGCGTACCTAGCGTGCGCGTTCACTACAGCTGCGTACGCTGCTCCGAGCGCCCTCCGTGGTGGAGGCTTGCCGCTTCGATATCAGATCGATTCTCATCGCCATTCAGTTGCAGGAAACTACGCCGACTACGTAGTTTTTCAATGATAGAATTCCATGCAGCATTTATTTGGAAACCGCTGTCTCGATTGATAAGAGTCTCACTGTCAGACAATCTTATTTCCACAGCTTCATTAATAATTGAGCTCCAAAAGTTTGATGTATGGGCCACAAATCTCGTTTCATTGTATTTCATTGAATGGCCTGTGGAAATACAATGTTCGGCGATTGCGGATTTGGTGGGTTGGAGTAGCCGAGTATGACGCTGATGTTCCACGATGCGGTTCTGCACAGTGCGCGTCGTCTGTCCTATATATGACATGGTGCACTCGCACGGAATCCTGTAAACACCTGCTTTATGCAGCTCCAGATCGTCTTTGACAGAACCCAACAGCGATGAAATTTTAGGAGGAGGGCAAAAGATGACTCTTACTTTATGCTTTTTTAGTATTCTGCCTATCTGTGATGAAATGTTCCCAATATATGGGAGATAAGCAGTCGATTTGAAAGCCTCTTCTTCTTCTTCCTTGTTCTGTCGTTTGGAGGCGTGCATCGCTTGATTTACTAGCTTCCTTGGATATCCATTCTTTAGGAATACTGTCTGCAGGTGTTCCAGTTCCGTGTGAAGGCTGTCGGCATCAGATATGGTATGGGCTCGATGGATTAGAGTCTTGAGGACGCCCATTGTTTGTGCTGGATGGTGGCAACTAGTAGCTTGTAAATACAAATCTGTATGAGTGGGCTTCCTGTACACCGAATGACCAAGTGAGCCATCACTTCTGCGCCGCACGAAAACATCTAAAAATGGCAAACAACCATTTTCCTCGATCTCCATAGTAAACTTTATGTTTTCTTGTATGGGGTTCATATGATTTAAAAAGTCTTGGAGACGTTCCACGCCACTCCCCGTAGAGTTGCTTAATGTGATGTTTAAGTGATGGAGTGTATTCGAAGATTCGACAACTTACGTGAGAAAAGAGCGAGACTACTGAGCTCATTGATTTTCTTATTAAGTTGCAGAGACAGGGGAATAATTCCAAATTTTGCCAAAATTGTGCATTTTATAAATACCGCTGCTGCAAATAACATCAAGCGCAAAGCAAGCATGGCATTGGTAAGAGAAAGGATTCGTTTCAGTCGGCGTGAGTTGGATGCTGTGTCTAAGGACATGTACCATCTGCACTTAGAAGTTGCGGCAAGACTGTCTTCCCTGTCTTGGGACTGGGTGGATGGTGTAACGTGGTATAAAGCAAACTGGAGCAATGACAAAGCTGTGACGAGGCAAACTGCCAAGATCGACCGTCTTTCTACACAGAAGCTACAGGAAGTTCCAACTCGACGATCCGTTATCAATTTGACGGGGAAAACTATAGATGACGCCACTGTATCTGTGCTAGCAAGAGGTCTTAACTTCGCTCCAACACCTGTTTCACCGCCACTAGTGGAATGTGTTAGCTCCATCGAAGAAGCTGTGCGCCGTCTTCCTGCAGATGAAGCGGAAGAAGTTCGGCGAGAGTGTTGTCGTGTATTGACGAGAGTCACACCGCTGAAGAGCAATATCTCGCCTATGGAGAGGGCTGCCCTCCGTAACTTACGAGCAGATGTGGATACAGTAGTACTCAAATCTGACAAAGGAAATGCTACTGTTCTCATGCCACGGGAGGACTACATTAATAAGATCAACGTTTTATTATGTGACTCAACGTATCGCAAAGTTGACAAGGACCCAACAAACCGAGTGGTGCGAAAAACAGCTGAACTTCTATCAAATAGTTCTCTACCGAAGGAGGTCATAAAGAGACTGAAACCAAGCAGTTCAGTTCCACCTAGGCTATACGGACTGCCTAAGATCCACAAGGAAAGTGTGCCATTACGTCCAATTGTGAGCAATATTGGAGCAGCCACTTACGACCTGGCTAAATACTTGGCGTCTTTGCTCAAACCTGTAGTAGGCAAGTGTCCACATCATATAAAGAATTCCAATGATTTTATCAGCAGACTTCAATCACTTCAGCTGCAAAGGAACGACTTGTTGGTCAGTCTTGATGTAGTTTCACTGTTTACAAAGGTGCCTCTTGTGGACTCACTACACCTCATTGGCAACATGTTTGGTGAGGACATTACAGCGCTATTTGAGCACACGCTCTCCTCTACATATTTTTTATTTAACAACGAGTTAAATGGGCGTCCTCAAGACTCTAATCCACCGAGCCCATACCATATCTGATGCCGACAGCCTTCACACGGAACTGGAACACCTGCAGACAGTATTCCTAAAGAATGGATATCCAAGGAAGCAAGTAAATGGAGCGATGCACGCCTCCAAACGACAGAACAAGGAAGAAGAAGAAGAGGCTTTCAAATCGACTGCTTATCTCCCATATATTGGGAACATTTCATCACAGATAGGCAGAATACCACCACGGAGGGCGCTCGGAGCAGCGTACGTAGCTGTAGTGAACGCGCACGCCAGGTACGCGCATGCGCAATGTCGGCTGAATTGGGCATAAATAGCACAGCTCAGTGCGTCTTCGCCAGTACTTCGGCGGTACTCACCTGAAGATGGCCAGAAGACTCTGCGCCGAAATATCGTGGCAAGAAGTTACGGACATCCGGCAGTTCGCCCGAGAATTTATGAAAAAAAAGTGTAATGTTTGTCACAAGACGCTAAGTATTCTCATCCTCATAAAGTGTATGAATAAATTCTGGCCACATGACGAAGCAGATTTTCACGACTCCTACTTCTTTATGACATTATATCTCCTGCCCTATATGATTTATACCTACACAGTAATGGTTGTCTTGTGGTAAGGAGTTCGTGTGCCAAACTTGGTTGAAATCGGTCCAGTGGGTTAGGAGGGAATATGTGGTATTATCACTTGATGCAGCAGTTTCTCGCGCATCTCATCCGCTATGACGTCTTATCTCGTCATCTAAGTGATATTAAAAAATTAAAAAAAATTATTCATGTCACATAAATGCATTTCAGACTATTTGAGTTTCATATACTCGCTACTGACAATGTTATGTAACTCCTAACCTCAGCATATTATATCGGCGCTTGCGTTTGGCGACATCGCGGGGAACGCACATTGGAAGAGTGTATTCATCATCGCCGTACTGATAGTATGGCGTCACATTGGTTACGTGCCTCGGTCAACTCTCGTTCACATCGACGGCCCCTTGAACAGTGGCCGTTACATTTCAGATGTGTTACGACCCTTCATTCGATCGCTGCGAAACCCTACATTTCAGAAGGATAACGCATGACCGTATGTTGCAGGTCCAGTACGTGCCTTTCTGGATACGGAAAATGTTTGACTGCTGCCCTGGCCAGCACAATCTCCATATCTCTCACCAAGTGAAAAGGTCTGGTCGATGTTGACCAAGCAACTGGCTCGTCACAATACGCCAGTCACTACTCTTGTTGAACCGTTGTATCGTGTTGAAGCTGCTTGGGCATCTGTACCTGTACACGCCATCCAAACTCTGTTTGACTCATTGCCCAGGCGTATCAAGGCCGTTATTACGGCCAGAGGTGGTTTTTCTGGGTTCTGATTTCTTAGGATCTATGCACCAAATTGAGTGAAAATCTAATCACACGACAGGTCTAGTATAATATATTTGCCAATGAATACCTGTTTATCATCTGCATTTCATCTTCGTGTAGCAATTTTAATGGCCATTAGTGTATATTTCAGTACTCGATTAGTTTACCTCTGCACTCAGTGCTATTACAATACTGGTATCGATCCGCAAACCTCTCTTTTATTCCTTTCTCCGAACTATGTTCCAATCCAACATCAATTATATGAGATCTCTCTTTACATACTGAACTGCCCACTCAATATGATTTGGCTGCAACTTCGGCAGCTATACCGCAACGATCGGAGCAAAGGTTTGTGTGTTGTCGAATCTAATTACAAACGTATTGCTCCTGATTTACTTACAATAGCTTTGTCTTCATTTGCTTTCATACCCATAACGTATCCAATTACCCGTAGAAAATTTTGTTCTCCTGTTTATATTACCTTACATTTGTCTAATCAGAAACCCTTACCTTCTTTTCATTTCATGTTCGTGACCCCTGTCATATCAACTTGACCACTTCACTTTGTAAATTTACTTTAATTCTTCTGACATTTAGTGTTCCTACTCGAACAATGATAACGGTTCCCTGGTTGTTCGATCTTATTCTCATGTTCACCTTTTTCTTGCCTCTCTTCTGCGTGACATCCGAATATGGGCTAGTCCTGAATCAATCAAATATGACAGATATTCACTAAACATTTTGCATTGTAGGCCACATGCCCTATGGATAAACCGTAGGTTTCATTAATTCAGTGTGTGATCCCCTTCTGCATCCTAATGGATTAGACAATTTTACACGCTAAACTTACGAAATATTTCTCACAGGAGTTTACAGCTTTGACAGGAGCAAAACATGATATTGAGGAAACAACTTTGCTGCACATTGGTAAATGCTTTGGCAGCTTGATTAAATTCATCTGGAGCAAGGAAATGATATGCCGTTACTTGCTCTGACTCGGAAGCTGTGCACACCTACGACTCAACGAAATCACAGAAACACACAGAAACCAAACTGACATGGACGTTAACATCACAGTTTCTAATGAGAGGACACCTTTTCAAAATATGAGTTGATACCTAAGGCTTCTAAATGAAAGAATGTGGATAATTAACTCCATTTGCAAATATTTTATAGTCACCGTCCGAATGTGACAGCGAATTTAAGTAAAAAGTTGAAACCAGCAAAAGTTGATCCTCCTGTAAAAATAGTGTGTATTATAATATAGAAATTTATGTGATCTGTCTATGCAACAAAATAATAAAAGTTTTATACTTCCATATGCACTTCGCCTTTATTTGGAAGACATCATCAGTGGCCTGTAATATATACATGATTATGTTTTACAATATTTCGATCTATTCGTTTTTAGTATTGTAGGTTATAAACAGATCTTATCTAAGTACAGTTAATGACTTTTGGATGTTATTGGTTACAATATTTTATGGATGCTGCTTTACGTGCAATGATGATTGGTGACTTTACATTGCTTTGTTTCTAGTTTTATTCCCTTGGCGTTGTTTTTAGCACTTCACCACTAGCACCACTAGGCATATGCCATTTTGTTTGTGCAGTGCTTTTATTTTGTGTGGTTTTGCCAACTGTTGAAGGTGTATTAGTCCTATCTTTGCCTTATGTCAGCGTTCGTGTGTGTGTGTGTGTGTGTGTGTGTGTGTTTTGCCGATGTAATTGCATAAAGAGTTGCATCAGCTATTTTTTTAATTATTTAATTATTTGCTTTTATTTAATGACTCCTGCTCGTGAAGGCGAGAGAGAGAGAGAGAGAGAGAGAGAGAGAGAGAGAGAGAGAGAGAGAGAGAGAGATGTGTGTTTATGTGTTTATCTTCGTTTTTTTTAAATCCATTATGAAATTGTGTGTGTATGTGTGTCTGTGTGAGAATATTTTTCTTTCATTACTATCCATTTCTTTGATTATGTTTAGCAGTCATTTATGTTTGTCTCTTCATTTATTAATTGTTTGTTCTTGGCTATGGCTTTCTTGATATGACAGTTTTCTTGTGTTCATATGAGGTGTTTGTTGTGGTTGTTTTCCCTCATAATTTTCTTGTCTTAGTCTATATTTGTTGGGTAACTGTAGTGTTGTTTTAAGTGTTCGGCAAAAGTGAAGTGGTTTGTTTAATATTTACAGCATCTGATGTGTTCTTTGTATCATGTTTTCAAAATTCTGTTTGTGATTCCTATGTAACTGCGTCACAACTTTCGCATTCAAGTTTGTATTTCTGAGCCTTGGAATATATGTAACGTTCATGATTTTTGGTTGGACTGTTTTTTATGCTACTGATGACGCCTTCCAAATAAAGACGAAATGCAAGTGCCAATATAAATCTTTTATTATTCATTTGTGCTGGCTGATCACATAAATATCTACATTATAAATTTAAGAAGCAATTGTGGAAAGACAGGACAAAAATGAACTAATAATGTCGCTTATATTCGCATGTTACCGTCGTCCAAGGAAACACTACTAAAATCTTAGCCACATAGATAAGATTAGAAATTCTCACCAGCCCTTAATGACTTCAAAGTCACAACAATACATTACAAATAACGATGAGAGAAAAGCCAGATACGCAATGGAATACAATTTCAACGAACGTCCATAACGGCTAACTAACTTCACACGCCGGATCACGATGGTAGCGCATTGTCAATGACAAAATAGCAAGGAATTATAAGTATTATATAGCATTCGCCTGTTGATCACAATGGCGTGCAAGATATGTAATTAGACGGATTTACATCTGGCAACGTACTTATCATATTTACGTAGGTAATCCATCAGATGTGTATTACAGATCTCATAGCTCCAGACATCATCTGTGTCAAGGATATACTTTATCCTGATAGATTCGGATATCTACGAATGAAGAATAACGGTGTGATATGGATATAGATAAATGAACACAGACATTCATACAAATTATTCATATCTGTAATAAGTACAATACAAATGTAAAGGGCAAAATAAATTTGGAGAAACATATGGTAACATGTAACGACATATAATTCACTAGTAGTGGTTATATACATTTCTACATATCTCAAGAAGACATTTGCTAATAAGTTCAGCCCCTAACGTGCCTTGTACGCCCTCAAAGCCGTAATATTTAATTTTTGTATTCTGAGCGCACTTTTAAACTTGTGGGGAAGACGTCACACTGCACTAAGAACATACAATATATCTATTAAGATAAGAAACCGTTATCTTCTAATAATTATTACAACATCGGATCTGATAAATTTTGAACGTGGCTGATAAGGATATTTTTAAAAAGAATTGAAAGGAATGCCTTGAACGTCAGTCTGTTCGCCCGCCTTCTTCAGCAAATTAATGGTTATTCCCTATCCGGCCTCCATTGCTGTTGAACTTCACTAGAGATTTAAACAATGGCCTGGTTCTAATCATTTATTCAAGAAGTATTGGTTGTTTGAAAAATCTACCGCTGGACTACAGGTTCCCTTTAATGACGAACAAGACGTGTCAAAATACTTTTGAACTGTCAGAGGAAAAAAAAAAAACTGCACCGTTAAAGAGAATACATTGCTTCGCTTGAAGAGCAACGGACGACTCCTTATCCTCAAGTAGTGACACTAATTCTATTTGTCTTAAGTTCTATTTAATACATCTTTAATAATTATTACATCCACACCTGGTTTCACCAGGTGAGTTTCTTAAAAAGCTCCTATTCTCTGGCAGTTTAACTTATTTGTCCTAAAAACGGTTTGTAAATCTAAGGGACTTAAGTGCTTTACGATACACTCGTCTATGATGAACACTCGCAGTCGAGAACAAACTACTGCGTTCTATTACTTAGGAAGTCTTCCAGCCAGTCAAAAATCTCTGAAAATAATTCCATATGCTCGTACCTCTGTCAGCAGACTGAAGGGTGGCACCGCGTCAAATGCCTTTTTCAATTCGAGAAAAACACAATCTGCCTGCTGCCCTTCATCCATGGATAGCAAGATGTCATTTGACAAAAGGGCAAGCTGAGAATCACAAGACCGATGTTGACTCATAGAAAGAAGCTTTCCCGTCTCAAGGATATTTACTTTATTTGAAATGGGAATATGTTCCAAAATTCTACACGAAACTGATGCCTACGATATAGCCCTGTAAATATGTGTGTCATTTCTTTACCTTTCTTATAAACTGGAGTCACTTGCATTTTTCCCACGTTGCGCTGAATTAAAGATTCGCGATAAATGCAAGCAAAGTAAGGGGCCAAGGCCGCAGAATAGTCTTTGTAAAAACGAACTGGTATTCCATCCGCACGAGGAGCCTTTTTTGTATTCAGCAAGTAAAATAAAAATGCAAATAAAATAAGGAAATGCAGCAGGAAAACGGCGTATTCATTTTCAAAAACACAAACCAGTCACAGATCGTGAATCTACAAACACATAGTTCCACGATTAGGCATTATGAAGAGGAATTCATGTTATGTATTTAGTTAAGGAAGGTGGTGCTGTCAGTGGCCACCTCGTCCAGCGCTCCTGCCGGTGACCTGCGTGAGGTCAGGGCAGCGTTTGCCCGCCTTGTCCGCATCTGTTGTGTCGGTCTCGATTCCTCTCGAGCCAGTAGCCCGGTGGATCCATCACCGCTATCGCAGCTCACCAGACGCTAGAGAGCAACTCGGAAAGGTCGCGCGGGTTCACCGCTCCTGTTTTCGAACACATTCTATCCCTTTAAACCTTCGTTGCCTGACGGTGCTTAATAGTTTAATGAACGTCTCATAGTTCAGTTTCGTTTACGTTTCAGCACCTCTGCTCTACAGTTTCAAATATATTACTTCGCATTAGGTAAACCTGTCAACAGAGACATACATTACTAGACTGGCTATACTATACACAGTATCATTGGTGTAACTGAAGTCTCACCGCCATATTTCTATACTATAAACGTGTGAGCAGTCATGTGTGTAATTACAAAAACCAGTACTTAAATACGGATGAACTGACGTAACTACGCCATGCTTACAGTTGATAATAATTGTCAATTAGTGTATTGTATGTGGCTGTACTTTGTTGTACAGGAAACGGAAGATACATATACCTTTGAGTTGCATTGATTTCCTGTCTTTATGTATTTGTTACCAAATTCACACAACTTCGGCTATTCTTTCAGTAGTAGCGGTGAATTATGCTGCCAAAAAGGCTTCGGTCACTTACCAAGTAACATCCAAAATCTGACAGATAACCAATTGGTATTTAAAAAGAAATTAAAGGAATTTCGGAATTGCAACTGTTTCTACACTGTAGATGAAATTTTATGTAAAACTTTAAAAAATGAAAAAAAAATGAAAATTAAAAATATCCTTTAAATATTGTCATGTATATGCACCATTTACTAAATTGATACGTTCGAAATCATCACTAAATGTTGTATATATGATCTATGGAATAAGTATTGATCTAATCTAACTGGATAACACGTAGTTTTATTATTTTGAGTGTTCTTGCGAAATCTATATTGTGCTTTGACAAATACATTTATGAGTTGCATTAATTTGTTCTTTTTTATTAATCTATTACCAGTTTCTATTAACTTCGGCTTCTCTTTCAACAGTATGACTGATACACTGTTCTAGTTGTCTTGAATCATAGGCATCTTAATTCTTGTGTTTTTCCCATAAATAGAGTCTGCTTAAACTGTACGTAACATGCTCTTCCGATAACAGGATTTTACAATAAATGTGTTAAATACAACTACTACGGAAGTATTAACTGAAATGTAGAGCATGTTTAAAACAACTAGTGAAACTTACAATATCATAAAGATCATAGTAGTATGACTAAGTGTCACACGGAAACTTTTTGACTGGAGGTGAAGCAAGATGGCGGCGTGAGGCTTCAGCCACAGAGGCAGGCTTGTCAGTCTAATAATGTGTGTCTGTGCCTGTCAAGAAGCTAGATCTTAAAACTCTTTGTTGTGCGTTACTCTGGAAACAGAAAACTTCCTACACTTGTTTCCGCAGTGTTGTCTTGCTTTAAATGTAGCCTACTGAAACTTCTGTTGCTTTTGCCATTGCATTCACTTGCTTTGTGGCTTCACAATAGTTTGGAGCTATACGTTAGAGACAAATGAAACAAAACAGCAAGAAGGAAAGTGGACTTGCAATTGCCATCAGGCTGTGAGAACATTTCACTGATGCAACATGCCGAAATCTGTCATGTGTTATATCTGAGCACAGAAGGACGAAACTCCTAATTCTGCTTGTCACTTTCAGTCATTTACTGATGCAGGAATTGTGAACAGATAAATTACAAGCACTTTCTTACGCTTTCATTATCAATTTTTTTTCAGCCTGCCGTGCGACAAACTCTTCTCTCCCACTGATATTAACTGCAGCCATTTACCATTTTACTGTTACTGACATGTTACTCTTTATCTCCGACCGTTAGTGTCTCCTTTTTCTTCCAACATCACTGTCTCTCTGCAGTTGTCTTTTAGCAAAAAATGCTATAAAATGTACCCATGCCAAAATTCCTGGCGATGAAGACACAATAACCACGGCCGCAACTGGATCCCCAGTATTATGTCGGAGTCATGTGAACTGTTACATACTTCTCTATATTTTGCACCGAAGGAGAATGTTGCAGGTGGCTGACTTACTTTCATTCCTATAGCAGTGAGTGTATATAAGAACAATTCTGTAGATCAGTTGAGATTTCTTACGAATTTACGTGCATTGACACATTTATGCACAGGATATGACCACTAAAAAGAGAAACATTTATAGATGGAGGATATCACCACAACCAAAAATATACAGCCGCGACACTCACTGATGTAAACATTGTAAGGAACCGACATTTACGACACTAGGGCTCATAGAGGCAAGCCGACGAAAGAATTACGTTTGTTTATAACATTTCTTACGTAGTTAACGAAATAGTTACTACTATTATTGCTTTATTAGCATTAGTAAATTGCCAAGAGACATAGATAATACAGAAATTGATGTAAAAGCAGCCGAAATTAACTGATTCAGTGGCATAATGAACAACTTCGTCATGAGGAAACACTCATGAATATGTGTATATTTGCAGCTTTTTCAGCTAAACGTAAGGAGAATGTAAACATAAGATAAACTTAAATGTCTAATTATGGTGTGATCTTACTATGACAGCCAGTTTTTTATGCATATCAATTCGCTGTGGACTCCAATAACTCGCATGTTTTTACACCTCACTCGTCTTTCTTATAAGCGCATATTCTAATGAGAGTAATTACATAAGCTTAAAAGGCCAATATTTCCAACATTCTTGCCGTTTATGGCTCAGCTGTAAAACAATTGTGGAATTAGGTTCTTCAATGTTAAAAAAACAGTTTGATTGTTTTTGTCGTTTTATTGCAACGTCTGTGACTTCTTCCATCAGCTACAGCTGTGGTGCCTGATTTGAAACATTAATGTACTGAATCGTATCTTGTCAGGGATCTTACGAAACCCAAGAAAGACAAATTTAAAGTTACTTTGACGTTATACCTATTTTCATGGCACTGCATACGTTCCCTAATGTGAAACGTATGTTAAAATGAATACAAACGATACTATTCGTACTTTCAAAATCTTATTCAGCAATGTAGCTTGCCGGTAGCTTGGAGCAAATGTTCAAATGTTTTTAAATCTATCGGACCAAACTGCGTGGTCATCAGTCCGTAGCTTACAAACTATTTAAACCTAGGTAAACTAACCTAAGGACAACACACACACCCATGCCCCAGGGAGAACTCGTACCTCCGACGGCGAGCAACCGCGCGCTCCGCAGCGAGGCGCCTTAGACCGCTCGGCTACTCCACCGCGGCTAGCTTGGAGCGCTGCTTTAGCAGTGTATAACAAAAATCCACTGTACACTTTCCAGATTCAAACTATTGCATATAACGGTTTTCTGAAAGTGGACAGTAATAATTCCTAATGGCCGCCAAATCCATTTCCATAGAGGTGATAAGCCGTGCGGTTACCCCCGCCGGAAATGAAACCAATATCTCAAGACTTCGGTTAGATATTGTTGTACTGTCTGTCTTAAAAGAATTTTCGCTATTCTCTATCAAAATCATACGCTGCTATATGTTACCTGAAGTGAACCACACAAAAAATCTTGTGTTTCCACCTGTGCAACCCCTTTAAAATACAACAAACTTGGCTTCACTAGAATAGACATTTATTAATGCCTGATGCATTTCGAATCCTAAGGGCTCATCTTTAGGGGATTCGAACTCCCGACCGTAGTGGCCGTGCAGACTGTGACTGGCGCGCCACAGAGCGCTGGGCCACCGCGGTCGGCACCCTTTCAGTCACACAAATACTTTGGAAAATGACAGGAATTGAAATATGGTTTTATCTTTCTTTATTGCCTTATCAGAGCACAATACAATTTAAAAAATTTAATGTTTATAAAAAATATACCGAGGTGTTGCCACCAGAGATTTTCAAAATTTTGAATTTTTAAAATTTACTATTACACTGATATTACATTTTCTTTCATTGCTATTGTTTTATTTTATTTATTTACTTTTTTCCAAACTGAATCCAATTCTATTTTGTTTTATGCAAAATTTCTATGTATATTACATATGGAACATATTTCTGTTTCTTACGATACTGCACAAAAAAAAAAAAAAAAAAAAAAAAAAAAAAAAAAAAAAAAAAAAAAAACAGATTTTTCATCAGATTAAGCACAATCCGACATCACACATTCAGCATGACTATCTCATGTTATGTGTTTTTTTCTACAATTTGCAAATCGTTTCGATTTGCGGTGAACGGGCAAATGCGTCTCACTGGATGTCTTTTGTCCACAGATACTTTCATTCTAATAGTCTAATAAGGTGAGGCAGTGGTTTCAAAGTGAGTCACCAATGCCATAAGCAGATACTGCACAGCAAGAAGTGGTTTCGCACAAAACCACTGTAACGGAAAGGGTTAACAGTGGCGTACCAACGTGTCTATGCAACAGGACAAATATTCATTGTTAGCATCATACCAACTCAGGTATAAGACGTTCTACTTCAGTATTATGACATTCTATATATCCAAAGGTGCTCTATATTTATACATTTGATGTTTTGTGTTGAAGAAGATAGATAGAACATATCAAATGATATTGGGGACTTATTAATATTGTCAATATTGAGTAAACAATCACCAAATCATTTCCAGAAAGAGGATAGTTCCCTTACTTGCTGAGTGTTAAGGCGTGTTGTCTTGTTGGGAGCGGGGACATTTTTTCTTATATTTTTATTATTTTCTTTTCAATCGACAGAACCAGTACAAAAACAGCAGAGGGCGAATGGTGGATAGGGTGAAGAAAGGTGGCATCGTAGAATGGCGCACGACGCTTGCTGTTAGCCGTCTGGCCACGGCGAGCGGCGGCGTCCAATCACCAGGAAACACGTGAGGGGCCCGGAGACCTATCCCAGAAGCACAGTAATCCGATTGGAGGGAGGAGGAGACGGCTGTGCTGCCTCTCGGTTTCGCCAGAATGTGTCTGGAGCTTACGGCGGGTACGTGTCAGCAATACGAGAGCGGCGACGGTATGAAAACCATAAGCGATATAATGAAACAGCGAAGAAAAGAATATTTGGTATTACGACAAAAGTGTACAGTGAAATGCTCCTGAATTTCTCATTAATGTTCCTTTACGAACAGGATAAGGAAAAATTATGTTTAAATTTCCGCCGACATCGTTTTCATTGGAGAGGGAACAGAAGCTCGGATTGGTCTTGCTTACGGATGGGTAAGGAAATCGGTAGGGGAATTTGAAATTCGCCTCGAATGATTTACGAAAATTAGGGAAAACCTATAACATCGTTGGTAGGAATCACTGACATCCCGACATCCCACTGTATTACTAATGGGCTTGCGGTTTCTGAAATATCATTTAACATTTCTTGCTCATAGACTTGTGTAGTATTTGATGTGTGTTAATGCAGTATCAGTTGTCTCCATAACTTAAAAGTGCATATGTCCTATGTCCAAGCAATCTAAGCTGTCTGGTTTTTGTATAAGATGAATATAGCTCTTCGCTCCCTATATTTTTTCTCTGTTACCTTCTGAAATTGAAAGAGTTTATTCCAGTCGACATTGTAAAAGGTTTCTAAAAATCTACAAATGCTAAAAACGTAGGTTTTGCCTTTCCTTAGCCTATCATTTAAAATAAGCCGTAATGTGAGAATTGCCTCCCGTGTTGCTACATTTCTCCTAAATCCAAACTGATACTCCCCAAGGTTTGATTCCACAAGTTTTTCCATTCGTCTCTAATAATTCGTGTTAGCATTTTTCAACTATGACTTATTAAACTGATAGTTCTGTAATTTTCACATTTATCTGCACTTGATTTCTTTGCAATTGGAATTACTATGTTCTTCTTGAAATCCCCTGCCTCATACATCCTTTACACCAGGTGGATCAATATCTTCATGACTGGCTCTACTAACAACAGCAATTCAGACGAAACACCATCTACTCCAGAGGCCTTGTTTCCACTAATATCTAAGCACTGAGCTAGGTCAAACATTTTCGAACCAGCTGCAAACGTGTCTTAATTTAACACAACAGTTTTGGGAACTACGTTATTCCATTATCAAGACTTACAAAACGAGAAAACCGTATCATTTCAACGTAAAATACATCACGACACACACACACACACACACACACACACACACACACACACACACTGACGGATAAATAATTTTTATAGTCTTGTACTATTACCTAAATTAGAACTTCTGTACCATTAGACATCGTGAAACGTAAGATAAAAGCAATAAATATGAAATATTTCTTAGAATTCATGTGAAACTTTATTCTTTCGACAACCTCTGTGGTAAAATGATGGCAGCTCTCGAATAACCAGAAATAACTAACCACCAAAAGCAGACAGCGACTTTTTCACAGGAAGCTCTTTCTCAGTCTACCAAATGGAAGGAAAAAACATTTGAAAGCGATAAAATAAACATAAGAAAAATATGTGAAACTAGTACCTCCTAATAAGAAAACTTACATATAGAAAAGTCACTAAAAAGTTAGTGAACGCCAGCAATGCAATACATTTCTTTTAAAATCAACACTATTAAGATAAACGTTCCTTCTTCTTCCCACCACAGTCTATTGCCCTGGTTCCCTCCATTCCTCACCCCGATTCTTTAAGGTTATTAGTAACATATCTCTAGTCCCCCAGATCCCATTCATTATTCACTAAGCTTCATGTCCCGTTCCCCTTCATCGCTCCATTAATCATCCGCTATCCGTTTAGACTTTCAGTTCCACCATTACTCCTGTATTGCACAGTACTAAATAGACAGGAACATAATTTAACTGTGTCATACATGTAAGACTTATCTCAGAGTAAAATGACATTTTTATAACATGGGGTAGCAAAACTTTTCTGCTAATTTGAAGAAACATTTTACATAAAAATACACAGCTATGTTTTGTCAGAAGGAAGCTAGTTAATTCTAGTGGTAACTCACTGTAGAAATGCTACGACAAGAAACCCAAAGACTTGTAGAGAATTCTTTTATAAGATAGAACAAGAAAGTTCCAAATGATGTATTATACACAAAAGGTGCAGGCAGAATCATTTCATGATGTGAGCGAGTCGGCCCCAGTGGCCGATCGGTCTGCGGTGCGCCAGTCACAGTCTGCATGGCCACTACGTTCGGGGGTTCGAATCCCCCCTCGGGCATGGATGTTTGTGTCGTAGTTCATAAGTAGTTTGTAAGTTTAGGGACTGATGACCCGCAGGTAAGTCCCTTAAGCTTAACAAACATTAGAACTTTTTTTTATGTGAGCGAAAATAGGTATTAAATAACTCATGGAAAATTAACATGTTGCAACCACTCGAGACTAATCTTAATATTTAAATTACAGCAAATAAATCGATCATGTTTGGTAACAAAATATACTTTTAACACGCTTTCACTGTTTGAGCTCCCGATGAATTAATAGTAGAATAGTTAAAGAATATGGGAAAATCCAGTAGTGTGCAAGTAATATACTTAGTGCAAAACGGTCGAGTTAGTTCCCATTTGACTAAATTACTATAGAGTTGAAACTGTCAGATTAAAAGTGTCTGTCGGAACCGCGATTCAAAGCTGAGACATTTCCCCTTCCTGGGAAAGTGCTCTACCAATTGAGCTATCCCAGCAAGCTACATTGTTTTTCCTCACAACTTTACTTCCGGTCTTACCTCCTACAATTCAATCTTTATAGAAGTTGTCCTCGAATATTGCAGAACTAGCATTCCTGGAATATATAGTGGAGACATGACTTTTTCACTTTGTTGAGGGGGGAGGGGGTGTTGATATGAAACTTCCTGACAGATTAAAACTATGTGCCTGAACCGGGATTCGAACCTGGGACTGGCTTTCGCGGGAAAACATTCTACCGACTGAGCTATCCCAACATGATTCACTGTCCGTCTCCACAGCTTTACTTACGCATATGACAGAGAGTTGTTAGAAGCGCAGCCAATACAGTCAATAAATTACAATTTCTTATAGATAGTATATTCTGCTGCCAACGGATTAGTAACTGTGGTTGTTTCAGATGGATTTTGAATGAACATCTTCAAACTTTGAAGCCTTTAGTCGTACTGGAATTAGTTCATAACTACGAGTTGGAGTACTGTGGGCAGGGCGAAGCTGGGAATTTGTATCTGACGGGAGGCGTTCTTAGGTAATCCTTGCAGGTGCGGTGATCTGTGTGTCCCCAGTGGTGTAGGGATCAGCGCAACTGCCTCGAAAGCAGGAGACCCGGGTTCGAAAAAATCCCGGCTGGGTACATATTTTCAGCTTTGCCCAATCACAGTTGATGTCATATATTCTACGAATATTGAATAATAACAACTGCAGAATGAGAAGTGACGTCTGTTCTCTCGGAACAGACGCCACATGTATATACATCTAAATTCGTTGTGAGGAAAAATGCGTGAACCACAGTTTAGTAAACATTTTTCATTCCTTTTGGAATGTTGCTGAATAGATGCCATTGTCTTGCAGAGGACTGAACATTCCACTTCAGAAATAAATAAGAATCTACAGGAGCTTGACCTCTTGCCCAGTAACTATAGTGCAAAAAGAACACTAAGTGTTTCAGAGAATGAACAGAAAACCGTTTTTGATAGCATTAAATTTTAAGGATGCATATTGCCTAGTAGAATGGAATCAACTTTTGTTGTGATCCAACAGTATATCATTGCTGACTGGGAAACAACTCTTCTGGCAACTGTCTTCAGTGTATCAGACGCAAAAAATATATTTCATTTGCTACAAAACGGGAACAAGTAGCTTAAATTTTTGCAATGAATAATGTAAACTATCTGAGGGAACAAATTCCTAAAAACACCTCCACAGATTAATATATTTTTTTTAGATTGTGATACCAATCCATATATGTCTAGCCAGATTAATTATCATCTACTGCACAAAGAAATATTCGACTTGAGAACCGCCCCAAAGTTCGTTATATTATTTTCCCAGAGTACTATCCCAACAACAGACACCCCAATGTAATCAATATTGAGTTATGTCAAATCATTGATAAAATTTGAAGCGATATTTAGATACCGGAATTTTCAGATTTTGTAGTTTGTTTATCATGACCTCTCATTCTATATGTCCCTCATTCCTCATCATTATTCTTTCATACCATTACTAATTCATCTTTATTCCTCTACTTTGCATTCATTATTCACTCAACTTCACCTGTTTTCCTGCTCCCCCTCTAATCTATCCTACCTACTATCTACTCCATCATTTCTCCCATATTAAACAAGAATATACATTAATATAATTTAACTGCGCCGTACACTTGTGACTCATCACAGAGAAAAATAATTCGTTTATAACTTGGGCTAGCGACAATTTCCGTTTATTTAGCGACACGAAAATGTTCAAATATCTGTAAACCTATTGGACCCCAACGGCAATCATAAGCGTGCTCCTCATAGAGATGCCTTAGAAGCTCGGCCACTCCACCGCAGCTAGCGACGCGACTCATGCAAAAATACACTGGCGTATTTCAACAGAAGAGACCAAGGAAACCTTGCAGTGTCCTCCTATTTGATGTGTTATGTAACGAAAAGTAAAGTCGTGTATATAGTTCTAGTACAAGATGAAACAAGGTAATGCAGGTACTATCTCTAAAACGTACCGGAAGACACCGTTTCAAGATGTGATCAAAAATCGCATATAAAATAACACAATTAATTCATCATGTTGCAACAAACTGTTTCTATATATAGGAAACAACAGTACATTTATTTACTAACACTTTAAACCAGCTTGAGTACAAATTACATTTCTGATATAAGATCAACCGACGAATGTTCTAATCAAGAGTACATCATAAGTGAGGATATGGTCCATTATTACAGTGCTTAGTTTCAAGTATTTCCTGAAGACGAAGTCATTTGTTCATTTCGAATGCAAATCAAAATATTCGAAAATAATAATGTTTGTACGACCAAATCAAATATGGATCGAAAATGAAACCGAAACTAAAATAAAATATTGTCTCTCGAACCACTTGTCACCACACTTCTTACTATTGTGTCATATTCGGATAGTCTCATATAGCTAAGCTGTATTTGCAAAGATCTCATATACAGAGAACTTACAGAAAAACTATTGCCACAAAAATTTTATTTTGAAAATGTAAGAACTACAACTCAACACTGAACAAGTAAAGTAATTTTTATTCTGGAAATGTTTTCATTACTGTTAACTCAATACTAAAAGTGTAATTAATTTCTCAATACCATTTGATATGATCCAATCAGTGATATTACTAGGATACTATAGGAATCGAATACTTAGTGTCGATACCTACATCACAGCTATACGGAAGTTTGACATTTTATCGTATCAAGACCTCTTAGCTGCAAAGAGACGCACGTAGAATGGACATTCGCTGAAGTATTCGGGCATGGCCTTCATCAGAAAAAGAGACTCGTACGTTCAGACAATCAGTCAGACGTAACTCAAGCATGCATGGCCACCATTTGTGGCAACTCAAGCGTTTCAAGCATCTTGACAGTGAGCGAGGATGAGACCGGAAGATAGTGGAGGGGGAATGATGATGGGCAAGAGTGGAGCATTCCAGGTTACATAACAGTTTGTAAAGGCTCTGACAGGCGAAAATTGGAGGTACAGCATGGAATACAGTGAAGGGAAGGTGTTGGAGTGCGAAAATGTTGAGGTATAGAGGAGCGTATGGAGAGCGGTGAGGGGAGGGTGGAACCGTAAAGCGATGAAAATAGAAATGTAATGAAATGAAAATATTTAAGGAATATTCAAATTTTCTCTTTTTAATTAGTTATTACTATTTTCCTAATATTTTTATTTTTATCGTTTTAGAGTTCCTCCTTCCCATCCCCTCCCCACCCGCACATCTCTCCTTCTCCCCTTTTTCGGTCACCAACTCCTTCCGTTTACTGCATTCCATGCTGCATCTCAGTATCTTGTCTATCAGAGCCATTACAACATTTATGCAACGCGTAATAATTCATCCCCACACTTACCCAGTATCCTCTCCCCTCCAATCCACTCCACCCCCATACTCACTCACTATCAAGATGCTTGTTTCGCTGGATTGGCCAGCTATCGCGGTCATAGGTGCTACAGTTATATCTGAGTAGTTGTGCGAATGTGTGTGTTTATCTTTCTGATGAAGGTGATGGCCAAAAATGTAACTAGTGTGACTGTGGTTGTGTGTTTCACGTATCTGTGTGCAGCTCAGCGATCGTCTTTATGCAGAATTGTTTCCTGTACTCTATTATTGACATTTCAATCTGGCGTTTACATTGTGACATTTTTCACCATAAATTTGAGATATCCTTCCGATCATCTAGCTGTAAACAAGAACTCCGATATTTGGAATAGTGAGATGTAGCTACAAACAAACTGCCGCTCTTTTTGTGTATCTTTATATGACGTTTGTAAAAAGCACACTTCAGATCGATATCTTGATTCGGTACAGGCTACACTCTTACTTTCCGAATTGAATTAGTCCATGGTACACACAGTGAAGACTGAAAAACTCTCTGTGGAAGACGATATTATTTAAACTTCGGTGCTATTTTACTTTGCAGTAACAACCTAAATGAATATTCTTTACGTCGAGTAGCTGTGGATAGCAACTTCTAACTCATAGCAAATATAAGACAGTTAACTTTCCACATGAAGTTATATTACATTAAGAATCCAATCAAACACAAGGCTATTGCCTTCTTCGTTTACACTCTCCAAGTCAAACGACATTCAAATAAACCCGAAGAAGCAATCGAGGAAAGGAGCTACGTCACTTAAGTGTACCGGTTGCGGAGGGAAGCTATTATTTGCTAAATATTCTTGCTATCGACTTTATTAATTTGATTTAATCGCTAATGAAAGAGAAAGGGGGATGTTCCACTTCTGGACTATCTTACTTGCTTAAGAACGAGGAATGGAAGCCATTTTCTTCTCCCAGATAAAACAGTGCAATACAGCGAATTGCCAACATCGTGTAAACATCTGGAGGCTATGGCAGAAAGCAAATTTCCTTACGTACGAAAGGAGTATCTGCCGCGATTCTGCGAGGATGAAGGCAAACTGCAGACGGCGAGTCAATTTGTTCCCGTCTCAAAGGCACCGCCGAGAACCTGGCAAGCCAATAATAGCGGAACGCGGAATAGCAGTGGAATGTTCCCTTTGTAATGCCTGCTTTAGCCAACTCGCTCGGCATGCTGCGATAGACACACGTAAAGAGCACAGAATACCGTTACCAAGGAACAGTGAGCGAGCCCTGTCTGCACACAACGAAACGGCAGTATTACGCGGAACTGTTAATGTAGACGAGGTGCAATGAACTTAATTTGAAATGCATTTCATTTTGCGTTTGCATGGCCGCAGTGTGGAACATAGGAAGCTGTGGCAAATGAGTATGCCTGCAAGTAAGAAATTATTTTTATGAAGTAATTGGACTTTTAATGTATAATGGTTTATGGTTCTTTAATTCTTCATGCATTGATTTCTCAATGCACTCTAAAGTGTATCGCATAGATACAATCAGAATAAATGTTCTTGGTGAATGTAATACTGTACAACCATTACTTTTACTACCTGTTAATATGTGTTACGCAAAGATCCCTGTAAAAGTCGAGCTGTGTAAGTAATAATAATGTATTGTATAGGTTATATGTAGCTAGGGGCTAAATTTACAGGAGCTAGGAGGACAGCAATGGCCCCCTCGAAATCCGCCAACTTAGATTTGTGTTTCGTTTTCAAATGGGACGGCACATTATACTGAAGGCTTTTTTATCAGGAATACGTATATCAAATCTGTTTATGATATATTTGTGTGACGGCTATGACTTGCTTCTCTGCAGTACTACCGACTGATGTTTACGAGAACTGCCACAGAAAACATACCTCAATATGACCTCAACTGCGATGGACCCAATCATACTCCCTTTTTCACAGACCTGCTGCAAACATCGCAAGATCTCTATGTCAAGAGATGCACATGATTCCTTAATTCTCCACCAAAAAAGATGTGGTATATTGTTTATTTTTGCCTCTTACATGATTGATTTTAATTGTCCACACGGATGAAAGTTAAGAGGTGTTAAATTACGTAATCGTAGTAATTATTGGATAGGACATCCCTTACTCATCAAGTAACTGATCATGCTGAAACCGTCTGCCTTCAGTAGCTTAGTGCTGCTGTCCCACGTGTTGTTAGAATACGTCTGGGAAAGCACCCTGTGGATTCAATAACGTTGCAAGCATGTAATTACGGTTCATGTCCAGATAAATATCCTCATTCAGAGTTCCATCGATGAACATCGGCTTCACCAATCTTAAGTCTCTAATCCTATACCAAACACTAATCCATCACTGTTCCTCCACCATTACCTTCAGAGTGATCCAACTCACGAGGAGTTACGATCTGTGTTTGTTTATTTCTTCTTGCACATAAAATTCAGATTCGTCACCGAGTAATACCTGCCGTGTCGTCTTTGAATTTTTTACTGAGACATGTGCATTCTGCAAACTGCAACAGCCGATTAGTGTGCAGGGATTGTGTTGCAACTACAACGTATGTGCAGGACTCAATGCTGATACCTGAGAATGTTATAACCGGTGGGTACTGCAATGTAGAATTCTCAGAAATGATGCCACTATTACTTTTACAGTCTCTCGTCTCTGGTATTCTTCGACGTGCAGTTTATCGCTTTTCTACCACATAATCAGATGCACAAAGCTCGTCCAGTAATTTAGTCACTGTCACATGTAAAACAAGATGTCGGCCTCTGAAGTAAATCCCTCTAATACGTCATCCACCACATATTTATAAGATTTCAATGCTTTCCTGCCGTTCAAGTTCCACTGTAAATCACCTGCAGCAATAAATCGAATTCAGCAGTCAATAGAAGTTCAGAATTAATAGACGTAAATTTATTTTAGATTTCACATTTGTTTTCCTGAGAAAGAGGTTCTTCGAAATGAAGTGCTATGTAACTTCCTCCCCAATTTGGGAAACGTAAACCAAACCCAAGATGGCGCATTTTTCGTCTATAAAGTATACTAGCGGATGAACACAATCAGTACCTTCACTACACGATAGAAACGGTGATACTACAGGAGAATTTCGAAACACAGCTTTCAGAAATTAGTTCAGAATGTTCTGCTGAATTCTAATCAGGAACACCGGCCAAAATGCGTAAATATTGGTATCCTTCTAGCACAGGTTCAGCCAAGAATTTCGCCCGGCGAGCGCGGCCACGCCCCGCGGGCGCAGGGCAGTTTAGTTCAGCGCCCCGGCCGCGACCGTGTGTCGCTAGTGTCGGCAGCGGAGCGAGAGAGAGAGCTGCGGAAAGAGTGAGACCGCACAGCACTGCTCTGCGCTGGACTGTCCAGCGGTCAGATCCGAGAGAGAGAGAGAGAGAGAGAGAGAGAGAGAGAGAGAAAGTGCTACGCGGTAAATGTGGTCGATGAGCGTTATACTAAGAAAGCATTTACTAATTCGGTAACACTGTTCGCATGGCAGAATTACTAGGCAAATCTTCAAAAAAAAAAAAAAAAAAAAAAAAAAAAAAAAAAATTATATAAGAAAAGAATCGAGGAACAGCTTGGTTGTTTTAAGCCAAAGGTTTCTTCTCTTAGTACTGCACATACAAACTCGTCACATGTACAGTAGGTGTCTTCTGAAGGCTTATATTAAATCATCTGATAAACTTTCAATTTTAGCAGTAATTTTACATTATGGATATAGTCTCATTCTTACTAGTTACAGGTAATTTTTTTTACTTCTTGTAAGTTTGCAAAATTACAATAAAAATAGAATTAAAGTTATAAAAACTTTTAATTTTTACATTCAATATTGTTAAAGCATACAATTAACATTTTACAAGTTTTTCCTTCTCCATGAAATGATTTTGTCCGTGTTTGGTACGATATTCCGGGAGACTGATAAACCTCACAGAATTAGTCAAATTTTTATCACTAAATAGTGAACTGTTCTTAGTTTTAGCAAGGTTTAAATGAGAGAAAAAACACTCGCAAATATAGATGGAACCAAACATTGGTAGAACTTGGGCCACGAGCTTGTGCAAAAGAGAATACTTCTCTCGTGCAAAACTGCTATAAAAGGGTTCCAAAGCTTTACAAATAAGAAAACGGTTCGTCTAGCGTATATCGCACTACAGATAAATCAGCTCTAGTTGAAACACTTATGAGATTTTCTCTGCCCTATGGCAAAGCTGGCTAACAAATATGGCCGGTTGAAGCTCACTTATCGCTAAAACTCTGTTTTCAAACTCTTCTTTAATTCACAAATGATTTGTACACTATCTGAAAAATCCACATATTTAACGCTGTTTGATGCAGAGAAGTGTCCACAATTTTGCTTGCGCAAATTTTCCCACAAAATAATTTTTTTGTAATGCTTGAATTGTCTGCACTAAATTAACAACAGTATGATTTTCGCCTTGGAGTGTAGTTTTCAAAGCATTTAAATGACCAGTTGCATCACTAAAAAAAAAAAGCCATATTAGCCACCCACTTAGGATGACGACATCGTTTCATTTCCAAATATGTATTAATTTCGTCCCTCAAACAGAAAAACCGATTAAGCATTTTCCCTTTGCTCAGCCATCTTCCTTCTGTGTGGTAGGGGATGTCCGGATACTTCGTTTCGATATCAGCCAGGAATTCTTTAAATTGACGATGTTTGAATATATGCGATGGAAAATAATGAACTGTTCGAACAACTATGTCCATAACTTGTTTTACATTGACAATCTTCGCACAAAGCGCCTCCTGGTGTATAAGACTATTAACTGCCGTGAATAAGGAACAGCCGACTTCAACCATTTTTGGCCTGACGTAACTCCCGGAATCCAGTGCGTAGTCCTCGTATTGCAGGGGCCCCATCGGTTGTTACACTGGTCAGTCGTTCCCATTTTAAACGCATTGACTCGAACATGTTTTCCACGGTTAGAAAAATATCAAAATCTATGGTCGTGTCTTTTAATGGTACGAGATCGAGAAATTCTTGGGTGACACACAGATTGTCATTGATACCCCGAATGAATATGAACTGTGAGGTATGTCCGAAACGTCCGTGGACTCGTCAAGAGCGATAAAAAATGAAATGATGTTTGGCGCTCTCTCTATTAATTGCTGCTCCATATCTGAGGCCATATCTTCGACTCGGCGAGCAATGGATTAAGGTGAAAGAGCTTTTTTTTCAATTTTTTCTGTGAGGTTTGCTGGACAAATTCAAGCTGGCGAGTCGACCAAGCAATCCTTGATGAGACTTCCAGCTGCAAAAGGGTTTCCCTGCTTTCGCAATTCTCATCGAGCCTTTGTAACTGGCGTGCAATCTTTGGGCGCCTATTTCCTGTTCCTACAATGGCACAAAAAGGTACAATTAATTGTTTAACTTCCTGTTTTTCAAACTCTTATTATTTTAAAATTGTTTCATTAATTGAAACACAAAATACTAACAAAGTTTAGTTTTCCTACTGTTCTGAAAAGCGATCATGGACGCTAGCAAGGACAAAGAAATTAGATCGCAAAATAAATTTTTATCTACTGATATTTTCGTTTTAATTGAAAACTTGGATCAAACTATATGTTTCCCAACCGTCAAAACACGAACACAAAAACAAAAAAATGACTCTTAATGAAACTTTGTTGTGTGAGACAGCATTTGTGACGGCTTTTCAGAAAGTGGTACAAAACGACGCACCTGTAACATTTTCTTGTCTTTGTGACGCGAGTTAATACAATCAGAATATAAAAATTAACCGAAGGGAAATGTTCCTTGTCGCTGACAATGTGATATTCTATAACTAGCACACTGCTAATCGACATATCAGATCGTATAGTTTTATTTATCATATTTAGAAATAATAAACAGTGATAAGATAGGATACACTTAATTCACTGTATTGCTGCCTGAAATTTTCTTTCAGTTCTTCAAGCTTTGACTGGCGTTCCTCTTGTGTCAAATTTTCTAGCTGATCTTCGTGACAAGTATTAAAGTGCCGTTCAATCGAATACTTCTTTAAATACATGAGGTTCCGATGACATATTAAACATTTGGCACGATTTTCGAAAGCAGTACAAAAGAAATCAATTTCCCACTCGGTTTTAAACAGCGCAGACGCGGCGCTCCTTTTCTTTGCCAGCTCTACCGACTGTAGCGTCACGTCTGTTCACTTCTGCCTTCCACACGAAGCGGCATGGCGAGGCGCAGCAAGTCGCCCGGGGCGCTGGCCGCGGGCGACCGCGGGCGCCAGCGCCCCAGGGGCACAGCTTGGACGAGCCTGCTGTAGCATTAAAGTAACTTAAATCAACAACAATACGTCTCCTACTCCCGATTCCATACCAATTAGTTTCCTCTCAGAGTATGCCGATGCAATAGCCCCATAACCAGCTATTCCATATTTCTAGGCATCCGGAAAGCGTTTGAAACTACCTCATAAGAGTCTGCTAATCAAATTGCATGCGTATGGAATGTTGCCACAGTTGCGCGAATGGATTCATGATTTTCTTTCAGAAATGACACGGTACCTAGTAATCGACGGACAGTCATCGACTAAAAGAGAAGTAATTTCTGTTAATCCCCAGAAAAGTATTATAGGGCCCCTTCTGTTGTTTATCTTTATAAAAGATGTAGAAGACAGAGGGAGCAGCTTTCTTTGATTCTTGTCTCCTGATGCTGTCATTTATCAGTTAGTAAATTTAGTAGAAGATAAAAAGCAGCTGCAAAATGATTTAGATTTCACCATGGTGAAGAAATTGACAATTGATCCTTAATTAATGATAAGTGTGAATCATCAATATGAGCACTAAAATGAATCTGTTAAACAGCACTTACACAATAAATCAGTTAAATATAAAGACCGTAAATTTAACTAAATAAATGGGAATAACAACGACGATCAATTCAACATGGTAAAAGGAGGTGAACCGCTGCGGCAGCATAGCCGTTGTGTTGAGGCGTCTTGCTGCGGTGCACGCGGCCGTTCCTTCCAAGCTTCGAGTTCTCCCTCGGGCATAGGTGTGTGTGTGTGTGTGTGTGTGTGTGTGTGTGTGTGTGTGTGTGTGCGCGTGTGTGTGTGGTTTTCAGGACAAGTTAGTTTAAGTAGTTTCTTAGTTTAGGGACCGATGACCAGTGCAGTTAAGTCCCATAAATCAACAACAACAACAACAATAATAATAATAATAATAATAATAATTAACATTTTAAGGCGAAAAAGGCTGCGTTTCATCGTCAGAACATAAAATATGCAACACTTCCAGTAAAGAAACACCATACACTCCACTTATGCGTCCAATTTTGATCTATTGCTCCGTATTGTGAGATCCGCACCAAGTGGGTCTATAGGACGATTTAGAAAAAGTTCAGAGAAGGGCAGCTTATTTTATACTATCGCGATATAGAGTGAGAGACCGTAAAGGAAATGATGCACTAGTTGGAGAGAGAACCATTAAAAATACGGCATTATTTTGGCTATATTTGAGTAATTTCTTTCACCGACATCCTCTGCCAAATGTTAACACATTTTGTTAGCATTCTCCTACGTAGGAAGACATGTCATCGGAATGAAAAAAGACAAAACAGAAAACTTTAAAATATAGGTATGCTTTTTTCCCGCTCGCTATTAGAGAATGAAACGGTAGAGAAATATCATAAAAGTGGTTCGATGAACCCTCTGCCATCCACTTCAATGTAAGTTGCAAGGTAGTTATGTAGATGTAGACTTCATATTGACTCCTCCACCGCTGTAGTTTCTACAATTTGCGCCCTCTCCTACAAACATTGCTCGAAATGTAACTGGATTATTGTGCTGCTAGCAATGCAGTTACTTTTATGTAATAAAATACCAATTGATGCTTTAACTACAAGTATTATTTATTATTATAAGAGCTATTTCGGCTTTACCGCCATCTTCAGGTAATGGCAGATAGTCGTGACATCCACATATATTTTGAGAAAGAATTTTGCTTTAATAAAATTTACGAAGGAATAAATAATTTGACAGCACGAAAACCAGCGATGTAGATGTAGGTCCTATAGTAATCAATAATACTTGTATTTAAAGCAGCAATTTGAATTTTGCTACATAAAGTCATTAAATGACGTATATAGTGCTGCAGGCCCAAGAGAGACGTAAAGCCGGCCGCGGTGGCCGAGGGGACTGAGGCGCTCCAGTCACGGTCTGCATGGCCACTATGGTTGGGGGTTCTAATCCCCCTCGGGCATGGATATTTGTGCCGTCCTTAGTAGTAGCTAGTTTATAAGTAGTTTGTAAGTTTAGGGACTGATGACCCTGTACTTAAGTCCCATAAGCTTAACAAACATTTGAACATTTTTGAGAGACCAAAAAGAAAATATTTTTCTGACATTTTATACTATTGATAGCAAAATTAATAAATGAGTTGAACATTTAAAGAGTTTCTGTTGAAATTAATATGTATTTACGTTTTAATGTCCTCAGTGTGTTTACTTTTACAAGCCCCTGCCGAATGTTCATGCCCCGTGAAAGTCGAATGTCAATTTCTATTATTGTTCCAGAGATATCTGGAGTGAAAAGTTTATATATATATATATATATAATCAAGGGGAGATGGACAAGAAGAGGGAAGGAGATGGGATAAATTGGGAGGAGGATATGAAAAGAGATAGAGGAGAAGAGGGACAATGTAGGGACAGATAAAGTACTGAACGAAATAAATATGAAATTAAACATTGCGTACTATTGTGTCTTTGGTTAACAAAAATGAAAAAGAAAAAAAAAGGGGGGGAAGTTATTTTGTGGATTCTAATAAGTGTTAAGAGGCAATCTACCCAGAGTTGGGAAAGTTACTTTTTTTAAATAACTTAGTTACAATTGAAGTTAATTCCCTGAAATGTAACTTAGTTATAGTTACTATACATCGAAATTAACTGCAATAGTTAGGACAGTCTTTGCAGTTATTCTTAAAGTTACTTTTACAGTTGCTTTTATAAATCGTAATTGTAATTTATTTGTAAATGAAATGAAATAAGCTTTAATGTCGAATACCTTAAAACATACATAATTAATGGCTTATTATATAAATTGTCCACAGAATCTTTTATCTCAATGCATTTCAGTTGCAATGTCTGCTCATTTTCAACAGGAAGTGCCTAGACACACTTGCATATTTATTCCACGTTTCAATCCCCACAGTTTGTGCAGCTTTTAATGAAGGCTTATTGAAACGTAATTCAGTTATATTAATAGTTGTGGAACATATACTTAATTGGTAGTATATTTATTTATGTTTTCACATAAATCCAAATCATTTTCAATAATGGAAACTTCTTCAGCCTCAAAGTCACTCAAGCTACAAATAACTGTGACAAGTAATCTCCTGTTGGCGATCCACTTTTCACACCCATTTAGTAAACACGGCCGCCTCCTACATACATTCAATTCTGCTTCATACAAATCGGTGTAAAACAAAATGTTGTCATCGACATTTCGTAGGCCGCCAGCTAATGTAAATTGATGATGATTCGTTTTCCACGATGAGATAACGAAACTTTTTGTTAATGCTGTGCTGTTCAGAAATAAGATACTGCATTGGTTTATCTAGAATATAGCCACTTTCTGTAGGGAGTCATGCTTCTTTTTTAATATTTTTATTACATTGAAAATCAGGCACTCGTCTGCTCCTTACCGAGCGAGGTGGCGCAGTGGTAACACACTGGACACGCATTCGGTAAGACGGTGGTTCAAATCCACCTCCGGCCATCCAGATTTAGGTTTTCCGTAATTTTCCTAAATCACTCCAGGAAAATGCTGAGATCGTTCCTTTGAGAGGGGCCGGCCGCTGTGGCCGAGGGGACTGAGGCGCTCCAGTCACGGTCTGCTCAGCCACTACGGTCGGGGGTTCGAATCCCCCCTCGAGCATGGATATTTGTGCCGTCGTTAGTCTTAGGTAGTTGATAAGTAGTTAGTAAGTTTAGGGACTGATGACCAGGCAGTTAAGTCCCATAAGCTTAACAAACATTTGAACATTTGAACTTTGAGAAGGCACGGCCGGTTTCCTTCCCTTTCCTTACCCAAAATTCCGAGTGTTAGATACGTCTCTAATGACCAAGCTGTCGACGGGACGGTAAACGCTAAAATTATTTCCTACCTCTGCTTGTTATTAGGTGACGAGTAGGTAAATGTTGTTTCTAGTCTACTACATTTCATAAAGGAACACACGGAAAGACATCATGCAGCTCTATAGGTAGACAGCGCAAAACCGAATACAACCTGCTGCTAAGGAGCATTTTGTGTCAGAAAACAGGCAACGAACATTGTTTCCTTACCGACAGAGCCACGGATATAGTTTTTGTGAAGCAGCATGTTATGAAAATCTGTACTCTAGGACAGAAATAGCAGCGTATAAAGTGGCAGAACTTGTTTCAAACTCAGTGTAAACGCGTCTTAACTCCAACAGCAAGCAGTGAACTAACCTGTACATGAATTCTTAAGTTCGCTGTTTCGACTGCTTTTAATTGTTTTCCCATCAACAAAAAAATGTTCAAATGTTTGTTAAGTTTAAGGGACTTAACTGGAGGGTCATCTGTCCCTATACTTATAAACTACTTATTAACTACCTTGTACTAAAGATGACACAAACATCCATGCCCGAGGGGGGATTCAAACCCCCGACGGGGAGCGGCCTCGCGCATCGTAGCATAGCGCTTCAATGCGCTTGGCCACTCTACCACGGCTCACACCAACACACAGTTTGCAGCGAAAGAATCATTTTTTCCATCCTACGTCAAAATTCGAAAACTTCAGCATAAGGTGGCTAAAGCATGCATGTCTGTCATCTTCCCTCTCCATGTTGAAAGAGACTGCACGTCGTTTATGTGTGATGCATCAGGTGATTGTTTTATACCCATTGTTGTACATAACTATTAAAATAAAAAGGTTATGATTGAATGAGTGCTGTTAAATCAAAATATCCACGGCCGTACTGCCGGTCTATAGCGTCCAACAATATTTCGGCGGTCATACATGTCGCCATCATTAGCTGAACTGACGAACTGAGCTCCTGGAAACGCGCCGGCACGGAGATCCGCACGTTACGGCTGCTCGAAGTGAAATGGGTTCTAGCCCGGTAGCGGGCGATTTAAATACACTCGGCCCGCGGAGCGACCCCTCCGCGGTCCGCGCCCCGCGACGCGGTCGCGCAGTGGAACCGATTGCGACGGCGTCTGAGATGCCGTCGGTGTGAGGGCTCTGTCCGCCGTGGTCGTCACTTCGTTACGTTTGCTAGATTTACTCTTAATTAACCCAAACGCTGGTACCCAAGCTTTTCTAAGATTATAGCCACAGTCACGGTTTATGAGGTCGTCACTTGTGGGAATTTCAATGGCCTCTCTAACGACGCAGTCCCAGTATCTCGACGTCTGTACCAGAATCCTAGTGCGTTCATATTCCATCGCATGATTCTCCCACAAACAATGTTCAGCGACCGCCGACTTGCTCGGATACATCAATCGTGTGTGCCTCTGGTGTTCAACGCATCTATCCTCGACGGTACGCATCGTCTGCCCAATATGACTTTCCACACTGACACGGAATCTGGTACACGCCGGCCTTCCTCAAACCGAGATCATCTTTAGCGCTCCCCACCAGTGCACGAATTTCATTCGGCTGGCAAAAAACAGTTCCAGCCTGGTTTTTTTTTTTTTTTTTTTTTTTTTTTTTCAAATTTTAAATGTTATAGCAGCACTATAATGTATAATTCAGAGGTTTCCAATGTACGTTGTTGCATATATTTAATCTAGAAACAAATATTATACCTTTTTTCTCTTCAGTAAAAAGCCTTTTTATTCTGCAGTCTTGAGATTCTAAAAAAATATGTTACGGTACTTGCGACAAAAACGTAGCGATATTTTGTAATATTACTGACCTGTGGGCACTCCATATTTTTGGCCGCTGGCCGTTTCTTTGCTAACAACGTACGCGTCTTAAACGCGGAGGAACTACAGAAGTGCAGCATATGTTGATATGTGGGGTGGGGAGCAGTAGCATATGGCACAGTAGGTGCTGGTTTCCGTGGGAAAGCCCGCCTATGTTACTGGTGCTCTCATAGCATTGGCTGCTGCAGTTCAAGTCACGTGATTTCTTTTGAAATTAATTTTGTTTATTATATACTAAATATTAATTATTCAGAGCTGAGAATTTGTAAGAAATATCTCTCAAGGACAAGGTAGATTTTGACAGTTTAAAAAGTTTAAGGTGCCTTCTCTTATTGTAACAAGAGAAGAACAATTTTGCAGAAAGCGCGCGACGGCCCTGTTTTGGCGCGAAATAGGGCGTCAGGTGCCCTCTCGCAACGTGCCGCTGTTTCTGTCTCGAGCTGACCACTATACGCGCCAGACATCGCCGGTAGTGAGTAAAGTTTTGGTATAATTGTGATAACAGTCGAGGTCTCAAGATGAACTACGGGCAGCATAGGCCCTGTCGTATTAACAATAGTTGTTCATATTTTATTATTTGTTTAATAAATGTCGTCCCTGACAGTTAAAAATCTAGCGAGTTGCTTCTTATGCTTCCATCCTACCGAACTTGTATGCTGTAGAAGAACCTACGACCTGTGTGCTGTCTTCTGCGCTGGGGACACAACTATAGAAGACAACAGGTTAGTCAGAACTCTATGCTTTCCATAACGACATGGACAGCAACTACGGCACCTTGTGCGTACTGTAGGGCGGTACAAACGCACACTGCTACGCAACAGCATCCGCAAGGATGCGGAGGTTTTATGGGACTTGTGGGAGGAAGCAGTACTAACTTCTCCGTCCGCAAATACAACCCTAGGAAGCTTGTAACTTCCGTTAAATCGTTAACTTATATAAGTAACTTAGTTACAGTTAAAGTTAATTTATACAAATAATAACGCAGTTACCATCCGTTACCATTAAAATGTAACTAATAACAGCGTCAGAAGTAACGCGTTACTTCCCAACCCTGAATCTACCTCACATTTTGTACGCGTTAATGAGATTCTGATCTCACATCGTTGAAATGTGCACGTTATCATAACGCGTACTGCCCTCATTTGCTTTTGGACTGTGTGCAACGTAGCGACACACGCACTGCGTGGAAAAACACTGGTGTTGCTGCTAGCTAGGCCGCGGGCCGGCTGCTACAACATGTCGCGCGACGACGGGAAATCCTGCGCCGCGTTCTCTTCAGGCAACTCAATCTCCGGCGGGGAGGAAACTTGGTCCGCCGTCTTAAATTGGCTCTCGCGGGGCCGCCAGCTCGGGGGGAGGTAATTAATTTAACTTTTAAGCGTGGCTGGCCTGCGGAATTGCGGAGGGGTTTGGACACTCCGTAGAGGGCCGAGCCGGCCATGTCAGCGGGGCGCAGCGCGGCGACACAAAGCGAGGGGTGGCAGCGGCGACCGTCTGCAAATTAGAGCGCTCGTCCGGCCAGACTTAACGAGCAGGTGGCGCGGGGAGCGAGAGGAGGCGGGCACTACTGCCTTGGGGCGGACCATCACCTGCACCGAGGGGTAGCGGCTCAGCTGTGCCGCGGTTCCGCTCCTCGTAGTACGAGCTTCCTAGAGTTTTTTTTATTTGCTGACGGAGAAGTTACATCTACATCTACATCGACTAAATGAATAGGTTTTCTCAGATCTTGATGTATTTTTGCACACACGACAGTTGTACCAAGAGGAAGGTCACAAGATACATAGATGTTCGTACGGTATATGACAGAGGGGTCCTTGCAAAAAAACATTACCGAGAAAGGGAAAGGTGGAAACCAACACAGACATGGGAAAGAATCAGATGAATCCAGATAGAGGAGGGAATGGGAGGTGGACTACATCAACATCTACATACATCGCAATTCACCGTAAGGTGCGTGGCGGAGGGTACACTGTACCGTTACTAGGCATTTCCTTTCCTATTCTACTCTCAAATGGAACGAAGAAAAAAAGAATGTCTATATGCCTCCGTACGAGCCCTAATTTCTCTTATATTGTGTTTTTGATCTCTCATAGTGATCAGGAGATGATCGCGAAGCCTGGAGGAGGGTACCCTCTGTCAAACACTATACTAAATCTTATGCACACATTGATATTTCGTAAGTTTGAAAATACCATCATTTTCGCAACAATTAAGCACTTTCATTTTTCCAATGTGACCTGTTTCGATCTTATATCAGGTCATTCATAGACAGATTTGTATGAAAAATAAAGACAATTTGCCTTGGACGAAGAAAGGTACAACAGAATATCACCAGTAACATTTTAATAAAAATGATTTACGAGATTAAAAGAGTGGAAGTTTCATTCTGGAAACATCCCTTAGGCTGTGGCTAAGCCATGTCTCCACCATATCCTTTCTTCCAGGAGTGCTAGTCTTGCATGGTTCGCAAGAGAGCTTCTGTGAAGTTTGGAAAGTAGGAGGGGAGGTACTGGCGGAAGTAAAGTTGTGAGGCGGCATCGTGAGTCGTGTCGGGATAGCACAGTCGGTAGTGCGCTTGCTCGCGAAAGGTAAAGGTCCCAGGTTCGAGTCCCGGTTCCGGCACACAATTATAATCTGCCAGGAAGTTTGAAGATTAAGTACAGTTAACCTCGAGTTGGTGCTCAGACGACAAGCGTGTGTCGACTTCTAAACAGCGCGAGAGAAAGCTGCCGGTTATAAAGGATAAGCAGCGCCTATCGCGTACAGCTTCAGCACATCAGGAACCAATGCGGCTTGCCCTAGTTCCGTATTTAAAAGTATAAAGAACTCTTAAGGATATGAAATGGCATTCTGTAATACTTATTTGCCATTATCATTAATTTTATTAGTAAAGAGACATACAAGTATTTAAGAGTGAAACGAAAATGGATGTGTAATAAGTACCTCCCTCCTATTGCAAGTTAGTAGCGGTAAAATTAGAATCGAAGATAGCGGCCGAATAGAAGATAAAATGAGCGACGCGAGTGGTTGCCTTGGAAACGGCATCGTGGAGACAGTCTCGTCGCTTCAAAGGCGGAGCAGGCGTTCTACATCATACTCCGCAATTTACCGTAAGGTGCCTGGCGAAGGGTACACTGTACCACTACTAGGCATCTCCTTTCCTATTCCACTCCCAAATGGAACGAGGAAAAAAAAGAATGTCTGTATGCCTCCGTACGAGCCCTAATTTCTCTTATCTTGTCTTTGTGACCTTTATGCGAAATGTAAGTAGGCGGCAGCAAGATCGTACCACACTCAGCTTCAAATTCCGGCCCTCTAAATTTACTTTACAGAAATTCACAAAAAGAACGTCGTCTTTCTTCCAGCGATCCCCAATTGAGTTGCCGGAGCATTTCCTTGACACTCTCGCATAGGTCGAACCTACCGGTAACAAATCTAGCTGCTCGCCTCTGAACCGCCTCTATGTCATCCTTTAAACTGATCTGCTGCGGGTCCCAAACACTTGAGCAATGCTCAAGACGTGGTCGTACAAGCGTTTTATACGTGGTCTCCTTTACAGGTGAAGTACATCTTTCCGAAATTCTCCCAATAAAGCGATATCGTCTGTCCGCCTTACTCACAACTGTCCTTACATGTTCGTTCCATTTCATATCGCTCTTCATTGTTATGCGTAGATATTTGAACGACGCGACAGAATCAAGAAGCTCGCTACTAATGCTGTATTCGAACACTATAGGATGGTTTTTTCTATTCATGCGCATCACCTTACATTTTTCTACATTGAGAGCTAGATGCCATTCTTCGCACCAACTAGAAATTTTGTCTAAATCATCCTGTATGCTATTAGAGTCAGTTACAGACGACACCCTCCCATACACCACAGCATCATCAGCAAACAGCCGCAAATTACAACTTACTCTGTCCATCAGATCACTTATATAGATAGAAAACAATAGCGGTCCTATCACACTCCCCTGGGGCACGCCTGACGATACACTCGTCTCTGATGAACACTCGCCGTCGAGAACAACGTACTGAGTTCTATTGCTTAGGAAGTCTTCCAGCCAGTCACAATACGTGAACCAATTCTATAAGCTCGTATCTTCGTTAGCAGTCTGCAGTGTGGCACCGCGTCGAACGCGTTAGTACTGGTTCCTCCCACAAATCCCCTAAAACCTCCACATCCTTGCGGATGCTGTTGCGTAGCACTGTGCGTTTGTACCTCCATACAGTACGCACGAGGTGCCGTAGTTGCTGTCCAAGTCTTTATGGACAGCATAGAGTTCTGACTAACCTGTTGTCTTCTATAGTTGTGTCCCCAGCGCAGAAGACAGCACACAGGTCGTAGGTTCTTCTACAGCATACAAGTTCGGTAGGATGGAAGCATAAGAAGCAACTCGCTAGATTTTTAACTGTCAGGGACGACATTTATTAAACAAATAATAAAATATGAACAACTATTGTTAATACGACAGGGCCTATGCTGCCCGTAGTTCATCTTGAGACCTCGACTGTTATCACAATTATACCAAAACTTTACTCACTACCGGCGATGTCTGGCGCGTATAGTGGTCAGCTGGAGACAGAAACAGCGGCACGTTGCGAGAGGGCACCTGACGCCCTATTTCGCGCCAAAACAGGGCCGTCGCGCGCTTTCTGCAAAATTGTTCTTCTCTTGTTACAATAAGAGAAGGCACCTTAAACTTTTTAAACTGTCAAAATCTAGCTTGTCCTTGAGAGATATTTCTTACAAATTCTCAGCTCTGCATAATTAATATTTAGTATGTAATAAACAACAATAATTTCAAAAGAAATCACGTGACTTGATCTGCAGCAGCCAATGCGAGGAGAGCACCAGTAACATAGGCGGGCTTTCCCACGTGAACCGGCACCTACTGTACCATATGCTACTGCTCACCACCCCACATTTCAACATATGCTGCACTTCCGTCTTTCTTCCGCGTTTGAGACACGTACAATGTTAGCCAAGAAACGGCCAGCGGCCAGAAATATGAAGTGGCCATAGGCCACGAATATCACAGTAGGCCTTCGCCGCCTACAGGCAGTGCGCGTTAAGGTCGCCTCACACTCATCCGTGACGGCACAGTACCGTGCCAGTCCTGTGTAACGATATACTAGAATTTTATTTCATTTTTTTGTTTCTCTCCTTTTTATCAGCGATGCTTATCGCCTCTGGTTACCTCTAGCTCGCAATATAACTGACTTAATTTCGTTCGTCATTTTTTACTTCCGGACAAGCGATAAGACTGAACCGCGATCGTGGTTTTGATCTCTCTCTTTTCTGTGTTTGTTATGTTCAGACGTCTTCTATTCATGTACTCGTTCAATGTAAGTAATTGTGATGCAAGTTGTTATTAAAATACTTTACTTAAATTTCGAATCATCCCCTCTCTTTGGCTTTTATTTAAATGAAGCCCTCCACGTCAAATATTTATTTTCTAATATTTTCAGTTCCTCGACGTCCGTAATAGTTTAATGTTCAGACGCCATTACGATCGCTTCGCATGTCTTCAAAATTTCACTCCCTATTAGTCATTCATATACAATACCTTGCTTCATTACAGAATCTGCAAACATTTCTTTGTATTTCACGAAGCCCGATAATTTTTTCCTCTTTCAATCATTACCATTAACTTCATGTTTCATCCACGAGCATACAACAATGAAAAGCGAAGTGAACTGTCCGAGCATTAGTCTAGTACGGAAAGTATCTCGAATAATCTTATATTAAATAAGAAAAGATTAACATTTTAAGCTTCTGCAGTACGAACGATAGTATCCAGCTACATGTTTTTCGTAAGTCTTATAACGTGCCGTTGCTTTGTGAGGTGCCCGACTTTAACATTCAACCCGCAGTATATTTGGTTTCATGTTTATAAATTTTAAATTGTGCTATGTTTAACTAAATTATTCCAAATTCAAAATTTCGATACAACCAATCCTTATTCATATTACAATCGCGGAATCAATTTAACAATTTATGGCATCATACGGAAACAAGGTTAACGTTACACTTGTCAGACGGCCGACATGCCTGCAGGTATGTTTATGTGTATGTCCTCTATGTGTTCATAAACCATTCATTCGATTGCAATGAAACTTTGATGAGCTGTTCACCTTAAGCCCACGAAGGTTCTTGACCTAAAGCAAAAGAGCACGACATATAACTCAAGATATGTGACGTCATAAATAAATAGAGGCAACCGCGTGAGAATACCCAGATTTATGCGTCAATCATTGGAAAATGGGTGTAGTTAGGGACCTGCAACAAACTTTCAATGTAATTTTGGACGTTAATGAGACGTTTTGTAACTGAACCTCCCCCCCCCCCCCTTTCCCACCCGTACACAAAATGATAAGAAGTCTACCGCTCACAATAGTTTCGCTGTAGATGCCGAAAAACTATCGCCTCAGGCATGACTTTGTATCAAATAAACTTAGCCTTACAGATTTGTATGTTACTATTAATTTGTCTGCTAGTCTCCCTTAATTTTCTTGCATCCAAAATTTAGGAATCTATTTTCTCTATCTATATAAAAGCGAAAGGACACTCAATCACTGACGAAACACGAAATCTCGAAAACTACTACTCCTATGAAGCTGACATTTGGCAGGAATGTAGTTTGTAGGTAGAAAACGTCAGCTATGTATTTTGAAATAGGTGCATGGCGCAGCATACGTCTACAGACACGAAGTCAACAGTTTCAGTCCGATCTTCACGACAGTCCGCTCGCTTGACCTTCAGAGCAAGATGAAGGTCACCGTCTACCGTAAGTTTCATATGGTGCATTGGGGAGGGTACTTTGCTACATAAAAATGAATCCCCAAATATCCCGGTAACGTCTTAACTTGAGAACATCTCAACCGATTTCACAGATCCTTTTTATTTATCGTTTTCGTTATTCTCAGAACAAGTGTTGATGAAACAAAAATGAAATATTTGAGAACAACAAAGTGCGTTTTCAGTGTGACCCTGCGTTTCTATTGCATAGAAATCTATAATTTTGTTCCGACATTTATGAAGTTTTCCATACACTACCTTAAAAACAAGAGAAATGTCACTGTCTATGAAAAATTTCGTTCAGTGATACGGAAATGTGCAAACGAACAGGGAGATGGGAGAGAAAGGGACAGATGCAGATAGTGGGGGGGGGGGGGGGGGGGACTAAGAGAGTGTAGGATAGATAAACACCCGGGCAACGCCGAGTTTACAGGTAGTAGCCCATGAAGATAATAGTGGAAACTCCGTGGCATTTACATGCGTTTGTCAGACGACCCCGCTACAAGTGCCAACTGTTGGCTCGAGTTCTATACTGTGTGACATTTATATTTGTTGCGCCATTTAGGAAATCATGTTAGATGGTAATTCATCTAAGGTGTAGGGTTGGAAAGAAACTAAATCAATTGGTACTGAACCGTTTATTTGGGTCGAATTCTAACTGAAAATAATACAATACGTAAGTCTTAATCCTATACCTGTACATACATTTCGTGAGCATTTACGTCTACTTGTTACTTTCCGTAACAGGAGGCTTCTCTTTCCGATTTGTCATGTTGACTAATCATTTTTCGCATTAAAAACTGCCTTTTTTAGAAGTGCAAAATATTTTTTGCCAACAACAAATCAAATGTTTGTATAGCTTATGGGGCTTAACTACGGGGTCATCAGTCCCTAAACTTACAAACTACTTATGAACTAGCTAACGCTAAGGACGGCACAAATATCCATGCCCGATGGGGGATTCAAACCCTCGACCGTAGTGGCCGTGCAGACCGTGACTGACGCGCCTCAGTCCCCTCGGCCACCGCGGCCGGCCCAACAACAAATAACTGTTACACTTGGCTTTTAATTCGGCTCATCCATTCATGAGAAATGAAACCAACTTACTTCTCACACTAAATATGTTTTCACTATCTCACTTATCAAAATTTCTGACATTTTATACGAGCACAACCATTGGAAATAAACATTTTTTATGTCATATCTCTTCATCTGTATATGGAAGTTAGCAACTTCACACTCATTACCATTATATGATGTCACAGATATTTTAAATTTTTCAGGTTCCAACCCACTACATGCCATGCACATAATATAATTCCCCGCATTTGTTTCAATGTGTTTACCCTCACTGATACTGAAAGCAGCACACAGAGATACATTACACTGTCTTCAGCAGACATTTCACTCGCGGGTGCATTGAATGGCAGTTTTTTCAATTAAATTAATTTTACAACGAATGCTGCTGTATCTATTTCACAGTTACTATCTTGAAAGGGATACTGTAAACTATTGACCATGAATGTCCTTCATGCACTGAGATATTTATAAGCATACAAATTCAACATACTGGGTTAATAACCAAAGCAGTTATTTGTGATAAATGTGTAAACAATTTGAAGATGAAGTTTTAAGGTGTGATTTGGCATTCGACGATTTAGATGTACTAACTCAAGAGCCTCTTGCTCGAAACGTTCCATATAAATAATTGCGACAACGGGTGAGAGTGGACTCTCCATGTGACAATGTAGGCCTAAGTATTTGTAATTTTCTTTTAGCGCGAAATGGCACTTTCGCATAACTTCCAGACCAAGGCAGCTATTTTAGACATAAAGTGCCAAATACACATAGACATTGGGTCATTACTTATGTTGAAGAAAAAAAGAGAATCATAGTTTGGTGACTTCAGAATCCTTGAAATAGCTCCTAAAGCAGTGAGACCTTCAAAGCGTCAATTAAAACTACATTGATGAATGCAGAATAGTAATATCACAGAATGTGTTGGTTGGTTGGTATGGTGGTTTTTAGGAGGACTAGACTACTATGGCCATCAGAAAAACATAATCGTCGATAAATGAGCCTGAGCCGAATTTAAAATAACGCAGAATAAAAGGACACAATGCCAATCAAATATTGACAGAGTCAACAAGAGACGATACAAAGGACGCCACACAGAGTAAAAGATAGGAGATAAAAATAGGATAAAATGACAGAGCCGATGAATGTGGTTGACCGACCATGAGTATAAAAGTGGAAAAGCGAACCACATCGCTTACAGAATGTGTTACTACAGAACAGCACACAGTGAAAAATGTTAACTATTTACTCAACGGGACTTCTTGGACTAAAAACATGGCTTGTTGAGTGTACACTGATAAAGAAAAAAAAACGGAGTTTCTTAAATATGAAAATGAGGTTTCTAGGAAAATGTTTAAGGAATTCATGGATACTGTTTAAAACGTCATCTGTGGCTAGTTATTTAGCAAATTAAAGGCCAGGATTCAAATATTGCTCTAATAGGTTTCTGTAGTGTTCTGTATGATCGTAGTAACTTTCAAATCTCAGACATTGAGAAAGATTTCGTACGTCCACGAGTTCAGAATTTTATGAATATGTTAAAACAAACGCCGTTGTGTAAATAAAATGAATTATATACGTTACCATCTACAGAATTTGTACGTCTTGTTCCCTGCAAACCTGGTCTTTTGGGATTTTCTCAGGAGCAGCCAATGAAATACGATACTTCTGTATTCAAGTCTCAAAGTAGACTAAACCTTTATAAACAGGGGCACTTTGGCCATATATTATTTCATATTAATTTATTTCAGATATTTAAATTTATGAAATTATTGTTAAATTTTAGAGAGGTCTTACTCAGTCTGTATGTCAATTATTAAGACAGAAAATATGAACATGTTTCAAGTAGACAAATCTGCCCCTCCCTGGGGGTAAGTTGGCTCAGAGGCAACGGGTCGTTAACCCAAGTAATCGTCTGGTAAGTTAAACTAGTAAACTAATAGTTATCAAGAAACATATGGTCTTCATTTCGGAGACTGGATTGATGCAGCTCTCCACCCTACTCTATCCTGAGCAAGCCTTTTCATCTCCTCATAACAACGACAACCCACATCCACTTTAATCTGCTTACTATACGCGTTTCTTGGTCTCCCTCTGCGATTTTTACCTCACACACTTCCCTCCAATGCTAAATTTACGATTCCTCGATGCCTAAGAATGTGTCCTACCAAGTGATCCCTTCTTTTAGTCAGGGTATGCCAAAAATTCCTTTTTTCACCAATTCTGTTCACTACCTCTTCATTAGTTATGCGATCTCATCGTAATGAACATAATGTCAAGTTGATTATTGAGTTTAATGCTTAATATTTTAACATTTGAACGGAAGCTTAAACTTATTAAAATTTATAGAGTCTCAATGCAACCCAGTCAACTTTTATCACTGTCTACACCCAGTTTCAAAATCCATAAAATAATGCACTAATTTCATTTTTCACGTTTGTCTCTTGCAGTTTGTGCACTTAATCCATTGTGCTCCAGGTCGACAGTTCGAAGAAGGCCTGAGGTACCTTAGGAACAATGATAATTCATCATCGTCATCGTTATCTTTCTTTGTATTCTTTTTGATTTTTAGGCCTCTTGCAGTTAAGGCAGTTAATTTCATTCTATGATTGCTTTCTCTAAGATAAAGTGAATTTCTAGCCTGTGATTTAATTTTTTACCTTATCAAAGTTCTTGGAATCCCAAACTCTTCGTTAAAAGAACTCAAAGATCTTCATTTTCCTTCTAAAACAGATTTTAGAATCATATCTTCAGAAATAATTCCTTGTTCACTTTATCTTTCATAATTTCGAACCATTTTTGTTGCTACAAATAAAATAAAGTTTTTAAACCAAGGGCGTATCTCAGATGTTCTAAAAACAAGGAAACGAACTACCTTCTGACTACTCAGATCACTAATTAAGATCAGTTTACAATATCATAGCTTGGTGTTTTCTTCTAAAACGCTTTTTATCTCGTGTATATGAGGATCTTTCGACCTCTGAAACGAATTAATTAACTATAAGAAGTTTTACATCTTTTCTGGCTGCAAGTATTGCAGTCAGCATACGACGGAAATCCTCCTACAGTTAATTTCAACAGCCTCTGAGGAAGACGGCCACATCTATTGGCGGCAAGGTCTATTTGCGAAATTTCTTTCACCTACTTTCTCTTCTGAATGTGAACATACTTTGTTAGGGAAACAGACAGAAAACAGAAAGATTTAGGTCTTCCTTTCTAATGCGAGCTATTAGAGAATGGAACTATGGAACTATAGAGAAACATAATGAGAGTGATTCGATGAACCCTCTGCCACGCACTTCAATGTGACTTGCAGATTATCCATATAGATGTAGATATAGACAACCAAACTGGCATCAAAATATCTTTCACTTGAATAGTTTTAAATACTTTAATGACTTATACGACTTATATACATTGTTATCATTAAATGTAACACACCTTTCATATTGTTTTTACAAACTATAGGCCCCTATAAGACGGAGGCAAGTTGTGCCAACTGGCCCTCGTTGCCCGTCCTCTCTGGGGTATCCTTCCCCATCAAGGGTATTTAGGTTGTATGACATATAGAAATATCCCTTAAACTACGACCTTAAATTACACTACTCACTTGTTGCGCCTTAAATAAGCAAAAGTTGGTTAATACATATTTCATCGACTGAAACACGCAAAAAAACAATTACGTACTACAGCTTGTCCAAAACGGCCCCGGCGGCCATATCGGTACTGTAGAGAGAAGTGAGAAATGGTACAAACCTGCTCACTGATTACTAGACCTAATTGGACTGGATCATCCTACCCCTATGGCTAACGTATACTGTTCTCCCATATTTGTTAGGAGACTTATACATAGGCTACTCGGTTTCGGATAGCACTGACATGCCTGTCTGAGAAGTGCTTTGTATTGCCGAGCATAATTGCGTGCCTCAGCTTTCCGTATCAGTCAAGTAAATAATGCGATCGCTAGGAGTGCGTTGTAAATGAAGGGGAAACATGATGTATTAAATTTTCATCCCTTAGATTCAGAGACTGATTTTTATATTAGTCTTAAGTGAGTTAGAGCAAATTAACATGACTATGATGTAGACGAAAGGATTGAATTTCTTAATTTTTATGTGCCAGTGCAATTTTCTCATGCTACCATGGTTTAAAAATTTTCAACATTATTCTCGAAACTAAATTCTCCTTTAAATACTATCATAATTCAACAGTCTAATTTCAAATTTTTAACTTCGTTCCAGAATGTGAATTTAACTTACCTAACAATAGATGTGATTGTAATTTTCGAGTTAACCTACTCAGAAAATGTAGATGATCAATAAGGAATTAAACATCGTGCCGATTATTAAAACTGATCATTTAACAATGGATGGAAAATCTTGCAGTGTAATTACAAGTATAAATTTGCACTGAATTATTTGCCATGTTGCAGTTTACTATATGAGAGCAGCTGTCGGCGTTTCCAGTTTAAGAAGAAATATATGTTATTGCTAATTAAATCTTATTATCAGGGCAACTCAACTTTAATTGAAATTAATATTACGTCTCATAAATGCAATTACGATTCAGTGATATATTTTTACAAGTATTGGTTAATACGATTTTCAACCAGTTAATCTATTCAGGTTAATTGTATTTACAGAAACACAATACAAACTTACAACAAGCCAACACAAACTTAGACACTCAGTATGGTAGACACATGTAATGATAATGGAAAGACAGCATTAACTAATTGATTTAAATAATTCATGTAAACAGCCAAACACAATCACACACACAGTTACATTAGGTAACTTTCACTTGGCGACATTCTCTTAAGGTTCGGGTGCCAGGGATTTTTTTTTTTTTTTTTTTTTTTTTTTTTGCTTTCATATATTCAGATACTGCTCTAAACTGATAGCTATTTGCGCATATGCCTTCATTCTGTATTCTGTCATAATCAGTATTTCCTCTTCAGTCACCTTTCCCGACGTTATATTTGTCATTTTGTGTCCAGTTTTTGTACCCAAACACAAATGTCATGTCTCGTTTCACTATTAACAGTCAATCTTGTTTGAATTCGGTTGCCCACTTCGATAACAGAGTCATTACTTCTGAAAATAATTCTGTCATTTCGAACTTTTTAATTCCAATTCAGTAAATACATACGTAACAATGACAGCAAATATGGATTCCAGTAACGCGTGCCCGCAGCGCGATACTACAGTCTGCCTAAACAGTTCAGCTGCCACGGCACCCACAGGTGTAAAGATTTCGCTTTTAACACATTCAAAAAACACACGACTGAATAATTCGATTCTGCTTTTTCTGACATTAATTTCAAAACATATCGTAGTGCGCCTCGGTTGCACAGTGTAGAGTGCCAGAATAAAAATCTAAAGGTCGCGGGTTCAACCCCCGCCCGGTCCAAGGATTTTTATCTGTCACTTTCCACTTCTTTCGCTTCAGGTATTATTGCTCACGTGAAAAATACCGAGTAGCACCGTGGTTCGGAACCCACATTAAACTGTAGGTCCCCCTATAACTGGCTGGATAAGTGAGTACGAAGGTCGGAGGAAGGCAACGGCATACCACCCCCAAACAGGACCACGCCTAGTAAAGCACTGTGGTGTTCAAATGAATCTTCGGATTGTAGACTGCTTTACCCTTTTTTTACCGTAGCAGCAATATCACAAATACACAAAATATCGATTTGCTATGACGTCTAACGCCGAACTTGGCACAGCATGATGATGTTAATTTTTTTGTCTTTAATCTTTAAGTAGTTTCTGAAATAATTTGTTGATACAGCGATCTTAAAATGGTAAATAATTAAAATGTGACAGTCTAGATCGCAAGTTGCTGAGCTTTTTATTGACAACAGATTTCAGTCATACAGGACGATCATCAGGCTTCTGATACCTTGTTGGTGGACAATGGCCATGGCTGGAGCAGTTGACGCCTGCTCCGCCACCGCCATCGTCCATCTACAAGGTGTCAAAGGCCTGATGACGGTCCTTTAGCAACGAAACCGGTTACCAATAAAAAGCTCAACTTGCGATATAGACTGTCATATTTTAATTATTTAATCTTTCAAACAGGAACTTTTAGAGAAACAAGTTATCTTTAACATGACCTTTTACCATAACTCAAATTGAGTCCGAAGAAGAATCTCTCATAATTACATTCATAATTGTTCCATAGATCATGAATAAGAGATTTAATAATTATTATTAAGAAGGTGTCAGTTTAGTAAAAGTTAACTTTACGTAACAAACTTTTTTTTAAATTTAAATGGTTGTTTTATATATTTTCAATTTTAAGTTTTTATTTATGTAATATTACAAACTTCCGTGTAATAATTGAAGTACTGAGTATGAGGTAATCTTTAAATTTGTTTTTAAATGGTGAGTGGATTTCTGTCAAACATTTAATGTTAATAGACTTTTGTGGTAGCGTAATTCAATACCTTCTTTGACAAATATTAGATTTAACCTTGAGTAATTTAGATCATTTTTCTTACCAGTATTGTAGTAATGAACGCTGCTGTTCCTTCTGAATTGGGTTGTGTTATTAATAACAAATTTCAAATTATTTTGTGACGTGTGATCTTGGATGGACTACAGAAATTATTCTCATGACAAGCTTTTGAGAGATTAATATTTCCTCACTCAGTGATAAGTTACTCAAAATATGGTGCCATATGAAAGTAGTGAATGAAAATAGGCATAGTAATCGAATTTACTGAGATGTGTATTACCAAAATTTGTAATAACACGAATAGTATAAGTTGCTGATTTAAAACGTTTCAGGAGATGAATGTGTTGCTACGAATTCAAATTCTCATCAACATAAAAAAACTTTGAGTATTCTACCTTAGCTATAGAATTCTGTTCACAGATTATATTTATTAATGATATCATGCCATTTACTGGATGGGCCGATATATATTCTGTTTTATTAGAAGGTAATAATTATTACATATACACTTAATGTTTTGAAAAACATTATTTACAATTTTATCAATTAAATCTAGAACGTCGGATATGATTACTATATCTGTATCACCAGCAATGAGAACTAGCTTCGCATCATCATGAATACAGAATGGTAAATCATTAATATACACTGCTCAGAACAGTTAGGGTATCAGGCGAGATGTCAAAAACGATCAGAGTATCAGGTCAGATATGATACACAAAATACTTATGGTAACTTATTATATTCAGATACCGGTTACAATTTTAAATTGTGTGTGTTGAAGTATGGTATTATGCTGCCCCATCTCTTTACTTCAGGTTCACAAGGCGTTTACCCATAGCAAAGCACCATGGTGCTACCATAATAATGAAAGGTCATTCTCGTTGCCCTCTAATTTGGCGTGTAATCACGTCGGACAGTCAGTACGTACGTGGCATGGATCGTATGCGGTTTCAATGAGCTCTGGAGGGACATTTGACCATTCTTCCATGTGTGCAATGTCCAGCTCCGCAACTACTGAGAGAGTTCCTTTTCAGCCTGCAGTGCGTCTGCCAAGTGCTTCCAAGACATGCTCCAACGGGTGTATGTCCGGTGAGCCACCTGGCCATTCCATTCGTTCAATTCCCTCAGCTCCAATCATGTTGTCCACCGGTGCACGTCTGTAGGGACGAGCGTTATCTGCCACCAGAAGGAACCCAAATCCTGTGGCACAAGCGTAAGGCAAATTAAAACGTCGAAGGATCTTGTCTCTACAATTCTGGGTAATCAAAGCATCATTCTGACATAAAAGTCCGTACGTCCGCCAATACGGAATCCATTCCACGCCATTCGTCCACCATCACGACATGGTTATGCTTCCTGCACATAAGCAGGATTCTCCTATGTAACACGTTCTTTACAGATGAGTAAGTAACTACTGTCCAGCTTATCACACAATCTTGACTCATCTGTAAATAGTACCCGCCGCCTTTCGTTACAGCTCCAATACTCATGTTCATCTGCCCAGATTCTGCGGACTTAACGGTGTCATTGTTTTAATAAAATACACTCCACATGCCTCCGTGCATAGAGGCCATATTTCCGAAGGTGATTTGGGACTGTTTATGTTGATACTGGACGTCCTGTTGCTACCTGCAGGATGCGTTACAGCTGAATTGCATTCACCCACTTGACGGGCTGTTTACCAGAGGTAACTGTTATCTTATCCTGATGGTATTAGTGGAAGGCCTTCGCCTAGTAATCTTTTAATGGTTCCTGCAGCCTCGACCCTCTGCGTCTATCCCGCGTCTTCATTCCTCCGGCTCTCCACGACATAGCTCATAGTAAATCACGTTGTTGGCTTGCTCTACCTCCTCACTATATTGTCTAAACCCAACTGAAACCTCACGAACATCAAATAACAACAACTTAAAACAAAGCAGGCAGAAATTAACGACTACAACCTTTTTTCACAGGTGACTTTTTGAAACTTGCATCACAATGCTTTGGGTTAACCGCGTGGTAATGTCGATCACACGAACTCAAACATTCATTAATAGCTACAACAATTCTACGATAACTATCAAAAAGAATGAGACTTGATGATTGCAAAGATGAAAGACATCCACCTATAACGTATTTCCAAACTCTAAGGAACCGTGAAAACATGTTCACTTATTGTAGATGATATTCAAACGGACGCGTACATAATAAGTCATCAAGGACTGTCCCTACAACTGCAAATTGGTGACCACACACAGTCTGTGTCACGGATCAAAATTACTTCAAAAGTTTAACATAAACGTATCTCAAGGCAACCCTCTCTATCTCTCTCTCTCTCTCTCTCTCTCTCTCTCTCTCTCTCTCTCTCTCTCACCACACACACACACACACACACACACGTGCCTAATGGAGGACTCGAACCTCCGACGAGGAGCAGCGTACTCCGCAGCAAGGCATATTAGACCACTCGGCCATTCCACCGCGGCTTTTGAAATTACCGTAGGCAACAATTCTGACAACACCTAGACTATATAAAAATCAGATAAGAAGAATGAAACTTCCACTCTGCAGCGGAGTGTGCGCTGATAGGAAACTTCCTGGCAGATTAAAATTGTGTGCCGGTACCGGGACTCGCATCCAGGACCTTTGCCTTTCGCGGGCAAGCGCACTAACGACTGTGCTATCCCGACACGACTCACGATGCCGCCTCACAACTTTACTTCCGCCAGTACCTCGCCTCCTACTTTCCAAACTTCACAGAAGCTCTCCTGCGAACCATGCAAAACTAGCACTCCTGGAAGAAAGGATATGGTGGAGAGAGTGAAAGTTTCATTCTGGAAACAACCCTTAGGCTGTAGCTAAGCCATGTCTCTACCATATCCTTTCTTCCAGGAGTGCTAGTCTTGCATGGTCACAGGAGAGCTGCTGTGAAGTTTGGAAAGTAGGAGGCGAGGTACTGGCGGAAGTAAAGTTGTGAGGCGGCATCGTGAGTCGTGTCGGGATAGCACAGTCGGTAGTGCGCTTTCTCGCGAAAGGCAAAGGTCCCAGGTTCGAGTGCCGGTTCCGGCACACAATTTTAATCTGCCATGAAGTTTCAGATAAGAAGAATTTCTTACGTTAGAAAATTACAAAACCACACAACTTTTGGCGAGTAAAAAATAAACTCCCATGAAGCCGATTGTGTCGAGACTCCTTGGACATTTATACTGTGATCTACTTAAAACTTGATAATAGTTCGCAATTTATAGGTCAATTTCAGTAATGTTTTAAATAAGTTGTTAAATGAAAAACCTATATCTAAATCAGTATTCCGGATGCCACCTCACGTTGTTTGGTGGGGATTACTTCGTATACTATTGTCATATAATCCTTATCTATTCCAGTCGCGTATAATTCGCGGATAAAAACATCGCAGGTATGCTTCCTTGTGAGCACTAATCTCTCTAATTTTTCAAGTTATACGTAGATGGAAATCAGGTGATGCTGAAGGAATTAGATTAGGTAATTAAACAATGAAGGTGGTAGATGAGTTTTGTTACTTGGGTAGTACAATAATATATGACGGTCGCAGTACATAGGATATAAAATTCAGAATGGCAATGGGAAGAAAAGCATTTTTGAAAATGAGAAATTTGCTAACATCGAATATTAATTTAAGGGTAAGGAAGTCTTTTCTGAAGGCATTTGTGTGGAGTGTTGCCTTGTACGGGAGTGAAACATGGACGATAAGCAGTGCGGACAGGAAGAGAATAGAGGCTTTTGAAATGTGGTGCTACAGAAGAATGCTGAAGATTAGGTGGGTAGATCGCGTAACTAATGAAGAGGTACTGAACAGAATTGGTGAGAAACGGAATTTTTGGCATAGCCTGACTAAAAGAAGAGATCGCTTGGTAGGACACATTCGTAAACATCGAGGGATCGTAAATTTAGCATTGGAGGGAAGCGTGTTGGGTAAAAGTCGCAGAGGGAGACCAAGAGACGCGTATAGTAAGCAAATTCAAGTGGATGTGGGTTGCCGTTCTTTTGAGGAGATGAAAAGGCTTGTTCAGGATAGAATAGAGTGGAGAGGTGCATCAAACCAGTCTCCGGACTGAAGATCATAACAACAACAACGCAGATGAAAGCACGTTATTGGTTTACTATTCAAGAAACATATGCTCTCGGAACTTTTAAAGTAACCCATATCAAGATACTGAATGCCTTTACTTGCAGTTTACGCCACTGGATTTTTCTGATCCCTTCTCTCATGCTTTTGCGTAAAGCAAATTAACCGTGCTGTTCTCTGTTTGATTTTTCTCTCTGTGTTTTATCAGCCATATAAGGTACGGTTATTCAAACAATGGTCTAACACTGTCTGAGAATTCTTCTAATGAATTTTAGTACTACATCTGACTGACATTGATTCATTTTATGTAGTCGTTCTACTTCAAATCACTCCTTATTCCTACTCCCAGATATTTTATGGAAGTTTTCCAAATTCTGGACAGTATCTCGCTTAAGATATACAGTATCCCTGATTGCGGATAAAAGCGTATTTAAATTTCAGTACATGTAATGTCATATTGCACGACAACAGAAATGACTCTCCCTGTATGAGGGTGTGTCATTTGTAAAGGCATAATACATGACATTATGAATTTTGTTACAATGCATGTGCTCGAATATATTAAGATTTTTCCTTTAAATTTTTTCCCAGCTGTCAGATAAATCCATAAGGTAGTTCTCATTTTCTTCATATTTGTGTCTTTCCAGGAGCATGATGTGGAAAGAGCATTTCACACACTTGTAAACATATGCCGCAAAGTAATCTGATTACTCAGGTTGGCCAACAACAACCATTATGTTCTTGATTTTACTATACCCTAGAACGACAGCTATCAAATTGCCGGTTGCCATAACTTGGTCCGAGAGACCACATGAATGCAGTACAATATTTCCACTCGTCTTTTTAATACACGTCAGCATCTAATATAAACAGGTCGACATGGATTCTGGGGTTTGGAAAGTAAGTGGTGTTGTTTAATAAATTTGCACCCCTGAATATGAAAATCATATCAGTTTTTTTCCATCACCCTCAGCTTTTTTCTGCACAGCTACCCCCCTCCAAACCTACCATTGGCTGCGAAATCTATGTTATGCAGTGTCCACAATTACAGAAATGTAGCAACGCTGCATTTTTTGTGTGAGGGTGAGGCAGAGGGCGCTAATGAGCTTGGAGCTGACGTTCCATTATCGCCACAGAAATCAGTGAGTGGGTGCTACAGCTACAAGAAGGTGCTTTCGGGCTTTGTTGTGAGTGGTGGTATTTCACTGAAGGTGTGTTAAAATGTCAGGAAGGCAGTGTGAGAATAGCCCAGATACGTTTTGTTATATCTGTGGGAATTATGTGATAAGTGCAAGACGTCGATAAATAACAAAATTTGTACAGAAGTCATATTTTGCATATTTCGGCATGAAGCTCGGCGATCAGGACAAATCATTTGCTCCACACATTGTGTGCCATACATGTGTGGGGCAGTTAAGGAAATGGAGTGAAGGTAAAATCAAGTGCTCGAACTTCGTAATTCCTATGGTATGGCATGAACAGAAGAATGATGTCGATGACTGTCACTTCTGTATGACGAATGTAACGGGATACAACAGAACAAACATGAAAAACATATCGTATCCAAACTTAGATTCGGCAATTAGACCTGTTCCTCATGGCCCAAGGCTAGCAATCCCCTCTCCACCAATATCAGTTGATTCTCTTGAATTCTCTGAACCAGATGTGAAGCAAGAAAGCAGTGAATCGGACTATTCTGAGTGTGGTACTGATAGTAGCCCAATACCTCTTACTCAAACATAACAATTTTGTGAAAGACTTAGGACTCTCAAAAGATGCAGCACAACTACTGGGATCACGACTCAGTGAAAATAACTTACTTGCACACGGTACATCATATTCATTGTACAGAAATCGTGATAAAAATTTCAATGAATTTTTTGTTGAAGATGGTTTAATGGTGTTCTGCAAAGACATCACTGGATTAGTGATGAAAATGGGAGCTCAGAAGTATGAGAGTAAGGAATGGAGACTGTTTATAGATTCTTCAAAGCGAAGTTTGAAAGCATTGTTGTTACATATTGGAAATGACCTAGGATCAATTGCAACTGCGTATTCAGTACATTTAAAAAGACATACAATACCATGAAAATACTTCTACAAAATGTGAAGTACGAAGAACACCAGTGGCTTGTGTGTGGTGACTTTAAAGTGATTGGTATTCTTCTTGGTCAGCAAGCAGGGTACACTAAGATGCCTTGTTATAAGTGTGAATGGGACAGTAGAGCTTATCATGAGCATTGGAGAAGGAGAGAGTAGGCTAAGAGCCAAAATCTGACAGTGGGATCAAAGAACATAGTGAATGAACATTTGGTTAATCCAGATCATATTTTATTGCCTTCACTGCACATCAAATTAGGACCCATGAAGCAGTATGTTAAAGCAGTGGACAAAAAGGAAACTGTTTCCAATACCTTGTAGGCAATTCCCAAATCTATCGGCTGCAAAGTTGCAAGAAGGGATATTTGTTGGACCAGATATAAGGAAGTTGATGTCTGATGAGCACTTTGACAGTTCTATGACGGAAATAGAACTTCAAGCTTGGAGAAGTTTAAAAAATGTTGTGCATCGTTTCCTTGGTTAGACTAAGCAGCCTGACTACAAGGAAATAGTGGAAGACATGCTACAGTCCTTTAAACAGTTAGGATGCAAGGTCTCTCTAAAACTACATTTTCTAATGTCACACTTAGAGAGTTTTCAAGAAAATTTGGCTGACACATCAGAGGAACATGGTGAACGATTTAATCAGGAACTTAAAACTATGGAAATCGTTATCAAGGTCGTTGGGGAGTAAACATGATGGCTGACTACTGTTGGTGCATCACACGTGAAGGAGAAGTGACACACAAGAGGAAGGATATCAAGCGTTCATTCACGGGCAAACGAAAATGGAAGTAATACCTCTACCTGGTAAGTGTCCACCATAATATTTGCTTCTTATAATTCATATGCCTTTCTTCCAATTCTTTTTTAACCACTTTACTGTTCCATTTCGTTTCCATTCCCATAATTGCTCTCCAATTTCCTATTTCATTGGGCGCAGAGTTAGACAATGGTGAATATGGTGTGATAGTCATGGTGAAAAACCTGACGTGCTACAGAGAAATGGGCTGCAGATTTGGGATCAGCAGGGTCAATTTAGTGAGAAATTCATATTTTCAAGCAAACCCCAGACGAAAAGTCAAAATTTGTCGACCTGTGTAATTGATACCAGTTTTCGCAATTGTTTTTTGTGAGTTAGTTCTATTTTCAGTGCTGATTATTGTTTGGAGTCAATATTTGCTGATGCCTTCTAGACTGTAAACTAATCTATCTCTTCGTGTTTTTGGCCTCATTTTCCGCAGTTGCAGTTATACAATTTGTATAGGTTATGGGACCGTCTTATGCAACTGTATATTAGTCTACTTAAGACCAGACGCGTTTCGCTTTATTCTAAAGCATCTTCAGTGGTCAGCTGTACAAGAAATGGTTTGTATTACATTATTTGTTTGATTTTTTTACTAATTTCGATCGGTAACAGTTTTGATTGTGAATAAATTGGATTACTTACATTACTCACGATTTCTTATGTTTTCGTCTTCATGTGTGGTTTGTAGCACATTGCCACTTGCTGTCACTGCTTATATTTACATTATTTACAAAGTTTTTGAAAAGTAGCCATTTCTGTGGCCTGGCAGGCTATGTATGTCGTTTGTTTTGTTTCTGTTTGTTGTCTCTCTCTCTCTGTGTGTGGTTTTTTTTTGTTTTTTTTTTTTTTTTGTTTTTTTGTTTTTTGCTTTCGAGTTCTTTGGTTCATGCTGTGAGGTGTGTTTTTGTTTCGTTTCTATCAAAACAGGCGTCTGCTAGCAACTTTGTGTGTGATGTTCTGACTGTATAGTGTGTTTATAAATATGATTTCAGTTCAACTAGCGACTTTCTGTGTATGTGTGTCTGTGTGTGTGTGTGTGTGTGTGTGTGTGAGAGAGAGAGAGAGAGAGAGAGAGAGAGAGATTCTGGTTTTCTGCAGGTGTGTATGTGTGGGTAGGGATTTGCTGTTGTTGTTTTATGTGGTCGTGTTTTGTGGTGAGTTTGGGGGTGTTGGGGGTGGGGGAGGTTTGTCTTTGTCTACTATGCGTTTTATTAGTTTAAATAATGTTTGGTTGCTGATGCTTACTTGGTCATTTAATATGGTTTTTTTTCTATTAATGCTTTTTGTATTTGTAAATTCTCTTGGAGTGTCGGGAGGAGTTTCGTATTGCTAAATCTATTTGCGCGTCGGTTTCTATTGTGGTGGGATAGTGTTCTTCTTGCCTAAGGGGTTCTGCGAATGTTGAACGGCTGTTTCCATATTTCCATGACGTAATACAAACCATTTCTTGTACATCTGACCACTGAAGAGGCTTTAGAATAGAGCGAAACGCGTCTTGTCTAGACTAATTTAGAGTTGCATAAGACGGTCCCATAACCTATACAAATTGTCATCTATCTCGTAGCATCGTCTTTTTGAATCTCTATAAAAGCGAGTCACATAAAACAAAATTGAAGGTAGTAAATCGAAAACTCCGTACATTGTGTCTCACAGATTGTCAGTGGCTTCAATAGCTGTAGCGGGGAGTTAAATTGTTCCGTTTTAATAAAGCTCGTTAATGGCAAAAAGCCCCATTTCCAGGTTTCCTTTTGTAAACTATGGAATACTTCATTTTGTTCAGTTTTGTTCTTCCGCTAATTCGATTGGCTGTTGGATAATCAGCGTTTGTTACCACGGAAACAAGTTTTTTTGCTAGCTCTGAAATCTCGATATAATCTCTGTGTGTGTGTGTGTGTGTGTGTGTGTTAAACAGAGCAAGAGAGAGAGAGAGAGAGAGAGAGAGAGAGAGAGAGAGAGAGAGAGAGAGAGAGAGAGAGAGGTGCACACACACACACACACACACACACACACACACAAACACACATACACATAAAAGAGTGAGAGAGAGAGAGAGAGAAAGAGATGGAGGAAGGTAAGGGAGCGATATCGGAATTGAAAGAAGAGTAGGCAGCCGCTCGATCCATCATTCTGAAAATGCTCCGTACGCGAACCCCAACCACTGACGGAAGGTAACTCTGTTCGGTTCACGAGCCAGTTAAATAAGCCACAATTTGATTTCTTCACCGAGCAAGAAAGACACCGCTTGTCAAAAACAAGTGTTGCACTATTCATATCTGAGTAAAAGAGTAAATATAATAACTCCCGCCAGAGTGCATTCATGAGATATCACAGCCGTTTGTGTTAAAGTTGATACGAGTCAAGTACAGTGAGGCAGACAGTAAAACAAGACTTTCTTACAGCACGAAATGCCACACAGACGCGTTACACAGCATATCCATCAATTCCTTGCATTTGAAACAGGCTGTATCACAGGCCTACTTCGAGTGAGATTGGCGTATGGTGTAATTCCAGGCGTGTACTCTATTGAGGTTTCACAGTAGCTCACTGTGGGAATCAGTGATCTCATGAGGACGCCTAGTGACAATGTAGAATTTCGGGTCGACCATTAAACACCGTCTCGAGGCAGGAGCGCACCAAGCAGTGCGAAATCCATACTCGCCATCCACGAACATGTACTGGAGACCCTACAACACCTACGAGTTCCTGCACAGTATCGACGAATAGAATCTGTCAGATTGGGGTTTTACCGAACCATGTGTCAGTTGCCATAGACACCAGTACTTCTGTTTTGGAGTGGTAAGGTGCCTAGAGGAAATACGAACTAATGATGACAGTAAAAATTCTAGAACTCTCTGGACTCATTTTTACTATCATTGACAAGTAAAGCGCTGTTATATACACCATGTTTACGAAACTATGATGTGAACTAATGATGTTGAACCATGATCAGTGATGAGTCCTGCTTCTCCATACATAACCAACGATGACATTCATGATCGTGTTTGACGGTGGCAAGGGAGAGTAGACTCGTCCTGCCAGTATTGTGGAGACCACTAGCATCACGGTGTGCGGGTTCATTGGATAAATCTTCATGTCACCACTAGTTGTGCTTTGGCAGACACGGACGAAACTCGCAGACGTTGTACGTTCCCAAGTTACGAACGTGATGGCACACCACCCAGAGACAGCGTTCCTACAAGATAATTAATGACCATACACAGAACTTCCGTCTATGGGTTTGTATAGAGCATGTTGAAAATCTCCTGTGGACAACTAGTTCCCCGAGCTGTCCATCAATCAGCATGTTTGATAAGATACCCGAAGGGGCCTTCGTGCCAGTACCAGAAAGCGGTATCTGAAGGGACAACAGTTAAAATTGTGTGCAAACGTGCTTCAGTAGAAGATCCAAAGGCATTCTGGCACATAATGGCATGAATTGTGGTCGGAGGGGCTCCGAAAACATACTGATCCGGCGTCAGCGTTGCGCCTCGTAAATGCCAACGGCTTTGTCTCTTTGACCTCTTTTTGTAATCAGGTCGATAAAGTCACACGGTCTTTCATCGTATCTACATTCACACCATTTACAACAAAAGTCCTTTAGAGAGTATCAGTTTTTTGTTAAGCTTACTGTTTGTACAGCTTATGGGATTGAACTACTGGGTCATCAGTCCCTAAACTTACAAACTACTTATTAACTACCTTACACTACAGACGACACAAACATCCATGCCCGAAGGGGATTCGAACCTCCGACCGTAGCGGCCGTGAAGACTGTGACTGGCGCGCCGCAGACCCCTCGGCCACTGTGGCCTGGATCAGTTTTTTTTTCACACAAAGAATTATGTACTTACGAATACTTGAATAAGGCACAACAAGCAAACCTGAGTACTAAGTAAATTAGTGTACTGTACGGAAAACAAAGTGACATACGATTGTTCTAATTTAGTCTGCATAAGCTTTCTGGTAAAATAAAATTCACTCACGGTTCACGAGGTATTTCTGATTAATTGTTGCTAAATTACCAACAATAATGTTGACCAATTTTGTAATTACGCTATGATAGCATGCATTTTATATGTAAATTCGAGTCTTAGGTTTATTTTAATCCTACACCATAACCTAAACAATTCTTAACTAATAAACTGCATGCCAAAAAGAGTAAAGGACGGTATATCAGACTAAATTTAAAAATAAAATATGCATTTCGAATTTCTCGCAGCATTATGACTGAGGTATTAATTTTGGGATTGCAGCAATACAAATTCTAATACTGTTACTGGTATTTCGATCACGCATCGTGTGGACATCATCAGAGTGACTTTGCAGAGGAGGGTTCACTTTTCCCAACGACTTGCAGCTTTACCAAATGAAAGCATGATGATTGCCTCGTGTTGGGCACAAGATTCAGGAGGTAAAATAGTCACTCCGTAAGCCACAGTCGGATTTTCGAATCTTCCTTCGGACATGTGTGCATGTGTATTCCTCCATATGAGTTAGTATTTGAACATAAAAAAAGGAAGAGGAAGAAAATTACGGATGTTAGTTCCTAAGCGGACCCGTAACTCTATAATATGAAGATATGTTGCTGGCACCTTCTTGCGTACATGATGCAGGAAGTGAAATAGACCGCCACATTTGTTCTCCCGGTGACACTGAAGAGAAGGAGAAACAAAAGAGGCATTATACGGATTGGAGCGTGGAATGTGGATTCATTAATTGGATAAGCAAGTTTGAAAATTTAAAAAGAAAATTGATGTGGGGAGGCCTCTTGAAGTTGAATAACTCAGGTGAGTTCAGTGTTCAAATGTTCAAATGCTTGTAGAAATTATGGGACATAACTATGGGGTCATCAGTCCCTAAGCTTACAAACTACTTATCAACTAGCTAAGACTAAGGACGGCACAAATATCCAAGGCCGAGGGGGGATTCGAACCCCCGACCGTAGTGGCCGTGCAGTCCGTGACTGGAGCGCCTAAGTCTCCTCGGCCACCGCGGTCGGCGTTCAGTGTCATAAATACGGAATTCATTAGGGGTAATGCAGGAGTAAGTCTAATATTGAATAACAGGGATGCACGGAAGCTACTATGAACAGTATGATGGGGGCATTATCAAAACGAAGAAACATACAACGTCAACGCAGAGACATTGTGCTTTCCGACTGCCAAAATTACTCAATGTGCTATCTTTGACAGTGGTTATGTCAAAACAACCACTTAATCAGCTGTTTGATATATACTATAGCAATTCTGACATGTTGCGAGTGTGTTATAGGAGCGAAGAGGGCGTGGAGGAGCGGCCGAGCGCATTGAGGCGCTATTCTACGATGCGCGAAGTCGTTCCCCGTCGGGGTTTCACCCCCCCCCCCCCTCCCCACCTTGTATGGATTTTTATGTCTTCTTTAATTTAAGGTAGTTTATTAGTAGTTTGTAAGTTTAGAAAGTGATGACACCGTAGTTAAGTCCCTAAAGTTTCATAATAATTTGAACATTTTCGAGCGAAGAGCTATATTCAACTTGTACAAAAACCAGACAGCAATTATTAGAGTCGAAGGGCATGAGAGGGTGGCACTGGTTGGGAAGGGAGTAAGACAGGTTTGTAGCCTTTCCCCCATGTTGATCAATCTGTACAATGAGCAAGCTGTGAAGGAAAGCAAGGAGAAATTTGGAGAGGGAATTAAGGTCCAAGGAGAGGGATTAAAAACCTTGCAGTTTGCTGAAGGCATAGTAATTCTGTCAGAGATAGCAAAAGACCTAGAAGAGCAATTAAACAGCATTGACAGTGTCTTGAAAGGAAGGTATAATATGAACATTAACAAGAGTAAACGGGGGTAATGGAATGTACTGTCAGAAGAATGTACTGCTGAAGGAATTAGATTAGGTAATGAGAATAAAAGTAGTGGATGAGTATTCTTATTTGGCTAACAAGGTATCCTCTGATGGCCGAAGTAAAGAAGTTATGAAATGCAGAATAGGTATGGGAAGAAAAGCGCCTCTGAAGAAGCGAAATTTGTTGACATCCAACTTTAGTTTAAATGTTAGGAAGTCATTTCTGAAAGAATTTATCTGAGTGTATCATTGTATGGGAGTGAAACATACGATAAAGAATGTAGACAAAAAGATGACAGAAGGTATCGAAATGTGGTGCTACATAAAACAAAACAACAAACTAGTGTATGTATAGTCTGGAACAGTGGTTTCCAGCTGTGGTTCGAGACCCACTAGTGGGTCGCATTATCTACTCAGGTGGGTCGCCAGGCGAGTTCAACATACCTTATGGACTTAAAGCGAAAATGTGTTTCATTAGACTTAGTATTTTCATGATATTTTTCATCCCTTAAAGAAAAATCACAGTTATGCTTTATTGCTTCCTTATTCAAATAATAATAGTTATGAATCAATGTTTGTGTGGATTAATATTTTCACGTTTCTCCAAGCGGAACTTGATTGTTTTTTTAGGAGTATTATTTAATAATGGTTCTTATTTTGGTATTTGATTGCCAGGAATTGGCAATGAATTGTCATGGGTAAGAAATCCCTTTCGTCAGTTCAACGTTAAAAACTAAAACTGTCAACCACCGAGAAAGACTTCGTGATGGAGCAAACATGTGTTTCATCTTTGAACAGTTTATTTAAGGACTCAAACTCAATCTCATTTCAAATCAGAAAATAGAGTACAGAATGCATGCAGATATATCTTTGAAGGAATTAATGGGATTCACAAATAATTTCTCATGCTTTATTCTAATCCTTTTAAAAAAAGAACAAATTCGTAGAAAGTGATTCACGCTGAAAACCAGCAAGTTTTGGTTAAGACATGGAAAGTGACATTAGTACCAAGATACAACAATCTCACATACTACACTTGCTATTTCATTTGAATAAAATTCTAACTGGATAAAATAGTGGTCTTTTAAACCCATGAAATGCTCTGATATACGGTGTTGTCCAACCGCGGTGGAGTAGCCGAGCGCTCTGTCTCGCTGCGGAACGCGCGGTTACTCGCCGTCGGTGATTCGAGTACTCCCTAGGGCATGGGTGTGTGTGTTTTCCTTAGGTTAATTTAGGTTAGTTTAAGTCGATTGTAAGCTATGGACTGATGACCACGCAGTTTGGTCCGATAGATTTACAAACATTTGAACAGGGTTGTCCATTGATAGTGACCGGGCCAATTACCTCACGATATTAGCATCAAAGGATAAAAACTACAAAGAACAAAACTTTTCTAGATTGAATAGGGAAAACAGATGGCTCTATGGTTGGCCTGCTAGATGGCGCTGCCATAGGTCAAAAGATATCACCTGCATTTTTAAAAAATAGGTACCCCGGTTTTTTTATTACATATTCGTCTAGTACGTAAATAAATATGAACGTTTTATTTGGAACACTTTTGTCACTTTGTGGTTGATGGCGCTGTAATATTCACAAACATATGTCTCACAATTTTAGACGAACAGTGGGTAACAGATAGGTTTTTTATATTAAAACACAGAACGTAGATACATTTGAACCTTATTTCGGTTGTTCCAATGTTCTTTTGTGAAATTATCATACATTATGAGAACGCATGCTGTTACTACGTGAATACCTGTGACTACCCCATGGCTTCAATAAATGATCAAAATGATGTCCTTCACTTCAATGCATTTAGCAATACATGTAACGAAATTCCTCTCAACAGCGAGTAGTTAGCCTTCAGTAATGTTCTGAAATGCATTGACAATGCACTGACGCATGTTTTCTGGCGTTGTCGGTGAATCACGATAACAAATATCCTTCAACTTTCCCCAAAAATGAAATCCGGGGATGTAAGATCCGGTGAACGTGCGGGCCATGGTATTGCGCTACTACGACCAATCCACCTGTCGTTAGATATTCCATTTAAGACCCCTTCACGCACGCGAGACTTGTGCCGGGCATCCATCATGGTGATAGTACATCGCCATTCTGCCATTCAGTGAAACATCTTGTAGTAAAATCTGTAGGAAATAACGTAAGAATTCAGCATACATTGCACCTTTTAGACTGCCATCAATAAAATAGAGGCCAATTATCCTTCCTGTCATAATTCCGCACCATACATTAACCCGCCAAGGTCACTAATGTTCCACTTGTCGCAGCCATCGTGGATTTTCCGTTGCCGGTTTACGTTACCTCTGTGAATAACGCTTAGTCACTAAACATGACGCGTGAAAAAAGTCTGTTATCGTTTATTTTGTACCCAGTGGCAAAACTGTACCAGACGTTTACAGTCTTCGCTACGCAAATCCTGGTGCACAGAAATATGTTACGAGTGAAATTTATGTTGATGTAGGATTCTCAACACCGACGTTTATTAGATTCTCGATTCTCGCTCAATTTGTCTGCTACTGATGTGGGGATTAGCCGCAACTGCAGCTAAAACACTTACTTGGGCATCATCATTCGTTGCAGGTCGTGGTTGACTTTTCACTTGTGGCTGAACAATTCCTATTACATTAGATAACGTAAGTATCCGACGAAGGGTCCGGTCACTTGAATGATGTCTTCGAGGATAACGAGCAACATACATAGCACATGCTCGCTGTACGTAAATACCGTATCGACCTTTTCTGCAATTGGTAAACGGTCCATTTTAACACGAGTAATGTATCAGGAAGCAAACACCGTCCGCACTGGGGAAATGTTACACTATACCATGTACTTATACATTTGTGACTATTACAGTTACATCTATCACAAAGCCAAAAAGGTGTTCCACATGAAACATTCATCTTTATTTACGTACTAGACCTATGGCAGCGCATCTAGCGGGCCAACCACAGCGCCATCTGTTTGCCCCCTTCAAACTAAGAAAGTTTTGTTCTTTGTAGTTCTTTTGTTTGATGGTTATTTCGTGAGATATTTGGCCCGGTCACTTTCAATAGACCTCCTTTTATATATGGTGTTACAAAAAGGTACAGCCGAACTTTCAGAAAACATTCCTCACACACAAAGAAAGAAAACATGTTATGTGGACATGTGCCCGGAAACGCTTAATTTCCATGTTAGATCTCATTTTAGGATGTCCTGATTGGGCCTCATGTTCTTCCACCTACGCTCACTGGAGCACGTTATCATGATTTCATACGGGATATTCTACCTGTGTTACTAGAACATGTGCCTTTACAAGTACGACATAACGATAAAGCTCCTGCACATTTCAGTCAAAATGTTCCTAAGCATCTCTACAACGCATTCGGTGACCGATCGATTGGTAGAGGCGGACCAATTCCATGGCCTCCACGCTCTCCTGACCTCAACCGACTTTCATTTATGCGGGCATTTGAAAGCTCTTGTCTACGCAACTCCGGTACCAAATGTAGAGACTCTTCGTGCTCGTATTGTGGACGGCTGTGATACAATACGCCTTTCTCCAGGGCTGCATCAGCACATATGGGATTCCATGCGACGGAGGATGGATGAATGTATTCCTCGCTAACGGAGGACATTTTGAACATTTCCTGTAACAAAGTGTTTAAAGTCACGCTGGTACCTTCTATTGCTGTGTGTTTCCATTCCATGATTATCGTGACTTGTAGAGAAGTAATAAAATGAGCTCTAACATGGAAATTAAGCGTTTCTGGACTCATTTCCACATAACATATTTTCTTTCTTTGTGTGTGAGGGATGTTTCCTGAAAGTTTGGCCGTACCTTTTTCTAATACCCTGTATATATTGGGTTGCGAAAATTTTTGTACAAACATTGTTGGTCCCACTACCGAGAAGATTGGGAACCACTGGTCTGGAAGATTGGAACTATCTGGAATGCCACAAAATGTAAGGTGAAACGGTAATGCGTGTTTGGGATGTCCAGCCGAACAACTGTAGAGCAGGTGTCTGCGGCGACACGACAGGTGGACGGTAGGCGCACACGCCCACTATCGACTGCCGGCAGTCATCAGTGTTGCGGTGTCGCCCGCGCCTACCTGCCGATGTCTGTTCTGAAACTTATTCGGCAGACTCCACCGATATTCGGTTCCAGCACTCGTGGCTACCGAACAAGGATATGACGCCTACTACTCATCGCGAATTCGTCCACATTTATGTAACTGTGTTACGTGTTGAGACATGAGAATGTCCGAAGGGGGGACTCCAGATGGCGAAAGTGTTATGAATTGAAATAAATTTTGGGTCATTTATAGGACGAGATTACACCATTTGGCTCTGCCCCATGGCCAGTGGCGTAGCTACTACAACAAGGGCTCCGGGGCAAAAATGACGTTGGGGCCCTCTCTAATCTAAACTATACCACAGGCGCCGACTTTTGAAAATCTTGGGGTATGCTCAGTGGCGTTTCAAATAGGAGGGTGGTTGTTGCCGGCCTGTAGACCCCCCCCACTGGAATATATATATATATAATTCCAGGTAAAAGGTAAAGAATAATTTTCATTTATTTTGATAGTGTATCCTGATGTTAATTTAGGACCATTTTAATCTTTGAAAGGATAAAAGTAATTTTTTAACATACTAGAAGGCAATAAGGAAATTAACAGTCATTGATTTCAAAATCATGTTTCAGAACTACTGGGCGGCTTTTGCGACCGTTTGAACCTGTTTCCCCGTTGTAGAAAGTACAGAAATCATTTTCAGAATTTTAGTCTTCTTAGGCATGCATGGAATGCGGTCTTAGAAAATCAGGCGATTCTGAAGGAATTAGATTAGGTAACGAAATAATGAAGGTGGTAGATGAGTTTTGTTACTTGGGTAGTAAAATAACATGTGATGATCGCAGTACAGAGGATATAAAATGCAGAATAGCAATGGGAAGAAAAGCATTTTTGAAAAACAGAAATTTTCTAACATTTAAAATTAATGTAAGTGTAAGGAAGTCTTTTCTGAAGGCATTTGTGTGGAGTGTTGCCTTGTACGGGAGTGAAACATGGACGATAAGCAGTGCGGACAGGAAGAGAATAGAGGCTTTTGAAATGTGGTGTTACAGAATAATGCTGAAGATTAGGTGGGTAGATCGCATAACCAATGAAGAAGTACTGAACAGAATTGGTGAGAAAAGGAATTGTTGGCATACCCTGGCTAAAAGAAGGGATCACTTGGTAGGACACATTCTTAGACATCGGGGAATCGTAAATTTAGTATTGGAGGGAAGTGTGTGGGATAAAATCGCAGAGGGAGACCAAAAGACGCGTATAGTAGGCAGATTCAAGTGGATGTGGGTTGCCGTTCTTATGAGGAGATGAAAAGTCTTGCTCAGGATAGAGTAGGGTGGAGAGCTGCATCAAACCAGACTCCGGACTGAAGACCATAACAACAACAGTCATGCATATCAGATAATGATGTGCTTGCACTGTGAATACTGTGTTCATTATCGCAAAAACGAACATCGGCTGGTCTTCTTGCCTTTATTCTTTTGCAGATTTATTTTCTATACAGTATTACGAAAATAGACCATAACCACTTCTGGTGCCATACCATGTCTGTCGATACCAATAGGTTTACAACCCATTGTTACATCACACACCAATTCAGTAAACAGGATGAACAATTTCACGACTTAACACTAACTCGATTCCTTAAAGAAAATTGACTTCTAAGAGAATACATAAACGTTAAATTAGTAGTATACACATTTTCATCGTATTGTACCGAACCCACTTCATTTCTAGTTATTTAATACAACAATTAAACGTTACCGCCTTAATTTACGATATTGAACTTACAAGCAGCATTTCATTAAAATTCAAACTATTTAGAAAATGATCACTTCACTCATATGTCAACATGAATTTTAATGTCTACGAATTCAATTACCTGTTTGTTTTAGATAATCTTTTTACAGCGGTGTATTAGAAAAGCCAGCCGCTCATCAATGAATGAGAGACTCGAATTTAATTATAATCACGAAATATAACGTAAGGAAAAAAAAATACCAAAATTTTCAGTGGGGTATGCCGAGCATACCCACTCAAATTTTGTGGTATGCTTGAGTGACCGAGCATATTCGTAATCTGTATAATAAACTATACAGATGCAATACTACTTCATCAGGTCCTTACCGCTGACTATAAGACATAATAAGGCAAACCTAAATACTCTTAAGTAATTACTGTGTGTCACACAACAGATAATATTTAATCGTTCTCTCTAATATAACTGTAAAATTTAATTATGCTCTCAACCAGAATCTACTAGGTGGATTTGGATGAAATTGCGGAGAGGGATAGAGTTGGACCTGGGTAGGACATACAGATAAAACTACCAAGGAATAGTTTTCGAAGTTGCTCCATACTAGGTGAATGAAGTCGCAGGCAGAATCTAGTAAAAATGAACAATAAAGTTTCACTCACCCACGAAAATATGCCCCCCCCCCCCCCCGCCGCGAATCAAACCATGAACAGTATTGTTACACACTGCTAGTAATTCAGCAGGTGGTAGGGTGCACGTCTTAGCCGACAAGCCTTACCTTTTTATGTTTATATTCTGAGATGAAAATAATTTTTGGATTTCACTTCGTGCCTTTGGAGTTTTTTGGCAGTGTCCAAAAAGTTAAAAGTCAAAAACCCTTCATTCAGCTAAAACATTATATACCGTAGAACCTCGATTGTCCAAAGTGTAATTGGGGGACATGGATGTTCGGAAAAACGATTATTCGTATATTTGAACTGTACACTTCTATTTGCCAATAAGAAGTACTGCACAGTAAATGTATTTATACAATATTTGGAGTCGCGCGATCCTTCACATTGCGCCGAGCGGCACGGCGGAACACTTGGAAGGCGCAGCTGTTGCTGTGAACAGCTGTGATGCTGCAGCTGCTTCTGCCGACTGGAGTGTGCCGACTGTTGTACTCGGCGACTGCCGGCTTGGCCTGTCAGCAGGCCCCACTAGAAGCAATGTTCCGTCACCCTAAGGCCCAGTCCGGCTATTGTGGGAAGCTTAGTTTGACGGGAGGGGGAATTGATGGACGATAGGGTGGGAAGGTAAACAATAAATAAGTAAATAAATAAATAATAAAAAATATAAAAAACGACGCTCTACTGTAACTTTTTCCGAACTTTGCTCAAGGAGGCCGAGGGGCCCTTTGATCTCGTGGGCTCCGGGGCACTGCCCCGCCTAGGCCTATGATAGCCTAGGCCTATGATAGCTGCCCATGGCATCGGCGTGTTGTGTAGTAGACAAGCTAGACTGTAGACGTCTATTGCGACTGACAAAAGTACTTTCACAATTTTTTACGAATATGTCTTAATTTTAAAGGATGTGATTAGGCAGGAACCTAACAGTACAGCTTAAATTATTGCGCGCGAAGAAGCAACGATGGCACTGCGATGCTAGCGTATTCTAAATGTACATATAGTAGGCCGCATATGCGATATGCAACGCTTCTTCCTAATTACCACTAAAATTTTAACGATGCCCGTTATTTAATTAAAATACTGATCAATTGAAGAATTGATTATGTGCATTTGGCGGCGACTGAAATACGGATTTTCCCGAGATGTTGATGACGTTATGCCCCAAAGCAGATGGGTGGGATCACGTCGTAGATTTATCCCGAAATTTTGATAAAGATCTCTCACCAAGCCCACTTTATCAGTCCTCTCTATGAGTGTGTGTTTAGGAAGCGGTGTTTGACTTAGTAGTGCCGGATGCTGTGGCTCAGCACTACCAATCATAAGTCTCAACGCCCTGTCATATGAAACACTGTGCCAAATATTCTACGAAGACCCCAGAACGAACATGAACGAACAGCCTCAAAGCATAGATCTAGCTGTAAAACGAAAACTTAAATTAAAAAAACGGTAAGATATCGTTTTCGTGGTGAAGGGTTCAGGGGTTCGACATGTCCCATCCGCATGTATTTTCGTTCTCCTTCGCAATGGGTGCACTACTGACGTCACAATTAACCGAAACATCACATATGTTATTTTGTATTTATAAGTGCACTGAACAGGGGACATTATCCAAAACAAGCTCATTATTTTGCAATTTTAGGGTTGTGAACCTGCACTCCGCGATGCATATTTTTATCGTCTGATAAAAAATTTAATAGAAAATTGTTCAAAACTCTGCGTAGTTAATCGAGGAAGAAGAAGGAATCACTTCCCGAGAAACTTGAATCAAACTGCATTCCATTAAAAATCACCAGGTATCCTCGCAAGTATTCAGCGACATGATGCGTTACGCGTGGTTCACTACTGGACTCTGCGATGAATGAAGCTGTTTTCAAGAAGTCATTCAAGTTTGGTTTTCTTTGGAGACATTTAAGGAAACATGACACTGCAATTCAGTGGCTTTTATCAAATGCAATTATTGCTTTTCCTATTTCTCCTGTAGCCCTGGCACGTGTAATTGATCAGCTGCAAAAGAATTGAAGTATCGATTTACATACACTAATTTCTCTTGTACACATTAACGACAATCCCTTTCTAAATATTTGCAGTCGAATTTCATCGTATGTGATATATGGTTATATAAATTAATTTGTTGTTGAGGTTAAGTGTCATATGGGTACTGTACGCATTGCCAAGAATAATAAAAATATTTGCTGCCGGGTGGTGTGGAACTGGCGACGTTTTCAATAGGAATCCGATCTCTTTACGCTTTTTAAAAATTTTATTTATTTATTTATTTATTGACATCACAAAATTTTATTTCTTTTACATACTATTATCTATAGTAACATCAATTATGATATTTCAGGACACATAAAAGATACTTTACACAGGCATTCTTAATGACATTGCTTACACATTCCCAACGAGCGAGGTGGCGCTGTGGTAACACACTGGACTCGCATTCGGGAGGATGGTGCTTCACCTCCGGTCATCCAGATTTAGTTTCTCTGTGATTTCCCTAAATACTTCCCCAACAATTCGAGCTTAGGCTCCATCTCTAATGACGACGATGTCGAGGGGACGTTAAACCCTAACTTTCCTACCGTCTTTCTCACATACCACATGCGAAATCACAAAGACAACAATTGATTCACTGATACTGCGTAGTTCTGTTTCTAAACAAGTTGCCGTTAACAACTCTGCCTTAGCATTTAGGCTTTTTATAACTCTCTCAGTGGCCTTTAGCCATCGATAAAACTGATTTTCAATTAGTCCATGTAGGTAAGTTAAGTTATCCCTATTCGATAACATACATAATAATCATGTTACTTGAAAAGTTTGTAATATTCGTTTTGCGGGTATAGTCTGGAATCCATTGTGGTGTCCGATCAAAAATTGCTTATCCCGTAGCTCACATATTTTCCCAGTAACAAGCGCATTGCGTCAATTTTCTACTGTGGGAAATTTCTTGCATCTGGTCTACATAGTATGAACGGAGATACGTAATAAGGTGAAGTTCTCGTAAGGGAATGCTATTTGCACTCTCGCTCATTTCCAGTTATTTAAGTTTCCCCCACAGTTAAATCTGTGTAAAACTGTATCAAAAATATCACATCTTTGGCATAAATCTGTTTGATTTTTGTCGATTCCACAGAGTCGTTCGTTGGTGGAAACTAGAAGATTGAGGTGTTTGTACCAAGCAGTTATTACGTCCGAGGAGAGTACTTTGAGATTAGTATTTCGCCAAAGAGCATCTCAGTCCATATTTCAAAACTTACCTTCTATTTAATTCCGTCTTTCTCATTTCTTTCTTTCGCTCATAATAGCTCTTGCGTCATGTGTTTTGACCGCAAGAGTGCGCATCTGATATAACGCATTTCGACATAAAAGGCAACCAAGTATTGTAAGCAAACATTGATATTTCTTATGTCGATTAGAAGTCGAAGTCTTGGCGGTTTAAGAACGTGAATAAGTTTTCTTGTAATGCTCCCTTGGTTTAGCAGGATAATGTTAATCGTCTGTTTAACAATGAGTTTACGACGCTTTGTTAGATATGTCAACGAGGCCTATTCCACAATGACGTGGATTTAGAGTGACTACTTTGGCAGTGACTGAATAATTCTTTCTTCTCTCCAGATAAAGTCTAACTTCTTAAGGGGTTTTTTTCTTTCCTTTTTTTCTTATTTAGGACCATTGTTAAGTTGCATATGGTGATCCGTATCAAAATTCCTTTCCTTTCCTAAGCTCTTGACCGTCTAGAGTTAACCACTAGGGACAATTTCATGTCTCACCACGCCATAGGTGTACCATGAAATTGGACGATTTCCACGTTGAGAAGTAGGCATCCTCTCCTGCCATAATGTAACGTCACGCATCGGAACGTCATTGCATAAGCATGCCGCGCCCACCGTGCTGCTCAACGCCCAATAACGTTGCAACTTGTTCAAACGACACGTGTGCATGAACGTGGTACACGCGATCCGAGTGCGCTCCACAGCAGATGTCGGCTGCATAAGGTTTACGAATCACACTGTTCACGGAATGGGCGGAATTACAGTTTTTTTATTGGTTCTATTAAAGCACACATTTGTACAATCAAGCGTATGATAGTAGTGTTCTGCCAATGGTACACAAACGTTACAACAACAACAACACGTATAAACGCAAGGATACAGCTGCCTATACAAAATTACTATACATATCACATTTCAGTGCATGGCAGAGGTTTAATCGAACCACCTTTATACTATTTATCTCCCATTCCATTTTCCAATAGCGCACGGGAAGAAAGAACACCTGAATCTCTTCGTTCGAGCTCTGCTTTCTCGTATTTTATTCCGATGATCATTTATACCCATGTAAGTGGATGTCAACAACATTTTTGCATTTTCAGGAGAATGTTGATGATAAGTAGCCCAAGCCGCAGCGATAAGCGCCGTTGTTGTAATGATTCCCATTCCAGATCCTGTATTATTTCCGTAATGCTGTCTCCTCTGTATCATCACAATAGAAAACGAGCTGTCCTTCTTTGGACTCCTTCGATGTCCTCCTTCAAACCCACCTGATAAGGAGCCCACACAGGGCAGCAATACTCCAAAAACGAACGGACAAGCGTAGTGTATGCAGTTTCTTTAGTAGTTCTGTTGCATCTTTTAAGTGTTCTGCCAATAAAACGCAGTCTCTGGTTCGCCTTTCCCACGACATTATCTACGTGTTGTTTCCAGTTTAAGTCTGAAGTAATAGTAATTCCTAAGTATTTTGTGGAGTTCACGGCCTTCACTTTTGATTGATTTACCTAGTAAATAAAGTTTACCGAATTTATTTTCGTACTCATGTGGACTACTTCACACTTCTCATACGTTAGAGTCAATTGCCAATTTTTACACCATAGTGATACTTTATTTAGATCGTTCTGCATTTGGTTTTGACCTTCAGATGATTTTAAGTAGACGGTAAATGACGGCGTCATCTGCAAACAACCTAAGAGTGCTACTTAGATTATCCCCTAAATCGTTTATGTAAATAAGGAGCAGCAGAGTACCAATAACACTACACTGCGAACGCTCGATATCACCTCTGTTTTAGTCGATGCTTTACCATCGATTACTACAGACTGTCTCCTCCCTGACAGGAAATCACCTATCCAGTCACAAATTTGGGACGATATACCAACACCACGCAATTTGATTAATTCGCATTTTCCGACAACTTCCGACTTTGAGCTGCTCATCTTAGTGGTCCATCATTTTATGACAAATTTGTTGCCGGCAGGAGATAAACCCGGATCTTACACTTTCTCGAGCTCTCGCCTCAACCTATCAGCAATCCGAGCATGCTCTTGGCCAGACTCAAACTTCCATTTTTATTAGTTTGCATCCTCTAGTGCTCGCAGACATTTAGTGACACTGAAGTTTGAAAAGTAGAAGGCGATAAACTGGCAGAAGCAAATTTGTGAGGATGGACCGTAAGTCATCCCAGGATAGCTCAGTGGTAGAGCGTTTGCCCGCGAAAGTTCAAATGTTCAAATGTTTGTAAATCTTATGGGACTTGACTACGGGGTCATCAGTCCCTCAACTTACAAACTACTTATGAACTACTTACGAACTAGGACGGCACAGATATCCATGCCCGAGGGGGGATTCGAACCCCCGACCGTAGTGGCTGTGCAGACCGTGACTGGAGCGCCTCAGTCCCCTCGGCCACTGTGGCCGGCGCCCGCGAAAGGCAAGGTTCCCACGTTCGAGTTCCGGTTCCGACACACAATATTAATCTGCACACGCTCCGCTGCAGAGTGAAAGTTTCATTCGGAAAACAACCCTTAGGCTGTGGCTAAGCCATGTTTCCACCATATCCTTTCTTCCAGAAGTGGTAGTTTTGCAAGTTTCGCAGGAGAACGTCTGCGTAGTTTGGAAAGTAGCTGGAGGCGAGGTACCGGCGGAAGTAAAGTTGTGAGGACGGACCGTGAGTCGTGTCGGAATAGCATAAATGTGGAGCGCTCGTCCGCGAAAGGCAAAGGTCCCAGGTTCGAGTCTCGGCACACAAAAATCAAATTTTAAATGTTTGTAAATCTTATGGGTCTTAACTACGGGGTCATCAGTCCCTAAACTTACAAACTACTTATGATATAGGACGGCACAAATATCCATGCCCGAGGGGGGATTCGAACCGCCGGCCGTAGTGGCCGTGCAGACCGTGAGTGAAGCGCCTCAGTCCCCTCGGCCACCGCGGCCGGGTCGACACACAACTCTAATCTTCCAGGAATTTGCATCAAACAAGTTTGCGGACTGAAAATCAGAAAAACGACAATACATATTGTCATTCTGTCGTAGTGAGAAGAGCTGTTAATGATAGAAAATAGAATGTGGGGGGAAAAGAAACATATTCGATCTTCACCTATTTGACGACAATAGAAGCCTGACAGCAGCAGAGGCAGTAAAAAAATAATTCTTCCCTTACGGGAAGATTACCAAAGGAGCTCGTTTTAAGGAGGATATTTTTGATCTTAGTAAATTGGTACATTCAGGAAGACTCTCCAGTTTTTATGAAAGTAATGTAATGACTTTTGTGAACTTGAGAATAATTTAAGCACAAAGAACTTAAACACTAACCTAAGCTATCAGTTTAGTTGTTCTTGTTTCATTTTTACCCTTTTTATCTATGGAAACTGTGGACTGAGATCCTTACATACAAAATGTCTACCTGCAAAGCCATATTTGAAATTCTTATATATTAGGTTCCAGTGTAAACAATACACTTTTCATTAACATTCAATGATCTAAGATACTGTTTCATTAAATAGCGTTAGTACATACTTAGGTGACTAGAAAATTCAATTGCACTGAATCTCTGATATCGAAGAAACATTCATTTGATGTAGTTGGCTATATTTTCCCGTATCATCCATACACAAGGTATGAGACAGGCCATGATTTTGCATTTCGATGCGTTCAACATGGCAAGTGTAATTTAAAGTAATGGTTCGATACAGGAAAGATACGTATGAAGTTGTAGCTGTCAGACGTATACTTACCAAATCAAAACGTATATTTATGACTAGACCGTGTATCTTTAGGTTGAAAATCTATTCTTTTCCCAGTTTCTAGTCGCAAATAAAATTGTACGTATGCATGTCATGACTAATTAAAACCGAAATCGCTAATTTTACAGAATCTAAAATGACCTATTTCGACGTTAACGCCTATTTTTGCCTATTTCAGTTTTAAACACTAGGTCGGCAATTTATTTTGTTTTTCAAACGATTTGACTTGCTTCGCACATCAAAGGCAGCAGCACTGAAGACGATATTTGAAAGAAAAGGAAAACTTGCCATCGATCTGTTGTGTATTGGCACAGTCAACTTTGCATAAAAATTATCTGGACTCAGCCTATACGGATGCACTGAAGATAAACCGAAAATATATTGCTGAGTCTTCCATACGATGATACGGGTTTCTGTAGATGAAATACCGACAATACTGGGCGAAACGTTGCAGATGTGATTGTTCGAAAGTTGGAACCAGGAACGCCATCCAGAAATTACTGAATTTGTTCGAAATAACTACCAAGGACTAACGAACAAACAATCGCTTGGTAAGCATCTCCCAGCCTGTCATGAAGGTAACTGAAAGTATGACGGAGGATGACATTTCTGTAAATTACGCAACACAGTTACCCCAAGATCCTTCAGGGGACTTCGCTTGTATTAGACCGATAGTTATTTACAATTTGGCAGGCTAAGTAACCCCTATCTACAAGAACGTCTTTAAAGCTCACTTCCCTATCTCCGAGAACATTGCTTTGCTGGAGGAAGCGAAAAAGTAAATTAATGAAGCGTAAGTGAATGGGAGAAAAACTTCCAGAAAAAAGACTAGCTTGAAGGACATTTGCGTGGCAGCATTCATACTGAGCGGAAAATCCAGTTCCATGGATTGCGGCACTCCTGCCCAAAATGTGGCGAAAATGATGTACATCTCTGTCACATCCGAAGATGTCAGAACGTTCATTTTCGGCATATAAATTAATATGATCCGACGAGAGCCATAGCATTTCTCTAGGAAATCTGCAAAGATTTGAGTAATTTACTGTGAAGCCAACTATACCCTTAATGTTTGAGACAACTGGTTTATTAAGCGTACGTTAAATTAGACATTACTTGTATTTCAACATATGGATTGTGATCTGCATTATACGAGGCGCGTCCAGAATGTAAGTTCCGTTTCAATTTATCTCCGCTGCAGCGCTGCGACTGCAGTTCCGCACATGCGCTGTAGACGATGTGTATCAAGGAGAAGAACGAGCACCATTTGGAGATCACTGTCAGTTACGCACGCTTCGTTGTGCCTGTTTGAAATTTCGGCGTTGATTGAAAATCCCGCCGCCTGTGAAATCAGTTCGGTGATTCGGTTTCTGGATGCGAGAAAAGTGAAACCAAGTGAAATTTATCGACGAATTTGCGATGTTTACGGACCAAATGAGATGAGTGATTAAAAGGTGAGAAGATGGGTCCGACAGTTCAATGGCGGGCGTAGTGATGTGCACGATAAAGAACGAAGTGGGCGTCCACCTATGGTTTCAGAAGAACTGGTTCACGCTATTGATGACAAGATCCAGGACCTCTCAAGTCTTTCCTTGGTGGTCATCACTTCACCAATGACGACGAGCTGAAAGAAACTAACTGGTTGAAGACGCAGGCGGCAGATTACTATGAAGAAGGTATACAAAACCTGGTGCCACGCTATGACAAATGCTTGCAAAATTTTGGCAGTTATGTGGAAGAGGAGTTTAAGAGTTGTAGAATTTTGTGCAATAAAAATTTATTCTGTATCTGTGTACAATTTCATTTTATTACCAAAGGGAACATACTTTCTGGGCGCGCCTCGTATTTGGTATCAATTTGAACATTTACGTTCTTGTTGTTCAACTAGGTGCCTTCTTATTTTCGTAGTTGGAATGAAATAAACACCAGGTCATAAGTAAACACTTGGTATTTAACATAATGTTTATTTCTCATAATGAATATTTTAGGACCTGAATGAAACTTTCATTCTGCAGCGGAGTGTGAGCTGATATGAAACTTCCTGGGAGTTTAAAATTGTGTGCCGGAACCGGGACTCGAACCTGGGACCATTGCCTTTCGCGTGCAAACGCACTACCGACTGTGCTATCCCGACACGACTCACGATGCCGCCTCACAACTTTACTTCCGCCAGTACCTCGCCTCCTACTTACCAAACTTCACAGAAGCTCTCCTGCGAAACTTGCAAGACTAGCACTCCTGGAAGAAAGGATATGGTGGAGACATGACTTAGCCACAGCCTAAGGGATGTTTCCAGAATGAAACTTTCACTCTGCAGCGGAGTTTGCGCTGATATGAAACTTCCTGGCAGATTACAATTGTGTGCCAGAACCGGGACTCGAACCTGGGACCATTGCCTTTCGCGTGCAAACGCACTACCGACTGTGCTATCCCGACACGACTCACGATGCCGCCTCACAACTTTACTTCCGGCAGTACCTCGCCTCCTACTTTCCAAACTTCACAGAAGTTCTAGTGCTAGTCTTGCAAGTTTCGCAGGAGAACTTCTGTGAAGTTTGGAGAAAGTAGGGGGTGAGGTACTGGCGGAAGTAAAGTTGTGAGGCGACATTCTGAGTCGTATCGGGATAGCACAGTCCGTAGTGCGCTTGCCCGCGAAAGGCAATGGTCCCAGGTTCGAATCCCAGTAACGGCACACAATTTTAATCTGCTAGGAAGTTTCATTTTAGGACCTATTTAAGATTTCATTTCGCCTAAATGAGGTAATGAAATAGCCTATTTTAGGCGCCTAAACTGCTCTTTTTACGGCCTAATAATCCGCGGTCTATTTATGACAAATTATAGCCCTTGAGCACTTGTCACGTACATAAATACGCCGGCCGCGGTGGCCGAAGTGACTGAGGCGCTCCAGTCACGGTCTGCACGGCCACTACGGTCTGCGGTTTGAATCCCCCCTCTGGCATAGATATTTGTGCCGTCCTTAGTCTTAGTTAGTTCATAAGTAGTTTGTATGTTTAGGGACTGATGACCCCGTCGTTAAGTCCCGTAAGTGCTTCAAACATTTAAACATTTGAAATACGCCTCCTGTCAGAATGTAAACAAGCGAAAGTATTTTCTCTCTGGAGAAAATTACCAGACATAAGAGACCTTTTGGCCTATATTGTGTTGTGCTATAATTCAGCGTTCCCATTTTCAAATACTTTAATTTGCCTGTGGTAGCTGGAGGAGAAACTCATTCCCCAAACTCCGCCTCATCTGGGCGAGCGTTGGAGATTGGGTGGTTTCTTGCCGCCGCTACTGTGGCGAGTTCCCCATTACGGGCAGCAGCGGTGGCAGCGGCGGCGGCGGCTGCCACGCCCACAGCAGTGGCGACCCCTCGCCGGCGAGGCGGAGAAGCTCGCAGCGCGGTCGGATGTGTCGCGCTGTGCAAAGGTCAGTGGGGCGTGCCGCCGTAACTATGGCGACCGCGCAGATGACGTCACGACGCACGCCGTCAGGAATTCCAAAGCAGGGGAAAGTGAAAATCGTGAGTTTGTCTGGCCAAGCGGCACTTCTCGTACTCGGATTTAACCAATAACTCCGGCCACCACCGATAAATGATAGACGTAGCATAAATAGTGGAATTTGCATTGAAAAACTGAATAATAATGTTGGGAAGACGAAATGTTCAAATGTTTGTAAATCTATCGGACCAAACTGCGTAGGCATCAGTCCGTAGCTTACAAACTACTTAAACCTAGGTAAACTAAGCTAAGGACAAACACACACACCCATGCCCCAGGGAAGACTCGAACCTCCACGGCGAGCAACCGCGCGCTCCGCAGCGAGACGCTTTAGACCGCTCGGCAACTCCATCACGGCGGGAAGACGAATCAAAGTAACACTGCTCAAAGGAATTAGAGGAACAGGTGAAATACTATACACAATATAAACATGGTAAATTATTTTATTCATAGATAATACAGAAAATAAAGAAGAAAGAGTACATAAAATGGAGAGAGCTTATAGTATAACCAGGAACATTTACAACAAAAGGTCTTTGTCTAAAAATCTGAAAATACAGCACCACAACACAGTAGTAAAGCCAGAATGTCTTATAAAAGTGAATGTTTAGTACTGAATTACAAATTACATAAACTTGAAGTCCTAGAAAGGAAAACCATTCGAAAAATACTTGGTCCACTAAGAAATACAGAGGTATGGAAACTAAGAAGAATGCCGAAGTGTATCTCAACATAGAAAACATAACCGATACACTACGAAAGAGGCCACTGTGCCGCGGTGGAGTAGCCGAGCGGTCTAAAGCGTCTCGCTGCGGAGCGCGCGGTTACTCGCTGTGGAGGTTCGAGTCCTTCCTGGTGCATGGGTGTGTGTGTTTGTCCTTAGGTTAGTTTACCTAGGTTTAAGTAGTTGGTAAGCTACGGACTGTTGACCACGCAGTTTGGTCCGATAGATTTACCAACATTTTAACATGTAGAGGCGACTGCTATTTTTTGGATATTTATACCGGATGAATATCAACAGGTTAACCAAACAGATTTTAAATATCTCTGGGACAAGAAGTCAACAATAGCATGGATTCAAGAAGTTAGGAAAGATTTGGAAAGAAACAATATCAGTGAAAAAGGTACAACAGAAAGAGAAACTTTTAAGAACAAAATATTAAAATGGAAGGATTCCAAGGCACGAGGGAGAAGAAGACAGGAGTAAAGTGGTCTGAGGAGAGAAAAAGGATGCATAGTGAAAAGATGAAAGAATACTGGAGGTATAAGAAAGAACAAAGGTGGAAACATTCAAACTGGTGCGTGGTCCTTAGATGGCCGAAACGAAGAAAGAAAGAAAGACGATAGAAAACACATTTGGTCGAATGAAATCTTTATTGCTTAAGCTATTGCATATAGATATCGGTAACTGAGTAGCCATCTCCAGTGCTAGAAAAGAAGCCCTGTGGGCAAAGTTGTTTACGCATTATTTATGAATTTATTGGTGTGGTCTTTGCGCAGGTGGCTCTACATGGAATCGTCTGTATGTATTTCATTCAGATATTGGTTACAATTGTAATTTTTGTGTGATGGAATACAATACTTTGATACCTCCGTACTTAAGGTTTACCTGGAGTTCGCTTACAACGAGGCACCATGGGGCTACGATTATAGTGAAGTCATTCTCGTAATACCTGTAATACGGTAAGCGATTACCTCGGACCTCCAGTACAGTTGCAGACCTGTAAGGCATACACAGTAAGAGGTAATCAGCCAGCTCTTGAGCGATATTTGGCCACTTCTGCCTTGAGTGTAATATCAAGCTCTGTAAATTTTGTGGGAGGTGCTGGGCTGCAATGCGACTGCCAATTGCGTGCAAGATATGCTTGATCTGTTTATGTCCGGTGAACTAGTTGGCCACTCATGCGCTCAGTTCCCGCAGCGTCAAGCATGTTGTCCACCTGTGCAGCGACTGGCGTTATCATCCACCAGATGAAACCCATCTCTTATTGCACCAGCGTAGTGCACAACAATACGTTCTAAAATCTCGTTTCTATACTTGACTCATCTCAATACCTTGACTCATCCGTGATCAGACCCCGTCGCCATTCGTTTCGACTCCAGTCCTGATGTTCCTCGGCCCAGTTTCTACAGGCTAAACCGTGTCGTGGGTTTAATGGGATACCCACCATAGGCCTCCGCAAGTAGAGGCACATTCGCGAAGGCCATTTGTGGACTCTTTGTGTTGATATTGCGCATGCTGTTGCAGGCTGGCGGGTACGTTTCAGCTGAGTTTCATGCAGCTTCCTGTCTCGACGGGCTGCTGTCAGCCTTGCCTTATTTGAACGGTTCTTCTTGACTGAATTCGCGTCCTGTCCTAGAATTTACACTTTGGGACACTCAAAAAAATGTTCAAATGTTTGTATAGCTTATGCGACTTAACTACGGGGTCATCAGTCCCTAAACTTACAAACTACTTATGAACTAGCTAACACTAAGGACGGCACAAATATTCATGCCCGAGGGGGGGATTCGAACTCCCGACCGTAGTGGCCGTGCAAACCGTGACTGATGCGCCTCAGTCCCCTCGGCTGCTGCGGCCGGCTTTGGGACACTCCATAATTTGCAGCCACCTCCGTGTCTTTCCAACCTTCCTATAGCTCTCCATGCCATAACGTCGAGTAGGTCGTGGTTGCATTGCACAACCTGCTCACTACACCATCTTATCAAGTGCTTGTATCATTCGATATAGTACACGCAAGTCAACACCAACCCCCTCTGCTGAATCTTTATGTTTTTACAATTATCTCGGTGGTCACAGAAATACGTCGAACCATTTTAGTTTGCGAATGACAATATTTGAGAACCTAGATATCTCAACTTATGAACTAATTCTGTAGAGCTGTGTGTTTTGAAGTAAATGCGTTTCGCCCAAACTGTGTGTCTTCATCGGATTATCTTCTTGACAAATATAATAAAAGAATTGGTACAAATGTCAAAGTAGTCGAAACTGACAATGGACCTTTTTTTTGTGATAGACATAGATACCGTGTTATCAGAAAGTCAGTATATATTTGAAACTTAATAAATCACGGAATAATATAGATATAGAGGTACAAATTGACACACATGCTTGGAATGCCATGGGGTTTTATTATAAAAAAGAAAAAGTGTTGCTAGACGCGTGAAAGATCTCTTGCGCGCCTCGTTTGGTGATGATCGTATGCTCAGCCGCCACTTTCGTCATGCTTGGCCTCCTAGGTCCCCAGACCTCATTCCGTGCAGTTATTGGCTTTGGGTTAACCTGAAGTCGAAAGTGTATCGTGATCGACCGACGGCTCGAGGGACGCCGCGGTTGAGTAGCCGAGCAGTCTAAAGCGTCTCGCTGCGGAGCGCGCGGTTGCTCGCCGTGGCGGTTCGAGTCCTCCCTGGGGCATGGGTGTCTCTGTTTGTTCTTAGGTTAGTTTACCTAGATTTAAGTAGTTTGTAAGCTACGGACTGATGACCACGCAGTTTTGTCCGATAGATCTACAAACATTTGTCTCGAGGGATGCTGAAAGACAACATCCAACACCAATGCTTCACCATAACTCCGAACATGCTTTACAGTGCTGTTCACAACATTATTCCTCGACTACAGCTATTGTTGAGGAATGATGGTGAACATATTGAACATTTCCTGTAAAGAACATCATTTTGCTTTGTCTTAATTTGCTATGCTAATTATTGCTTTCCTGATCAGATAAAGGCATCTTCTGTCGGACTTTTTTGAACCATTTCTTCTTTCCTTTTTTGTTCTAATGAATCCCCATGTCATTCTAAGCAAGTGAGTGAATTCTTACCTCTCTATCTACATTATTCCGTGATTTATTAAATTTTCAAATTTAAACTGACTTTTTATCACCCGGTATAAGGAAAGAATTCTTACAAGGCACTAAGTAGTGTGTCATTTTTCGCTGGCTTTGGGCATCGAATTGTTAAACAAGACGTCTGAATGTGTGGGCGAATTTCTTCAGCTTTCACAAAATTGGATGATAACGTAAAATGTTCGAATAATAAGAATCATAGAAGTAAAGAGCTTCCGTATCCATTATAAAAGAACAAAGCTAATATGAAATTACCACTGCTCAAAATAAGTTAATTTTATCAGCTACGTAACTTAACATCATAGCAAGTCTCTTATCTTTCCTGAATCCCATTATTCGATCAATTTTCAACTGGTTTTGTGGAAACTACTGAAATGAAACCACACATTCACACATCTTACTTGGCATTTAGGTGACTAAAGCCAGCGAACGGTATCATATTACAAAATAAATTGCAAGAATGTATAGCTTATATACATTTATTTTCGTAGAATGTAACTCCATGTTCTCCTAATCACTGAATTAAATCTTATAGTAATTCTTGAGCATTATTTGCAAGGCAGATGATTTGTTGACGCCCCGCTGTTAGGCCGCACGGTAGTGACGGGTGGCTCTAAGGCCAACTGCTGCGGTGTGCGCGTCTGTTCCCCGTCGGAGGTTCGATGCCTCCCTCGGCCATGGGTGTATGTGTTGTATCTAGCGTGAGTTAGTTTCAACAGTTTGAAAGTCTACGGACTGATGACCACTCCACTGAACTTTGGTCTCATAGCTTTACAATTTGAGCTCAGTTTTATGGCGAAACACGTCATTACTAAGGATTGGTACAACACTGTGCAACCAACAGGCCTTTTGTTTCGAAAGAAAATTTCACTGTCCCTGGTTCCCGAAGTAGTGACACCATAGATTGGGAAACAAAATATTGGAATAACACGTCTCACGTTTACAAGTGCCTTTGCAACATTGTATGAAAATATGTGCTGTATAATTAAACGTTCGGAAAAAAATCGTCAGTATAGACAGAATAAGATCTTGTGTAGTGGATATCTAATTATCTACAAACCTTAATAATGCAACTAAAGTTCTGAAAACAGATATTGGCAACAATGGTAAGATCGAATACATCAAATATCTTAAGAAGGTAGTACAAGACAATCGTAAGGAAAAACTGTTGTATTGAAGATGACAAAGTATGATGGTAATAAAGTGCAACGTAATTTCTATTTTAAAGCCAAAATTATATGTATAGTGATACAAAAAATTTAGCAATAATGTACAGTTGCGACACTAAAAAGTTTATAATTTAAACATGTTGCGTATAGTAAACAAGAAAATATGTAGGTAAAATTAGGTGTACCAAAAACTACGGGAAGTTTGAAATTACGTTTAAATGATGAAATAGTTCGAGATACAGAAAATATGTCAGAAGTAATGAGAAAAAGAAGACAAGTATATTTCAGGACATTTAATTCGAACTCAAAACAATAATTTAAATAAAACTCGTTACAAATACTTATCAAATAAGAAGCGTCATCATATGATTGTGCCTTCAGCAATTAAGCTGGAGCATATTATCCCTGACGAAATTCCTCCATGATCCGCTATTCAATGCTAATACCAGGGCTGGAACTTAAAAAATAGTGGCAGCAGTATGCAAAGGAATCTACTATTGTCGCTGATAGCACACCTTGTTGAAATGCCTACCTTACCTCCGAGCAAATGGACTCGCCCGACATACCTGACCGGCGTGCGCACAATCCAGGGAAACACAGTTACTCGTGAGGGAGCGGTCTAACGTAGCGGTGTTGTTGTTGGTTTAGAGAGCTAGGTCATCAGTCCCCTGGTGTCACAATGTTTCCGAAACAGGAAGAATGGATGCACAGTATTATTGTTCGTCTTTGGAGCATAACCAGCTTTGCGAAAGAAGTGGCAATGCTTTCTGAGAAACCCACTAATAATTTTGCACGTCAATGCGAGAGCGCATACAGCGGAAGCTGCCGATGCTGTGTTCGATGGGACAGGGAAGTACTCTACCATCCACCATACTTCCCGGTTTTTAGTCTTTGTGACTTTGATTTGATTCCAATGATGAAGGAACCACATCGTGGCATTCGCTGCAGAACTGTTCCGGAGATTCGACAGGCAGTAGACCGCTCCATTCGCACCATCAACGGAACAGGCTCTGCTAACGGTGTACTACGCCTTCCACATAGCTGAAAACGGGTTCTACACAACTTAGGTTACTAATATAACGCAGATGTGTCGGTGGTGAATACATTGTTGCCACTATTTAAGTCCCAACCCTCGTATAATGCCGAGTCTGACGTTATGTATACTACTTCAGGATCATTCTTGACCGAAAACCAAGTACTTTCTTCTTGGTCTAATTCGATTCCTCTTACCCTGTATTGTTGAACTCAAAAGTCTCTTACGTAATCTTGCTTTTCCAAGCTATTAACATGACCTTGCCATATAATCCTGTTTGCTCTAAATGTTTCACCTATCTTCATAATTGTCACAGTGCTGTGAGAGTAATGGAAAGATGTGTATCGGTATGTATCCGTTACTAAAAGAAACAGTAATCGTTACTCTCGCTACCATTGCCACCTAGAAATATGACCGCTACACTGTCTTTGCAAACGCTTGTGACGTCAGCTCAACGAACTATAACAATACGTGGATTTATGCGTTCTGCTGTTGCTTCTCTGTAGCGGTTCTAAGACTGTGAAAATATTTTAACTGTTATTACTACTTTGACATTTAAATTTACCATGTTGATACTGTGTGCCTGCTTGCTGACGCAATTATACCACTGAGGAAATGGTCAGCATAATACATTTCCCTCGTGATTCAAATGCAGTTACATACAATTTTTTTCCAAATGAGCGAAACCCATTTTAAGTACCGTTCCTGCACTCTGCTTACAAACTTGGCCCGACCTTCGCTCATGGAATCTCAGACAAGTCGAATATTTCGTGAAAATGCCATTGTGAACGACATAACATAGCGCTACTCCTTCTATCAGCGGTAATGCTGTACTGTATTCTGAGACATTAACAATGAAGATAGAACTGTCATGAATGAAAATGTGTAGATGATTAGTTTTAAGTACTTTTTCATACTAGACCAGATCAAATACAAATAAACCCTTAAACTGAAACCTTTACAGGTAAAAATACAATATAACGTATGTTTGCATTAAAAACTGACGTCATGTCAACGAGGATTAACCTGCCGAGAAGTATAAACCAAAACGTTTAACAATAAAAATAACGATCTAAAATCGTATAACTTTGTAGTAAGCACTTAAAAGTCGTTACGGATGACTATATGACTTACTCAACTCATTAAAAACAGTATCACGGATTATTTGCATTCTCCTTATTGGTTTTAGTTACAGATGTCGTATCGATAAGGCAGATGCGAGTAACGAAGTGTATTCATGAGCAAATAAAGACGAAATGTTTTTAAATATATGCGACTGCTGTGGTAATTCCCTAGGCATACTAACTATTTAAACTAGCTGAATCTAACCTAAGGACAACGCACATACACACTTGACAGCGGGAGGACTCGAACCTCCGACGTGGTGAGAACCCACACATAGTAGCAACGCGCCTTCGGTGATTCCACAGCGGCGATGCGAGTAGCGGAAAGTATTCATGAGAGTCATGAGTACGTTCGTATCTATACCGTAGATCGGCAGAACGAAATGTAGGTATGAGTAAAGTTTCAGTATTCGAGTATTCGCTAGTCCGTACCGAACAAATACGATTGTCTACAGCTCTAATTCCCAGTTTTTCTTTGATTTCTTTGTTATCGACACCCTCCTTCCATGTTCCCATCTATTAGTACCTACAATCATCCTTGCTACTTTCATATCTGTTAACTAAACCATATTATTCAAAAATTTTCAAATGTTTGTTAAGCTTATGGGACTTAACTACGGGGTCATCAGTTCCTAAACTTACAAACTACTTATCAACTACCTTATACTAAGGACGGCACAAATGTCCATGCCCGAGGGGGGGGGAGTCGAACCACCGACCGTAGTGGCCGTGCAGACCGTGACTGGAGCGCCTCAGTCCCCTCGGCCACCGTGGTCGGCAAACCGTATTATTAACAGAACCTGTATACACCCAGCTTTCACCTGTTTACAACAAAGTTGGGCGGAAAATTAAACACTGCACTGCTAACTCTATACTGAACACCTTGTTTCAGTGAGCGCTCACTGCACTACAGATGCTTCACCGTAATTGCCGTTCTTTCAATATGTTTCCACCTTGTGAGAAAATACCTCTTAAGTACTTGAAACTGTCCACTTTTTCTTTGTTCCACCTATTTGGAACTCAGCCCGTTGAAATCTATTTTCCACAGTCTTCACTTTCGATACTTCATACCATAACCCTACGGCCCTACATATATGATCTAGCTCTGAAATATTAGATTGCAACTTCTCAATCGATTTTGCCACCACAAGTTGCCTGCAAATTCAAGGCTGCTTATATGCTTTCACTTATTTTAATCTCTCCTTGCCACGCTGTGGTTTCCTACATATCTTTCATAGATGATATCAAAAACAGTGGTGTCAGGTTACAGCCTATTCTCACCCTTAAAACTACCCTGAACCATGAATTCAATTTACCATCAACTGTAACTGCTGCGTAACAAACTATGGACAGAGCTTTCAACTGCCTGCACAAATTTTCCTCCTATTCCATAATCTTGTAAGTTGATAATACCTTTTACACACTTTATAAGCCTTTCATAGATCTACAAAACATAGTTACAATTCCATGTTACACTCATAGATCTTCTCCATTATATGCCTGAAGGTTCCTAACAGGCCAAAACCCACACTGATTTTAGCCAACTTCAAGAAATACTTGTACTTTCCTATCAAAAATACCTTGAAAGATTTTGTCGACAACGCTAATTAAAGAGATACATCTGTGGTTGTTCTAATTTTAATCTTTTTATAAGGTTGAAAGTGATTTGATTAGTAATTTTGTACAGTCAAGCGGAACCTATCCTGCATCCCATATCATTTTAGTTATACTGTGCGACTATTTGAGACCTTGCATTCAACTGATTGGCCAACGGAGTGGCCAAGCGCATTGAGGCGCTATGCTGCGATGCGCGAGGCCGTTCCCAGTCCGGGATTCGAATCCCTCCTCGCGCATGGATGTTTGTGTCGTCCGTAGTATAAGGTAGTTCATAAGTATAATTACGTAGGCTTCCGCGCCCAGAGTCAGATGACATAAATTTTTTTGGGTGTTGCACCGCGTCATGATGTAATAGCCTTCTTATATCATGACGTGGTGCAACACCCAGAAAATTTTATGTCATATATTTCATAAGTACTTTGTAAGTTTAGGGACTGATAACCCAGCAGTTCCAGCAGTTATGTCCCTTAGGTTTAACAAACATTTGAACACTCTTTTCTTAACCTGAATGCCGTTTGACCTACATAGAGCAAGTCTTCAAACTATTCCCTCTATTTGATCATCGGGTATGAAGTCAGCACAAATTTTGAAACAAGGTTTCAGAAGGGTAGAGGAAAAAAAATTACATAAAATATAAATAAGTAAGTGATAGCTAAATGTTAACGAATTAAATACTGAATACGTAAGTAGTCCAAAGCAAAGGGATGTATCAAATGATGTGGATAGACTGCTTCGGAAAAAAACTGTGAGCAGATCAAACAGTACTTAAGGATAAGAAGAAAACAACAAAAAAGGTCGAAATTACAACGTTGCCCTTATATGGCTTATCAGAGAAGGAACGAAAGTAACACAAGTGCGAATAAATGATGTTTCAAATGAAAATCTAACTGAAACTAAGGCCCTAAATAACGTTATTTGGGGATATGGCTGACAAATATTTGCCATATAAGGGATGGTGAATGCAAAGGAATGCTAAACTAGTGTCGACAGTCTTTGCATACCGGACAATCAAAAGAAAACTCTATTACAATATATTCATGTTGGGTCAATTTCTTCGCTTAAATAATTGCAAATAAGTGCAACATTTATCTTGTAAATTCGTAAAAACATGTACTTTCTAATATTTAACTTTCTGTAAAAAAATGTATATAATTAGAAACAATTTTGTCAACACACATATTGGGTTTATAGCTATGTAGTAAGTGATGAGACAAGAAAGAAAACTCATTGGGACAGACAAAAGAAAATAAAATTCTTAGTAGTCTTTCTCCAGAAGACAAAGGGAAATCAACATGCTGGACAATTAATAATTGATTAAGCAAACCCTTTTATTCTGCCGTTGCCTGGTCCAAAGGATACTTCAGACCTTTGGTATTAATAAAATTACAACTTTGTGGTTAAATAAACGATGAGACGTCTGTCGATTACATAATGAAAGTATAGTAATTGGAATCAGTAGTGCCATTCACAGCCGCGGTGGAGTAGCCGAGAGGTCTAAAGTGCCTTGCTGCGGAGCGTGCGATTGCTCGGCGTGGAGGTTCGAGATCTCCCTGGGGCATGTGTGTGTGTGTTGTCCTTAGTTTACCTCAGTTTGATTAGTTTGTAAGCTATGGACTGATGAGCACGCAGTTTGGTCCGATAGATTTACAAACATTTGAACATTTTTGCCATTCACATATCATTGAGCATCGCTGCGCAGCGAAGTAAGGTAAAATCTGAATGTGTACACGTGTCCTGTAGAAGTGTTTGCAAACGTGATTGATTAATCCATTCCCATAATACTTTTCTCAGATAAATGTCTCATAGGCCTACCTATCTACTTCCTGAACAAGAATTATCAGTAGTCCAGCACAATTCTGCAGAAAATGTAAGTTTCATTGCTATACAAATGCACACAGTAGAATGAGGTCGCCTATAGAGAAGGCGATGTCTTCAAATGTTGACTCACAGCGATTTGAAACACTAAAGAAGATACAAAACACAATTAACTTCTTGCATCATGCTCACACCTACAGTATCACTGCAGTTTGCGTCGATAGAAATATCATCTTCTGTTGAGAGGTTGCTTAACACTGGCTTCTGAATGCTTTCGGATGATGTGATTGTCAGTTGCATGCAGTTGTTAACTACAGCCGACTGTCTTAAGTTATTTTTCTGTCCAATTAATAACACACATGTACCCTTTATTGTCTCGTTTACTACTTTAATTTCACGAGCACCGCCTGATTTAATCGACTATAATATATTACCATACTTTTCTTTTATAATTTTGTTCTTATAATCTTCTTTCAAGACAATGTATATTCCGTTAAATTGCATTCCAGGTCTTTTATTATAAATGCTAGGATAACAAAGTCATCGGCATCCTAACCAATAACACATGGTCAGAGTCTATATCTGCCCCCGGATCTTACAGTTTAAAAACTAGTTCCGAATTCTGTCTTACCATTACAAAATATCTGGCACCTTCCGCTGTCTTGATCTGTTCAACGTATATAAAACTTCTTTCATGATTCCTAAACAAATCGTTCGAGATTAAATTATGCTCTGTGCAAGATTCTACCAGGCGACTTCTTTCCTCTTCCCCGTTCCTTATTCGCCTACCATTTTTTCCTTCTCTTCCTTTTCCTACTACGACTTGTAGTCTCCCTCCACAATCAAGTATACCTCTCCCTAAATCTCTTCATTATTTACTTGATCTCATCATACATCTTTTGTATCTCTTCAACCTTTATCAAAGCTGCTAAGCATGTAAACTTGTGCTACTCCGGTGGTCGTTGGCTTATGTCTATCTTGGCTGCAACAACGCGGTCATGATTTTGTTCATAGTAGCTTATCCGCCTTTCTACTTTCCTACTCTCTATCAGTCAAAATCCTGCATTAAGCCAAATTGTTGTATTGATAACGCAGTAATTATGTGACCAAGAGTTCGGTTGATCTTGACACTGAACTTCAGTTATCTGCGACGGGACGCTAAATCCTAAGCTTCATTCCTTTCTACATTAATCTTTACTATATCTAACTCGACTCTAACCACTTAAATGGGATAAAAAATTCCAGAACCCACGCTGAATTATCGACAGTAATTTGCCAGAAAAATGATTCCTAGAGTGACGATGTCTACCAGAATGGTCCCCGATCGGAGAACCCAATGGGAGTCTACGTTCATTTCCAGATTATTTATATAAGAGAACGACGTCATATGATATTCATATGGTAGAGCTGCATATACTCGGGAAATGTAATGATTGTGCTTTTCCCTTACTTTTAGCCGTCCGCAGTAGCTTTATGGCATCACCACGTAAACTGCTCTGTCGAGACCAATGTTGTGCCTTGCAACAAGTGAATAGGCTGCTGCATCTTCTCAGGAACCGGACTTTTCTATGGCCTTACCAAAGATACATCTCCGATGTGGTTTTACCTACAATACGGCTATCTATATTGCTGAGGTTCACTTGCCACTTCTATCCCGGCAGTAGAAAATATAAAGCAATTAAAGAGACTGAACCTTGTTGTTGTAGATGGTTTACTTAGGCGTTCTTTCGCACTCGGGTATTGAATTTTATTCAGATAATGAGCTAAAACAAGTAACATTTTAAGAACAAAAAGACAGGTTAGCAGTCAATCACGAAGTGACAACATCCTTTAAGTATGCACTTGGTAATGGAATACTGATTGAGTTGATAGAAATAATGATTTTGTGTACTTTCTAATATTTCGTTATTGGCACCGTAAAACGAATTAACAAGAAAGAATGCATATAAGCCACTTTAACTTCAAGCGCATTGTCCGATCCCATACGGACGCCATTGTTTATTCAATAATGATGGAAACCGTCTGAAATTTTTCATACGTGCGTCTGGTCGTCACAATTTCCCTACCTAACGCTATAAGAGGTTTTTATTGAACCAAATGATTTCAATTTTTGAAAGATGATAATTCAATAATACACGAAACGAAGTGATACGATACGTAGAAAAAGGTGTCGTAGTTATGTGGAAACCTGTAGAAGCACAATGGCAAATGAGGGCACGCTTCTTCTCCGTTCTCATTACAGCAGAAGAGAATAGCAGCTGCTGAATATTTCCGATGTTACTGTTGATTTTTTATTGTTGTTCAGTCTACAGACTGGTTTCACATGATCAAATGTTTGTAAACGTATTAGACCAAACTGTTAGGGTCATGAGTCACTAGGCTTTCAAATTACTTTAACTTCAAATAACGTAAGGAAAAATCACACACCCACGTCCCAGGGAGGGTTCGATCATCCTACGGCGAGGAACCATCGCTACGCAACAAGGCACCTTAGAGCGCTCGACCTCTCCACTGCGGTGTAGACTGGTTTGGTACATCTCTACGCGCTTCTCAGTTGGGCAAGCCTCTTCATGTCGTAATAAGAACGGCAACCTACGTTCATTTGAATCTGCTTACTGTGTTAGTCTCTCTGTCTCCCTCTATGATTTTTAAACCACACACTTCCTTCGAATGACGATTCCTTCATGTCTCAGAACGTATCCCTCCAATGTATCCTTTCTCTTAGTCTGCTTATGCCAGAAATTCCTTTTCTTTCCAAATTCTGTTGAGCACCTCCTCACTGATTACGTTATCTACACATTTAATCTGATTCATTCGTCTGTAGCACCACATTTTAAAAGCCTCTCTCATATTTTTGCCTGAACTCCTTATCGTCCACGTTTCACTGCCATACAATACTACACTCCATGATAATAAATTCAGAAAGTACATTCAAACATTTAAATTAATTTAGGATGTCAACAAACTTCGCATCTTCATTAACGTTTTTCTTCAGACAGCCATTCTGCATTTCACAACTTCTTTACTTTGGCCATCTAAAGTTATATTGCTATGCAAATAAAAAAAAATAAAGATAAATTAATAAAAGAAACGTCATCTACTACTTTTATTGTCTCATTACCTAATGTAATTCCTTCACATTGCCTGATTTTCTTACCGTACGTTTCATTACTCTTGTTCTCTGTTGTTTATGTTCATCTTATTCCTCCTTTCTACACATCTCCCATTCAATTCAACAGATTTCCCAGGAACTTGGCTGTGTCTGACACAATTACAATGTCATCGGCAAACCGGAATATTCTTTTTGCTGAAGATACAAGTATAGCTATCACATCTGACAAACAGGAATTAACTGATGACATTATAAATGATATCTTTCAGAAAGTTATTAAGTGGTTTTCTACAAATGGCCTCGAATTAAACTTTGATAAAACCCAATATATACAGTTTCATACAGTAAATGGCATGACACCATTAATAAATTTAGACTTTGAACATAAATCTGTAGCTAAGGTAGAATACTTATAATTTTATAATTTTTAGGTTTTTGCATTGACGAGGGATTCAAATTCAAATTTTCAAATGTTTGTAGAGCTTATGATACATAACTACGGGGTCATCAGTCCTTAAACTTATAAACTACTTATGAACTAGCTACTACTAAGAACGGCACAAATATCCATGCCCGAGGGGGGATTCGACGAGGGATTCAAATGTAATAAACATATCGAAGATCTCCTGAAACATTTGAGTTCAGCTACTTATGTTATGAGGGTCATTGTAAAATTTGGTGATATACTTCTCAGTAACTTAGCTTACTATGCCTATTTACATTTACTGCTTTTATATGGGATCATATTCTGGGGCAATTCAACATTGAGTAAAAAAGTATTCATTGCGCAAAAGCTTGTTAAAAGAATAACTGCCCAGCCACGAGCATCCTGTAGACATCTATTTAGCGGTCTAGGGATCTTCACTATATATATATATATATATATATATATATATATATATATATATATATATATATATCCACTCATGAAATTTGTTATTAACTACCCGACCCAATTCAAAAGTAATAGAAGTGTGCATAGCTACAACACTAGGAAACAGGATGACATTCACTATTCAAGGTTAAATTTAACTTTGGCACAGAAAGGAGTGAATTAAGCTGCCACAAAAGTCTTCGGTCACTTAACAAGTAACATCAAAAGTCTGACAGATAGCCAACTAGTATTTAAAAAGAAATTATATGTATTTCTGATTGGCAACTCCTTCTAAAATGCAGATAAATTTTTAGATAAAACTCAAATAAAAAAATAAATAAAAATAGAAAACAATAAAAATGTAAATAAAAAATCAAAATATTAATTGTCATGTATAGACAACATTTACTAGACTCACACGTTTCACATCATTACGAAATATCATATATATATATATATATATATATATATATATATATATATATATATATGAGCTATGGAACAAGTATTAATCTAATCTTACTGAACATTAATTCCTTCTCAAAATATCTGCTTGCATTCCTTCACAGCTTGTTCATTGTACACATTGAATAATATTTGGGAAAGACAACAATCCTGTCTTACTTCCTTCCTAACCACTGCGTTACTTTCACGCGCTTCGACTTTAATAACTGCTGTTGGTTTTTGTACAAGCTGAATATACCTCTTCGCTCCCTACATTTTACCCTTGATACCTTTAGAATTGAATAAGTCTATACCAGCTAACATTGCCAAAAGCTTCTCAGATGTACAAAGGTAGAAACGCTGGTCTGCTTTTTCTTAACCTATTTTCTAAGATAAATCGTAATGTATGGCCGCTAGTGTTCGTAAGTTACTCCTTAATCCAAACTGATCTTGTCAAGACCGGTTACCATCAGATTTTCAATTCGTCTGCATATATATTTAATGACAATGACAAAATAATGAATATCACTGTTACTGCTCTTACTATCATAATTAATTTAGTTATTTGGAGTGTCTTGTGAGCTGCACTAAATTTATTACGCATGTCTGTGAGTTGTAAATTACAAAGCGTACTAAAACCTTAGCTGACGGATAATAAGAAATTTTGAAAGAAAATAACAGGATAATAGACTTTTATACCGAAACTACGTAGTTACAACGGGTATATAACGTCATTTAAAGGGTACAACAAAAGGGATATTTTCGCTCCTCTCGTAGTCTTCGAGAATATTAACATTTCCTCTTCCGTTTCATTACACAGCCCATGTAAATAATTTTTCTGGCAAATTACTGACAATAATTCAGCGTCACGGCTGAAGGACACACGGTGATGGCTCTGAGACAAACAACAATGATAAAAGTTTGCTCTGGAGCCGAGTTCATAAATCCCGTATGGAAACAAAAGGAGGATAATTCCCTTTGTGAAAAGGATGCCTATTGGTACGCTAGAACGACGTTTCTGCTGTGTATCTGATTCAGTCAAACCAAACACTTCCCTGTCATTCTCTACGGATTCTTACATAAAACGACTCATTTACGGCCACACCAGTTACGACGCTACATTGCAGGTGCTGCTCTCTCTTGGTGAGGAGGAGAACCTTCCCGCGATTCTGCGCATGCGCACCTGCTGCAGACTCCCAGAATTGCCGCCAGATGGCAAGCATCGAAGGGTTTCTGGAAATTGTTGTTCACGTTGCAGGAAATCGACAGAGGTCGCTACGCACATGTGCTCTATAAATCACCTAGACTACTAACGCACGTTAATTGCGATGCTTCAGTTATGGCTTTATAGTCCTGTGTTCCGAATTACAGACAAGCATGTTGCTGAGTGGCACCAGTACACAATAGAACGTTACGATAATACGAAACACATAACAATAAGCTGCGTCACTTACAGTTACGCACATACATGTGCACAGGTCGAGGAAGTTAAAACGTCATCATATAAGCATTAATTTAGCTCACAACGTTGTTGAACTTATTAAATTTTATGAATATTATTCAGAGACCCAGATTCATTGACCTGAGAGCTAATCTGTTATTAGTTTCGGCGTTGTTGCTGTTATATAACGAAAGATTGAGCAAAAAGGATACAGAAAAATGGCTACAAACAGGTTTTGTATAAAGCTACTGCGAAGGTCGAACAGAAGCAATGCGGCTGGAATAATAATTACAATTTATGTCATACAAGCTAGGTGATACATGCAAGAACTTGATTATCTGACAAAGATTTTGTAAATATCATTTGTAGTTACACAGAAGGTTTTTTTCTATACCATTTTCAAACGTTTTAGTCCAATTCCTAATCAACGTAGCTAAGCCTTACAATATCGAATTTATTCTCCTTTTTTCTAGTTTGACGGTGTTCAATATGCTAGCTAAAGCGTTCACGAAACTTAACTATTTATTCATCATTCAACATGATATTGTATTAGCTTCTGTATTGAAACTACAAAGTATAGAACGCCGATAATTACAAAGGAAAACAAGACGAACAGAATTAGTCTGAAAATCGTTTTTTTTTTCTTTCTTTTTTCAGAAAACTAAACATTTCCACAATAGGTTCGACTGCATATTAAAGTCATTCTTCATTCATACAGAGTGTAGTTCACGTTCTTTTAGATTAAATTTAATGCGTGTTACTACACTGGCTTTGTATTAATCTTTTCTGAAGCTCTAATACCCTGCTCGCATATATCCAGATTTCACATACTACAAAATATATGGATGAGATGTAAAGATGAAATCTAAACTCGATACTAGTACCATTTCATATTGAATGTGTGGGGAAGAATGCGCCGAAATTTATTGAAAAGGTACTTCATCACTCAATCCTACAGGAAGAATTCTACGGTCAACTGATTTGATACTTTCCTCCCATTAACCAACCAACCAACTAACCAACGGTCAACTGGAAAAAGTATACATATCAATAAGTAGGCGTAAGGTGAAAATAGTGTTGGATTTTAATGCCAAAATAGGAAAGGAAGAAATCTACAAACCAATCGTTGACAATTTTAGTTTACATTAGTAAAGATCAGATGATGGGTTACGACTTATAAACTTTTCTATGACAAACGACCCCACGATAAGCAGCACAAAATTCTAACACAAACGCATCCAATAATGAACGTGGATATCACCAGACGGCAAAGTAGTGAATTAGATTGACCATGCAGTTATCCACAGAAGGGTTCCAAACAGGTATTAAATATGTCTGAAACTTTAATGTTGCAGATTGTGACAGGAACCGTATGTTAGCCACATCAGAAATAAAACAAACTCAAAAGTCAAGTAAAAGAAATAGGGAGGAAATCACTGGGTGTAATATAGGAAATTTGACAAAAGTACGTATAAAATGAACTTTACAAAAGGAATTGAGAGCAGTTTAACAAATAAGGAATCTCAAGATTTCGAAAGTAGATGGAAACACATGAAGTACCCTGTTCAAGAAGCAACTTCGAAAATTATAGGTAAAAGAGGACGAGTTTGAAAACTTTCGTTTAACACAAAGTGCCAGGAAAAAGTGCTGGAAAGAAGAAAGGCGAGAAACGCATGGATTAGAGAAAGGAAAATTATGGCATTGAACGAAAGATATTATAGCCTCCACCAAGAAACACAAAGAATCCTGAGAAAAGACAAAAGGGAATAATACAACAGTTTCATACGAGAGGCACAGGGTGATTTCCAACATCAGATGTTTCAAAATATATATAAAAATAAATCTTAAAAGGGAACTGTTTATAAAGGATCAGAATGGTAAAATATTGACTAACAACAATGAAATAGAAACAGCTTCTCAGCTGCAATGATCCACACGCTAACTTTAAAGTTGAAGAGCCTAACACAGTTAAGGTAGAAGACACCACCACATCAGTAAAAGAAATACAGAAAGCAATAAAGAAATTAAAGGATAGCAAGGTTTATGGCGAAGACCAGATATACACTGAGTTATTAGAGAATAACTGACCAGAATATGAAGTAGAAATACAGTCTTTAAAATAAGCAGTTTGAAAGACAGAAAATGTGGTGTCGCACAAGTACAAAGTGCGCGCCACCTACTTTCGCCGCGCGCCGCCATGCATGCACGGCGCGGCGTTCTTCCGACGACAGCCACGAGCGCCCTCTGGTACAACGCCGCTCGTGGCCACCACTGAAGGACATCGGCCACTTCGCACTTCGCACTTCGGACTGACATAGCAACGAGTTAGGACCTTCGTAATCCGATAGGCACGAGTGAAGACTTTGCTATTGTACAGGCACTAGGCAGGCCTCTAACAACTACGTATCAACATTCTGCAGTACTATGTAAAAGTTAAGTATTGTTACATTCTGTGCAATATATCTCTTTCTAATTTACTCGAGTGTTTATAGTTTCTGGCTGCTCCCCTCCGTACCTGCACCAGTGTGTCGGTCTCGTTCCACTCGGCCACCGACACCTACGACGAGGCTGGGACACAAAAGCGGCGACGAAGTTGGGACACAAAAGTGGCGACGAGGAGTGATAGAACCTTGGACCAGCCCGCTTACAGCAGCCAGACAGCAGCAGTCGGAGCACGCAAAAATTGCTCCCGCCCGCCCACCCTTATTATAAGATTTTTGGGGGAACATATTCTGTTACGTGTTTTGTGGACTTTTTTGTTGCAGAGCGAGTCCTCTTTCATATTGCATTTGTGTTTTGTTATAATTTACTTGTATGCGCGGCGCCTAATCGGTCAGCATGGCCACTACCCCGAACCCAAACTTAATGGAAATTATTCAGTTACAGACGGCGCAAATAACGCAACTCCTCCAGGCGGTGTCCCAGCTCACAGCGCAGGCAGCTAACCAACAACAACAACAGCCGCCGCTTCAGCAGCCCACACCTGCCGCCGCAACACTTCCTACGTTTCGCCAATACAACGAACGTGAGGAAGAATGGAGCGACTATTTCGCACAGTTTCAAGAACTCGTCGCGGCTCATCAACTTACAGGTCAGACTGTTAAGCATCTTTTATTGTCTGTGGTGGGCCCCAAAACTTTCGTGTTACTGCAAAAACTATTCCCGCACGCATCTCCTCGTGATGTAGACTTTGAACAAATAGTAGAAGCACTAAATGCTCATTATGAGAGGAAAGTTCTTGTAGCCGCTGCACGGTACCGATTTTTCAGACTTAAAAAATTACCGCAGCAGTCACACCAAGAGTGGATTACGGAATTGAAGGGCTTAACCCGCCAATGTAAATTTACTTGCTCTTGTGGACTTTCGTATAGTGACGTGATGTTGAGGGATGCGATTACGCAGAATATTCAGGACCCCAGAATTAGAGCAGCAATTCTGAAACAGTCTGACCCCTCATTAGACAGTGTACTGCAGCTTATAGAAGCGCATGATACGTTTGACTTAGCAGATGTAGAAATGCAAAGCCACAGTGTTAATTCAGTGCGCCGCAACGGACGCTTTCCTAGCCGTAGTTCTCAGTATAGCACTAGTGATTCTTATTTTTCTACCGGTCGTGCTGAACAGACAGTGAACAGTAGCCAGTGTAAAAGTGCGACGCAAAGGTCGCCCCGTAGTGTTAGACACGGTAATTTGAATAACGGGCGCCAACGCTCATTTCAGAAAAATGTACGTAAATCTTGCCCCCAGTGTGTGTCTCGCCACAAGCGTGCACAGTGCCCAAGTCGCAACGCAACCTGTTATCAATGTGGCAAATCTGGACATGTACAGTCGGTGTGTATGCAAATTAAAAACTCAAAGAACGGTGCCTTTCGGAACATTGCTTCGCAAAGTGCGAGAACAGTGCATGCAGTAAATATTATAGACGCTATGGAATTGAACAGTGCTTTCCTTGGATCTCAATTTCAAGAAAGTAGTTCTGCGCCTATGGCACAACTATATAGTGCACCACGTAGCAAGCGCCGACGAGCGCGTAAAACAGTGCAACGGAAAAGGGTTCGGGACAAGCAAAATGACTATGAACAGTGCATTCCTGTAGTGAAAATAGTGCCTTCTCCAACTGCTCCTTGTAATAGTGCCCAGTACTGTGTAGCTAGTGACAGTAGAATTGGTGTAGCTACTCAAAGTAATTTTAGTGCAGTAGCCTCGCATTGCGCGGACGCCGATCCGGCGGTAGTGTCATCTAGTGACAGTGTGGTTAATCCGCTGTGTGCCGAGTATGCGCCGCTTCCTACCGCACGCAACCCGCGCAAGCGCAGAAAGCAATATGTATTAGACGTTGCCCACATTCGCGCACCGGTCGTGCGCCAGAAGCACAAGCTGTTTGTTACTCTCTCTATAGAAAATAAGACTGTGCAATTTCAGCTTGATACTGGTTCCGCTGTTACCTTAATTAATAAAGATACTTATGAACTTCTGGGTTCGCCAAAATTGTCGCCGTCACAGCAAGTGTTAACAGCGTACACAGGTGAAAATATTCCCGTGCTAGGAACATGTAGCCTGCCCGCCTCTTTCCAAGGTATAACAAAAACAGTTGCTTTTGTTGTTCTTCAGGCCAAATCTACACAGAACATTTTTGGACTAGATGCTTTTGATTTGTTTGGTTTATCAATTCAAAGAGATGTGCTTCAAATTTCGTCAGTAGTGCCTCAGGACAAAATAAATGCATTGTGTGAAAAATACAGTGACTTGTTTTCGCCGGAACTAGGTTGTGCAAAAGACTTCGTGGCACATGTAACTTTAAAAGAATCTGCAGTTCCAAAATTTCGTAAAGCTAGACCAGTGCCTATCGCCTTGCGTGATACAGTTGCCGAAGAACTTAAACGTTGGCAAGATAGTGGGGTGATTTCTCCTGTTTCTGCGAGTCAGTGGGCCTCGCCTATAGTAATTATACCCAAGCCGTCAGGAAAACTTCGTCTCTGTGCGGACTTCAAATCAACAGTGAACAGTCAAACAATTGTCGACACTTATCCCCTGCCCAGACCTGAGGAACTGATGGACAAATTAGGACAGTCTCGCTTCTTTTCCAAGATTGATTTAGCAGAGGCATACTTACAGATTCCACTTGATGACGAGTCAAAAAAATTTTTCGTCATTAATACTCACATGGGCCTTTTTCAATTTCAACGCCTACCCTTTGGCAGTTCTTCCGCTCCCGCTATTTTTCAGCGCTTTTTGGAACAGCTGACAGTTTCTGTACCATGTTGTTCGAACTATTTAGATGACATTGTGGTGTCCGGACGTACAGTTGAAGAACATTTAGCAAACCTGGAGTGCCTTTTCAAAGTGTTGACTGCAGCAGGTCTACGTTGCAATAAAGCAAAGTGTTCGTTTTTTCAAACTGAAATAGAGTACCTAGGCCATGTGATTAATGCCCAAGGAATTCATCCCTTACAGTCACATCTTCGAGCAATCAAAGACTTGCCTCCTCCTAAGAATGTGCACGAATTGCAAGCAGTAATGGGGAAGCTGAACTATTATTTCAGGTTTATTCCCAATGCCTCTCAGATTGCAGCTCCACTGCATCACTTACGTAGGAAGAATGTTCCTTTTGTATGGTCTAAAGATTGTCAGGTTGCCTTTGACAAACTAAAGTCTGCACTACTCAGTGATGCATGTTTGATTCCCTTTGACCCCCAAAAGCCTGTAGTGTTAGCAGTTGACGCCTCATCGTACGGTCTCGGCGCTGTAATCTCACATCGTATTGGATGTCACGATCGTCCTATTGCCTTTGCATCCAAGCTACTGACGCCGACGCAACAGAATTACAGTCAGATAGAAAAGGAGGCCTTAGCAATCATTTACGGCGTCGCAAAGTTTCATCATTATCTCTATGGCAGAAAATTCTATTTGTTGACAGACCACAAGCCTCTCACGTCGTTGTTCTCACCCACAAAGCCAATTCCGCCACGTACGGCACAAAAGCTTCAGAGATGGTCCTTGATATTGTCTAATTATCAGTATGAGATTTTGTACCGACCTACCACTAAACACGCCAACGCGGACACACTTTCCCGACTTCCGGTTGGCCAGGATGTGTCGTTTGATTCTTCGGAAATGGCATGTTGTCAGATAGACTCCAGAGATGCTTCCGCTGTCGCAGACTTTCCTTTGAACTCTCGTCGGGTTGCACAGGAAACAGCTGCGGATGCAGACCTAAGTGTGGTAGCACGTTTTGTTCGCTTTGGTTGGCCTGCCCGAGCCAAAGACATTGATCGGCCTCTGGTTCGACGTTATTTTGCACAACGTCATGCATTATCTTTAAGTCAGGGTGTACTGCTGTTGCATACCGACAACGACCAAGCAAGAGTGATTGTTCCTCGTTCCCTGCAACGAGAAGTGTTACGCCTCCTGCATCAAGGACATTGGGGTATTGTTAGGACAAAGCAACTGGCCAGACGTCATTGTACCTGGGTTGGTATGGACGCTCAGATAGAGAACATGACGTCACAGTGTACTGTTTGTGCGGAGCATCAGGCGGCTCCTCCACAACGTTTCTCGGACTGGCCACGCCCCAAGGGACCATGGCAACGTTTACACATTGACTTTGCCGGACCATTCTGGAATACGCGCTGGTTAATTGTTGTAGACGCTTTCAGCAAGTTTCCTTTTGTGATTGCCATGAACTCAACGACGGCGTCTAGTACAATCAGTGCCTTAACATCAGTGTTTTGCATCGAAGGCTTGCCTGAAACTATCGTCAGTGACAATGGACCTCAGTTTGTTAGTGCGGAATTTCAACAGTTTTGTCGGGTGAATGGCATTCAGCATATCACCACCGCGCCTTTTCACCCTCAGTCCAATGGTGAAGCAGAACGTTTCGTTCGAACATTCAAGTCTCACATGGAGAAGATGAAAGGTCAGCACTCCAGGCAGCAAGCTCTTCAAATTTTCCTGTCTACGTATCGGTGCATGCCACGTGACGGCCCGTCTCCTGCCGAGCTGCTACACGGCCGCCGTCACCGCACTCTCCTTCACCTGCTGCAGCCTCCCACGCACCGAGTCGGTTCGTATGGCGCTACGCGTTTTCAGGTTTCTACGCCGGTGCTGTACAGGGTGTTTGCTGGAAACAAGAAGACATGGCTGCCGGGCACCATTCAGCGCGTGCTCGGTAGAAATATGTTTGTTGTTCGTTCTTCCACAGGGTCGGAGCTGCGGCGCCACGCAAACCAATTGCGCCTGCACAGGCCGCGCGATCCTGTCTCCGGTTTCTTGATTCCAGACCCAGTTCACCGCCAGGGAGCACAGCCACATCGTTCGTCCCCGGACTACGAGATCCCTATGGACGTCGACGTACATCCGACGCAGTCGTCGCCGCCGCTGTCGCCGCCGCAGACGACAGCGTCACCGAGAGGGACTCCGGGACCGTGCGGGCCCCCCCAGCTTGGGCCACGCACCTCAGAAGAAGATGACCTGCTCCCTCTGGGCGGGGGCGGGCGCCCTTCCCCAGGTTTCGGCGGGTTCCCTGGAGGATCGCAAGGCGGATGCCGGGGCGCGGACGGCATCTCGATCCCGGCCTCAGCTACGACGCCGTCCCACCAGTAACGCCCCCGCTCAGGCCCTCCTCCCAGTGCCGTCGCCGTGGCCCTCAGCCCTACGCCACGACGGCGCGGCGGTTTGGGGGGGAGGGGTGTGGTGTCGCACAAGTACAAAGTGCGCGCCACCTACTTTCGCCGCGCGCCGCCATGCATGCACGGCGCGGCGTTCTTCCGACGACAGCCACGAGCGCCCTCTGGTACAACGCCGCTCGTGGCCACCACTGAAGGACATCGGCCACTTCGCACTTCGCACTTCGGACTGACATAGCAACGAGTTAGGACCTTCGTAATCCGATAGGCACGAGTGAAGACTTTGCTATTGTACAGGCACTAGGCAGGCCTCTAACAACTACGTATCAACATTCTGCAGTACTATGTAAAAGTTAAGTATTGTTACATTCTGTGCAATATATCTCTTTCTAATTTACTCGAGTGTTTATAGTTTCTGGCTGCTCCCCTCCGTACCTGCACCAGTGTGTCGGTCTCGTTCCACTCGGCCACCGACACCTACGACGAGGCTGGGACACAAAAGCGGCGACGAAGTTGGGACACAAAAGAAAACATTCATGTAGACTGGAAAACAGCAAATCTACGCTCTATATTTAAGAAGCATGATCCCTTCGTGTGTGACAACTGCATAGGAATTGCTTTATTGGGTGTCACACACTCTTATCAGTATGCCTATTAAAGAGGTTGATTCCTGTAACAGAAGAATTAATTTGAGAATACGAATGTGGTTTTTGCAGGAACATATCGACATTAGATGACTTATTTACTTGAAGACAAGTAACTGAGAAGGCATGGGAGTTCAACGTAGATGTTCACATATTATTCATAGATTTTAAAAATGCCTATAATTGCACATACAGACACCCCTAAAAATAAAAATAAAAAAATTAGAAATGCCCTCAAAATTAAGCCGTTTAGTCGAAAATGTGTATAGACGAAACTGCATGTCGTATAATGACGCCAGTAGGAAAAAACTGAAAATTTTAAGGTATACAATGTACTGAGACAAGAGGATGCCATTTCACCTACATTATTTAAAATTTTCCTAAAGAATATTGATAGAGAATTCACCAAAACCAATCAGCAAGGGATCGAACAACAGAACGGGAACATTACTAGATTTCCTTACGCAGATTATGTATCGTTAATATAGATATTTGATTAGCTTACGGGACTTAATTTCGGGGTCACCAGTCCTTAAACTTACAAAGTACTTATAAACAAACCTATACTAAGGACAGCACAAATGTCCATGCCCGAGGGAGGAATGTTAACACCGACGGGGAACAGCTCTGCACATCGGAGCATAGCGCCACAATGCGCTCGGCCACTCCGCCACGACTAGCATTAATAAGCAGATCCAAAACAGAATTAATCAGAATGTTGCAAAATTGTTACAAAATTGCCTATAGAATAGGATTACATGTTAATTATAGAAAGACAGAATACCTGGAAATAAGTAAGAAAATGAGAAAAAACCGCGTTTGACTGCACATGAATTCACTTTTAACTACTTAGGGAGTCTTTTCAGTAAAAATAATTCAACAGATTTGGAAATATGGTGCCCGTTTAGCAACATCGAACAGGACGCTTTTCCGTTTGCACAAACTTCTAAGGATCAAATCACTTACAAGGGACACCTTTGACCTCGTACTCGAAACCGCAAGATACCATGCTTGCAATAACAGGCTATCTTAAACAGGTCAGTGTTGTTCGTGATTTCCATGCAAAACGATTCATTGTGTCTTATGTAACATTTTAATGAGAGAAACAAAGTAACAATATATCAATACCGTAAGAAGAAATTTATATGTAATTTAATGGCGTCAATGTATCATATACATATTCAATCAGTTGTCCCGAAACTCAATGCTTGAATTACTTATAATAGGGCGAAACACACATACAAAGCAATATATATCCGTGCACATAATTGTATTACAAATAAATAAAGATAGGAGAAAATTGCACCAGGTGAAAAGGTTGTAAATGAAGATAAAAAGCACTTAAAATAGAAATATTTTTAGTTAGCGTTGTACATTTTTGGAGTGTCCTTTCCTTGTTGCACAATATATAAATCTGATATAATTAAAATAAGGAGAGATGCATTTCATAATTTAGAAAGACCATTTATTTCTGTTAGAAAGAAGACGACAACACTTGTATGAATGTGCTAACCAAGTTAAATTCTGATTGGTTCCACATGGTGCAACTTATCCCCCGTTACAGATTTCGAGACAGGTTCCGCACGCTACAACTAGAACGTATTTTATAGTAGTTCAGATAGGTCTTGAATTGCGTACTGCGTAGCTTATGTTTTTTTATCTTGTTTTCCTGTAAGTCACAAGTTCCTAAAATCTGACGATTATGCTAGACTGTGCATATCAGTTTACCAAATTATGTGAACATCAACTGAAAATGAATTATTACTTTTTTGCTATAGGCATTTTATCACAGAAGCGAACAATATATCTGAATTTTTCAGTGGTTTAAAATTCTGTTGGAAATGTAGTCATGATGTTAAAATAATAATAAAATCTGCCATCATCAGAGAGAAGGCTGCAGACGAGATGTTGTCTTTTCACCATGTACTGACAAGGTCGATTTTAGAGTGCATAGTCATATTCGTAGTCGATGCTAATTATTCCAGAAATATGAGATCAGTTTACTGTTTTAGAGTCCAGATTGCCATATTTACAGTTATTATGAAATTTCTTAGTATAGCGAATTAGAAGCTGTGAATGTTCAAAAGAAGAATCTTTTAATAATTTATCTTTATGATTCCTACAGTTCATCTCTAAATATGTATTTTATGATTTTGTTGAATATTTTAGCGAAATGATGCTTGGTAAGTCTGCGAGTTTCTTTAGAGTCAGTCAAAAAAATTTTCGAAAACTCGAGTGATTAAGAATTATCGTACACACTACTAGTCAAGCAAAACTCGGTAGATTGGCCAACAAACGGTAAATTTTTGATTGCGCGATTTCTAAAGTTCCTACTGATGAGCTACATGTTAAAGTCATTTAGCACTATGATGATCTTGCTTATTTCTAATGCTTCATTGTATTATAAATTAAGAGTACTTATTTGTTACTAATCATATCAACCATAAACAAAACTTTTATCCATAACTACTATTATGCTTACTTAACCAGCTATGTAAAACACATTCTTGCTCCCATCCCGCGTCTTCTAAAAAAAAGTTAATTCATGTTTTTGTCTGGTTGGTTGAGTAGTATGTGGCGAGGGAGGGGAGGAGGTATAAGGTGGCGTGAGGTGGGAGGTGACAATTCAACCCTATCGATATACTTGTCGATTGCATAGCCTGCAGTGCATCGTGTAGCAGCTACACCGGCAACAGCATTGAACGGCTTCAGATATACTTCGTTACTGGGGAAGATTTCTGCGTTCGCGGCTACCAGTGTATAAGGCTATAGGTGATATTGAAATTACTGCATCGTCAGGTGTTGGAGCTCAAGTGATCCTTCAGGGTCCATCTATGTTTTATGGAGCTGTTTTGTTGCTATAAGTAATAACATTCACCCAATCATGGCAACGGATGGGTAACAGTTGCTATAGCACGGTACAGGGGTAGTACTGTTAAAGTAGTTTCTGGATTGGAGAGCTTTAATTGCCGAGATGTTATTGCTTACCGAACGTATCAAGTAGCTGAACTGTACAATCGTGACGTTGGGATTTCTTATTTTATGTGTAACATGCCTTTTTCCTTGAGGACGAGGGATCATCGCAAAATTATTGAACAAGAGGGTGTTTGTGTATGGGTAAAGGGATCCGGCCATTGTTATGAAATAAAAGTTGTTGGTGATGTTGTGAATTATTATAAAAGTTAAACAAGGTATGTGTCCTTAACCTTTTCCTTTTACATTACTCAGTTCGAGAAAATGGTCCATGGGTGTGTATTAAATGTCGATAGCCTTCCTCATGTTTCGCTTCCTACAAAATTTCACATTCTGTTCGTATGGTGCTTCTGTTTCTTGTCATATTTACAAGAGTTTCTTGTTTGTATTAACATAAAATAATTTCAACGGTGAGCAGGAATTGAAAGCTCAGTGGAAGGGATTTTAGAGATTCTTGAAGGCAGTGATTTACCTGATATTGATGAACATGAAAAGGATTGTCAAATGACGAACTTTCTCCGACAGTGGAATAACTTGAAGAGGAAGATTTAGATGAAGTTGATGACAACAGTCAACATAAATTTTAGACACTTCCTAATGAAATTTTGGAAGAAAAAACTTCCAGCTGCAGTCTTGGAATATAGGATTAAGGAGGAATTTTTAAGAAACAAATTTCACTACAAATTCTGACTCGTAAAAAATTCATTTCTATGCGTTTTGTTTCGCTCAATAATAAGTAACAAGTATCAGTTGTTAAATCCTACTACCTATTTTGGGGCTCGCTTTAGTAAGGACACTGCTTACAAGGGTAGAAACTACATACTTGTATGCAGTCCAGAATAATACACATTATTTTGCTCCGAAAAGTATAGATTAAATCGAATGGAACACTGGGACTCACTTTTAATTAGTAACCCGAATTATTAACTACTACGACTTTATTTTGTTTACATAGCAATACCGGGCATATTTGGCAAATTGAGTGAAAACTCTGTATTTTCTAGGCAATGATATAAGACACAGACCTTCAAGTGAAGCTATATTGGTAGGTATATGTGTTTTCAAAGCGCAGAAACGAACCTCGTACAGGATATGAAATATGCTTCTGTGATGTTTAATTGACAGGATTTTTCTTCAAAATCCAAAGCTCCGGGCTGTAAAGCTACAATGATGTAAAGTGAACCAAATGCAAGCTCCATCGCCACCTAGCAAGACGGAACAACGTATTTCTACATTACCATAGAAGTACTTTGTGTATGAAAATATGCATAAGTTGTGTATTCTCACTTCAAAGTAACATTAGAAATCTATATATTCATGAATTCGAAACAAGGACAGCATTCAGCATGCGTAATTTTGAAGCAGATATCCCTGGAGCAATAACGCAACTTAAATCACGTAACAAAAGCAAGTGACCTATTCCCGATGGTATACCAATTAGGTTCCTCTCAGAAACTATTAATTGCAATGTCCACATAGCTAAATAATGTTTACAACCGGTCGCTCAGTGAGAGAACCGTCCCTAAAGACTGGAAAGTTGCACAGCTCACTCTAATAGGAGTGACCGGAAAATTACAGGTCTATATCACTGACTTCGGTTTGCGGCAGGATTTTAGAATATTTGCTTTCCTCAAACATTATGAACTACCTCAAATAGAATGGCCAATTTGCTCATAGTCAACACGGATTCAGAAAATATCGTCAACTTGCTCTTAAATCACATAATATATAACGAGTGCTATCGACAATCGATCTCAAATCGATACCTCATTTCTGGACTTCCGGAAGGTTTTCGACACAGTACGTCACAAACGCCTCCCAATTAAATTGGATGCTTATAAAATATCATCACAGTTGTGCGATTGGATTCGAGATTTTCTGACAGGAAGGACATAGTACGTTATAACTAACGGAAAGAAATAGAGTGTAACAGATGTTCATTAATTTTTATAAACCATTGGGAAGACAATGTAAGTAGCTCTCTTCGACTGTTCGCGGATGATGTCATTTATCGGGTAGCATGGAGCAAACATGGGAAATTGATAATTTGAAATAATCCTTAAGAGCACTAAACGAAGTCCGTAAAACTTCATTTACACCATAAATCAGTCAAATAGAAAGGCCGTGAATTGAATTAAATACCTAGGAATAACAATTACGAACAACTTAAATTGGAAAGAGCACATAGAAAATATTGTAGGGAAGGCGAACCAGAGACTATGTTTCACTGGAAGAACACTTAGAAGATGCAACAGTTCTGCTAAAGAAATTGCCTACACTACACTTGTGCGTCTATTTTGGAGTATTTCTGCGTTTTGTGGGATCCCCATCAAATGGGACTGGCGGACGATTTATTCAAAGTTCAAAGAACGGTAGCTGGTTTTTTACTATCGCGAAATAGGGGGTGAGTGTCACGGATGCACGAGTTGGGTTGGATATAGGTAAAACGAAGGTGTTATTCGTTGCCGCGAGAGCTATTTCCGAAATTTCTTTTACACACTTTCACCACCGATTGCGAACGTATTTTGTTAGCACCCACATACATAGGGAAATATGATCATCGAATTAAATAAGAGAAATCTGGTCTAAAACGGAAAGAGTTACGTGTTCCTATTCTAGGAAGCGCTAGTAGAAAATTGAATGGGAGAGAAATGTAATAAAAGCGGTTAGATGAACCTTCTGCCATGCAATAAAAAGTGATTTGCAAAGCATAAGGAAGGTTCAAATGTTTGCAATCCTATGGGCCCAAACTACGTTGCAGCCCCCAGTCTTACAAACAACTTCAACTAAGTTAAATTAACCTACGGACAACATACACATCCATGCCCGAGCGACGATTCGAACCTCCAAGCCGGAGTCCGCGCGTTGCGAAACGTAGCGCCCCAGACTACTTGGGTACATAAGGAAAGGCAAACCTAGGTTTTTAGCATTTGTAGATTTGGAGAAAGCTTTCGACAATGGAGCCCCTTAGGCAGATAGCGTCCAGATCTGGAAGGAATTCCAACGTGCACTCGGTGTGTTTGCCGGGGGCCCTCATTCGAGATGTGGAGGCGGCCTTGCCGGCGGCTATCGAGGGTGCGGGGTGCAGTCGACTGCAAGTCGTAGCTCACGTCGGCACCAATGACGCTTGTCGCTTGGGTTCTGAGGACATCCTCAGGTCCTACGAGCGGCTGGCGGAATTGGTGAAGGCTGCTGCCTTCGCACGCGGGGTGCAAGCAGAGCTGTCGTTTTGCAGCATTGTTCCCAGGGTTGATCGGGGTCCTTTGGTTTGGAGCCGAGTGGAGGGTCTGAACCAGAGGCTTCGCCGACTCTGTGACAGTCATTGCTGCAGATTTCTGGATCTGCGTTATCGGGTGGGGAATTGTAGGGTGCCCCTAGATAGATCAGGGGTGCACTACACTAAGGAAGCGGCTACTCGGGTAGCAGAGTACTTGTGGAGTGCACATGGGGGTTTTTTAGGCTAGACGCTAACTCTGATGAGCACTCGCCTGTCAGCATTCAAACAGCGAATTCAGGCCACGTTCGGAACAAAAATTCGAACATAAAAATATTAGCCGCGAACTTACAAAGTATTAGAAACAAAGTTCCCGAATTTGCAGCGCTGCATGGAAGTTATTGCGCTCAGATAGTTTTAGGCACCGAAAGCTGGCTAAATGATGATGTGGCAAGTTCAGAAATATTTAGCGAAGCGTGGAATGTATATCGGAAAGATAGATCTGATACAACTGGAGGAGGAGTGTTCATCGCTGTGGACAAAGATATTGTTTCTACTGAGATCGAGGTTGAAAGTAACTGTGAAGTTATCTGGGCACGCATAACAGGTCTAAAATAAGTAAAGTTAATAGTTGGGTGTTTTTACCGGCCCCCCAGTGCTGCTGTAGCAGTTTTAGAATCATTCAAGGAAAGTCTACACCAGGTAGTGCGTAGGTATCCGGGCCATGCAATATTAGTCGGAGGTGACTTCAACCTTAAGAGTATAGATTGGGACCTCGCTAGTTACATTTCAGGCGGTACAGACAAGCAGTCTTGCGAGCTACTTTTGAACACATTCTCCGAAAACTGTCTTGAGCAGTTAAACCGGCAACCCACGCGCAATGGAAATATTCTAGACCTTATAGCCACAAACAGGCCTGACCTTATTAACGATGTCTGTGAAGAGACAGGAATTAGTGATCATGATATCGTCATAGCGTCGATGGTCACCAAAGTTCATAAACCAGTCAAGAAGGCTAGGAGCGTGTTTTTGTTGGGAAAAGCCGACAAGCAAAGGTTACGATCGCACTTAGAAACTGAATGGGCATCGTTTAATTCTGCGACTATGGATGTAGAGGAATTGTGGACTAAATTTAAATGCATTGTTAATGAAGGGTTAGAGAAATATGTGCCAGTAAAGACGATTAAGGATGGAAAAGATCCACCGTGGTATAATAATAATGTTAGAAAGCTGCTGAGAAAGCAAAGGCTGTTGCACTCTCGATTCAAAAAAGAACACGCAAATGATGACAGGCAAAAGTTAGTAGAGATTCGTGCGTCTATAAAAAGATCGATGCGTGAAGCATACAATAATTATCACAGCCATACCTTAGCAAAAGATCTTTCCGAGAACCCGGAAAAATTCTGGTCCTACGTAAAATCGATAAGCGGGTCAAAGCCCACTGTCCAGTCACTAGTTGATCATTCCGGGGCAGTAATAGAAGAAAGCAAACGGAAAGCTGAAGTTCTAAATTTAACCTTAAGAAATCTTTCACGCAGGAGGACCGCACAAATATACCATCATTTGATCAACGTACTAATTCCGAAATGGGGGACATAGCAATAGGTATTTCCGGTGTAGAGAAGCAGCTGAGAGAGCTAAATACGAAAAAGTCTGCTGGTCCGGATGGAATACCAGTTCGGTTTTACAAAGACTATTCTGCGGCATTGGCCCCCTACTTAGCTTGCATTTACAGCGAATCTCTAATTCAGCGCAAAGTTCCTAGTGATTGGAAAAAAGCGCAGGTGACTCCCGTGTATAAGAAAGGAAAGAGAACTGACCCATACAATTACAGGCCAATATCGTTGACATCGGTTTCATGTAGAATTTTGGAGCATATTCTCAGTTCGAATATAGTAAATTTCCTTGAAACGGAAAAGCTTCTTTCCATGAATCAGCACGGGTTTAGGAAACATCGTTCATGTGAAACTCAGCTTGCCCTATTCTCACATGACATCTTGCGAGCCATGGACGAAGGGCAACAGGCGGATTGTGTTTTTCTCGACTTCAAAAAGGCGTTCGACGCAGTGCCACACTGCAGACTGCTAACGAAGATACGAGCTTATGGAATAGGTTCACAGATTTGTGACTGGCTGGAAGACTTCCTAAGTAATAGAACGCAGTACGTTGTTCTCGACGGCGAGTGTTCATCAGAGACGAGTGTATCGTCAGGCGTGCCCCAGGGGAGTGTGATAGGACCGCTATTATTTTCTATCTACATAAATGATCTGATGGACAGAGTAAGTTGTAATTTGCGGCTGTTTGCTGATGATGCTGTGGTGTATGGGAGGGTGTCGTCTGTAACTGACTGTAATAGCATACAGGTTGACTTAGACAAAATTTCTAGCTGGTGCGAAGAATGGCAGCTAGCTCTCAATGTAGAAAAATGTAAGGTGATGCGCATGAGTAGAAAAAACAATCCTATAATGTTCGAATACAGCATCAGTAGTGAGCTTCTTGATGCGGTCGCGTCGTTCAAATATCTAGGCGTAACATTGCAGAGCGATATGAAATGGAACGAGCATGTAAGGACAGTTGTGAGTAAGGCAGACAGCCGACTTCGGTTTATTGGGAGAATTTTGGGAAGATGTACTTCACCTGTAAAGGAGACCGCGTATAAAACGCTTGTACGACCACGTCTTGAGTATTGCTCAAGTGTTTGGGACCCGCAGCAGATCGGTTTGAAGGAAGACATAGAGGCGGTTCAGAGGCGAGCAGCTAGATTTGTTACCGGTAGGTTCGACCAATGCGCGAGTGTCACGGAAATGCTCCGGCAACTCAATTGGGGATCGCCGGAAGAAAGACGACGTTCTTTTCGTGAATTTCTGTTAAGTAAATTTAGAGGGCCGGAATTTGAAGCTGAGTGTAGTACGATCTTGCTGCCGCCTACTTACATTTCGCGTAAAGATCACAAAGACAAGATAAGAGAAATTAGGGCTCGTACGGAGGCATATAGGCATTCTTTTTTTCCTCGTTCAATTTGGGAGTGGAATAGGAATGGAAATGCCTAGTAGTGGTACAGTGTACCCTCCGCCACGCACCTTACGGTGAATTGCGGAGTATGTATGTAGATGTAGATGTAGAATGTCGACTAGAATACACTCTTTCAAATTCTGAAAGTAGCGTGGGTAAAATATAGGGAACGAAGAGTTATAGTCAACCTATAGAATAACAAGACAGCTGATATTAGAGTCGAAGGGCAAGAAAGGGAAGCAGATGTTGGGAAGGGAGTAACACCGGGTTGTAGCTTTTCCCCAATGTTGTTCAATCTACACATTCAGAAAGCAGTGAAGGAATGCAAGGAGAAATTAGGAGAGGGAATTAAAGTTTAGGCAGAAGAAATAAAAAGTTTTCGGTTTGCCGATGACTTATAATTTTGTCAGAGACTGCAGAGGATCTGGAAGAGCAATTGAATGGAATGGATAGTCTTGAAAGAAAGATATAAGAAGAATATTAATCAGAGTAAAACGAGGATAATGGAATGTAATGTCAGAAAATCAGGTGATGCTGAAGAAATCAGATTAGGTAATGAGACAATAAAAGTAGTAGAAGAGTTTTGTTATTAGGGTAGAAAAGATGGCCGAAGTAAAGAGGATATAAAATATAGAATGTTTATGGGAAGAAAAGCATTTCTAAGGAAGGGAGACTTGTTCACGTCCAGTATTAATTTAAATGTTAGGCAGTCCTTCCTAAAAGCATTTGTCTGGAGTATAGCGTTGTATGGGAGGACGACAAGGAGCTCAGACAAAATGATGATAGAAGCTTTGGAAATATGTTGCTACAGAAGAGTGATGAAAATTAAATGGGTAGATCACGTAACTAATGAGGAGGTGCTTAACTGAATCGGGGAGAAAAGGAGTTTCTGGCATATCCCGACTACGAGAAGAGATAGGTTGGTGGGAGACATTCTGAGACATCAAGGAATCATCAAGTTAGCATTAGAAGGAAGTGTGTGGGGTACAAATCGTAGGGAGAGACCGAGGGACGAATACAGTAAGCAGATTCAGAAGGATGTCGGTTGCCGAAAGTATCATCAGATGAAGAGATTTGCATAGGAAAGGGTGGCGTTGAGAGCTGCATCCAAACAGTCTGCGGACTGAAGACCTCAACAACAACATCAACAATAGGTAGATTTAGATGGACATCTAGAAATAATATAACGACTCTAAAAATTATAGGATATTACACTTTCAGTCCCTGAGTCCTCTGCAGTAGGTGGTCCCTTACTTTGATTCGGATACTCTACTTTCTATTTTTCTCGCGTGAAACAATTACGAAATATCAATCGTGTTGGAATACTAAAATTAAAACAGAAAAGGCTTGAGATATGGAAAAGAGTTTAAGACTGGCTTAAAACGCCGCATCGGGGTTCAGACTACCCAAATACGACACTGCTTGTATGTTCCGGAAATTAATTCTTTTTCCGTTTATAGTCAATTTCAGGTGTAATAAGTTTGTTCAGCAGAGTGTAAGAAAGCCATGTGCTAGCGAAATATCAGACAAATGGCAGTACCGAGATATAGCGTGTGCTTGGTTTGGCTCAGAGGGGTCGGATGGGAGATGGATTTTACAGCAGGCCGGACATACGGCCGTAAAAGCGGCCTGCGGGATTTTCATAAAAAAATAGCGAGCGCCAGAGCGGAAAGCCGCCTCTGTGTAGTTTGACTACCCCGTACAACGGCAGCTTCTGCACCGCTAGGGGAAGTACAGGTACCTCTGAATACTTTCATGTTACGTAGCAGCACAAATCCAATATCGCTAATACATTCCTGGCGCCTATGCCGTGGTTTTGTAGAGCTAATATATAAAGCAGGGTGTCCGTATGCTTGTACGTGCTGCATACAAATCCACAGTTTTGTTCGAATCTTTATGAAATTTTGTACACGTAAGCTTCAATCCATGGGGACGGTCGCCGTAAGTTTAAGAGATATGAGATATGACGTCATAAACAATGAGATGCGCGAAAAACTGCTGCATTTTGCGACAATGCTGCTCATTTTCCCCTGAACCATCGGACTGATTTCAAGCAAATTCGGTACACACATTCCTTACCGTGAGATAACAAATGCTGCAAGGTCAAGAATCACATACCGCACATGGTTCAAAAGATATTACGTCATAACCAGTAGAAATCGCAAAAAATGCCATATAATGCGGCGAGACTTGCAAAATACACATACGATACATCGTTCAGAGGATATGACGTCGTGAACAATAAGAATCGCAAAAAAATTCCACATAATGCGGCGAGATTTTAAAATAAGCTATACGAAAATGACAGTACTTAGCGACTTCCAACAAAATTTAAACATAATTTCAAACCTTTATTGAACTTTTTCTCGCTGGCAACCATAGTAAAATGATGAAAGGAAAAAAATTTCTCGCTTACTACTTTTCCGCTGTGTATGGAGTAAAACTACGGCTCTCGGTATGACGTTATAATTTATAACTTGAACACTACAAATTGTAGCGACAGGAAATTTTACAGACAATATACACATATATAGTTCAATGTAGCTTCTAAATTGTAGTACAATCCTACACGTAGTCCATGAGATATTAGTACGTAAACAGTAACGTTCATGGAAAATTGCTCCATCCGGTTGGAAGCGAAAGCAGTTTACTTCCATAGAGCTACAAGGAAAGGAACAGAATGAAACAGAGTACACCCAACGAATACCCATTATATCCCACAAATCTACCCTCAAGAGACTGCAGTTTCCATTGGAACTTGCATTTTCTACTACGATTAATAAATTACAGGGCAATCTATTACATACTTCGGAATGGATTTAGCATCTTAATGTCAGGGGCGGGCTCACCAAAGAATTTATTCAGAGCCTGGATGATATACATATGTCGTGTGTTTGTGTGTGTGTGTGTGTGTGTGTGTGTGTGTGTGTGTGTGTGTGTTATATAGAGGGGAAAAGGTTACTGCATTAGGAAAAAGGAAATCATAAAAGTTTTTACTTCAAAATTTTCAGTGTTTGTTAACGTTATGGGACTTAACTGCGGGGTCATGAGTCTCTAAACTTATACACAACTTATGAACCACCTTATACCAAAGACGGCACAAGCATCCATTCCCGAGGTGGGTGAGGGGGGATTCGAACCTCGACGGGGAACAGCCTCGCGCATCGGAACATAGCGCCTAAATGCGCTCGGCCACTCCGCCGCGGCTTCAAAATTTCACAAGAAATATATAAATATAGAAAACGTTCTTGGTTGATTTACTGTAAACTTTTACATATTACTCTAATGAAGAAAACAAAAAATTAACGGAAGCCAGATGCTAAGAAATAAATTGTGTTGTGCTAAACTGACTAATTCATATCATGACAATAAATTACAGTGCAAATATTCGTCTTGAAGATAGTGAAAACGGTATGTGTTTTTAAGTAAATATGGTGTCTTTTCTCCACCTGTGATGGATGTGGAAAATGTACTTAAACCATACTAAATATTAAAAATGCTAAAACTATTTGTTTATGAAACATTTTCATTTATTTATAATTTTCAGAGTCAATTTATTTCTTGACGAAATTCAAGTATACCGAAATGATAAAATTACTTACTTTATAATTTAAAATGAAATCGAAGAATAAATGGTATCAATAAACCTTTGGTTTGAAATTGGTGTATATCCGGTAAGTCAGAATCGGAAGCCTGGAACCTGATTTTTATAATATGTACTCTCCATCTACACCTACTGCAGTTTCACATGCAGCCTGGCAGATATTTAACAACGGGTTTTCAGCTAGTTTGTTAATAAAACACAACGTTTCGTCCACATCTGCGGAGAACGTTATCAAGGGTGTTGGTGGCTTTTGGCCCACTTAAGGTTACGGTACGAACACTAAAAGTGGGCCTTTGCGATCGTTTTTTGACAGCTCGAAATATAAATGAAAATAACGGATTAATCATGCATATGACACGAAAGTTGAATAACCGATTTTGTAGAGGAGAAAATTCTCAACAACTTTGCTCTCTTATGGCGATTTTGGGAGGTCTGTCTGTCTGTCTGTCCGTAACGTGTTCCCTGTTTTTAAGACGAACCGTTCAACCGATCGGCACCAAATTTTACAGACGTTATTGTAGATTTCCAGAGACCTCCGTTTTTCAAATTTTTCGGACAAAAAATACGGTAGTAATACCAAAATAGGCCATTTGTAATACAATTGTTATTGCAAACGAACCGTTCATCTGACACCAAAATTGAATCACCTAATTGATAGAAAGGAAAATTCTCTACAACTTCCCTCTTTCTGTTTTTTTTCCGTTATTGCAGAGATATTTGCAAAAATAACGGCGATTTGACGATGTCTGTCTGTCTGTAAGGTCTTCCCACTTTTTACGTCGAACCGTTCAACAGATCGACACCAAATATTACAGACATAATTGTTGGGTATCAGAGACCAGAACCTCGCTTTGTAAAACGTTTCGGACAAGAAATACGTTAGTAATACCAAAAATAGCCGTTTTGATGTAATTTTAATTGCAAATAAACCGTTCATCTGACGCGAAAATTGAATAAACGAATTTGTAGAGGAGAAAATTCTCTACAACTTTGTTCCCTCATATTTTGTTCATATTTCGTATCGTTTGAGAGATATTTGCAAAAATAACGGAGTTTCGACACCCTCCATTAAATTAACGAAAACCAGCCGCTCGCAGGTGTCACGTGACATTCCTCGCCCAGAACTCACTCTGGCATAAGCCATCTTGCGTTGCGTATTTGTTGATTTTCTTATTTTAACTTACACGTTGTCATTTTAAAGCAATGGCGCACTGAATAATTAACAAAAACACGTCGTTCTTCGTACGATAAATGATAATCTTGTGTCTACAAATGCCATATTAGCATCAGTTAACAACGGCCTTCAATAGTATGTGATTAAAGAACGCACCTTGAAAGTGTTGGGCGTAGTGTAATGAGCAATGCGTTGGATTGTAACACTAAAGGTCAGTGGTTCAAAACTTGCCTCTACCTAATGTTTTTTCCTAAAATGGTTTCAGACACTCTTATTTTTTTTTTTTTTTCATTGCTTACATTATTATTTTGATCCAAAATGTTTGCAAAAACTTATAAAACTACAAATCTTAAGTGGGCCGTAAAACACGTCAGTGCGAATTTTAATTTTTATTTATTTATTTATTTTTTTGAACGTACGTTACATACCCTGGCTCGTTACCGACTGCAGCCGAATTCCGTTGACGGGTGCGCGCGCAGAGGTTCGGTGACGTCAGGTGTTTTTGATAGGTGCGGTCAATTCGCCGTTGCCCATTTTCATTGGCCGTTTTTAGTAAAGTCACAGCCTAACATAGTAGTCGCGACGCTTGTTGGTGAAATCTGTGTTACCATCTGACAGCTGGGACGACACTAGCGCTCCAAGCGGCGAATAATCTTTTACTTTCCGACCCTTGTCTACGTCATTTCAGTCATGATTGTTTTATTTTAGACTCGACGGCGTTTGTCTAATATCAGACGAACAGAATGAAACACCAATTGGAGGTAAACAGATGGAATGAAATGACGAAAGCTAGAACCCACTCACGCAGATATACATGCCGATCCTAATAGTTTTGTAGCTTACACCATCGAAACAAAAATAAAGGTACATCAACACACACAAACAGTTTGAAGCACAAAAAACATGGAATTGCTACTCTAAAGTTGGCGGATATGACACTTCTGTGTTTAACTTTTACGGCTCCTATTGATCTTTTCTAATGTGAAAAAGATTTGTCATTCTTATATTCAAGTTTATATAACTTCGAGAGGAATCGTAAAGTCAACATTATGAGAATATTACATACCAGTCTGGATCCTAAGAAATCTGAAAAAAAAAACACAAAGTTGTGTCTTTTTCTGGATATTGCTGCATTTCATTGCGTTACAAGCGTTCCCGGTTGCAAAAGACATCACGTAAACAAATAAAAGGTGCCAATAACAGAACTTCATTGCTCGAGATAACACCAACTCAGTAGTGTCTATTTCCAGCCGTTCATCTCGCTGAATTTCCAGACTTAATTAAGTTTCACGCAATTTTCCACTCTACTGAAAGAAGAAACGCTAGAAACGGTACTAGTTACGGAAGCAACATACGAGGGAAACGTGTATGGTATTTTATCCTCTACAAATACGGCTAAGGTGAACGGTTCAACGTCATTTGCAATTAATTTTCCTGTCGTCAAAAGGCCATCACAAACGGCTTATTTTTAGTGTTAATAACCTCTTTTTTTGTCCGGAACAATTTTGAAGGGAAGGTTCTGGTCGTCGGTGGCCAACAATTACGTCTGTAAAATTGGGTACTGATTGGTTGACGGGCGCGACCTAAAAGGTGGGAACGTTGTCAAATCGCCGTTATTTTGGCAAATATCTCTGAAAATATGCGAGATAACTATGCGAGATATCAGAATAACATGATAGTTTTAGAGAATTTTTTCCTCTACAAATTCGTTTATCAAATTTTCGTGACAGGTGAACGGGTAAGACGGTATGTTCAATTAAATTTTGAGCTGACATAAGGCGATCGGAAATGCCCTCTTTTTGTATTGCTACCATAACCTAAAATGGACCAACATACATATACACAACGATTTTGTAGCCATCTATACGAATTATGAAACAAAGTCCTTCCGCAGCATCTATCTCTATGTCCTCGATAAACTAAAAAACTATTCAACAGTTTTCGTAAGGCTTTCACCAATGGGTGGCGTACTTCATGAAACAAGAATAAATGAGTGCGTGTGGCGAGCAAATATACAAGAAATAGAGCAATAAATACATTTAGGAAGAACTATATGTTCTGTGAGTTACAAACTTTAGCCTACAAGTGAAAATACGTCTACTGTTTCATAATACGACATCCCCGTGTTTCATCATTCAGACTTGATGACGGTTAAGACATGCTATCGTGTAATAGTACATAAATATTTTGTGATACTCAATGAAAATTATTAACTGCTGGAATCTACTCGCTTCGCAAGATATTGGATGAGAGCTTTGTCGATTATATCTGAATATTCAAGTGTTTGTGAAGGTTAAGGGACTTAACTGCGGGGCCATCGGCCTCTAAACTTACACAACTACTTATGAACTACCTTATACTAAAGACAGCACAAACATCTAAGCCAGAGGGGGAGATTCGAGCCACCGACGCGGACCGGCCTCACGCATCGCAGCACTACGCCTCAATGCGCTCGGCCGCTCCGCCGCGGCCTATATGTAAAGACTACTCATTTGCTTACTTCTATTATTACGTCTATGTTATTGATTTACTCCTCCATCAAGGCGACGCGGGATTGGCCGTGTGGTCTTGAGTGTCACGTTATTGATTTCGCAGCCACTCACGTCGGAGGTTCGAGTTCTCCCTCGGGCATGGGTGAGTGTGTGTTGACGTTAGGTTAGTTTAACTTAGTTCAAGTGTTAAATATAAGGAGAGGACATGAATTAGAGTTTTTACGGTGGCCGGGATTCGAACCCGGGCCCTCCTGCTCACTAAAGAGGCTCTTTAGAACGTACAGCTAACACAGCGTTACGGACAAAGCAACATGAAGCAGATCGAGGTCTCCCTCCACACCACATATTTTAGTTTTGCCCCAATGTTCCCTGTGAAATACGTATCAAATTTCCAGCCTCCGATATTGGATTAATGCTTGTCTCAAGGAACTGAATTATTGTTGACATTAAGTGTACACAATTTAAGTCTAGGGACTGATGAGCACAGTAGTTTGGTTCCACAGAAATACCAACATTTGAACCTCTACCAGGGGTGTCGATAAACGTGGAAGGGGATCCAAAACTGGCCCTCTAGGAGACATATCCAATGGCGATTTTCATTTGATTTTAATTAACTTATTTTATTTTGCCTTTGTTTATTTTTTTCCTTTTTAACCATAATGCAACCAGTGTTGAAATTTTAAACGGTGAACAGCCTTGACAGATTAAACGTTTGCTTGTATAGCTTATGGGACTTAATGACTTATGAACTAGCTAACACTAAGGACGGCACGAATATCCATGCCCGAGGGGGAGATTCGAACTCCCGACCGTAGTGGCCGTGCAGACCGTGATTGACGCGCCGCAGTCCCCACGGCCACCGCGGCCGGCCTTGACAGATTACTTAAGAATATTTTGGACACCGACCTGGCCGTAGTGGCCGAGCGGTCTGCGGCGTACCAGTCACGGTCTGCACGGCCGCTACGAGGGCTCGAACCCCCCTCGGACATGAATGTTTGTGCCGTTTTTAGAATTAGCTGGTTCATAAGTAGTTTGTAAGTCTAGGGACTGATGACCCTGCAGTTAAGCCCCATCAGCTCTACAAACATTTGAACTTTTGATACCGACTTGAATTAATTTGAGAACTACTATCATGCCCTCCCCCTCCCCCACCTTCCCACCCACCACAATTCCCACAGAGGGCAACTTAACCCCCTCCTCCCCACTGTAACAATAAATTATCTCAAAAAGAGGATGTCAACAGCAATCATTCGTCGTTGTAATATTAATTTTTATTAAAGTAGATCAAGGTTTCGACCAGTAAGTAGCAATTATTAATGCACCATTTTAAAAGAATTTGCATTCCATGGACTCTTCTGTAAACATTTCAGGTATCTGCGAGGCGCATTGTTCCATTTTAACTGAGGTTTAGAAAAAGAGGAAAAAAGAAGTATTTGTAGAAAGACATAGTGATGGATTAACTGGTCACAACTACTTCTCAAAAGGATTTTCCCTGGCATTTTTCTACTTCTTAACAAAATATAGAATTACAGACGAAAAGAACATGTAATTAATTTTCATTCACAGAAAACGTAATAAAACTTATATTTGGATCATATTGTCGGCATACAGATATACGAGGCAAGTTTACCTGATTGTCACCACCATAGATGCCACGTAAAATAAAAAAAAATAAAATAATAATAATAAAAAAAATCTTCCACATAAAAGTAGGTCCATACATAAATATGACATTTGAGACCACATTACGAATACGTAGAAAGTTTTCTCTAAGGATTCTTTCTTTAAACTCCTGCACAGTTTTAACGTAACAGAGTTTTTCTTTTGATCAGGGATTACGCTGCAATTTCAATACTTCCATGTGAAAAAGTACAGGAGCGCTTTCAACCAATACAGAAAACGGGATCAAAAGGGTCTCTATAAGAAATGTGAAATCGATTTGAAAGCGTTTCAAAAACCTCTTTCAAAACTGTAATGAGCTTTTCAGAATATACATTTTCCTTAATACCAGAATGTTTAGGGAAATGGGGGTGCTGGAAGTTGGAAAAAATATCATGCCATACGCTGAACGAGGCAGGACCGTATCGCAATGCAATGTGAAATACTTTACGAAGATAAAAATTTAATACAGATCAGAAGGCATATGTTCAAATACATTTAATAAGTCTATAAAATTTAACAAAGGCTGAACATACCCGTGATTTCAAACATTCAGAACCTAATTGACTTCACAGTAAATGAGTGGAAACTTTCGAAGGTTTTTCAGAGAAAAGCCCCACGGTGCTCGTAGTAATAATTTATACGCCGTCAATGAAGGTTGTGTATCAACCTATGAGACAAGGGCTCACTGAAGTTTCGGTACATTTTGGAGAGGAATGCAGCATTGGCGTAGCTGGATTTTTGCCAGAGGCCCTTCATGTTGATGTTGTTCTGGAAAACCTGTTGATTTTTTTCCCTGTTTGTTTTCTCTCACTTCCCCTACGCTTCATTTTCTTTTTCTCTTCTTCCAGAATATCAGTATTCACGTAGATACCTCTACATGAGCCTTATAATTCGGAAGTAACTTTCGCCATAAATGTGTAGTTGGCTAAAATGAAAGCGAAATCCCGCTGAACTCAGAGACCTTCGATTAATGTGTAGCGCCGCGGTGGAGAGGCCGAGCGGTCTAAGGCGCCTAGGTGCGGAGAGTGCGGTTACTCGCCGTCGGAGGTTCTAGTCGTCCCTCGTGCATTGGTGTTTGTGTGTGTGTTTGTATGTGTGTGTGTGTGTGTGTGTGTGTGTTATCCTTAGGTTAGTTCAACTTAGTTTAAATAGTTTATGATTTTGTAGACGTCAGGAGCCTCAGTCATTTTTTTTTAAGTGCTGACCACCATTAGACTGAAAGTTTTATTTATTTTCAATACCTGGTTTCGGCCTTAGGCCATTTTCAAGTGCTGTGATAAAAGCTGGCAGATAGTTGACCTAAGGAAACCTATCTGACAAAACCATCTCCGCCCACCAGTTGTAAACGTGGACCTGCCGCGACAGCGGCTGCTGCAATGGCGCCCAATGAAACACAAATTGTTAAGATACCTCCTACATTGCTATATATAGTTTTGTGGCTCCATCTCCGCCCAATCTGACGATGCGCTAACAGCGCGAAACGCGTTATTGGAGAATAAAATATTGCAACAGACCCTGAGCATTTTTTAACTATCTGACAACTTTTTCACAGACATTGAAAATGGCCTAAGGCCGGAACCAGGTAGTGAAAATAAATAAAACTTTCAGTCAAATGGCGGTCAGTTCTTAAAAAAAATTAAATAGTTTGTAAGCCTGGGGACTCATAAACAACGAAGTTAAGACCCATAGATTTGCAAACATTTGAATTGTGTAGCACCTTTCAAAGCCAGAAGCACTTTTACTTTCATTTACGCCAGTTAAATATAGCACTTTCAAACCAATGTGGACAAAATACGATGATCTGCACTTTAGTCTTTGGCCTTAGATTTGAACAAATCATATAAGCCCTGGTTTTAAATTGCCACAATCAGTTTCTGAATGTGCATTAGTTTCATGTACACAAATCTATATGCAAGACTGCGCCATACTTACTCGGATTCAAAAAATTCAAAATTCAAATGTTTGTAAATCTATCAGACCAAACTGCGTGGTCATCAGTCCGTAGCTTACAAACTACTTAAACCTAGATAAACTACCCTACGGACAACACACACATCGATGCCCAGGGAGGACTCGAACCTCCACGGGGAGCAACGCGCGCTCCGCAGCGAGAAGCTGTAGGCCACACGGCTGCCGGCCGCGGTGGCCGAGGTGACTGAGGCGCTCCAGTCACGGTCAGCACGGCCACTACGGTCGGGGGTTCGAATCCCCCCTCGGGCATGGATATTTGTGCCGTCCTAGTTCGTAAGTAGTTCATAAGTACTTTGTAAGTTTAGGGACTGATGACCCCGTAGTTAAGTCCCATAAGCTTAACAAACATTTGAACATTTCGCCACACGGCTACTCCACCGCGGCGAATCGGATTCTTTGCAGTATGTGCATGTAAATTGTGTCAACATAATATTTACGCAGCGTTAACTCTGCCTGCACAGACCGATGACAATACCTTTTTTCCCAGATATTTACTTCAATGCTGCTGCTACTGATTTTTCGAAGCAAGTCTTTCGAAAATAGAAGAAATAGGTGCCTTTAGTATTTTTCAGCTGAAATAGTCGAAAGTATGCGTTAACGCCGAAATAGACAGGTTAATGTGCTATAAAATTACCTTTTTCAGTTTTAATTAGTAATGAAATGCCTACGTACAAGTTTATTTGCAAGTAGGAACTCTCAAAAAGGTTTTAACCTAAAGATCTGCCGTCTAACGATAATATAACCAGTAGTTTAATCAAAAACTTAAATTACACACTCACCATGCACTAGTGACTACAAAATAAGTAAATAATAACATGCCATTTGAATTGTTTTGGGCAAAAGGTACTTCATTTTTATTGTACCGGAACAAATATTTATTTTTGAAGTGACTTGAGTGGATACAGCTGGTTGTAGTCAAAAACCATTTTTCCCCTTTGTTACTTAATACCTTTGTCTTTGTCAGCTTTTGTCTTTCAGTGAAAGCGTGATTGTAAAGTTAATTATCTTCCTGCACTTATCGAATAGCAATTGAATTGTCCAAATTGAAATGTTCAAATGTCTGTAAATCACAACGACGTAATTGCTCTAGTCATCATTCCCTAGTCTTACAAACTACTTAAACTAACTTATGGTAAGGACAGCGAAAACACCCATGCTCGAGGGAGGACTCGAAGCTCCGACGGCGAGCAGCAGCGCGCTCCGTAGCTAGGCACCTTGGAACATTAGGCCACTACACCGCGTGCAATTAAATTATAAGATGGTCTTAATATACAGGATGTAAATTTTAAGTTTACTAACCATAATAGCCTGAAAAAATAAGCTTTACGAAAAAAATATGTAGAAACCAAAGTTGATTATTTTCGAGGATACATTAGCTGGTGCTAAAATTAGCCCGCCACCCCTGCCACCTGTGGATGGGACAGTATGCACCATTAAAATTTCAAATGAGAATCACAATTGATATTGCAGAATCGGATTCTACGTAAAAATTTCATTTTGTTTTAAAAATTTGTTATGCTTCTTGGTAGTAGGCGCTGTGATTCAAGAAAATAAATGTTCTCATTTTTACAATGCTATTACACCAGACGTTTTAGCAAGATGTGTGCAGGGACTTACAGCACGAGTCAATAAATGCATCGAAGTTGGAGGTCATTACTTTGAAGATTTGATTTTATAAAACGGTGAGATTCAAGTGATTTACGGACAAAAAGAGAGCCGAAAGTAAGAGGCGGGGGGACTCATTGGAAACAAGCACCCCAGTTTCATTTACTTGCAAGTATTTTCAAGTAATCAACTTTAAACGAAACCAATCTTTCCTTTTCAGGACCACGAAATCTCAATAGGGAATACATAAATTTTAGTTATCGGGTTGGTTAATTTTTTCCTCAATTCGTCTTTCAATATGTTGACACTTTAGTTAATGAGTCCACTCATTATTAAAAAACATATTTAGTTAGTTAGTTAGCTAGTCCGATGTTATGTTTGATAATTCAAACTTGTGTGGCCTCACGACCACGAAACAGACAACGTTTATCCAAATCTGCGGAAAAAATAACATTTGAGTCAACAACTGTAATACTCTAATTCCTCTCGCTCAAACCCACCCTTCGGGTAGAGAGGGATATTTTTAGTTTTAGCGAATCAAAATTTACCAAGTAAAAAAGTATTGTTTTATTCATCCGTAACCATTTTCCACGCAAAAAACATGAATACGGATTTTATTGAATTACAGCGCCAACTACCAACAAACTAAACAATTGATTAAGACAAAATACCCGTATTTTTTATTTTGAATCTGATTCTGCAATAAAAAATGAGGATATCCATTTGGTTGGAAGGGAAGCGTGCCTGGTGAGCCTAACTGGTTAAGGGCAGCTCTGGCACGAAGCGGGAAAAATGGTTTGGAATCCCGGTCCAAATGTTTCAATATTTCGAATTTATAAAATTACGACCGGTAATTTCAACGAATGGCGTCAGTTCTTTCGGGCACTAATATCATCGATGGATAGAAAGGGATAATTATAGTTCCAACATCGATGACTACATCTACATGGATACTCTGCAAATCACATTTAAGTGCCTGGCAGAGGGTTCATTAACCACTTCCATAACCATTCTCTACCGTTCCATTCTCTACTAGCGCGCGGGAAGAGAGACCACATAAATCGTTCCGTTTTCGATCTGATTTCATTAATTTATTGGGATGGTCATGTCTCCCTGTGTAGATGGGTGCCAGCAAAATAATTTCAGAAGTAAAAGTCGATGACTGAAATTTTGCAAGTAGATTTTGCCGCAACGAATAAAGTCGTTCTTTTAATGATTTCCACCTCAAACGTGCGACATTTCCGTGACGCTTTCCCCACTATAGCGTAATAGAACAAATCGAGCTGCCCTTCTCTTAACCTTCTCAATGTCGTCCGTCAGTCCCACCTGGTGAGGGTCCCACACTGGACAACAGTACTCCAGAAGAGGACCCACAAGAGTGATGTAGGCAGTCTCTCTCGTAGACCTGTTGCATCTTCGAAGCATTCCGCCAATGAAACGTAACCTTTGGTTCGCCTTCTCCACAATATTTTCTATGTGTTCTCTCCAGTCTTAAGTTGTTCGTAATTGTAACTCCTAGGTACTTTGCAGAATTTACGACTTTCAGGTTTGACTGATTTATCGTCTAATTGAAGTTCAGTGGATTTCTTTTAGTGGTCATGTGTATTACTTCACACTTCTCATTATTTAGTGTTAATTGCCAATTTTCTCACCATGTAGAAATTTTGTCTAAATCGCTTTGCAGTTGCTTTTGATCCTGTGTTGACTTCACTAACCGATATACGACAGCATCATCCACGAACAGTCTAAGGGAGCTATTCAGATTGTTTCCTGAATCGTTTATAAACACAAGGAAGAGTAGGTGACCTATAAGGTAGCCGTATTTCGGATACCATTTACATTTTCACAAAATTTGCCAACAATAATGTTTCACAGACAATGAAAGTGCGTTCTTGAACTCACTATTCTATATCCCTCAAGGATCCAACTACAAAATTCTTATATATTTAAAATATATTGAATTTAATGGAAGGAAAGAAGTGCTGCTTTGACAACTCCTGAAAAACGGTTTCTAGTTCGGATGGTAGTGCTCCGTAATTTCGGATGCTCGATATTAATGAAAATACATGGCTCTCTGAAAGGTAAAACGAAGCAACTTTATTTCAAAAGAATTAACTGCCACATTACATTATTCTAAAAACATAAATCACATACATATGTTTTCCACCCATGTTTTTCTGTACCCGCACACAATTCGTGGGCCCATTGGAGACAATTAATGAATCTAATCCACTTCTTACCACGTTGATCATTTTTTAGGGCTCAGAACAGTAGAGACATGCCTCATATGCAGTATCTTCATCGTTTGTACTAAACAAAACTGGTTCGGAGGAAGAGTCATCAGAGTCGGTATTTCTGTTTTCACAACTCCTCTTTCTGAACGACTAAGATGCAAACTTTTATATAGGATGTCTTTTCTTTAAAGTTCTTCCTTTTCATTTTGCACAGGCGACGTTCAGCTTCATACTATTTTCCTCAACTTTCAGTAATGAATCTTGTAGTACCAAATTTTGTAAGAAAAACTCGTAAACACAGCAGTTTTACCTTCTTTTCTCGAATTTGAATTTCTGGGCAGAACATTTTAAATTAGATCCTATTTAAAACATATGTCCTGTAAGTAATAATTTCTGCTTACATCAACTTATGATACACAATACTTTAAATGCGTCACAAAATAGTTCCTAGTTTCGGATATCCGAAAGTAGGCATAAATTTGAAGTTTAACAACACTGCATTCAACATGGGCGATTCGAATGTGTAGGTTATGTGATTGTAACTTTACTTACACACATTAATATTAGAGTAAATATGTTGCTTAGACAAACCAAGTAAAATGTAATAAAGCCTTACCTTCCGTGTAAAAATTTGGCTCAGAAAACGCTTAAAAAATGAAATAAATAATAATAATAATAATAAATAATGAAGAACTCAATGAAACACGTTCGAAGCTTTCAAGTACAGTGGATCTCAAACAACAATTGAATAACTCCCAGCATGTTTTCGTACTAGTAACAGAATGAAACTGAAATGATTTCCAGTAGATAACAGCACCTACTATATAAGAAATCCCCATATTCGAAATTGGGAACCTATCCGAAATATGGCTCCCTTACACTTCCCTGGGGAGCGCCAGATATCACTTCTGTTTTACTCGATGACTTACCGTCAATTATTTGGAACTGTATCCCGAATCCAATCGCACAATTGGGGCGATATCAATAAGCAGACAATTTCATTAGAAGCCGCTTGTGAGCCACGAAAGCGGAGGGCACAGTGGGCTGCATTCGGAGCACGGGCAGGCGCGGGCGGCTGAGGAGGCCGCGTACACGCATCAGCGGCTCATGAATTACGCAGCCCCGGAGCTGTAAAGCTGCAAGGAGCCGGAGGCCGAGCCGCCCCGCGAGTGCAGAGCAGTAATGAATTTTTGAGGGTGGCGGGTGGCACACAGCCCACCTACCCCCCTCCTCCAGGGCGCCACTCCTGCTGCTGTCACACTGAAGCGGAGTGAAAATGCCGCCTCGCCCTCCCTCCCACCAAACCCCAGCCTGTCACCAACAGTCGAAACACTGTGAAGCTCGTTACGGCAAACTCGCTGTGACAAATGAGTGGCAGCTGGTGGCGAACACTTTGCAGCCGGCAGCCACGTCCCCGAGAGACAGGCAGCAAAAGGGTGCCGGGGCGTCTGGGATGGGGGTGAATTCCGGCCTGAAACGAGGATTCGGATGGCAGTTGCCTGAAAGCATTCTCACATTTAGGTAAATTGCTTAACTAAGGGTCTCTTATACATACTGTAAAGAACGTAGGGCAGATGCTTATCAAAGGAATTATTATGAGCCAGTGTAAAAGATAAACAAATATTATTTTAAACAAAAACGTTTTTTAAATGGATAGTTATTTACTTTATTTATTTTTTGATGTGTTTTAGAATGACCTATTATCTAGATGCTGAAACAGATCTATTTTGCACAGGTTGGTTGGTTTTACACTGAATAATTTCTTCTTATATCTATTTAAATTTAACAATATACCGCTTAACTAACTTATGAAATAGAACTATAAATTGTAATTAGAAAAATTAATTAAATAATATAAATGATTTAAGAAGAAGAAGTAAATAATAAGGGTAAGTATATACGTTTATGTTGAAAACCCAGTGAAAGAATAAAATGAATTTATATTTAATAGAAGAAGAAGATAATAGGAGAGAGAAAGATGGAGAAGATGGAGTGCGACACTTCGTGATGCTTGAGAATCGAGGACTTGGCATTCCCATCAAGTCGTCAACCCTCAAACATCGTTAGCATTATCTATATGTTACACTAACTTCTAATTCAGATTCAGTGGTATTATGTTTTTTTTTTGTGATCTACTAACAGGTTATCAGATTTATAGTGCTGTTTTGCCGGTGACAAAAAGCGACAATTTCATATTTGTCCTTATTACTATAGTTACACAAATTATCGTCTGGTTGGTCCGTGTTGGTGTCTTTGTTGGGGTCCGTTTTGTTGTCCCTGTCGTGTTCTCGATTTCGGTTCCTTTGCTGATACACTCTATGCACTGTGTTTGCTCGCTGCATACGTTGTTTCATTCTCTATGGTCTATTTCGTTTGTATTCGTCATATGTCTCGTCCGAGATTTTATCTGATAGTATATTGAGTGTAGTACATTGGTCCTCTTCTCTAATGGCCTGGTATTTTTCTTGTTCTGTGTGAGCATGTAGTGCTGGCGATGTGTATCTGAGGTGATTGTAGGTCCCGCAGAATAGGACAACGTGTTCGGGAGATCCCCTCTCCCCATATGTGCTGAATTGTGTTTCTCTAAGACTGACGCGGTGTAAGTGCGTACGATAAGGGCCGCTTCCTTTCAAGAAGTGAACCATGAAGCGGCTGGGATCGACATGATTCATTCTTAGTCTCTCCGCTATTTCTGGGAAGAATGAATGGACCCTCCGATCCTTATTACTTGCCTCTTATTACTGCTACCAGGAGTCAATACTCCAGCGTCTCAGCTTCTGTTATTATTATTATTATTATTATTATCATTATTTTCCAGAGCCCAACAAGTTACTAAATTCACCAGTTCTAGTCTGCCCTTCTTTAACCAGTAAATCGCAGCCCGATATCTGATGGCCACATCCATCGAGAAGATCCCCTGCACCAAACACAGTGCCTCTACTGAGGTGGTCAGGAAAGCTCCCGAAAGCCTAAGTAATGCGCTCCTCTGGCGTGCCTTACCGCCTTAACGTTGGTGGGCAGCATCAGGCGCATCAGACGGTGCGCCCTGCTACTTGCTGCAAAGCATAGTACTGATCAGAGAAGAGCACAGTGGTAAGTCCGTGTAACTGACAAAGGAAGTTTGTACTCTAATACAGGGTGATTCTTACAATAAAGAAGACAGCAACCAACTACTTTTGATTATGCTATTTATTAACTAAATACCACCGTTACCGGTATCGAACATTTCAGTTCATCATCCGACTGCTGTTCACATCCATACAAAGGTCACTTACATTTTTGTTTTGTGCAGATAATATTTCTTGTGGCGAGAAGTCTTTGGTTATGTGGTGTCCTACAATACAAATCCTGATTGTAATTACTTAATCGAGCGTAAATGTGACTCATGATACCGACAAATATTGTGAACAAACTTTTATGATAGAATTTTTCTTGTTATTTATTTACTTACGTCGAAAAGTCGGTTCCATTAGGTTGTAGCGCTGATTACTGCATTTGTTGCTGCAATAAGCAGTTTTTGAAACACTTATAGGGGGGAACATAGCGCGATTCACCACACATAAACACACATAGAAGCAAAATGTTTTTGCCACATTGAATACATAGATGGTGATAAAGACAACATAATATTGTCAAAGATGTTTTCTATCAAAGATATGTACACTAATTTGACATTGACGTATTTCACAAAGGAGTGACGTAAATTATTATATACGGAATAAACGTTACACATATGAATTGTACATTCTTTGACATAGGCTATAATTACATAGAGCTGTATTTACAGTTTCTTAAAGTAATTTTACTTAGCGACATAGTACAGGCTGTGGTATACATAATGTGAGGAGTGATAAATAAATGTACATATTTGTGTGTTACCACGGTGATATTATGTTCTTAATTGAAGGCCATAATATACACTGTGGTAACACGCAAATATGTACACTTATTTATCACTCCTCACATTATGTATATCACAGACTGTGCTATATCGCTAAGTAAAATTACTTTAAGAAACTGTTAATACAGCTCTATGTAACGATAGCCTCGGTCACAGAAAGTACAATTCACAGGTGTAACGTGTATTCTGCATAAAATAATTTAGGTCTCTCCTTAGTGAAATACGTCAATGTCAAATCAGTGAACATATCTTTAATAGGAAATATCTTTGACAGTGTTATGTAGGCATTATCACCATCTGTGGATTCAATTTGGCAAAAACATTTGGTCTGTGTGTGTGTTTATGTGTGGTTAATCGCGCTATGTTCCTCCATATAAGTGTTTCAAAAAGTGCTTATTGCAGCAGCAACTGCTATAATCAGCAATACAATCTAATGGAACCGAATTTTCGAAAAAATGTTCAAATGTTTGTAGAGCTTATGGGACTTAACTACGAGGTCATCAGTCCCTAAACTTACAAACTCTTAGGAACTAGCTAATACTAAGGACGGCACAAATATCCATGCTCTAGGGGAGATTCGAACCCCCGACCGTAGTGGCCGTGCAGAACGCGACTGTCGCGTAAATAAATAACAAGTAAAATTCTAACATAAAAGTTTGTTCACAATATTTGTCGGTATCATGAGTCACATTTACGCTTGAGTAATTAATTATAATCAGGTTTTGGATAGTAGGGCACCACATAACAAAAGACTTCTCGCCACAAGAAATATTATCTGCATAAAACAAAAATGTATGTGACATTTTTTTGGACGTGAACAGCAGTCTAATGATGAACTGAAAGGTTCCAAATCGGTAACGGCGCTATTTTGTTAATAAACAGCTTAATCAAAAGTGACTGGTGGCTGTCTTCGTTATTGAAAGTATCATCCTGTATTTCATATACAACCACGGGCTCAAAATCTCAGTTTTTGACATAATAGCAGTTTTGTACTGTTCTGTGGTTAGCCTTGCCAGTTTGTGTAGAAATTTTCTGCCTCTTCTGTTTGTATCCTGATGTGTTCTTTGTAATTTAATTTCTAGTCAATGTAGATAGCGTATGACTTTGCTTCTTTTGATGATTGTTTCCTCGATTTTGATTGATGGATATCTTTTTAGAACAGTGTATGTTGTTTAAGTTTTTAGATGGATACCCCAGATTATTTCATATGCAATCAATTGCAAGGAGGCCGCTGGAGATTGGTCGAGCGCTGTAATGCACCTTGCTGCGGAGTGCGCGGTTGCTCGCCATACCCCTCTGTCCTGGGTTGTGTGTGTGTCCATAGTATAAAGTAGTTTAAGTAGTTTGCATACGTAGAGACTGATTACCGCATCAGTTAAGTCCCTTACATTTACAAACAATTGAACATTTTGAATAGCAAGGAATGTCCATAAATGTCCGGCATTCGTAGCATTGCAATAAATCACTTAAATTTGGTGAAAAGACGAAACGAAGTTGACATTTAAAATAAATGAAATCTGTAGGAGCCACCGCGTCAGCAGCATCAAGCGAGACTGTCGAAACTCTGGTCGTGCTAACTGTGAACATCGTGAATTTCGAACGTTAAATTCACTTCGCTTTATCTAAGAGTATAATTGACTTATTGGGACCCAACCAACGCCATTCACTTTGAGGTTTTTCTTGCTGTTGATTCCATCACAAGTATCACACGGTATTCAATAAAAAATTAGGTTCGTATTGAAAATAATAGTTGTTTACATTTTCGAATGTCTTTTAGTAATTACTTTGATCAAGGTCAGTCTTAAAGTTCATGACCGTGAAAGCCGTTTTTCTGTATCTATTGCAATTGCAGAGATATTTTCGGTGAAAAGGTTGGGGGGGGGGGAGGGGCGGTACGTTTCAAACATTACCTCTGTCTGTATCCTCTTATGCCTGCCTCTCTCTCTCTCTCTCTCTCTCTCTCTCTCTCTCTCTATTAGCTAGCTGAAAATCCGGCATGCTGGGTTTTTTATTTATTCCAACATTCTGATAGTCCGTGTACTAATCTGTTGACTCTTTGTCAATGAAATTCATCGTTTCATCTCTATCACCTCCACCCTACTATCTCCCCATGCCCCATCATTCTACCTCTAATTCTTCCTCCTGCTCGTACTCCGACACTTCCGTCCTCTATCCACCCTTCCATCTTACTTAACATTCCTGTCCTTTCTCTCTTTATCTCCTCCGTCGTCTATATAATTAAGTTTCATGGTGAAAACTTTACTGGTGAAATGTTACTAATTTTTCTCTTTATTTGCAGGTTAAGTGTCCAAAATTTGGGTCGGCTGCAGTGGCTGAGCGGTCGGCGGCGCGCCAGTCACAGTCTGCACGGCCGCTACGGTCGGGGGCTCGACCCCTCCAACTCGGGCATGGATGTTTGTGTCATCTTTAGTATAAGGTAGTTCATAAGTCATAAGTAGTTTGTAAGTTTAGGGGCTGATGATCCCACAGTTAAGTCCCTTATGCTTAATAAACATTTGAACATTTTTGCAAAATTTCATCATAATCTAAATAATGCTATATATTGGTGTAGAAGTTTGTTGTAAGGTACCCTGCGGCTAGTACGGAGCGTATTATGACGCAGACCGTGCCGTTATGTTGTTTTGAAGGTCACGTGAGCAAAATTTCGTCGCTTTCGGATGAACGATACAACAGCGCATAAATACGAACCTTATCAAAAGTGGTTATAGCCAAAACAATTTACCATTTGTGATTATTTAGATTCTTAAGCGTCACTAGCCGTTTCAAACTGTGAACCTAAACCACCCAGCGACACACACACACACACACACACACACACACACACTCACACACAAAGTAAAGTGAAGAAATCATCAAAATCGGCTCATTATTTTACTGGCAGTTGCGTGCCACATGACAATACAGATAAATATACAAAGATTTAATTTTCAGTAAAATATATTGAGCTCATTAGCTTTCTCATCCGGATAGGAGTCTGTGCATCTTTTTCAACTGTCTTCTCTAGAAAATTGTCACCAAAAGCAGGACTGACGCTTGGGTAAAAGAAAGACAACCTCAATGTACCATGTATAGCCTTTGCTAATGAACACACCCTATTGGTCAGCAGCATGGAGGATGGCTACTCATAAACTACACAGCCTCTACAATGTTGCGGCAAAAACCGGTTCGAAGATCAACATACAGAAGACTGAGTTCATGACCAATGTCAAGCAGACTTCTTCTACAATCCCACTAGGAAACAACTGTAAAGTTCCTGCAGTAAATTACGTGGGAGATCGGATTTCAGCAAACGAGAGCGAGGCCTTGGCCATGCACACCAGGTGGACGAAGTTACAGAGTGTCTATCTTTCCTGTCAGAAAATCTATACCTCTAGGTAGCCATCCAAGAACACAAAGCTGAAGCACTATAACTCAGTTGTAAGTCACTCTGCACTCTATGCTTCTGAGTGCCTCTTTACGAATCCAAAGGCCCGCTCAGGAAACTAGAAGAGAGAAAGATCCTGAAGAGAATAATAGGACCCATAAGAGAGGAAAACGGTATCTACAGATTCAGGCAAAATAAGCTCTACGAATATCATGAAGACATAGTATGAGGAATAGGCGGAGGACCTTCTATGGGCACATGACCCGCCTGAATCACTCCAGGCTCATACGATAAGATCCTCAAGGTGACGAGACGGGGAAAGGCGATCAAAACCAAGTGTTTCACCTCTGTTAAATCAGATTTAGGGGAGCTGCAGATCCCATTGCAAACAACCAAGCACCGAACTCAATAGCGACAGGCCATCCTTCAGGGAGTCTTCCCACTGTCTCTCACAAGCAAGAAATGTACAGGTGCCAACAGTCCTATATCAACGGATATGAGGAAGCAGGCTGACAGCCAGAAGAAGAAGGTGTACTGGGCCAAGAAAAAGTAGAAGACCGTAGCTGAGAGTTAGGACAAGGCTCATGATCCTTAGTTGGCTGAAACGATATATATATATATATATATGGATCGAGATGACGACTGTCCTATCTTTTAAATTGTAACGAAGCACACAGTTTGTGCTACATTTCATTAACATGATATGGGTGATTTCTGACTTCATGTTGGACAAACTGTGACACGGGATGTATATACCGATCGAGGAGGAGCATTGCTAACAGGCTGGCCACGAAGGATTCGCCGTGCCCTCTGAGAGGCCTTGTTGCAGAGTATGCGGTTGCCCTCCGTCGGAGGTTCGAGTCCTCTCTCGGGCATGTGGGCATATGTGTGTGTCTGTGTGTGTGTGTGTGTGTGTGTGTGTGTGGTTTTGTCTGTAGCATCAGTTAGTTTAAGTAGTTTGTAAATTTAGGGACTGATGACTCCTGCAGTTTTGTCCCATTGTCTTACAAACTTCTGAACTTTTTTTGTAACAGGCTGAACTCTCACTCGGAAGGATGGCGGTTCAAATCTTCCTCAGGCTGTGAGATTACCGCCCAATAGAAATATTGGTAATTAATAGCATTTGATAATTAAACAGTATGAAGTTCAATGCAACATTGACTATGCCAATGCACTAAATGTTACACTATTTTAATCCTATTAGTTATGGTAGCAATGTATGTACACAGTTGGGTGACAACATTTATAGTTAGGCCATAGGTAGAAATTCTCCACGTTGAGATTTGCTGTGTACTTGTAGGTCTAAATGACGAGAGGCCAGTGAGCAGGCCGACGTTGGTGGCTTGTTCCAGCTTAGGATTTTCCAGTTTCGTTTCCGGTGAGGGAAGAGAGAGGGACAATGGCGAGTGTCAGGCACAGTGCTGTGCACAGCGTGAAATAAAATAATCTAATACTACTGGTATTTGAAGTAATACGATGCAGTTAGGAACCTTTAAGGCCCTCATTACAAAATAGCCTGTTGATAAATAAACAATACATTAGCAGATATAGTCACATCTAGCGTAATGTGTTTAATTGACAATGAAAAGTAATAAATTACCAATGAATACAAGACAGCATGGCAATGTTTGTTTATAAAAATAATATATTAACTATTTCTCTTTTTACTTTTAATTAATCTTGTGTATTTTATCTTGAAGTACTCAGTTAAATCACTTATCTGTGATATAAGAAATTACATGATTATGATAAATAGTACGAAGGAGGTTTATACCAATATAAAAACCTAAGAAGACATTTATTTAATGTGTAGTGTAATTATTTTGATTTTAAGTAAAGTTTTAGAAATGTATTGGCTGAGCGCTGTAGGTTTGCAAATCGGTTACAACAGCTCAGATGGGGAAGTTGATGACGTAGTGGAAAAAAACCGGCGCGCGCGACAGCAGGAAGTGACGAGGAGGGTAGCTGGCCGGGAGGCGTCACTCTGGGGAGTCGGCATTTGGATCTTCAGGTGGAGGTTATAGATTGGTGTGTGGCAATCGCCACGTGTGGTTGCTCGTCGTAGAATGCACCAAGTTGAATCGAGTGCTACTGTGTGTTGGTGAATATTTAGCCGGTGGAACAAGGTGTGCATCGCATTGAATTAAAGTGACTGTGATTTGTTAACGTAGCACATGTCGTCGCATAAGCTTCAAAATAAACGGTGTTTGAGACAGCCACATGGTGTGAAAACAATTTGCGACAAACATTCATTTTGTCTGGGGGCTTACGAGCTACAACTTTAATCGATAAACGTGTTGACGTACAGACGTATCAGCCACAGGGTTCCAATATAGTGAAATAAACAACATAAAGTGATCTTTTACGTGTTTTCAAAAATAGTAGTTAGTACACCCTTTTCTCTCGTGAACTTGACTTGATAATGATTTTTTTATGTTGTTAATCATATGCAGGAGTAGGATTGATAATGAATAAGAAAATAGGAATGCGGGTAAACTACTATGACCAGCACAGTGATCGAATTATCATTGTCAAGGTAGATACAAAGCCAACAACGACAACAGTAGTACAGGTTTATATGCCAACTAGCTCTGCCGATGATGAGGAAATCGAAGAAATATATGAGGAGCTAAAGGAAATTATTCAGACAATTAAGGGAGAGGAAAACTTAATTGTTATGGGAGACTGGAATTCGGTAGTAGGACAAGGAAGGGAAGGGACGATAGTAGGTGAATATGGTCTGGGCAAAAGGAATGAAAGAGGAAGCCGCCTGGTAGAATTTTGCACAGAACATAATTTAGTTATAACAAACACCTGGTTCAAGAATCACAAAAGAAGGTTGTATACGTGGAAGAGACCAGGAGACACCAGAAGATACCAGATAGATTTTATAAGGGTAAGACATAGATTTCGGAATCAGGTTCTACAGTGTAAGACGTACCCAGGGACAGATATAGACTCTGACCATAACTTGTTGGTTATGAACTGTAGGCTGAAACTAAAGAAACTACAGAAAGGTAGCAAAATAAGGAGATGGGACCTGGATAAATTGAAGGAACCTGAGGTTCTTAAGAATTTCAGAGGGAGCTTTAGCCAACAATTGACAGAAACAGGGGAAAATAAAACAGTAGAGGAGGAATGGGTAAAATTGAGAGATGAAATAGTGAAGGTAGCAGAGAACAAAATAAGTAGGAAGGCAAGACCTACAAAAAATCCTTGGATATCACAGGAGATACTAAATTTAATCGATGAAAGTAGAAAATATAAAAATGAAGTAAATGAAACAGGCAAAATAGAGTACAGACGACTAAGAAATGAGATTGACAGGAAGTGCAAAATGGCTAAGCAGGAGTGGCTAGAAGGCAAATGCAAGGACGTAGAAGAATGTATAAATAGGGGAAAAATAGATACAGCCTACAGGAAAACAAAAGAAACATTTGGAGATAAGCAAAACAGCTCTATGAATTTCAAGGACACTGGTGGAAAACCAGTTCTAATCAAAGAAGGGAAAACTGAAAGGTGGAAAGAGTATATAGAGGGACTCTACAAAGGAAATGAACTTCGAGACAATATTGTAGGAAGGGAAGAGGATGTAGATGAAGATGAAATAGGAGATACTGTACTGAGAGAAGAATTTGACAGAGACCTGAAAGACCTAAGTCGAAACAAAGCCCCTGGAGTAGATGATATTCCCTCAGAGCTACTGACGTCTCTGGGAGAACCAGCCATGACAAAATTGTTTCACCTGGTGTGTAAGATATATGAGACAGGTGAAGTACCCTCAGACTTTAAGAAAAATGTTATAATCCCCATCCCTAAGAAAGCAGGTTCAGACAGGTGTGAAAACTACAGAACCATCAGTTTAATAAGTCATGGCTGCAAACTATTAACGCGAATTATATACAGACGGATGGAAAAGCTGGTAGAAGCCGACCTCGGGGAAGATCAGTTTGGGTTCAGGAGAAAGGTAGGAACACGGGAGGCAATACTCACTTTACGGCTTATCCTAGAAGATAGATTAAGAAAAGGCAAACCTACATTTCTGGCTTTTGTAGATTTGGAGAAGGCTTTTGACAATGTTGATTGGAATAAACTCTTTCAAGTTCTGAAGCAAGCAGGAGTAAAATATAGGGAACGTAAGGTTATTTACAACTTGTACAAAAACCAGACAGCTGTTGTCAGAGTTGAAGGGCATGAAAGGGATGCAGTGGTTGGAAAGGGAGTAAGACAGGGTTGTAGTCTTTCTCCATTGTTGTTTAATTTGTACACTGAGCAAGCTATAAAGGAAAGCAAAGAGAAATTTGGAGAAGGAATTAAAGTTCAGGGTGAAGAATTAAAAACATTGCGTTTTGCTGACGACATAGTAATTCTGTCAGATACAGCAAAGGACCTGGAAGAGCCGTTGAACGGAATGGACAGTGTGCTGAAAGGTGCATATAAGATGAACATTAACAAGAGCAAAACTAGGGTAATGGAGTGCAGTGTAAGAAAATCAGGTGATGCTGAAGGAATTAGATTGGGAAACGAAGCAATAAAGGAGGTAGATGAGTTTTGTTACTTGGGCAGTAAAATAACAAATGATGGTCGCTGTACAGAGGATATAAAATGCAGAATGGCAATGGGTAGAAAAGCGTTCTTGAAAAAGAGAAATTTGTTAACGTCGAATATTGATTTAAACCTAAGGAAGTCCTTTCTGAAGGCATTTGTATGGAGTGTTGCCTTGTATGGGAGTGAGACATGGATGATAAACAGTGCGGACAGGAAGAGGATTGAGGCGTTTGAAACTTGGTGCTACAGAAGAATGCTGAAGATTAGGTGGGTGGATCGCGTAACTAATGAGGAGGTACTGAACAGAATTGGGGAGAAAGGGAATTTCTGGAAGGAAGGAAGGAAGGAAGCTTAGGGTTTAACGTCCCAGTAGACAGCGTGGATTTCTGGCATACCTTGACTACAAGAAGGGATAAATTGGTAGGACACATTCTTAGACATCAAGGAATTGTGAATTTAGCGTTGGAGGGAAGTGTGTGGGGGAAAAAATCGCAGGGGAAGGCCAAGAGATGGATACAGTAAGCAGATTCAGACAGATGTAGGTTGTCGTTCTTATGTGGAGATGAAGAGGCTTGCTCAGGATAGGGTATTGTGGAGAGTTGCATCAAACCAGTCTCCGGACTGAAGACGACAACAACAAGAATCATATGCAGGGAAGGAAAGCTGCGAACGTGTGATATCATCCCCTAGAAAACGAGTCAAACAGTAGCAACCACAGATCCAGTGTTTTTGCATGTTTAGGAATTTGGTTCGCAGTTGGTGGTCGTGAGTTTTAAAAATTAATCTTTCCCTATTTTAGACTCTCACCCCGACCTTCACTCTCGCAAGGCCAAACTGATTTATATTTTCCGCCTTCTCCGTAAATCACCTCAGGCAAATTTACTTCCCCATTCCGAGATTATATTCCATGTCCAATGAGCACAACGGGACTTTTAAACCCAAAATGAATTAGTTATATAGAAATAATGTTCATAAATTATACTACAAAGGAAAACGTTGTGATAAGTTCTAGAGAAAGAGTTTTTCTAAAATGAAAACTGGTAGCACTATCCAAATTCCCTGCACCTGGCATTTTTTCATGCACTACAGAAGATGCAAAAGATTCAGTATTCGTGAACAAAATTAGCCTATCAGCTGCTGTTATTGTAAGTGGAGAAAACTCTAATACTATTAATATTTACTTCCAGTAGCTCAAGAAACTGTAGGAAAAAGTACGTTTAAGCACAAAACGTGTGTAGCCATAATAGATTACAGAGTAATTATTTTTAACGTGTTTTATTTTTCGATTTTAGTATAAAGTTTTAACATGTATACAGTCATTGATTTACGGCGATAGAAATCACTTGCACCTTTCAACAAATATTGCGTTTTCAGAAACTCTAATTTACGGAGATCATAGACATGGAAAACTCTAATTTGGTCATTCGCAGTATTATCGTTGAGGAGATCAAATGTAAAGGTGTTATAAAACAGTTATTACTTATCAACTTAAAGACCATTTTAATGCGTCTTTTGTTCAGTATAGTTGAGTTCAGTACTGGCTTGTAATATTATTTCTTTTGTGTCCCAGCGTCGTCGCCGCTTTTGTGTCTCGTTTCCGTCGTAGGTGTCGGTGGCCGATTAGAAAGACCGATACAGGAATAAAGGAGGCACGCTTGTGCAGGTAGGTGACCAGCCAGTGGCACAGCAGAAAGTAGAAACACTAGAGTAAATTAGAACGAGATATATATTTCTTAGAGACTTAGTAATACTTAGCTTTTACATAGCTCAGTACTGCAGAATGCTGATACATAGTTGAGCTACAGGCCTGCCTAGTGCCTATCCGATAGCCAAGTCTTCACTGGTGCTTATCTGATCCCGAAGTGTTAGCTGCTTCCTATCTCAGTCCCAAGTGAACGATGTCGTTCAGCGGTGACCACGAGCGGAGTTGTATCAGTGGGCGCTCGTGGCTGACGTCGTAAGAACGCCACGCCGTGCGTGCATGGCGGCGCGCGGCGAAAGTAGGTGGCGCGCACTTTGGACTTGTGCGACACCACAATTTCTTCATTAGATGTCTTTCTTCTATGATAACGTTTAATCATGTGTTCGTCGTTTCTGCCAGAACGGTACCTCTGAACAAGTCCTCACAGATCTGATCGCATCAGTCTATTTGTTTTGCGTCTAATGTGCAGTAACGATATAATAAACGTGTCACGGCCTTTAAAATTTGTCCACTAAGCGTCGTAGATAATGATAGTTCACCGTTAGCTTCATTTCTGATCTCTGTAATACCTGGAGGTATAAACCTGTTCTCTGAGCATAGATATGCAGAATACCTGCTCATTCGTATGTTTCCATTCAACTTGCCCAATCTGACAAGGAACTTCTATCAATTTATACGTGACAAAGATTTGGTTGCTTATCTCTTCTTTTAATACTGCCAATATATTGTAATACGATGGTATGGGACGAAATGAATACATATCTTTTCTTTGCGTTCTAGATAAATTTCATAGAAACTTTAATATGAATTTACAAGGAAATAAATACGCACATTTACGGCTGACACGCAGATACGTGAAGTTCAATATGCACGTTGCTTTTGTGAAAGGAACACTCCTACTTCTTATATGCATCAACTACTTTTTTTTCTTTTTTCTGCTGATGGCTACAAAGTTAATATAAAGCGAAATTCACAAAAATGCTATTGTTTTATAGTGTCTTTAAAGCTATCATTATTTGGAAAGATGTCAATCTTTTATGAAATCACAATGTTCCGTGAGTCATAGCTAATGATAGACTTCTTTTCCGTGCGGTTTCGAAGATTTATTTTTAATACTGAGTCAAGTGTACATGACGTTGCAGCACAGTTCACTCACAACAAAAGTCCGTGGCACACTGCTAACAGAAACATCATTCTGATTAAAAATTAACCACTAAATGCAACAATCTGAACATGAAATACATAGGTCATGAAGATTCTTATAATAATTTCCACAACGAATCCCTGTCACGTTATTCGGTAGAGAATCCTAAGAAATTTTGGTCGAATGTACAGTATACTTGCGGCAAAACATAGTCAATACCTTTACTAAGCGATAGCAGTGGTGATGCTAATGATGACAGTTCTGCTAAAGCAGAATTGCTTAACACAGATTTCCGAAATTCCTTCACCACCAAAGGCGAAGTAAATATTCCCAATTTCGTAACAAGAGCAGTTGCCGACATGCGTAATTTTGAAGTAGATACAGATGGAGTTTTACAGTAACTTAAATCACTTAACAAAAGTAGGTCTAGCGGTCCAGATTATATATCTCAAAAATGTTCAAATGTTTGTAAATCTATCGGACAAAATTGCGTGGTCATCAGTCCGTAGCTTACAAACTACTTAAACTAAGGTAAACTAACCTAAGGAGAACACACACACCCATGCCCTAGGGAGGACTCGAATCTCCGACGGCGCGCTCCGCAACATGGCGCCTTAGTTCGCTCGGCTACTCCACCGCGGCGACTTTATACCAACAAGGGTCCTTTCAGAGTAAGCTGATGACAGATACCCATCCCTAGTTATCATATAGCACAGCTTATTCAGTGAAAGACTGGAAAGTTGCACAGATCACTCCAATAATCAATAAAGATAATTGGAGTGATCCGCAAAATTGCAGGCCTATATCACTAATGTCTGTTTGCAGCACGAATTTAGAACATATACTTTCCTCAAATATTAAGAACTACATCGAAAAGAACGACCTAGTGACCCATTGTCTGCCGGCCGCGGTGGCCGAGGGGACTGAGGCGCTTCAGTCACGGTCTGCACGGCCACTAGAGTCGGGGGTTCGAATCCCCCCCTCGGGCATGGATATTTGTGCCGTCCTTAGTTGTAGCTAGTTCATAAGTAGTTTGTAAGTTTAGGGACTGATGACCCCGCAGTTAAGTCCCGTAAGCTTAACAAACATTTTAACATTTTTTGACCCATTGTCAACAAGGATTCAGATTATATCGTTCTTGTGAAACCCAACTAGCTATTTACTGGCATGATGTGATGATTGCTATCGACAAGGGATGTCAAATTGATTTCGTTTTTGCAGATTTCCGGAAGGCTTTTGACACTGTAACTCACGGGCTTCTTGTAATCAAACTGCGTGCTTATGGAGTATCACCACAATTGTGTAATTGGATTAGTGATTTCCTGACAGAAAGGACACAGTACGTTGTAATTGAAGGAAAATCATCGAGTAGAACGGAAGTGATATCTGGAGTTCCCGAGTGAAGTTTTACAGCAGCCCTATTGTTCCTTGTTTTTATAAGCGATTTAGGAGGCAATCTGAATAACGCTCCTAGACTGTTCGCGGATGATGTCATTTATCGGTTAGTAAGTCACCAAAACATTAAAAGTAACTGTAAAATGATTTAGATAAGATTTCAGCTTGGTGCATAAATTGGCAAGTGAGTGTTTATAATGATATGTGTTAAGTCATGACTAAAAGAAATCCGATAAACTTTTTTTTTCACGATAAATCAATCAAAGCCCTATGACCGTAAAACAAGGGATGTCAAATTGATTTCGTTTTTGTAGATTTCCGGAAGGCTTTCGTCACTGTAACTCACAGGCTTCTTCTAATCAAACTGCGTGCTTATGGAGTATCGCCACAATTGTGTAATTGGATTTGTGATTTCCTGACAGAAAGGACACAGTACGTTGTAATTGAAGGAAAATCATCGAGTAGAACGGAAGTGATATCTGGAGTTCCCGAGTGAAGTTTTACAGCAGCCCTATTGTTCCTTGTTTTTATAAGCGATTTAGGAGGCAATCTGAATAACGCTCCTAGACTGTTCGCGGATGATGCTGTCATTTATCGGTTAGTAAAGTCACCACAACATTAAAAGTAACTGTAAAATGATTTAGATAAGATTTCAGCTTGGTACATAAATTGGCAAGTGAGTGTTTATAATGATATGTGTTAAGTCATGACTAAAAGAAATCCGATAACCATTTTTTTCACGATAAATCAATCAAAGCCCTATGACCGTAAATTCAACTGAATACCCAGGAGTACCAATTATGAACACCTTAAATTGAAAAGAACTCACAGAAAATATATTAGGGAAGGGGAACCAAAGATTAAGTTTCCTTGCGAGAACACTTAGAAGATGCAACAGTTCTACTGAAGAAACTGCCTACAACACATTTGTGTGTTCTAGTATGGAGTTTTTCTGCGCATTGTTGGATCTCCAGCTAATGGCAGTAACGGAAGATTTAAAGAAAGTTCAGAAAAGTGCAGCTCTTTTTCTACTATACCGATAGAGGGGAGAAAGCGTCACGGAAATGATGCACGAGTTAGGATGTAAATATTTAAAATGAAGGCGTTTTATTGTTGAGACGAGATTTGCGAAATTTCTTTTGCCACATTTCTCTGCTGGTGCGAACGTATTTTGTTACCACCCACCTACATAGGGAAACATGATAAACTGAATAAAATAAATCAGATCAAAAACAGAATGAGCTATTAGAAGAAGGAACTATAGAGAAATATCATTAAAGTGTTTCGATGAAAGCCCCGTCACGAACTTCAATGTGAGTTGGATTGTACGAATATTTATTAGATGTGGAAGGAAAAAGTATTTTAACAAGTCTTTAAATCAGCGACTTATTGGAGTTGTTATAAAACATTGTTGAATAAAACCGTTGATGTCTTCGCATGTCATTTACTGACAAAATACTGTTTACAGACTAATACCAAAATAAATTATCGTTACGGGAACAAAATCAAGTAGATGAAAACTCATACTGTGACTTCGAAATATTGACACGAATCCGAATACCATCAAACAATGCTCAGCAACACCAGTGGTCCGTGGTGAAGTTCGAAATAACGACGGAATTGATTATAATGGAAAGAGAACAGAAAAAAATATCATCCAGCATATATGCAAACGTATATTGCTTTAGTTTTCAAACCAAGGTGTTTGTAGATTTTTCATACAATTTTACACAATATCCTGGTTTCTCCGAATTAACGTGAGTGAACTCAGATGAGGAGGAGATGGGCCCTCACTATACACTTACTAGAATTCCGCAACTTTACGGAGATAAGGGCATGTCTGAGACTTCTGGCGTTATGGGCACCGTCGACGGAAGTTCGTCAAACACGGAGTAGGCCTAAGATAACCTGTGAATTAACTTCCTGGCACGTGTGGTATCTCCCTAACAGCCTTCGTCGACTAAAGCGAGTTTCGTATGTTCTCCGTGATAGCAACTGCTCAATTTTCCTTTAAATGCAGATAAGGATCCCTACGTTATAAGTGCCTGGGCGGATCAAGACCCCTGTTTGTCATGTGACGTCAAAGCCTGGAAAGCACAGCTCTAGCATAATGTTATTCAACCCATCCACAAAGAATGCCACGCACGCACCAGTCAATATGCGTTCTTTCTCATACGACTGTACATATATTGTTCTCACAAATGTTGTTACTGAATTCGTCAGCTTGTTGATGAACTGAAAACAATTTTGTTAAAGGTTATATTTTGTGATGTTTCAAATAAATAAAATTGGGGGTTTCTATGAAAGTGTATCTGGTGCATATTAGATCACCGGATTTTGCAGATAAAATGTAAGTATCATTGTACTAAAAATATACAAACCCTGAGACTGTTTTTCGTCTCGAACATGTAAAAGACATTAAAGATCAAGATGAAGATCTAAATTAAAATTTGTGATGTGGCCGGGAATCGAACCCAGACCTCCATGCTTACCCGGCAGACGTCTTACCACATATTTTAAATAGTTTAATATAATTATTATTATTATTATTATTATTATTATTATTATTATTCTTTCTTTCTATTTTGCAATGGTGGATCAAAAATCTAAAACTGTCTGTAAATCTATCGGACCAAACTGCGTGGTCATCAGTCCGTAGCTTACAAACTACTTAAACCTAGGTAAACTAACCTACGGACAAACACACACACCAATGCTCCAGGGAGGACTCGAACCTCCACGGCGAGCAACCGCGCGCTCCGCAGCGAGACGCTTTAGACCGCTCGGAATGGTGGATCTGTGATTTGCTGGCGTTGGTGCAGTTCGTTTTGGATGTTCGTTCACTATTTAGCTCAGGTTTATTATTATTATTATTATTATTACAGAGCGCGTTCAGTCCCCTGAACGTGCGCGCTGAGCCACAGGGCCTGACTGCTTGACCACCGCACCAATGGCGATTAAGGCGCCTGGGAGTAATGTAAGTACGACTTCCCTCCACGTCACAAACTTTAATTCAGTTCCTGTGTTCCATGAAATTTTGCCACTACTGCCAAGGCTCTCCATGCAGCGGAATAGCACCTCGGCAATGGACATATTGGAACATTTTTGCCAGTAACCTTAGACTAAGGTGATATGAATATCATTGCAATAGCAATATATAAACCCTGAGACTGTTTTTCGTAACTAATTATTGTTTAAAGTTGGGAGGATGTCGCTATCCATCACCACTATTGATTAAACAGAGGGTATGTAAAAGTCTTCATCCGCGATCCCACGGGTCAGTGGAAAAAGCCGAAAAGAAATATTCATAATATTCATCCTTCATAACGGATAATAATCGGTGCAATTGTAAATGCTATTATAAACCTTGACTGCTATTTAACACTTTCACTTTTAGTAATGATTTTGAATGTACGCCAGAGTCACTTATTGAGAGAAATTTTAACGAAAAAGTATGCACCCATCAGATGAATCGGAATACATTATATAATGTCTCAGGAGGCTACTGTGTTTTAGTAACGACTGTGAACACTCGTTCATCACGTGACAGGTTACTGTGTAAATTCATAGAATTGGTACGATTTTCATAATTTTTTCCATTATTTTTTGGATACTATACGTTGTAAATAGTAGCTTACAATCAATTGTAATATTTATTAATAAATCTGAAACCGACATGGTTTAGAAAATAAGAGAGGACTGCAGACGTATATTCAAGAATTTTATTCATACTACGATTCCGGAAACTCACTCTGTGATTGTATGTTTTCTTATTGTTCAAGATTATTACTTTTTTAAATTACTTCTGCTTGTAATACTCTTGATCATATTCCGTCTTTAGTGAGCTGTACTACATACTAAAGTATTCTTCGCCTGTAATCGAAGGATCTGTCTTATCTTGAGCATACATGGTCCTATTTTCTTCTCTCTCTCTCTCTCTCTCTCTCTCTCTCTTTCCTTTCTTTCTTTCTTTAAAATTAAGGACTTCTGTTTTCTGTATGTAATGAGTTATTATTTCACTATGTCATTTAAAAACAAAGGCACCAACAGGTTGAACAAACGTGGCACTCCTGATGACCATGAAAACCATTAAAATGAATTAACTTAACGGTTCGCTTTCGAGCATTCGTTTTCCCTCCCTTTCTGTTTAGGTTTGAAACGGAAAAGGAAATGGCTAGTGGTGGTAGGAGGTACCCTCCATTATGCATCTTGCGGTGTATTGTGCAGTATGACTGTAGATGTTGTTGTCGATAATTACCGTTACTCCGAGTACGATAATACCGACGATGAAGACGGGCGTCATGTCCAGTAAGATTCTATCAGTTGGCACTGATATTGGCGAATAGTGTAAAGATGTTATACAGAGAAAAGCGCGTGGCCGAGCGCTGTGCGGCGCTATGCTGCGATGCGCGAGGCCATTTCCCGTCGGGGGTTCGAACCCCTACTCTGGCATGGATGTTTGTGTTGTCTTTAGTATAAGGTAGTTCATAAGAAGTTTGTAAGTTTAGGGACTGATGTCCCCGCGGTGAAGTCCCATTGGCTTTACAAACAATTCAATATTTGAACTCCTACTTTCACAATAACCTCTCATCCAGACATTATAGGGGCAATCCGGACAACACATGTTCCAACAGTAGAAACCGCAATGGTAAAATATTTACTATGGAGAGTGATCATGTTTTGTTTAGGTGCGATGGGAACAATAAATGATCATGAGCCCTATTCAGTAAGAGAATAAGGAAGAACTTCAATGACGTGCAAGTTTATGAACTTCTGTCAACAAGTTACAAAATATGGTCGAAAACGGTGATAGATAATAAGATTTTGAAGCTCTCTTGGCAAACATGAGAGAAGTTGATTGTCAGGTCACATTTTAATTAAAAGTGGAGTAAATGTTTAATTATCGACTAGTCAACCCGGTATTGCTCCACTGTTGCTAAACAGACATGGGAGTTTTATATACAGCCTATATTCCTTCCTGTAATCTCTCGTTCGCCACTTCCTCATCACTACGGCGATTTCTTACTTCTCTTTTTTTCCTCTTACGCTTCTCTACGTATTATACAACCGAAAAGTCGGCGTTGTACGGTATTTATTTATTTGAAAAGTCTATTAATCGAGGTACTCGTCGCTCCTCTACCTATTCACCTTCCCCCTGCCTGGTCTCTCTCTCTCTCTGTTTACCAACCCCTGTCTCCTCATCTTGCAGCGCCAACACCTATCATCCTACTCCTACTCCGCCACCTATTCCTCTTCATCTTCGTTCACCTACTCCCGCTCCTCATACTCCTCCTTCCCAAGCCAATCTTTATTATTACCTTCTCCGCTCTTTGACAATGACCTGGTGTTCCCCTCTCTCTGTTCGTTTCGTCGCTAACCTATTAGCCATGTCAGCTCTCATATTGATCAGGAGATGATCTCGAAGCCTGGAGGAGGGTACCCTCCGCCATACACCATACCAAATCTTATGCAGAAATTCATATTTCGTAAGTATGAAAATACCATTATCTTTGCAACAATAAAGCACTTTCATTTTTCGAAGGTGACCTGTTTTGATCTTATATCAGATCATTCTTAGACAGATTTGTCTGAAAAATAAAGACAATTTGCCTTGGACGAAGAAAGGTACAACAGAATACGGCCAATAACATTTTATAAAAATGATTTACAAGATTAAATACAATTATCCTCGAGTTGGTGCGCGAGAGAAAGCTGCACAGTTATAAAGGATAAGCAGCGCCCACCGTGTACAGCCTCAGCACATCAGGAACCAATGCGGCTTGCCCTACTCTAGTTCCGCATTTAAAAGTAAAAAGAACTCTTAAGGATATGAAATGGAATTCTGTAAAACTTATTTGCTATTATCATTAATTTTATTAGTAAAGAGACAGAGTGAAACGAAAATGCATGTGTAACAAGTACCTGCGTCCTATTGGAAGTTAACAGCGGCAAAATTAAAATCGAAGATGGCGTCCGAATAGACGATAAAATGAGCTACGCGAGTGGTTGCCGTGGATACGGCGGCATGGAGACAGTCTCGTCGCGTCAAAGGCGGAGCAGGCGTTGCGCCATAGGTGTAATGGCCAGGGTACGACGCAAGTCATCGTGGAGCAAGGAAACGATTGCAGCGATGACTGGTGTTTGCATATACAAGGGCTTGATCCCTTAACTCGCTAACACAGTAGGTCATCGCGTAAGAATACTGTTTAAAATATCCTATTGGTTATCAAGAAAAGCAACACTTAGTTGAAGTACTAACATAACACATATTCTGGTATATTATACATAAAAACAGTCCAGAGCGCAAGATTATTTATTAATTGCCGACTAGTTTCAACCCAAAGTTGGGCCATCTTCAGCATGTTTCTCAACGATCGTGTATAGCGCCGCAGGAGCTGCGAGTTCCTTAGGTGCATTCCTGCAGTCCTTACTGTAACACGAAACGCACAAATTCGTTTTGAGTGGGAGTTTGGAAAGGTATTAGCTCAAGGTAACAGAATAGTTTGATTGCTTGTGTTACATTGTAGTTCGTAATATAACACGAAAGGAAAAACATGAGTTTGATTGGGGTGTGCTGAGAGGTGTTAGATCAACGTTAAAGAAAAATTCCATTGCTTGTGTCACACTGTATCCTCACTGTAACACGAAATGCAAAAATTGATTTAGAATCAAATCTACTGAGAGATATCAGGCCATTTCTAACGTGACTCTGGTTTCTTGTTAGCAAACAAATCCCATTACTCATCGTTTAAAATCATTGTTAGGGCCTTCAACTTCTAATTGCTTTCAAACGTTAATTGCTGCGATTGGATAAACCTGTGTCATCTTTCAGTCATGTCAGTATTAGAAAATTTGGTTGGGATTTATGTAATGGCCCAACGTTCAATGTGAGTAGAATTCCTTGGAGAACCAGTATTATACAGCCTAGAGTGTGTCACGAAATTCCAATTGGGGGTTGCAGTCACTTATCTACAACATATATAGGCGCTAGGTTCGCCAATTGGAAACTGTTTTGTTTTGTTTGAATTAGGTGATGGGGGTTCTGTCCGTAACCAGACACTCGCCGTGTGTTTTTAGGAGACAGTGTGCAATTAGAGAATCTAGCAGGACGCTAAAAATTGATGACAAACGGACACTTACAGAATATCGAACTCTAAAATTTACAGCTTTGCTTCGAATTCACATGTAAACATTGTTGTATGTAGGCATGTGAAACACGGGTATTATTTGTACCGATTGTTATCTGCATGCGTGCATATAAAATGGGAAATTATTTTTTAAATAAAGTACTACAGGAAACACGTCATACACGCTGCATCTGAAGTCGAAGACCTAACGTCGATGTTCATAGGCATGCATGGGGATTACCTATTTCCACTGCCACTACTGCCAAGGCTCTTCATGCAGTGGAATAGCCTTTGCAGTAGTGGCAATTATCTATGGAACAAGGAAGCTTAATTGAAGTTTGTGACGTGGAGGGAAGTCGTACATAGACTATTCCGAGGCGCCTTAATCGTAAGTGGTGCGGTGGTCTAACGGTAACACGTCTACCTAGTAAGCATGGAGCTGCCGGGCGCCGTGGCTCAGCGCGCCCGGTCAGAGGGCTGAACGTCCTCTGTAATAAAAAAGCTGAGCCAAATGATCAACGAACGACAAAGAACGAACAATGAAAACGACCGCAAAGCATAGATCTACCTGATGAACAAAAAAAAAAAAAACAAAAAAACAAAAAAAAACCGGTAACACGTCTACCTAGTAAGCATGGAGGTCCGGGTTTGATTCCCGGCCGCATCACATATTTTAATTCATTACTTCACCTTCATCTTCAATATGATAAACCACGAACGAATTGAAATATCAATTGTCTTTCTTTTATTACATCAACGACCGTCTACATAGAACACCATATCTTTGATACAAAAATGTAATATAATCTTCGTATATGTACATAAACATCTCTGACTGATGACGTCATTGGCCAAAGCCGACTTTATCCGATTATGCTACATGACTCATTCTCTTTCCGAAGAGCAGAGAACAAATTGTAGGCTAATACGATTTAAACCCGCAAAATGCCGAAGAATGACGGATAGGGATGGGAAAACTTTATAAACTCTGCTACACATGATATCGATATTTAAAAGAGATACAAATGGTATCCAGTAAAAGTTCCTAATTAGTTACATAGGCCGATTTCTATTTTTTTTAATTTACTAGAATACAAAACTGATCAGTCACATAAACCATTTTAACACACATTTTAAAAACCGCAAACAGTATATTAATTCAATTATTAATCAGTAAAGACATACATTTACTATAAATTCACTGATATGCAAGGAAAAAGTTTAATAGAAATAAAAATAAATAAATAAATACCTTAAGGGACGGAGATAGCTGTAGCTCTTTGATTAATATATGACCTGTTATTTGGCACCTGCCTTGTGGGGGAAGCACGTCAAAAACCAAGACTAGGTGGGAGCTAATTCTTTTCTTTCCCACGAAAAATATGAAAAGAGTCAGGGTTTACTTGAGGCATCAAAAAAGAAGAAATAGGAAGAAACGTCTAGTGGTAGAATAAATATGTGAGACAGTGGCGTACGTCTACGCTAAATAGTAAGACTATAACTGAAGACTGAGAGCGGCCAATTGGAGAAGGATATTTTCTAACGTTTAGGAGGTACTTAGCTTAAAGCACTTAGTGGTTTATGTAGTGTTTCAAGCTCTACATGCTTTCCCTAGCTAGACAAGATGACCAAATTGATTAGTTTTGGGTATTCATGGAGGTTTTTTGCTTGAACTATTACTCTTCCGGGCTATTTCTTTCACAGAAGAATGACCACACAGGGACCTCCTACTTCTCATGGAAAACATAGTTAAAGGACACTGTGCACTAGAATGAACTCTGTGGATACTCAGAGTAAAGAGATGTTAAAGTGAAGGTGGGGATACTGATGGTGTTTTGTAATTAGTTACTAGAGTTGACGTGAACTGTTAACATGTTCTCAGATTGAATCAGGAATTTGTGTAATTATATCTGGAATCTAAGGATGTATACCAGAAAGTTGAATTTACTGATGATGTACAAAGGGTACAGCAAACCCTTGTTTTTGTTCAAATATAAACGAACTATTTTCTCATTTAAGTAATGACATAAAGTTGAACTGTGATACTTCATCTCTTCTGAGCGTAACTTACATAGAGAAGAAGTGTGATTGACCTCAACTTTGGAAATAATTTATCAGAGGCACTGAGTCTCAAGACCTCTACCAACATATGTTACAATAAACAACACATGGAGAAGACGATTACTTATGTGATTAGACTCTGAAATAAGTAGAATCACACAGTCACATCACATAATATGGCGACCGTGACAGGACTAGAACCTGCACTATTTGGCGATAGAAGGCAGCCTGAACTTTACAACATCACGCTGCTTGAGACGAGTTCCGGTAGTATCCGCTTCTACCAGCTGCTGCCTGCACCTCTGTGGCAGCAATTAAGTTGATAAAATCTTGTTGTGCTGGCTTGTTAGCCCCGAACGAAGTTATGGGTTTTCCAATACTTCATTAGATTCACGTGAGTTTACGCATGAGCAGACCCGTGGGCATAGTCGCGTGGCTAATTTCATTTAACTTTCAAATGCGATCGTATAATTACTGTCATTTATACATGGCAATGAGATTCTGAATTAATTATGCGAGGATACTGATTACTAGTGATCCCACATCCTTGTCAGATAACATCCCTAATCGTGTGACTTAGCACACATTCATGTCAATTACATGTCATTCGCAATGTGCTCGAATAAAATCCGCGTAATGCTATCGTTAAATTCACCACGTTGGTTACTCTCGTACGGAAAACGCTTATTCACGTTGGCGAAACTTTGATTTCAGTTTTAGTGAACCGCATTCATGCAGTTACATTGTGGAAGGTCAATATCCGTTAGTCACTACAAACGCCACTATTTTTTGCTAATGATATCATTTATATAACATTTTCTTGAGTATCTGACTCCTTGGAGGACAATCTGCCACTCAGTTACCCACTCGATCTCATTCTTGAAACCATAAGGAAGATTGAGCTTTATTCGTATTTCAGAAAGTTATGTGTAATATATTGTGGCATTTGCTACACACATCACTTGTTACTGATTAACAGACCCAAAATTTGAGAATCCTGCAGAATTTATTACACTTGTAATATTAATTAATTGATCTATTTTTTGCTAATAGACTATATTCAGCTGCATGTACTAAAAGTCAGCTGACTCCAATATTACATGCATTATACAATGAAACTGTCATTAATGACTTAAAGGAAAGCGTTATATAACTTATTCCATGCTCATCTGATTTTCGATGTAGATGACATCGTAAATGATACAATATTTATTTGGTCAAGATACACAACTAATTTGATTTTCGTGGTTAATATGTGAGGCACTTGTAGCCGTGGAAGTGAAATACTAATATTGTACCACTGCTCTACACTTCGGTGTCTCTTTGCAAATTGTTATGAAATATACTTCCATGTATACTTCCATTTATGGAGGTTGTGTTGTTGGTGTCCTACTTCAAATACTCAATCACATATCAAGTATTTCTTCCTAATTTTCTCTCACCTTTTCTTTTTCTTGATGTTCTCTATCCCCATTTCCAGAAGTGAGCGTAGAAACTATGTACAAGATGAGTCTGAAAAGTTAGGCGAATTGTTCGATATTTCACCAACCGCCCTGGCAAGGATGAAGTGCCGCGGTTGCTCGCTGTCGGAGGTTCGAGTCCTCCCTGGGGCATGGGTATGTGTGTTGCCCTTAGGTTAGTTTACCTTAGTTTAAGAATTTTGTGAGCTACGGATTGATGACAACGCAGTTTGATGCGATAGATTTACAAACATTTGAACATTTTGAGGATGAAGCGTCCGCGCATACGCCCCATACGCCCCATATCCTGCAAATCACTGCAGTGAAGAGGAAGAGCATGCTACTACCCAGCTAACAAAGTCAGTGTAAGAACGTGTTGTTAACATGTATTTTCACTGTAGTGTTTTTAAAATAAAACGCCTTTTGCTGCTGCAAATGAAGTTTATATCACCCATACGCGTTTTGACTTTTGTCCCAGTCGGTGGGACTCCCCCTATGGGCAGCAATACTTCAAAATAAGATGCAAAAGTTATAGAACTGTTTCATCTTCTATGTGTTCTGCTAATGAAACGTAGCCTTTGGTTCACCTTTCCTACAACATTTTCTATGTGTTCTTTCAAGTCTAAAACATAGCCCTATTAAAATCTGTATTGAATTAAATACTGCGCTATTTGAGACTAGATACCTATTTTTTGAACCGCCTCTTTCGGTACTGGTTATCACCAAAGTTTGCTAAATCTTACATGTGTGTAAGAGATGTTTATCTTAAGATTTGCATTCCGGTAAAATGATATGTAATAAAAAATTTGTCGATACAGTGCTACAAACAAATGATTAAGAAAAGTAGTTTGTGCCTTCGATGAGACCAAACATGAATTTTTCGTACCATCTGTTTTCATACAACTGCACCTTGAAGTTGGTCCATTTGTCATCATCAATGAGGAATCATAGATTTTCAGTTCATACTTACACAATGTTGATCACCGTACTATAGCGCGCCGTCGTAATAGTCTTGTACTTAGTAAATACCAGCTGAAAAATTCTCCTGACAGGAGAAAAAAATTGCATAAAGTAAAAAGAAAAAAATAATAAATAAATAAGTAAATGAAAAGAGGGTAAATGGCAAAAGTTGGGAACCAGCTTCCTCAGTCGTCATTTTCCCCCTTCCAAAAAATTTTGGCATGCCAACCTATTCGCGTCCTTTCAACACTGAACATGCTAAATCCATTTACTCAGGGTGTGGTCGTTGTGAAGTTTTCACTCAGCACGTCCCTTTCTGCGCCTCTTAATACGTATATCTCTCTCCCACCAACCCCTTGTTCTCCGACTGTCACTGTCTTTCTCTCTGCCACTTTCACTGTCTCCCTGCCACAGTGTTCTGGTCATTTTCTCTCATTTGTGCTTGCTAAGGTGCCTTGCTGCAGTGCGCACGGCCATTCGGCGTCGGAGGTTCGAGTTTTCCATCAGGCATGGGAGTGTGTGTTGCTGTTTGGATAAGTTAGAGACAGATGACCGCTGCAGATAAGACCCACAACTTTACTAACATTTCAACATTTAATTTTTTCTTATTATTCGTTTTTGTATATAGAAAAGCCCTTTTCTTCTAGTAATTTATTAAATTTATTCAGATGGGTTTCGCTTTTTTTTTTTTTTTTTTTAATTAAAGCCCATCTCCTTGGGTTCCAGTAATAACAGTTTCCTTTTTTACTTTTAGAATTCCACGTTAAGCTGTAGGTCCCCTTTCCCCGGTTGGATAATTGGGGTAGGCTAGGGACACGCAGGTCGCTGAAGAGGCGTCCGATTGAAATATTTGCACCAGGCCAATGAGCCCCCCCCCGGAATTATTATTGTTAGAATTCATCGATGAAAACTTTTCAACACCTTATCGTACAAAATAAACCACAATTTTAACAGAAAAGAAGAATGTTTAACGTTAGATAAAATGTAGATTCTGAATTTGTGGCAACAAAACGACAATCGATGACACTTAATAGGTAATGACGGTTGACGCCGCCATGCAGAGACAGCGACACATTCACCATCATCTGATGGTTGAGCTAATCTCTACGAGTTTACGAGAGTAACTCGGGCGTCCGATCCTTGAGTGTCGTGACTGCATTCATTAATCCATTTTTAGTCTGGGGCGACGTCCCAGAGGTAAATTAAATTGGCCCCAATCCCTCGGTTCTGACCTAAGTTTTCGTGAGGCTTTCCTTGGTAGTAAGACGTATGTCGGAACTGGTCAGCCCCTCCCACTTATTCCCAATTCCGATCACCCCTTTGCCCCACTATCAGCTTGTCTGATAATTGGCTGAATAGAACCACAACTGTTTATGGGCCGGATCTTAAACAGCTCGCTCCACTCCTCGGAGTGGCGAATGGAAATGATAAGTTTTTTAACGTTGTGTCTATTGTATTCGATATGTTAAACACATGCGTGTGTTTACCGACGCCGTGACACAGATTTCAACCTTTTTAACATCCTTGTTAAGTATATTGGCAATATTATCTGCTCGTCCGTTTCAAAGTCTCAGGGATTTAATACCTCTATCAACAAATTTATCCATGAAACGTTAGGTTTGAATGTTACAATAAGGGTAAAAAACTACCGACCGGGAGGTGTTCCGTGGATGTAAGGGGCATGTCATTATTGACGAACCCCCACTCATCCCCAGTTGGGATACTCCATATGGCCCACCATCAGGTTGTTCGATAACTGATTAGAAACGCGACCCCTTATGGAACGGATCTAAACCTGTCCGCCTCACACCTCAGAGTGGGGAAGCTTAAGGTAGTTTTTTTCCCTTATTTACCGCACTTTCTGGTGCGGCCACTCTAGGAATGATGTTAACAAACAGCTCCACTCTTCATTCACGGTAAAGAATGAAAAGAACTTTTTTTTTTTTTATCGCGTCATCTTATACAGACGCACAGCTTATGGGACTTAACTACGGGGTCATCAGTCCCTAAACTTACAAACTATTTATGAACTAACTAACACTAAGGACGGCACAAATATCCATGCTCGAGGGGGGATTCGAACCCCCGACCGTACTAGCCGTGCAGACCGTGACTAGCGCGCCTCAGTCCACTCGGCCACCGCGGCCGGCCGTGTGTGGCGTCCTCAGTATAAGTTAGTTTAAGTCCTTTGAAATTCAATTGGCTGATGACCATAGCAGTTTGATCCAATAGGTTTACAAACAATTGAACGTTTTTTCAGAATATCAACTTAAGAACATGTGTTACAATTACAAATAATTAATAATATTTGTAGATTTATTATGCAAAAGCAGGAAATATTGCTAATTACATTTTATTCAGGTCACAGGCTTTGGTAGAATAAACCACCATTATCGGAAGTTACATTTTCACGCGGCGCATCACAGAGGTAATATTTCAAAAATGGTTTTCTCTGTGAGGTAGCGCATGCAAATGAATGACCCTGTAGAGCTAATTTTTTTTTCCTGCATAACACAAAGGTGCCAGCATGCCACCTTGTCCATTCAATATTACAAAGAAAATGTGTATCAGTTAAACGGTTATTAAATTTATGATTATAGATTCAGACACTACGCACAATTAAAACTCAATTGATTTGACACAAGGTACAGCCAGATTAAAATTCAGAACTTAGATAAAATTAATTAACAGATAACTGATTTTCTCCGCCTGTATAATGTCACTGGATGTTTGCCTAACCAAAGGCCGTCGTCCCGTGGGGGTAGAGGTCTGCACCTCGCTCGGTTGCTCGCTCGAATCGCGTGATACACGTTGTTCTAAGACAGTCTGACAGGTGTCGGTGCTGCAGCTTGAGGCAAGGCGTGTGGCTGCGATCGACTTTCTCCGCGCTCGTTCGAGTGAGGCACGCACGATTGGCCCGACCGTCTACAATGCCCGTCGGGATCAAATTAGACGCTAGAGAATACATCCTCACTGTGAAATTTTCAGAACGATCTGAATATCACTGTGGTGTAAAAATTGGCAATTGACTCTAAATAATGAGAAGTGTGAAGTCATCCACATGAGTACGAAAAGAAATCCGTTAAACTTTGTTTATAAGATAAATCAATCAAAAGTGAAGGCCGTAAACTCCACAAAAAAAACCTAGTAATTACTATTACTTCAGACTTAAACTGGAAAGAACACGTAGATAATGTCGTGGGAAAGGTGAACCAGAGACGGCGTTTTATTGGCAGAACCCTTAAAAGATGCATCAGAACTACTAAAGAGACTGCATACACTACGCTTGTCCGTCCATTTTTGGAGTATTACTGCCCAGTGTGGTATCCTTATCAGGTGGTTTTGACGGAGGGCATCGAAAGAGTCCAAAGAAGGGCAGCTCGTTTCGTATTGTCACGATATAGGGCAGACAGCATTACAGAAACGATACAGGATCTGGGATGGGAATCATTTCAACAATGACGCTTATCTCTGCGGCGTGGGCTACTTACGAAACTCCAGTCTCCAATATTCTCCTCCGAATGCGAAAATACATTGTTGACTCCCACTTACATAGGTAGAAATGATTATCACAATAAAATACGAGAAATCAGAGCTCTAACGGGGGGGATTCAGGTGTTCTTTCTTTCCGCGCGCTTTCCTGGGTGCTTCGAAAGCTGTTCTCTCGATCCAGTTGAACTAGCGATTTAGTTTCGCATTTTATACTTTATCATAAGTGTTAATATACGTGATTAATATAAAGTTTCCGTGGTGGGGTCATTAACTAAATGAGTTCCCCATGACCTTTCTTTCTTTCTTGTTTCCATTTTGTGGGCTGTTAGTTCTTGTTAAGTGGTAGGTCTTACTTGACGTTATAATAGGAAGTGATTGTATTTAATATCCATTCCTCTTATCACTCTCAAGTCCTGGAATACTTTGTCCGTATTTTATTTTGATATTAAATACACGATATTTATGTACACCCGTTCGGTTAGGTTTGTGTATCTGTGTTGCACCCCGTTAATATTTTTATATTTCCATAACAGTTTGGCACTGTGCGTGGTTGCTGAGCCTCTACCTTTTCCAAGTGAGTCCTTAACAGGAAATGTTTCCAATTGCAACATTCATATATCCCCCACTGCCACTGTCGTCATTCTTATCTACATAATAAAGAACGCATGCAAGCTTTTATACAATATATAGGATCCGCGCTTTCTTCCGTCGTCAGGGTCATGTGCCGGTCTAATGCTCATATATCCTGTAACTGTTTTAAATACTCTTATTCCAATTGTTTACTTTACACAGGTGTACGAATTTAGGGTGTTCCTGCTGTTTCAGTGATGTCTGTGTCATATTTATTTAGGTCCGTCTGAAGAATGTAACCCGGGTGCACCAGCCAAAAGAATGAAGTGCATGTTTTCGGAATAGCTGGACTGTGAAATACGCGACTCGCAATCCACCAATAAGGTGGACCTTTATTTAGTACGATAACGACAATACGTTTGAATGGTAGAAACGCAACTGTACTCTCTTTCCTGAGCTAGCTATATTGGCAAAAAGAGTATTTTGTGTGCCCGCCTCAAATGCATCTTGTGAACGCACTTTCAGTGGGGAAGGGAACCTGATCTCTGATAGAACTTGACTCGATCTACAACGTGTCAATGATATTTTAACAGTACATTGCAATTACAATGCCACCAACGAATAGTTTGGGGATAATGGTGTTACTTTTCGATGTATACTTTGTCGTTCGGTAACATTCACTTTTGAACATTGCAATTATAACGTCGTTCGTTCCATAGTTTCTCTTTGGATCCTTTACATAACTTCCAAATGCTGTAGTTTGTAAAAACAACCTTTTTGTCCTGTTTGCGGTATAATGATATTGCTGTTACATGCTACTTTATAGGAATACACGTCTACAGCATAACTGATTTTAGTTCGTTTACTTAGTGCGGGTGCGTCAGACGCAATATCAGCCCACACCTCAGAGTCACAGAGCCGCTGCCGTAGCGACTGACAAGGAAACCTACCAAATGTCACCAATTTTTATGAAATTTGAATATGTTATAATACATGAAAAACTGTGGGACCCGTATTTTTTAGCGGCGGAAAAACATATTTAAGGGGTGAAACGGTCCCTCCAAATTTGGGGATAAAATAGGAAAATCCCGATAACTTAGAATTAGTGAAGGGATTTTAATAATTTTTGGTATGAAAGCATCTTTTGATAAGAGATCGGCCTAGGTACATTGCAGGGGGAGTGACAATTAGGGGGGCAGCTACCCCTAAAATGACACGTTTTTGTGCTAAAAATGTTTTGTTTTAATCGAAGATGAATCAATTAAATTTGTCTTTCATCAAAAGATATTTTCATACGAAAAATCATTAAACTCGCTTCACTAATTTCTAAGTTATCACCATTTTTCTATTTTAGCCCCAATTTTAAAGGGACCGTTTCACCCCTTATATATGTCTTGCCGCCACTAAAAATTAATAAATAATAATAATACGTTTCCCATGTATTATCACATATGCAAATTTTATAAAAAATCGGAGGGTGACACTTGGGTAGGTCTCCTTGCGAGTACAGCGGCAGCGCCACGCTGCGCGGCCTCTGCCCGCCCCGCCACACGTAGCTGTACAGGATGACCAGCCAGTCTAACACAGATTAGGGAAAAAAATTCAAAAAATTTATTTCAAAACTTCGCCTAAGTTTTACAAGTGTTCTTCCCCTGCGACATATGCCTTGACAACCTGACCAAGCCTGTCCACCTTGCAGGACAGAGCCGGCCAGAACCAGTATTGAATGCTGATTCTAAAATCACGCTACCCTTCTGGCGTCCGTGCTGAAACTACTGACGTTTCCATGCCACCGTGGAGCCAATAGGAGACACCCACGTTTGATCACGTGTGCTACTGCTGGAGGACTGAGAAGTGTTACCATTAGTTCCTACGCTCTCTTCAGTTTGAGCTATCATACAGAACAGACGCACTTCAGAGGCCCAGCCTCGGTGCGGGGCGAACGGCCGCGTGCCGTCCGCTCCCGCGTAGCGGCTGTTCGGCATCAGCCACCAACTGTGTGAACCATTACCATTACCGTAACTTTTTCCGTTTTGTAAGCCGCTAACTTATACAAAAATAGTTCAAATGTTTGTAGCACTTATGGGACTTAACTACGGGGTCATCAGTCCCTAAGCTTACAAACTACTTATGAACTAGCTAAGACTAAGGACGGCACAAATATCCATGCCCGGGGGGGGGATTCGAACCCCCGACCGTAGTGGCCGTGCAGACTGTGACTGAAGCGCCTCAGTCTCCTCGGCCACCGCGGCCGGCCTAACTTAGACTGCCACTCATTCATTGCATCCTACCTCAGGGCGAGTCCTGCCATGTATCCCGTATTTCAGAATATACCAAATATTAACTTCAATTCTATCTTTTATTTGCCATTCAGCCACCCTTTCCTAGGGCGCCCACAAGCCTTCACCGCTCCGCATTCGATCCTGACAACGCCTCCAACCCATTTTATTTATGCAGCACTAGGATGGGTTGTATAATTTTCCTGTCATCCGTAGGATAAAGATCAAGTCCTGTACATAGCTTCGTTCGAGTGTGAACACGCTCGCTGCGAGCGTACACACACGGCGCGCCACGCCGAGGGAGCGAAACCGGCGATTTTCAGACCTCTACGTGGGGGTCCCAAATTAATTACTATTATTAATTACCAATGTGGCGAACGGACTTAACAATCGTTCCAACCGATATTTTGATCTATTGGAAGGAAAAACAGATTCTTCGTGGCGGAGGGACACCACTTTATCGCCTTTACCTTCGGCCGTTTCCCTTCTCTGTAAGAGATAAACGTAGTAAGGGTGACACCAGATCGCATAGGACGAAACCAATGAAGCGTTTCATCTGGACAAGTTGGCTAAAAGTTCGTAATTTTCCCGGCAGACGAATACTGCGGATCGACGTACGAGGTAACAGTACCAATATGTGAAGACTTTTTCTCCTCTGTCACTTGCTAGTCTGGAATGGTATCGTTTGACGAACTACTCTTGTGCCTAAGTTACCGCCATTGTAGTGGAGTTTGATGCTGACGTATTGCAGCAGCCATGAACTTCGCCGTCTCGACCCAAACGTGTTCGCGATCACCCGCGGTTTGCATAGAGAACGGCAGACACGATTACTTTAAACGTTCTCTCATTAGCAGCAGTGCTACCCATGCCTGGGCTCAATTGTTCATTCTACTGACTAAAAATGAGTTATATATGCTCTTTAAGTACACTCTGATTACGGGCTGTACGAGTTAATAGAACCATCATTTACTTCAATATTTGGATTCACTGTTATCTTGTTCTGCATCAGGACGTTCTAAGTGGCATGTTTTATATCTTGTTGTTTAACAGAATTATCAAGTGTAACAGGTTGCCTCACATTTTAATGAAACAGTTTCTTAATATAATGACCATTTATCTTAACTGAACTGTCCGTCGTTTGGTCTGCAGTCTTGCCTTGTTGCCGGCCGCGGTGGCCGAGGAGACTAAGGCACTCCAGTCACGGTCTGCACGGCCACTACGGACGGGGGTTCGAATCCCCCCTCGGGCATGGATATTTGTGCCGTCCTAGTTTGTAAGTAGTTCATAAGTAGTTTGTAAGTTTAGGGACTGATAACCCCGTAGTTAAGTCCCATAGACTATACAAACATTTTCTTGCCTTGTTGTTATCATTTTTATCCATTAAATGACAAACAGTAACACCTTTCATAGCAGCAGAAAATTCTCAGGCTAGCCCACCTGTTAACTGGGAAGCGAAAGTGTGCTAATACGAATAGGTTTTTTTATTTTTATTTTTTTTATTTTAGAATACAGAAGTTTCTTTATTTTAGAATACAGAAGTTTCACATGCCCTCTCTGTCGATTGACACAACAATTAGTCATTCTACATTCAAAGAAATAGAACAAGAGTATCCGCAATTAATGATATCTTCTGTCGTTCACGTATAATTAATTTTGGCGTGGTAAACAGTGCGGACAGGAAGAGGATAAAGGCTTTTGAAATGTGGTGTTACAGAAGAATGCTCAAGATCAGGTGGATGGATCGCGTAACTAATGAGGAGGTACTGAAAAGAATTGGGGAGAAAAGGAATTTTTGGCATACATTGACTAAAAAGTAGGGATCAATTGGTAGGTCACATTCTTAGACATCAAGGAATTGTGAATTTAGCGTTGAAATGTGTGGGGTAAATACCGCAGAGGAAGACCAAGAGATGGATACGGTAAGAAGATTCAGACAGATGCAGATTGCCGTTCGTGGAGTTGAAGAGGCTTACTCAGGATAGGTTATTGTGGAGAGCTCTGTACTGAAGACCACAACAACAACAACAACAAACCTGGGATGCAAAAGCCGACGTTTCAGTTGTTGCACTGCTATCTCCTTTCCTTCCTTATGCTCTTACCAGTTTTCTATTATCTCTCTACCCCAACAGGCTTTGCAGTATCTACTTCATTTCACGTTACGTGCACTATGTGAATCATTTTTCTGGAAAAGCAGTGGAAATATCATTTCAATTTGTGAGGATATCGTTGAGAGTAAACGGCCTATACCGCGGTGTACATGAAATAAATACGTACATCAACATTCAGACGTCACTAGTGGAAATTAAAGAAGTGAACACGGCTTACAGAACAAAACCAGGAAATAGATTGCTTTACTCACTTTACAGAAAACTGGAACAGAGACGTGCCTGATTCATTCCTTCATACATTATTGTAGAAAGTATGCATCCCCCTGCCAGTACCTCTAGACGTGGTGGAATGGACGAGCACTTTAAGGCGTCTTGTTGTAGAGAGCGCCGCGACAGAATAGCAACGTGCACTAAGGCGCAGAGCTGCGGTGCGGGAGGCCGTTCGCCGTCGGGGGTTCGAGTCCTCCCTCGGGCATGGGTGTTTATCTTGTCCTTAGCATAAGATAGTTTATGTTAGTGTAAGTAGTTTGTAAGTTTAGGAACTGATGATCAAAGCTGTTAATTCCTTAGATTTACAAACATTTGAACATTTTCTGTAGAGCGCGAGGTTGCACCCCGTCAGAGGTTTCAGTCCTCTCTCGGATATGGGTGTGTGTTCTCATTTCGTTAGTTTAAGTTAGTCTATGTAAAGATAATTTTTACTCTGCAGGGGAGTGTGCGCTTATAAAAAGGCGTTCCTGGCGGATTAAAACTGTGTGCTGGAAGCGGGACTCGAAGTTATAACCTTTTGCCTTTCGAGGGAAAGCGCACTACCGTCTGCGTTATCCCACCACGTTTCACGGACCGTCCTCACAACTTCACTTGCGCCAGGACCTAGCCTCCTAGTTTCCCAAATTCACAGAAGTTCTCCTGTGAACCTTGCAGAACTAGCACTAAAGGTGGAATGGATATTGTAAAATGTTCAAATTTTTGTATAGCTTACGGGACTTAACTACGGGGTCATCAGTCGCTAAACTTACAAACTACTTATGAACTAGCTAATCCTAAGGACGGCACAAATATCCATGCCCGAGGGGGGATTCGAACCCCCGACCGTAGTGGCCGTGCAGACCGTGACTGAAGTGCCTCAGTCCCCTCGGCCACCGCGGCCGGCTGGATATTGTAGAGACATGGCTTAGTCACACCCTAAGAAATGTTTCGCTGGAGAGTGAAATTTATCATTCTTGAAACGTCCATGAAGCTGTGGCTAAGCCATATCTCCACCCGTGCTTGGATATTTGTTTCGTCCTTAGTATTAGCTAGTTCGTAAGTAGTTTGTTAGTTTAGGGACTGATGACCCCGTAGTTAAGTCCCATAAGCTCTACAAACATTTTGAACATATCTACACCATATACTTTCCTCCAATAGTGCTGGTCCTGCAAGTTTCGCAGGAGAACTTCTGTGATGTTTGGGAAGTAGGAGGCGAGGTACTGGAGGAACTAAGGCTGTGAGGACGGACTTTGAAGAGTAGCGGGATAGCTCGATTGGTACAGCGCTTGCCGTTTAAGGGTAAAGGTGCAAGGTTCGAATTCCCTTTTCTGGTACACAGTTTTAATCCGCAAATCCGCAAGGAAAGTTTCACTATTGTTTAAGTAGTTTGTAAGCCTGGGGGGCTGACAGCTTCAGTAATTACGTGCCATAGTGTTTTAAAAAAGGTGTAATTCCAGTTAATAACCGTGAATCCCCATATAAAATATCTAAAATAACACACTCCCACACTCCGTTACGTTAGTATATAGCTTTTTTTACCTTCGTAAACACGCGCGAATTGACAACAAAATAGTCGGATCTTATACTTATCTTAATAGCCACTACGTTAGTCGATAAATACTGACTACTGGGCGGCCGCGGTGGCCGAGGGGACTGAGGTGCTCCAGTCACGGTCTGCATGGCCACTACGGTCGGGGGTTCGAATACCCCCTCGGGCATGGGTATTTGTGTCGTCCTTAGTATTAGCTAGTTCATAAGTAGTTTGTAAGTTTAGGGACTGAGACCACGTAGTTAAGTCCCATAAGCTTTACAGACACATTTCAAAAGCCTGTTTCCTTTCTCACTTTTAACCCATACCATAACCGTCTTTGCTCTTCCACACTTCTCAGCAACTCCTCAGTTTTCACCGAGTCCAGCCAGCTTATTCTTGCCATCCTCTACCATAATCTTCCCCAGCCTTGCCTTTCCTTTCTTTCTAAGCGTTCGAGTTTCAGCACCATACTGCAGAGCACGTCTTACTATACGTTTTATTAATCTTTTCCTTAGATCCTTGTTCATATTCTTGCAGAAAATTCTTCTATATCTGTAAAATGCTTCTTTTGCCATAAATATTCTGATTTTAAGACGTGTTTGTAAGTTTGTAAGTTTTGGGACTGATGACCCCGTAGTTAAGTCCCATAAGCTTAACAAACAACAACCCCGTAGTTAAGTCCCACAAGCTTTACAAACATTTGAACATTTTGAACTGACTACTGGCGACAGCACAGGGCAATGAATTAACCTTTTCACCAAGTGAGGAAACGGATTCCGCTGCGCAAAATAAATAAATAAATATTTTTCCGTAGGCCGCTAGTAACGGGTCCATATGCCATAGCCGGCCGCAGTTGCCGAGCGGTCTGCGGCTCACCAGTCACAGTCTGTACGGCCGCTACGGACGGAGATTCGAATCCCCCTCGCGCATGGGTGTTTGTGTCGTCTTTTGTACAAGGTAGTTCATAAATAGTTTGTAAGTTTAGGGACTGATGAACTCGCAGTTAAGTCCCTTAAGCTTAACAAACATTTGAAACTTTGAACATACACCGTCGGCAACGCGTGGCTTAGCATGCCCGTGCGGCGTACAGGCGCCTTGCTCAAAATATTAAAGATAACTGATGAACGTAAATCTTCTATCGATGAGGAACAGCATACTATCAAAAGTAGTTCTGCTTATGGCATTGCAGTACGGCGTAATGAGGGCGGAATTCTAAAAAAATTATGGCTGCGGGTACACGTGTCGTAAACCGTAGCTGCTGCATATGAAGAGGCCGTAAGAGGGTCTAGGTGGGCCATAACGCTCAGGATGTGTTGCGTAAGACCGGAGGGATTTGCGAGCAACCCTCGCCATCGCCGAAGCTGCAGGTTGCGCACCGTTGCGCCGCTATTACCCATGCTGGATGCCGGCACAGGCTGTGCCGAAGCCGTAAAGCGTACCACCAGCCAGCAACAGCTGCGCGCACACCACCCTCCGCCACGCACTACACACACATACACACACACACACACACACACACACACACACACACACGCACACACATAAACACCAGCGATAAGATACACAAATTATACTGTACACTGTGGTTTCCCGCCAGCAACCTAAAAAGGTAATGCAGTCAACAATCCGAAGATTGGTTTGAACACCACAGTGGTTTACTAGGCATGCTCCTGTTTGGTGGTATGTCGTTGCCTTCCTTCGGCCTTCGAACTGACTTACCCAGCCATTTATAGGGGGACCTACAGTTTAACGTGGATTCCGAACCTCGGTGCTACTCGGTATTTTTCACATGAGCAATACTGCCAGAGGTGAAAGAATTGGAAAGTGACAGATAAAAATCCTAGGACCTGGAGGGGATCGAACCCGCGACCTTTGGATTTGTAGTCTGGCACGCTACCACTGTGCAACCGAGGCGCACCCAGCAAACTAACAACTGAAATTCATGGAAGGGCTGCAATTGATAAAATAAATAAGTAAATGAATAAAAATAAAAAAAAGTTTTTCCATATTTTTGGAAATTCAGCCATAAAATGGGTGAAATAATGGAAAGTGTTTTAAGGGTGCTACTAAGACTATTTTTACGCTAGAAATGCGAAGATTTGGATTTGGAACCATGGTTGGAATTTAAAAACAAAATGTGTTTCGAGATGTTTTCAATTATGCCATCAACGCTGCAGTAGGGGGCTGGGAAGTTGTATCTAAATACTTGTTTAAGAAAGCATTTTTAAAGCTAAATCTATGAACATTTATATTTAGAAGTATAAACAACTAATGTTGACGATTCAGTCCACGTGTGCGAAGCAGTGGTAATTAAGCTAGTAGCAAATAATAAATACATGTACAGAGACATATTTTTTCTCGAGATTGTGTTGTGGAGGAAGACGTGCCTTAAGACAAACTGTGCAGTCGCTGTATCGATTATTTCAGTGTGGCTTAGTGGTAGTTAACAGGAGATTCAGGTTTTCAATCCCGTCACTAATTTTAGTTCAATGCCACTACTTCAGATTTATGTCTTACATACTTATCGAGACAAAATATGACTCGGGACATTGATTTATTGTTTGATTTAAACTGATGCCTATCATGTGACAATTTTCATTAAGCTCACGTAAAACACATACCTTTCAACACGTCCTGTTGAAAACCACTTCTACAGATACTGCACGTTTGGAACTTACCTTTGATGTCCAGCCCGGTATCTTGGGGTAAAGCCCTCGACTTGAAACCAAAGGGTCATGGATTTTTTCAGTCTGCGTATTAACCCATCCTTCACCACTCAACAATGTGAGGTGTCGCCAGAAACGACACGTGGTTCTGATTCTACGTCAAGCTGTATATCCACATTCGGCAGATGGATAACTGGAGTAGGTTGACCACGCAAGTGGCGTCCAATTGAAAGACTTAAACCAGGCCAATGAGACACACGGAATTATTATGGAAATGAGCGTCTGGCTTTCTTGGCCAGGAGATCCCTTGCGGGATTGTTCGACCGCCGTAGTGTAAGTCTTAGTTGACACCGCCTGGGCGTCTTACGTGCCAATGATGATGAGATGATGATGATGAGGACAACACACAACACCCAGTCCCCTGCCGGGAATCGAACCCGGGCCTCCTGCGTGGTAGTCAGTGACGCTGGCACTGAGCTCCGGGGCGGACATGGAATTATTATTACTTACCTTTGATGAAGTCGACGGCCATCTCCAGCCCGTACGTGTCCTTGTCGCAGTCGTCGAGTATGTGCGCCCCGATGGTGACGTTGGGAAGCAGGGAGGGCGGCGCGTTGATCCTGTCCAGCGTGTAGAGCATGGTCTCGAGCGCCTGGACGCCGCCCTGCGGCATCACGGGGCCGCACGTCACCGTATCGGAGCGCTCGTGCACCATCATCAGGCCGCCTAGCACCAGCTCACCCTCGACCACCGCCGACAGCTTCACCGGCCAACCGGACACCGAGTCGTTGCCCGTCGCGCCCGCACTCGAATTCGCGGCACTAGAATTGCCACCGGTCCCTATCAGAGTGTCGTTGGAGCCGTCCTCCAAGTTGGCCTCTGTAGGCCTGATGTCGAACTCACTCTCCGTTTCCGTACTGGCTGCTGACAGGTCTGCCATATATGTGGACCGATGTTCCTCGCCGTTCTCTCCGGGCAAAAGTGTTGCCGTTTCTACTGGTGGAACACTTGCTGACAGTGCTTCCGTGATACTGGGCACTGATGTAATAGACCAGTTATCGACTGGGCGTTTCACCTCCTTCTTCAACATCGCACCAACAATAGGCGTTGCTTTTGTATTACTTTCTCCATGCGACGTGAGCCTAAGCCTACTGCTTTCCGTATAATGCTCAATATTGTGTAGCAGTGGTTCCTTGGTCTTCATCGGAATGCTTGATGGATCTTTTATCGCTCTGTTCTGTTGTTGGTCAGTTGCTGCTGTTATTGGCATTGCGGGACCATCGTTTTGCATACCTGCATTCCATAAAAACTCGTGGATGTTTATTAAATGTTTATCCCCTGCACTGCCAGGCCGTGTCTCGTCTCTAGGTACTTCTCTGACTTCTTCATATACCATATTGTATATATGAGAATTATGCTGATAACCGTTCGTGAAACTACCGTAGTTCGTTGCTGTGTCGCTCATCGTTGAAGTTGTGGCCTCGTATCTCTCGGCATCCACACTTCGGGCCTCCATTTCTGCGGCAGTCCTGTCAGGCTTTTGCGATGTAGTACTTGCAGATTCTGCGATAAGGCTAAACAGTGATATGTGCCTGTTATTAAAGCGTTGTAAATTCGGCGAACTACTCGGTCGATTTGCTGAGTTGTCAGCGTTTGGCTGGACATATACCAGATTAGAATTTGTCGTACTGGGCGTGGTAGCGACGGATGTTGTACCGTGTGTGTCCAGGCCTTCAGCAGAGGACGCTACTGTAGTGTGTCTGAAGTTATCAAACTCGAATGGATTGGTAAAGTATGCTTCTTGTCGCTGAAGCGCCGCGTGCGAAAGTGAATTCTCTCTCGATACTAGTGGTGCATTCCTTCCCAAGATTTCGTCTGATTCTGCTTTGTCATTTTGATGGGCAGTATACCTTCTGTCTTCAACTGTATTAGACACGGAGGTCGTTAGGGTTGACGGGACGGTTTTACCTTTCGCATACCCTGCACCGTCTTCGGTGGCACCGGAGGTGCTGAAATTCAATGCATTATCGTCGTCTGCGGCAGACGTCGGCACCAAGCGGTCACTGCTTCCTCCGCTATAGACATCCCCGGCGCTGCGGTCGCCGTTTATGGGGCTCTTGGGGCGATCCACGTCGCGTAAACCGTTGCGCGTAATGTCCCCATCAGCTGCGAGCGGCGGTATCTCCAGGCGAAACACTTCGCCCGGTCCCGCGGGCACGCCGTTCGTATAATCCCGGCCAGTTTGTGGCGCATACTGCGCTGGCTCAACCGAGTCTTTCTCCGTTGACACCTGTTCCACCGGAGAAGGCGGTCGACTCGGCGTTTCCATATCGAATTCGGTGAGGCTTGTCGGAGACGTCGTCCCATCTCTTACGCTACGAACCGAGCGATCACGACGGAGTCTTCCGCTGCTATCCATCGAAGCTGTGACGGGTTTAGCGCGATGAAATTTCTTCATGTTTACTAACCAGCTTTGATCGGATATTCTCTTGGACGGAGTTGCCATCGACTCGAGATCATCTGCAAGGCCAGCGTTGTGTTCTGTCCCACTAGTCCCAGTGGTTTCTGGAGACTGTCGGTTCGCGCTGTCTCGGAAGGGAAAATAGCTCTTCGATCCAACATCGGCGTAATTCGATGAGGTGTCAGTTCGTAACTCTTCCGAGTGCTCATGAAACTGCTCATCGTGATTCGTTATTGGAGTAGTGAATCCGAGACTGGAGGGAATGCTTGATACCCTGGCGATATGTTGGCGTTGCTTCCACGATGTGTCGGGAGACATGTGTAAATTCCGATTACGCAGCTGATCCCTGACGGCGGAGCCACCCAGGTGGATGTTGGCGTTGACGATGAGCAGGATCTGCAGGATGGTTGGGCTACCCATGTCGTCCGTCCACTCCTCAACGAAAGCTCACAGCCTCATGCGATGCCATCCCAAGTGGTCCAAGCCTGCAACATGACAAACAAACGAACTGTGTAAATAACAGTAACTAATATCATGCTTTACAAGGAAAAATAATTGTTTTATCTTTCATTTAAGTGGCAGCAAAATTAACTTCAGCTGCTTCCGCTCATATAATTATATAGAGAGATGACATAAGAGACATGTCCTTGTCCTGTGATATGAGTGAAGTGACACACAGTCTTTGTATACGCAGAAAACACTGCTGGCCTCCTAAAATGCAACTTCCTGAAAAGAAGCATAGCTAACAGGTGAAATTTAAAGAATGCGCTCGTGGTGTTTCATTAATAACAAATTAGTTATGTGTTAACTCTTTTATAAAACGTATCGTACAGGATACAATTTTATCTATTATTTATTTTTCCTTTTTAGCTTTTATCTGCATTCTTTTGAAATTACTAAACATTTCCAATGAATGGAAACTGAAAGATAAGTAAAGTTTTGACATAAAAGTTTTCTGGGTATGGTACCGCGTCATGATGTAGGCTATTACTTATTTAACCAACGTTTCGGCCAACGTTACAGTGGCCTTCATCTGGGTAACTGAGTTACCCAGATGAAGGCCACTGTAACGTTGGCCGAAACGTTGGTTAAATAAGTAATAGCCTACATCATGACGCGGTACCATACCCAGAAAACTTTTATGTCATCTGACTCTGGCCGCGGAAGCCTACGTAATTATAAGTAAAGTTTTCTTACAATTCATTACATTCAATGATGGCGGTGGCGGCTGGTGCAGCTACAGTGGTGAATAATTGAAATATTCGCAGTCTCCGTTGCAATAAAAGACTGCGAATTATTTAATTAAAGTTTTCTTATTTTAAGAAGAATACAAAAAGATGATAGGATGGGGGTAAGATAGGTTAATTCCATTACCGTTAATTTGAAATGGTTTTCTTCGTGCGGTTGACCGCCATTCACATTAAAGTAATTCATTGTCAGCAGTTCTGAAACGATTATCTTAATTTTATACCTTAACATTAACTACATGAATCAGATTAGGTTCTGCCTAGGTTACACTTCCACCACATGACAGTACATTAATTCTGCTAGTCATTATACATATTACACAACGTAATTGTTGTATTTTGGAAAATCACACGTGTACCATTTAACCTCAGTGATTTGCAGCTACGTCATATAATTTCCTCCTCATCTTAGTCATCATCTCTATTACCGTTATTACTGTTTGGTACTGTACATCCTCTGGATGTTGTTATAGTGTTGCATATAGGCATGTCCGTGTTTACAGGCTTTCCTCGTATTTTGGATTTGAAATACTGCCTGTTAATGTATTTAGCCGTTACCATTGTTTTTGGTGTCTTTCTACTGTGTGTGCGCATACGTATTTCTGAATCTGTGTAGTTTAAATTTATGTTTATTGTCAGCCGGCAGGGAAAAAAAAGAAACACTGTGTTCCGGAAAACCTCCTTCCCTGAATGAGCACTTTGTGTGTCTGACTCATACTACCGCGGTATAATTACATGGGATAAAGTGCGTGCCCGTTTAAGAAATTTATCGTACGGCAGCTGGAATCGATATGCTTCATTCTCTTACTTCTCGCTTATTGTGAGGAGAATTGTACGCCTACAGTCTACGTCCACTATCACTTCGATCCCACTGACCTGCCATGCGTCGAAACGCCAGCTTAAATGTTATTCGTACCGGTACACCAGTTATTGTGTGTACCTTATCTAGTCTCCCAATCCGTAACCATTAAATATAGCTCCATATACCACTAGCAGCTGAAGTCCGAAGGGTATTACCAAAACAGTTTGTAACTAGTATACAATAATTCAAACTTAATAAACTGAAGATGCAAGAAATATTTCGAATTGTTGATATCATATCAGTAATTGTATATATGCCCCAACGGGTACTTAAAAATTTGAAAGCAGACGCACCAATACGCTCGATCCCTTGCGGAAATCCAGTATAGGCTGTAAGTAAGAGGAGCTAATGGGCAGCAGGTACTACCATCGTAGTGAGCTACAACCTAAGTTTTTGGGGTGGTCGGGAAGTGAACATGGACAGACTAAAATAAATAAATAAATAAAATGTTAAGGTGACAGGTGACCCGCAGTGGGAAATCCGGGTTCGAGTCCGGTTCAATCAAATTTTCAACTTCGCTGATGAATCTATTTCAACGATTGAAATCGTCGGAATGTTTCAATATTTCGAATTCGAGATATAGCGATGGCTGAACAACGCACTGCGTTGGTTAAAATACTGGTGCGATGAAATTGAAAAGCTAGAGAGTAAACAAAGTTATGATTTATTGTAGCTGGCCGCGGTGGCCGAGGGGACTGAGGCGCTCCAGTCACGGTCTGCACGGCCACTACGGTCGGGGGTTCGAATCCCCCCTCGGGCGTGGATATTTGTGCCGTCCTTAGTATTAGATAGTTCAAAAGCAGTTTGTAAGTTTAGGGACTGATGACCCCGTAGTTAAGTCCCATAAGCTATACAAACATTTGAACATTTGAAACATTTGATTTATTGTAGGCCTACAATAGAGTGAAGAGCTGCAGCATTGTTTGAGCACAGATCAAGAAGGGCCACAATGCAAATTCTCAGTAAAGACGAAAATGTAGTATACAAAGACTGTATGGACGCCCTACAGAGATTGGAGGATTATTTAAAGGACCTATATGACGCAGAGCACAAATCAACATCGCTGGAACTTGCATAGTGAAACACAGGGAATGACGAAAAGAGAAGAGCAACAATCATTATGGAAAAATTAAGAAGTGCAACAGAAAATGAAAAATGGCAACGCGATAGGTACAGACACGATACTGGGCGAAATACTGAAATGTTTGAACCGTGAAGGACTAAGAGAAGTATTGAAGTTATTTAACCATTTCGGAACCACTGGCTACAAATGTGTACATAACTTCTACGATGTCTAAGATGGTTCAGAAAGAAACATTTTTTCTTAATGGAAAGAACATGCATACGACAGCTGAGTGTTCAATCATTTCATCATGCACAATTATTGCCACCTGCGGAAGATCACTACAAAAATATTAAGAAGCGAGTGTTGCACTGCACAGCGAACACGGAAATTGTGGGTTACTTGTATTCCACTGCGTAACTGAAAGTAAAAGTTGTTAGTTTGCGATGCAGTTATTAAATGATCAGTTTATTCAGTACAACAGTTGGTACTGCAAAATGAATTAATTTAGTCCATAAAAAAGCCTTGTTTTTCAATACAGGCGGGTGTTGTAGTATGAAAATGGGTGCATATAATTGCATAAATCTTGCTTCTAAAATCATAGAGAAAAAAAAAATCCGGTCTGAAAGGGTTAACAAAGTACACGACCGGGGAGAAAACTAGTAGCGCCAGCCTCCCGCCGAGGCGGCCGAGGGAAAGCAAGGTCACCCACCACTACAGCGCTGTATTGCGCATGCGCAACTCACTCGCTGCGGCTTACAGAGATACCCAGAAGTGCCTCACACGGAGCATCCTACAGCGGCGGTGGAGCGGCCGAGCACACTGAGGCGCTACGCTACGATGCGTGAGGCCGTTCCCCGTCGCGGGTTCGAATCCCCCCTCGGGTATGGATATTTGTGCCGTCTTTAGTATAAGGTAGTTCATAAGTAGTTTGTGAGTTTATGGACTGATGACCCCGCAGTTACGTCCCTTAAGTTTCACAAACATTTAAATATTTTGAGCATCCCAGAGTGGCCCTGAGAGCTACAACACGAAGACAAGTCGGCATTTAGCCGTGGTTGTGAGTGGGTCGGCTCGGCTTGCCGAGTTGCTCCGCTAGCGTGTGTTTGTTTACTTCCGCGTCGCGTCGCGCCGTAGCGTATTAAGTCTTGTGTCCGTCTTCCGCGAACAACATGGCGCATACATATCGCCGAGCGACCCTTTAAGTTTACTTTCTTGCCGATCACATGCAACCCCGTGCTCATGAAGTTGAAACGTTCATACGTGAAGAAATTCGTTTAGATTCTCTTGATGTTGTTGGTATCCACTTTTCGATCACGAGCAGTGTCGTTTATATTTAAATGACGAATGCCGAGGTGTGTCAAGACGTTATTCACAGACATGCCAATGGTCTTAAGTACAAATATTCTGATGGAAAAGTAGGAGAGGTGTCACTCGAACTTGCAGAGTACGGTCGTCGTACGATTCGAGTATTTGAACTACCTTTTGAACTCCCACGAGAAGTCGTCGTCTTGGCTTTCGAACCATACGGTAAAGTTATCGGTTGCCTAGAAGAAAAATGACAAACCTTCAGCACATACCGTGTTCTCAATGGTGTGCGACAGGTAAAAATTGAATTATAGAAACACGTGCCGTCGTACTTAACAATTGGTGGAGTGCGAGCCATAATTATGTACGATGGTCAACCCCGAACTTGTTCAGGCTGCGGCCAGGAAGGCCACATCAGATCAGAATGCTTGCAACGGCGCATTGTACAGACGCCGATCGGAGAAGAAGTAGCCCCAGCTGTGACCACACCACTCCCTGTCACCTACGCCAAAGTCGTCCATGATGCGAGTGCTACTTCTCAAGTAATTTCTTATCTGTCCCCGACATCCACACGGGATACGCCAGATACCGCCAATGTCAGATCTTGCGCAGTCGACTCTTCTGAGTAATGTGGACGCTCCTGTGGCTTTGATGCAAGTTGATCCGGGAGTTGTGCCTATCTCTGTCTTCCTAGAGACTGGTCCGGTGACTCATGACAGCCGCCCACCGTCGGATTCTGAACAACACATTCGTAAACAACGATCGCCAAGGAAGAGGTAGAAACGCAGCCGTACTTCTTCTGATGATTCTCCTTTTGGAATGGATACCAGGAATGCTGACGAGGAAGACATCGAGCAGCTGACCGATGGAAAGGTGTCTGATGCAGATGGCGCGCCCCAGGCGCCTTCCATGTACGCTCCCTTGTCCGTACAGCCGCTGACTCCAGCACAGGTGGCTGACGACGTACATCACTCCGAGGCGATCAGAGACCCCTGTCATCAACCGGCCGATGCATATGGCAGCTATCTTTCCACCGCCTCTGCATCCTGGGCAGAAGATACAGAGATAGAGACGATGGAAGTGGATGGTGCTGCTGATGGGGCATCCGCGTCTGCTGCGCCTGCCACTGAACACTTCCTGTAATGACCACTGCTTCAGCAATCCCAGATGTTTAGCGACACGTGTCTGCATAAGGCGAAGCCAGTCCTGTACCGTCCAGAACACCTTGTCAGCATTATCGTATTGCCACGATTAACGTCGCCACCATTCGTGCCCAACACAAACTGGAGCTACTGCGCGATATGATTTATGGTGCAGATATTGACATCGCACTCCTTCAGGAAGTGTACGTCGCCTATTTTTCCGCGCCATAAGGGTTCACTACATATATCTCACATGCCTCGGACAACGGTAGTGGTGTGGCTATGATACTTCGAGACGGTCTCCCAGCTGAAGATGTTATGTACCTCCCCAATGCCAGAGGTATGGCTCTCACGCTCTTTGGTGTCCGCATTGTGACTGTATATGCACCATCGGGTTCCAGCCACCGCCAGGAACGAAATACTTTCTTCGCAGAAGAGGTTACGCCACTCTTTTTAGGACCACATGATAATATGGTACTAGGTGGTGACTTCAACTCTACGCAGCGACCTCAGGACCAATTACCACACCAATCACCGTGCGCGGCTCTTGAACCTATCCTCAATCGCCTATCACTTATCGACACATGGCGCCATGTCCACGGTGATCGTCTGGGTTTTACCTATTACACCGCACATTCCTCGAGCCGACTGGATCGCATTTACATCTCGCGACCCCTAATGGGGGGAACTCGACAGGCAGAAATATGGCCTGTTGCTTTCTCCGATCATAAGGCTTATTTTTGTGATGTAGTTCTCAGTCGGCAGGCTGTGTGGCACGGAAGAGGATTATGGAAAATGAAAGTAGCACTTCTTGCTTCGCCAGAATGTCGTCAGATAATAGAAGACACATGGACCACATGTCAACGTCGCCTACAAATGTATCCGTCAACCATATCCTGGTGGGTCCAGTGTGCAAAACCCGCTATCCGCAAAACTCTGATGCCATATGGTAAAGATGTAGCAAATTGGAGAAAAAGTACGATGGACTTTTACTACAGGATCCTACGAGACTGTTCATTGATGCCTATCTCCCCAGAGCGCCAGATAATGATGAAACGTGCTAAATCCCAGATATATATTCTCATGCGGAGGCATTTGGACGGAGCGGTAGTACGATCTCGTAGTACTGATAGTATGCCTCACGAACACCCATCGATGTACCATATACTCAAGAACCGGCGATATCGACGGAGGAAGTTGATTTATGCCCTAACGGACGAGCAATGGAGACGATACGATACACAGTCTACCATCGGACATGCGCTTTATACTCACTACCAACAGCTCTATGCAGAAGTTCCACATTCGCCAGAGCTGATTGAGGAAGTATCACATCTCACCTTCGGTGCTGTTCCAGGAGATGAGGCAATGGAACTGGTTGCGGACGTAACTTCTGATGAAGTCCTCCAATCGATAGGGCAGGATCCGTTAATCGCTCCCCAGAACCTGACGGTCTCCCGCTTGAATTTTATCGTACGTTCTGCAATCTTCTTATACCCACTTTCACTTCCATTTTTCAGGAGCTGATGTCTCCGGAGGTGCGCATTCCAGATGCCTTTACGGAAGGGATGATTGTTCCTGTTCACAAGCCCCGTGGCGGTATCGGCATCAGTGGTTATCGCCCCATCACACTCCTTAACAGTGATATGAAGATCTTCACTCGCCTTTTGGCCACGCGCCTCAAACACGCTGCCCCATATGTCGTGTCGTCAGACCAAGCATCCTTGGGAGGAGACAATAATATCCGTACTGCTTTATGTCGATACAGGGATATGATCGCTGTGGCACGGGCACAACACCTCTCCGGTGCACTTGCGTCGTTGGATTTCAGCCAGGCTTTTGATCGAGTAGATCATTCCTTTCTTACGACTGTCCTACGTCATTTGGGTTTCCCAGACGAGATAATTATGGTGGTGATGCGCCTACTGAGGGGTGATTCATCCAGAGTCCTTTAAAATGGCAGACTAACCCCACCGATCGTAATTGGTCGCTCTATATGACAGGGTTGCCCGCTTTCGGCACTCATGTATGCCTTCGCCTTGGAACCCTTGCTCTGTGGGCTTAGGCAACGTTTGATGGGGTTACCCATTGATGGCTACCGATTCTGTTGTACAGCCTATGCTGACGATTTAGTCATCTACATACGTCATGTTGATGAAGTCCGGGCAGCCTTGACGTGGATTGCGACATATGGCGAGGCTTCGGGTAGCTTTCTCAATGTCCGTAAGTCGCACGCTATGTTTATCGGCACAGGTTTCGCTGCTGGGTGCACTGCGCCCCTCGTCACCCAAGATACCATCCGCTGTTTAGGCATTGACTTTTCGGCTGATCTCCGGCGTTCGGCCGCTTCCAACTGCCGACGCCTACTTCAGCAGATAAAGGCTGGTCTTATTGATCATCGGCTAAGATCCTTGGATATTCTTCAGCGAGTTCGATATGTCAATGTCTACATCGCATCCCGCGTTCCCCATGACGCTCAGGTTTTCCCCTTTCCACTTACCATTGCTCATCGAATGTTAGCAGCGATGGCCTCATTCGTCAGCAATGGCTTGTTGTTGAAAGTTAATTATGAATCGCTCACCCTTCCCCGCGACCGTGGTGGGCTCGGTCTGTATCACGTACCGGATAGAGCTCGTGCCCTCTTTATTAGCTCCCAGATGACGATATGGACACGTTTCCCGACGAGCCTTACTGGTCTTCTATTGTCGACTTATACGCCGGCCTCGCTGTCAGCTCCGGTCATGCTGTCGGTTATTCCAGTTCCTTTCCATTATATCAGATATTTTATTCTCGAGCTTAGCTTCTTTTCTTGATTCTGATGTACAGTCGGTCTGGTACCTTACTGTCAATCGTAAGCATATTTGCAGATTTCGACTTCATCGCATACATCTCGCCGAATCACCTCTTTGTCCCAGGTGTGGGGTGGCTGACACGGACGAACATCGTTTTGTTTGCCATACTACTGCTGACGTTTGGCAACTGATTCGCCGTATTATAGCTTTCCTCACGAGAACTATTCCAGAGAGTGTTACTCCTCCTTCGTTCTTATTTCCGGACCGAGTGTATTTTCCAAAGGCTAAGACCAATGAGGTGAATTGGATTCGCGGACATGCCATACACTATCTTTTTGGACACAATGCAAAATCTAAACTTGATTTTTGGACTTATGTCACGGATCGCCATTACAGAGTTGTACGACATCCTAAATATACAGGCAATACTTTTCCAACTTCCTTGGGAGTACCTTCAACGACCCTCCCCGCAGCTGGAATGTGTTCAGTCAATATAGAAGAATTTTAAATGTTTGAACTGCTGACCCTCCTTGAACTGTTCAACGGAATGCACATTCTACGAGAAGCCGTGACTGAACTTACTAGCTGCAGGGAACCGAGATCTTCTGAACTATACAACGAACATCAAGATCTATTAAATAGAAATAAATAAATCAAAATAATGAATTAAAATCATAGTATTGTGAATAAAGAGTTTTTTTTTTTTTTTTTTTTTTTTTTTTTTTTTTTTTTTTTTTTTTTTTTTTTGTCTCCTATACATTCCCGTTCCTTTTCTTTCTTTCTGTTCCCTTATATAGTTAAGTTTCCAGGGGCAGTTTTAGTGAGGCGCCAACGCCTGAAGAGGTTGAGGTTCTTTTTTTTATTACGGTCAAAGTGGTGGTGGCACTTTAGTTTCCTTTCCTTTTGTGGCCCCTTTTCCCAAAAAAAAAAAAAAAAAAAAAAAAAAAAAGAGCACTGAGGTGCTATGCTACGATGCACGAGGCCGTTCCCCGTCGGGGGTTCGAATCCCCCTCGGGCATGCATATTTGTGCCGTGTTTAGTATAAGGTAGTTAATAAGTAGTTTGTAAGTTTAGGGACTGATGACCCAGCAGTTAAGTCCCTTAAGTTTCACAAACATTTAAATATTTTGAGCGTCCTAGAGTGCCCCTGAGAGCTACAACACTAAAATTAAGCGCTTCTCGGCTTTTGGCAAGATAAATAGGAAATAGGTTTAAGGAGGCATATTTTGTTTCATCATGATAATAAACAATACATAACCCTGTACATTAAATTTATTTTCAAACGGGCCGACGACCTTGACCAAAACATGACCTCCTTCTTCAACAGTAACACTTTGGTACTTCGCATATAACTGCTGATAAGCAACTTTGTATCATGACCAGGAATCGGAGACGTGTTTCTGCCTAAGAAGGAGTTCATGTTTGGGTAACTCGGCGTCAGTCGGCGCGTAGCTGCTACCCAAGCGGAAGAGGAGACTATATTTTTTGACCTATACTTATCAGTCTCTACTTGGAAAGATCGAGCACTGCCTACTGTACGACAGGGGGTCTCACAACAGTTATTATTCCCATACCAAAGAAACACAAGAAATACAGTGAGTACAGAACAATTTACCTCATTGCACACTCATCCAAAATTGAGTCAAGAATTATTAGTGAAAGACTGGAAAAGTTAATGAGGGAGAATCTGGCTGACGAGCAATATTGGTTTAGGCGGAATGAAAGCACAAGAGATGGAATCGCTGACTCTTCCCTTATGTGTGTGTATGTGTGTGTATGTATGTATGTGTGTGTGTGTGTGTGTGTGTGTGTGTGTGTGTTGTTCTTAGTAGAATTTAGCTGATATCAGCAATCTTTTCCCCTTAGGATTGTAAATATCTTAATTTGGAAAAGGCCTTTGACAATGCGTATTGGGATAAGCTTGCATCTATATATTCGGAAAAGAGAATTGATTAAAAAACATGAAGACTGATAAATTATTTATATTTAAATCAAAGAGCGTCTGTGAAAAAGTGAAAGTATCAACTGGTTGACGTAAGACAAGACTATTTTTTGTGTCCTACTCTTTTTAGTCAGTACATAGAATGATCGAGCACTGCCTACTAGATTACAAGGAGGTAAAAACTGGAGGAAAAATATTATGGAGTTTGATATTTGCAGACGACATGGTATTTTGTAGAGAAAGACAAAGAAGAATTGCAGGATAGAGTGGATACCATTGAAAATAAAGGAAATATTAATGGAAATCAAATCAGAACAAAGAAAGGAAAGTGATGCCATAGAGAGGAAATTAAAAGGTAAAAATAATGATGAATGAACAAGTGTTAATTTAAGTACCTTGGAAGTGGAACAGCATCTGAGTGGAAGGGCAAGACACGTCTTAAAACCAGAATATCTATGGCGAAAGAAGCATTTTACAGAAATAGAAGAATTTTCTGCAAGAATATGGACAATGATCTAAGGAAAAGATTAATAAAATGTATAGTAAGACGTGCTCTTCCGTATGGTGCTGAAACTCGAACGCTTAGAAAGAAAGGAAAGGCAAGGCTGGGGAAGATTATGGTAGAGGATGGCAAGAATAAGCTGGCTGGACCCGGTGAAAACTGAGGAGTTGCTGAGAAGTGTGGAAGAGCAAAGACGGTTATGGTATGTGTTAAAAGTGAGAAAGGAAACAGGCTTTTGAAATTTCGGATATGTTAAGTGAGAATGTGGGGGCTTCTAAGGAATAGACTATGTGGAAGGGAAGAGAAGGCGATGGATGAAGAGATTCCAGATCTCGGATGATGTGATGAATAGCAGTACCTGCAACAAAACTAAGACGGAAGCAACTAATTGTAAAAATGGAGGTGTAAAAGATATGCTGATAAATCAGAGAGAGCTGATGATAATTCCCTCATGACGGGAGGGCACACAGAAGGAGGAGTAAACAGAGGGGTGGGGGGAGATATACATTGGCGACAGAAGGATGAAACTGGCAGAACATAAGGCCATTGGAATCATTAGAAGCAGGGTTTTCAGTTAGTTACTGTTGCCCTAGGCTTTTCTCAACCTTCAAATTTGCCATCATCCATCCTTCGTTACCTTGCTACCACCGTGAAATAAAATGTTCTACATGTAATACAAGGAGACCACATGAGCTTCGGATTTTAGAATTTTTTGATATGTATGGTACGTGAATTACAGAACTTAAATAACCATCAGCCAAATCCATTCGACACGACTCTCAAAAATTCTCCAGAAAATAGGCTTTGGAATTTTGCAAGTAAGCGTAATTACTAATCATTATCCCCCAGGGGGCTCACGTTTCTTTCGTGAGTACGTGCGTGGCGAGCAGGGGCCCCGAGCTAATGGTCTTCCTTTCTTCTTTACTTTTTGGACTGCATTTCCTTTCCTCCTCTCATCGTTTCTCACCCCTTCCCATCCCCACCGGGCGACTGATAACCTCAGGAGTTAAGCCCCCTATCCCAAAATAACAACCCAACCACCGACTAATCATTGGTTGACTTGCACCGCCTGCTGTGTAGAGCCGGGCGCCGTGCTACAGCTCGCCCGGTCAGAGAGCTCAACGCCAAAAAGCTGAGCCAAATACCGCCGAACAAACGACCGCAAACGACCTGAATGGGGAAGACCTGATGGGGAAGAATAGTTGTGTAGCTCAGGTGATAGCGTGCTGACTTTACAATCGTTGGGTTCGTGTTTCTAATCTCGCCCTAACGGATTTTTATTTTTTATTTTTCGTTGTTTTTCGAATACTTAAACAATTTTAATATCTAATGGTACTGCATGTATTTCTGTTTATTCGTAATTTTCTATACTTTGTAGAAGGTTGTTGATAATGATGGTTTCAATAAAAGAAAACTTAAATTCCAATTTTTTACAGTATTGGCTTCATCACTCATTGACGACAGTAATCTTTGATTGCTGAAAAGTCCGAAATAATGTTTTTGGAAAGTCATCCCCGTAGCTACTAATATCTTTTCAAGCAGCTAACCTTCTCAACCATCGTTTTATGTGACAAGGTTTTCATATCGTCTGAATACACATATGCTTTATAGAAGTTAATTCGATATATATATATATATATATATATATATATATATATATATATATATGTGTGTGTGTGTGTGTGTGTGTGTGTGTGTGTGATTCGAACCACCGCCTCTACGGTTCAGAGACCAACACGTTATTACCAACTGAGCTACACCCACAGATAGTGTAACTTTAATTATTGGTACTTTCGAGTAATTTGTAAAATTGCAAAGTCAAATTTCTCGAGAATTTTTTAGAGTGGCATCGAATGGCTTTGGCCGATTATTATTTAAAGTTGTGAACTTCACATGCCATAAATATCAAGAAATTCTAGAGTCCGATAGCCATGTGGCCTATTTGTCAGTTTCAGTCTTTAGGAAATGAAAGGAATATGCGTATTCACAGATCCATATTCCATTATGGTGGCTTATCAATATTCATTGTTAAGCGTAGTTTATAAATCACAAGATTATACCGTTTCATATAGCTACTGTACCAATTAAACTCTTATTATTCCAATAAAAGAAGACAAGTCACCCTTAAAGAAATATGTAGCAAACGTGTTAAAAGTTGTGTAGCTCAGGTGATAGCGTTCTGACTTTACAATCGTTGGGTTCGTGTTTCGAATCTCGCCCTAACGGATTTTTATTTTTTATTTTTCGTTGTTTTCCGAATACTTGCACAATTTTAATATCTAATGGTAATGCATGTATTTCTGTTTATTCGTAGTTTTCTATATTTTGTAGAAGGTTGTTGATAATGATGGTTTCGATAAAAAAAACTTAAGTTCCATTTTTTTTACAGTATTGGCTTCATCACTCATTGACGACAGTAATATTTGATTGCTGAGTTTGTCAAGAGCTGAAACAATGTTTTTGGAAAGTCATCCCCGTAGCTACTAATATCTTTTCAAGCAGCTAACCTTCTCAACCATCGTTTTATGTGACGACAACGTTTTCAGATCGTCTGAATACACATATGCTTTATATAAGATAATTTGATATATATATATATATATATATATATATATATATATATATATATATATATGTGTGTGTGTGTGTGTGTGTGTGTGTGTGTGAGAGAGAGATTCGAACCACCACCTCTACGGTTCTGAGACCAACACGTTGTTACAAAAAAAAAAAAAAAAAAAAAAAAAAAATTTCAAATGTTTGTCAAGCTTATGGGACTTAACTACGGGGTCATCAGTCCCTAAACTTACAAACTACTTATGAACTACTTACGAACTAGGACGGCACAAATATCCATGCCCGAGGGGGGATTCGAACCCCCGACCTTAGTGGCCGTGCAGACCCTGACTGAAGTGCCTCAGTCCCCTCGGCCACCGCGGCCGGCACGTTGTTACCACCTGAGCTACACCCACAGATAGTGTAACTTTAATTATTGGTACTTTCGAATTATTTGCAAAATTGCAAAGTCGAAATTCTCTAGAATTTTTTAGAGTTGCATCGAATGGCTTTGGCCGATTGTTATTTAAGGTTGTGAACTTCACATACCACAAATATCAAGAAATTCTAAAGTCCGATACCCTGTGGTCTATTTGTCAGTTTCAGTCTTTAGGAAATGAAAGGAATAGGCATATTCACAGATCCATATTCCATTATGGTGGCTTATCAATATTCATTGTTAAGCGTAGTTTATAAATCACAAGATTATACCGTTTCATATAGCTACTGTACCATTCAACCCTTATTCCTCCAATAAAAGAAGACAAGTCACCCTTAAAGAAATACGTAGCAGACGCGTTGTAATTTCCATAGCAGTCCTCTGCGCAGTGCATTTTCTATGCGCAATTTTGAGATTCGCAATGTTCTCCGAGTAGTTATTAAAGGACTATAGAAACGCCAATAGGTGCGTAATATCCGTGCGTGCACGGGGAACACGAGTATGCGATAGAAATCCAAAGTCGTCAGGGGGCGATGGGCGATGGGAGGCGATATTAAAATGCGGGCACTGGCACCGCCGCGTGCGGAATGTGGACGGGCGGCGGAAGCGGAAGTGGAAGCGGCGGCCTTATTGGAGGGTGCGCAGGTATGCGCGGCACGGTGGCCATCCGGCTGACATGTGCTGCGGCCAGCCGCGGCGCGCGCACCGAGCCACCGTTGCCTGGCAACCGGCTGCGTCGCCGACTCTATTGCCTGCACCACAAAATAAGGGGGCGTCCATTAGGGAATTCCAAATCTACTGGTAGTTAAAACTCAACAAAGCTGGCCGCTGCAGGAATTCAGTATTATCTGAAGTACAGGAGCGTTCCACTAGAAAGTGTTTCCCATTTCCTCTACTCTCTTATCAACCGTACACTGACCCTCATATCTTTCTTCGACCTTAATCCTCTTATCTGATCAACATAACAGAACTACTCGTTCCTGCCAGAGCAAAACCCTTTCTGTCCCTATCCATCACTCAGCCGGTTTCTCAAAAACCTTTTCAGTAGCAGGAACCAGGCTCTGGAACAGTCTACCTCAGTATATCAGAGAACTGAATAACACTGACAGCTTCAAACGACAGTTAATGGATTATCTACTAAAGCAATAATTACGCCAGACTTTAATACCCTACGGTCCAGGTACGTCACATCGATTCCTCCTCCCAGATATTCTCCTACTGCCATTGCTCTCGCCAGGTACAGCTTTTTTAACTTCCTTCTGTCAGAAGTCGCCATGCCTTAACCAGTCTCGATATACTGAAAAGTACATCTTGTATCTGCTAATATCAATGTTGTTACTCCTATTATTACACCAACAGCAGCAGAAGGGGTCTCAGTTGTACTGCTAGTATTAATCCTATCAGAGTTAAGTCAATACCTTTTATTTACATCCTTTTACATGTAATCAACTTGTATAAATTATGTTATTAATTGTTTATCTGTAAAAATCATTGTTATGTTATAAGTAACTCACATGTATAGAAATACTGTATGTGTAAAACCCTGGTTCGATGTAAGAGAGGGCCTGATGGCCCTAATCTGATCAGGCTAAATAAACAAATAAATAAATAAATTTCTTTGCATCCCGTCCGTCCGACATTCTCACAGGACCATAGTTTTCTCTGTGCTCGACATCCGGAGTCCTGTGTGAGAGCGACGGGTTTTTACGCATCTGCGATGAACATGTGATCTGTAACGTTATCTTCTCGTAAACGTGCATTTATATTACCCGTTTACTGTACAATGGCCGTTTTAGGCGAGGGCGCTGCGAATTGTTGCCGTGTTGAGCTATTAGTTATTCGAATGACGCACTATCGGTGTAGCTACGCGCAATTAAATAGTAAAATGGTTCTTGTACTGAACATTGTATACCTTCATCACATTAAGCAAATCTTCATTCTGTCAACTCATTCTTGTATAGAAAAACAATCAAAATGTGTCTTAAAAAGACAAAAGTGTTGTTTTACAGTCAAACAATGCAGCATTGCATTTACGAAAGATCGTTGCAGTAGCTTCTAATATATTTTTCTGTAACAAAACAATCAAATGAAAAACTGCAGTGTTAGTAACGAATAACTGAAGCGAACGCGTAATATATTTTGTATGCTGACGTCCTTCCAGAAGGACAAGAACGGCAGCTTACTTTTTTATTCTTGTATGTAAGAATTCGTGCACAGTGTCATATTTTATTTCTTTGAATCGCCTGCTCCCACTGCAGATCAATTTTAGCTTGTATTGTCGATTGAAATGTAGAATGGATACAGCTGCTAAGTTGAGGTTTATGCAGAAGATACTGAAGACTTCCTCGAAGTTGGGTTCATATTTCGTGAACTTTCTTCAATTTTTGAGACATTTATATTTATAAATTTCATCTTCTATGTTGTTTCAATAATAATGCGTCATCAGGTTAAAATTATTAAACATTCATTTTCACGTCGTTCCAGTAAGAAGGGTAGTATTGCAAAACTAATGGCGTTATTATGAAAAAAACCTCTTATAACGAACATGCCCAATCATGTGATGGTAATTAAAAGCTTCTGAGACAAAAATTAAACAAAAAATAATTCCGCGCTATCTGGATTATTACATTCTGTAACATTAAATCGTCCGAAATTAAATTACAACTGTTGTTTTACTGTACCTTAAGTCGGGCGTGTAGCTGATAAAAATGCATTTACAGTTAATAAATTATTCTACCGTACAGCGTAATAAATTAAAGTCGAAACTTATTACTTAAAGGGCCTGCCGCATTGAATATTTCGTAATTAGACATTTTACTGAATTATATAAGTTTTCATTGCTGGTAAGTAGTTTTATTTATCCGCTACAACTGTTTCACCATTAAGACTTTGTTCAAATGTTTGTAAATCTATCGACTCAACTACGTGGTTATTAGTCTATATCTTACAGACTACTGAAACTAAGGTAAACTAACCTAAGGACAACACACACACCAATGCCGGAGGGGGCACGCCAACCCCCAACGGCAAATGGCCGCGCGCACCACAACACGACGCCCCAGTGCGCACGGATAATCTGCCGCGGCTATGACATTGTCAGGTAGTATTTTATCAATTGTTGTTACGTATAATTTCTGTACCCCTTTATGGCGTCATGCAGGTACATTTGTCAAAAAGTTGTCTATAATTATTATCTGAGAGGCCATTCAAATTGGTGGTGAAGTGCTTATTTCAAGTAATACCAGAAAAAAAAATTTTAAACATCAGTTCATACTCCACTTTTGTATATGCTATAGCGTACTGAATAATCTCCTTCCTGTGCCAGGCTATGTAGGTTCGAATCTCATATTCTATTTCAATATTCTTCATTTACAAATCATTATCGAACTGACTTTGATTACTATTTTTATTTAGGTAATTTGTTTGAACATCTATTTTATTTGCACCTTAGGCAGATGAAATATACACTGTTTTACTCTAGGTACTAAAATAGGCTTTCTGTCAAAGTTTTAAAAATGTTACACAAGAGTCTGTAATTGTTTCCTCGGCTATTACTCTCAAACGAAGGCCAACAGAAGAGAATGGTAAACCACCGAATGTATAGTTGACAACTTGATCACTGGTAAGAGCGCACATGTTTGGTAGTTTTTTGGTAAGGATGGAAAAAAAGTTTGTCGTGCCATGTAATTGATCCATTAAAAACCTAAATCACGGGAATGGACGCATCACGGATTGTGCGGCCGTTTCCTCCGAAGTTTCGAGTCTTCTCTCGGGCATCGGTGTGTATGTTTGTCCTTAGAATAATTTAGTTTTAGTGGTATGTTAGTCTAGGAAAGAATGACCGTAACACTTTGGTCCTTTAGGTTACAAACATTTGATTTGGAACATAAATCAGGATGGCTAGAGGTGGGCCGCCCGCGGTGGCCGAGGGGACTGAGGCGCTTCAGTCACGGTCTGCACGGGCACTACGGTCGGGGGTTCGAATCCCCCCTAGGGCATGGATATTTGTGCCGTCCTTAGTGATAAGTAGTTCATAAGTAGTTTGTAAGTTTATGGACTGATGACCCCGTAGTTAAGTCCCATAAGCTGTACAAACATTTGAACATTTTTAGCTAGAGGTTGAGGCTTCGACTGCAACAGAGGCGATACAAGGCGTTCCCCAGAGAAGTGTTATTGGTAGTCTGATGTTCTTTATCCACATAAACGAAATGGGAGGAAATGGGGAGAAATCTTTTTGTTCGCATATGTTAATGCCATTCATCATCTAGTAAAATCAACTGATGGCCAGAACTAACTGCTGAACTATTTAGATGAAATCTCTATTGTTTGCGAAAATTGTCAATTGATCCTAAATGATGAAAAGTGTGAAGTCGTGCACAAAGGTAGTAAATTGAATCTGTTAAACTTCGTTTACAAGATAAAGCAAACTAATTTGAAGGTCGTAAATTCAAGTAAGTACTTGGCAACTTTTATTAAGACAGACTTACATTGGAAATAACACATTTATAGTGTCGTAGCGAAGGTGAACTATGAACTGCGTCTTATTTTCGGAATATATGGAAGATGCGACAGAGCTATTAAAGGGACTACACATTTCGTTTATGTGTCTATTTTCAAGTATTGCCGCTCAGTTTGGAATTCTTGTGCGGTGCAGTGGGCGGAGCACAAAGGACTGTTCGTTCTGTATTACTGCGATAAAAGGGAGAGAGTATCACGGAAACGACAGAGGAGTTGAATGAGAATACAACTACAGCGTTTCTCGTTCCGTTCAGATCTACTTACGCCATTTCGTCGTCTAGTTTCTCCTCCGAATGCGAAAACGTATTGTATACTACCACCTACTCAGGGAGAAATGATCGTCATAATAAGGTATATGAATTCAGAGCTTTAACGGAGAGATTACAGCAGACTCTAGTTTGTGCGGGACCCTTTGCAAAACTTGGAGGCGGGGCACTCCCGTATCCTTCCCTCCCAGACCCCTTCCAGCAAAGTTTATACACCCCCGTATAGTTCGGAAGAATTAAAAGAATCGTCATTAACATACTAACAATAGGGTAAGGTGGTACAGTTTCGATCATTTCGGACAAATCTTATTGTAACTGTAAATATATTGAGAAAAGATGTAATTTTAATTATAGCACTTGTTCTTGGATGTTTAACTAACATGTAACACAAATATTAGACAGTTACAAGTGTCGGTATAGACACACAAAAGTTACAGAATTGAGAAAAATCGATCAAAATGTACCGCACTAGGTACAATTGTGATCACTTCCTAGTAGAATTTTGACTAAGGGCATCTTCCACATAAATAGCACTTTTTCCGTCAGGCACCAACGCATACTTCGTTGTACCAAACATTGCATTTTGGGCAGAGAATCTAGTCACCCTTAAATAGAAAATTTATAAGAGCTCGTCGGACTAAGTAGCTTCACTTACCTCCTAACGTGAAAAAATTTATCTCTCCTTAGCATAAATTGGTGTATTCTTGGATAAAACAGGAGGAGCTGTAGAAACCTGCTACACTACAACGCCACATAACGAGACACTACGAGACTGACAAATTTATGTTGATCAGAATTGTACCTATATCGAATTTGTACCACCTTACTCTATGTCAAAAGACTTACTGCAGTATACATGCTGTTATGATAGGAAAATAATTAACCAGAACACGTTGCATTGTCTTGGAGACCATTTGACGGCCTTCTACGAGTGCCGTTCGGAGAAGATGTCCTGATTTGTCGGTTTGAACATCCCGTTCCCCCTTGATCCAGTGCCGATCACCATTAAACCTGCGAATCTTTTAACACATGATATTTCCTTCGATGTGCCGTAAAGAAAGGATATTTCAAAATGCAAATAATTTTCCTGTAACCCTGTCCACTTCTACTGATCAGTCGCACTGTCGTTGACCACCAATTGTAAGATGCCCAGGTTCGATTACCAGGTGACTGGGTGTCGTGTGTATTTCGTCATCATCACTTTCATCATCATCTAAAAGCAAGTTGCGGAAGTGTTGTAATTCAAAAGACATGCAGTAAGCGGCCAAGCCGCGATGTGAATAACCCGGCAAATGAAGCCACACCATCATTTCGTTTCCTATTTCCCTAAGGTAACACGTCGCTATGTCATAGCAATGTGGTGGTGGGTATTCATTCGGAGCGCACGACATCGAGGTCTTTAACGCCCGGACGAAAACAGTGTGAGACAAGTGTAAAACATAACATAAAAATGAGTGATACAAAGGACGTCACAAGAAGTTCGTTTCTATCACGGGTCCCAAAAATGCGTGGGCAGTAGAAGCTTCACTCACAAATAAAAAATGATGAACCAGCCACTCTGCAACGAATCAAAATCTCCAGCCTAGAAGCTTAGGCCAGAGCGCAAAATGAGTCACAAAACTAAGATTTTGGCCACGCTCGTAACATCGTTAGCTAAAATGGAGGGCGAATCGCCACTAAGATTGGCATCTGCCCTTGCAGCATGATATGAACTGCACTCAGTTAAAATGTGCCGTAGTGTAAGTTGGACACCATAGGCATCACAAAAAGGGGTTTCCTCCTGGCAAAGCAAAATATTGTGTGTCAATGGGCAGAGACCCATTCGGAGCCGCGTTAGTGCCATTTCATACCACCTCAGTTACTGGCAGGAGGTTCGCCACGGCCTGACAGTGGGTTTCACCAACCGCAGCTTATTACCTGTCATAGACAACCATATTTCTTTCCACAACTGAAAGGACTTTCGCCAAACAACGGAGTGGACATCTTGCAGGGGAATGGCAGATTGTATGAAATGATGGTCGCTGCAGGGTGCCTTTGCAGCCCGATCAGCAACTTAATATCCCCTAATGCCCACATGACCAGGAACCCAGCAAAATGACACCTGTTTGCCCCGGCGCTGTAGGGAGTACAGTAGGTCCTGTATGAGCTGCGGAAACTTCTGTAGTGGGTATAGGCTCTGCAATGATTGCAGTGCGCTGAGGGAATCGTAACAGATAAGAATTCGATTACCCAAATACGCAGAAATCCCTCGAGTGCTTTCAAATTGGCATGAAGTTCTGCTGTAACAATAGAAAAGGCAGTGGGGAGGCGAATCCTAGTAACATAGGGAACACTATGGTACAGCCAAGGGAATCCCCATGTTTGGACCCTATAGAAAATGTTAAAAAACTCCGATCGGTATATAAAATCTGGAGTGCTACCTTTCTTAAAATTTGACAATTCTAAAGTAATTATGGACCTCTGAAGGAGCCAAGGGGGGAATCTGCTCCAACCGCGTTGTAGTATAGTAAAATCAGGTAAGTCCATTCGTAAAATACAGTCCTTCAAGCGAATCCCAAAAGGTCTAGTTGCTTGCTGCCGAGTTTGAAACAACCTTTCCATTGAAATTTGCGCTACCACTATGGTATGACGGTGTGTATGGCGTCGACAGCGTTTTGTACTCCTCGCACCCCATGAGCAACTGTCGCCTAATAGAGGCGGTTGAGCAGCCTCGGCACAGATGCTGGGAATGGGGCTAGTCCAAAACGCCCCAGTAGCCAGTCGAATTCCTCATGGGTGCACCACGTCTAGCATTTTCAACTAAGAGGGTCTGGCCGAGTCATACACCATGCATCCATAATCCACGCGAGATTGCACGAGGGCCCGATAAAATCGAAGCAGACACGTTGTATCTGCACAAAACTAATTCTGACTAAGACATTTTAAAATGCTCAGTGCTTTGAGACTCCGTATCTTCAGGTCCTTGAAGTATGGCAATCATGTGTGTTTCGAGTCAAAACTCAGGCCGAGAAACCTGACTGTTTCCTTAAAAAGAAGAACAGAGTACCCCATGTAGAGAAATGAGACAGCGCCGTATAGCTCAGTAAAATTTGACGAAAAAGGTAGTACACTAAGCAGCTTACTTGTTTGCTCATGTTCTCAACTTGCTAGAGTTCATTGTCTAATTCTCGCATCGTTCTCGTCTTCGTTCTTTAAAACCACAGGGAGAAAACATCTGGCAACGTCGTCACAGAAGGTCACTTTAATCTGCGCGCACTTCGACCTGACTAGTTATCTTCAAGGCAAAATAAATAAGAAACGGTGAAACGTATAAGACTTTTATCGGCAATTATTTATCAGAAATCTACCCTGAGAAATCTTTAGATTTACTTCTAAAAACCTTGATTATGTTGTCAACTGATAGCGATGGATGAAAGGGTCAGTTCCGTGCGGTTTAGTTTCCAACTTAATACAAGAAATTTGATGAACAAAGCTATTAAGGACATGAGGAATTTAAAAAGATACCGCGCCGATTCCCAATCTTCTAGTTCTGGAAACAGTGTTTTGTAGCATATATTGTTCTCACGAGATACTCAGATTTAGCCTCCTCAGTACTGGGATTATTTTTATTTTTTCCAAAAAAAAATTTTTTTTTGTTTGACTATGTTTTATAATATTCCAAAAACAGCCTCATTTAAAAAAAAAAAATCCTATTTCCTCATATTCATATAGGGGACATCAGGACGCTAGTGAGTATGGGGTGTTACACTTAACTATGCTGTTTATATTAAAATGCTTTGATTTATTTGTGCTATTAATAGTATAGGTTGTTATACATTAACTAAAGGGTTCCACGGAATTTCGAGTGCTCACATAGCTAACAAATCGCCTTTCCATCAGCCATTTTAGCACTTATGCACAGTGAACAAGTGGCAAGCTAGGGTGACTTTTTCAGTTCCAGCGTGTGCTGCCACCTTCCGTTCATGTGTTGAGGTGAGGTGTTGGCAATTTGACCGACATTTCCATATTGTCACCAGATTTATTTTCTTTATGTTCTCTCTACGGGATGCAGGGACTGAGGAGGTTAATGATGACGGAATTTTCTTGAAGGAACAATTTTTGGCAATTGAGATTTGCAGAATCTAATGCAATCCGTTCGTATCTTACCAAGAATGTATTAATGTATTAATATGTGGAAGTTTTACATAATATACTTGCGTGAAAACTACAGCTTGATAATGTGTCTTCTTTCACCAAGGTATTAGACCTCTAACCTATGTTCATGACAATAGTGGAGTAAATCAGACTTAATTTCACAATTATTTGTGCCTATCATACTCTCTGAAACACCAACTGCTTATAGATACCTGTCGAAACTATCTCGCGTTATTGTGGTTTACACAGCGTTTATATTGAATTTATGTCGTCTGGAGAATGAACGTTATTACCGATTTAATACCTGTTAACGTGAAGGATATGAAGCAGTTTCTGAAGGGCATATGTCAATTTGGTTGTATGATTAAAAATTCGGTGATATTATATCAAAAAGTAATAACGCAATGCCGATGTAATGTTTTCAGTTGGAATGAGGTGGATGGATGTTCTTTAGTATCCAGAAAATTGATTTGGATCACATAATGACCAAACATAATGCAAAAATATGATAAAACAATAGCAAACATAGTCTTACTAAAACAATCATTTGCGTCAGTCTGCACATTTAAATTCAAGGCGAGACAAACTAATGGGAAATGTTGGTAAAAATGTGCCGTGCCTCTAAGTTGGAGAACAGCTGTAGATCTTCAAACGACAGAATCGTAAATTGTTATATATATATATATATATATATATATATATATATATATATATATATATATATATATATATATATATAACCACTTAGCTATTCATGTCCTAAAACATAATTACTTCAACGATGTTGGGGCTGACAATTTGGTACTCACCTTCCGTTTCAAAACTCCCCGTGATGGTTCAATTATGTTCAGGCATGGCGATTCTGCTGTCCTAGAGAGATTATCGACAACTTCTATTTTTGATTCGGTACAGAGCACGCCCGAACTTTTCTGCCTGTGTGCATTAGTTGTTATCATTGTGGAATATGGCAGTGTTTGTTAGCAATACGTTGGTCATAGTACGAAATCTGTTATGGAGGATGGTGAGATACTGATGATGCCGTGTGGCATTACCCATTAGACCACAACTGGTCTAGTTTTCGGCCTCCTTAGTGCAAGTGCTTAGGTGACGCCACGTGAGCGACTTGTGCGTCGATGATGACGAAATGACGATGAGCACAACACAACACCCAGCCCCCCCAGTGGGCTCCGACCCGACCAGGAATAGAGCCCTGCCCTCTGGGTGACAATCTACTACGTTGTCTACTGGACTACGGAGGCGGGCGGGAGATATTGAGTCAACAGTTATCCAACCAGTTAGGGCAATGATACAGATGTGTACCTCAATAAAAATGCCCAGATCATTACCGGACCTCCTCGTGCTTTACGGAAGGAAGAAGGCCTATCGTATTCTAATCTTCGTTTGGTGATTTTAGATACATAAACCCATTTGTTTCTAGGAAGCAATGTGAATGATTTATCGCACCATACGACATACTTCCAGACATGGATATCTACTATCTAATATCCGTGATTCCGGTCACTAAGCGTCCAGGTTTTACGATTGTGTCCTCACTTCCTTCGAAATTTAGTTTCTGCTTCCGTTATCAAGGGCTTAGCAACTGTAGCCGTTCCACGGAATGAGATATAAATAAGAAATAAACTACATAATTTAGTTTCCTACTACTAGGAGTTTAGCTGTCTTGAAATTTGCTATTTAACCATTTCGCTGCCAGGAAACACACACGCAACAAACGTCTGCAGCTCTACGAAACGAAATATATCGGCTGTTTTGCAGTCCTGTTTTTGTCTCCTATGCAAGGTTCTACACTACAGAGTTTGTGAAGCAGATCTTTGCGAGTTTTCAAGAGTAGCTCAGGAGTGAAGTTTTTGGTTGTGTGGAGTGCACTCGTGCAAACCTGATTGTTACACTAAATTATTCCTAATTCCTCTGTTCTCACCAAGATTTTCGGGAGGCTATCTTCGGTTGCATGCCGTATGTCTGGACTGGTAAGACCCCCCCCACCCCACATTCCCACCAATTAGGATCACCCTTTGCCGCACTATCATTTGAATATTCACGTGGCTACAAATGGATTTTATTATAATTTCTTGAACATATGATACTTTTGTTAATCGTTTAAAAACACAGCCTTTACTCTCTGAACAGCCATGTATCGATAGACCAATAGTCGTTTACGCTTGGGATTCGTTGAAACTAGTATAATTGCTTAAAGAAGGAAGTAATCTTTTTTGGAATTTCTCTCTTTCTGTATAGGCGTCAAATATTGAAAATATCTATTCCTCTCAGAAGTATTTTCAATTGTAATAATCCAAAAAATTAATTTCATGGTTTACACATCAAAATGTGTCTTTGAAAGCATAACTTGATTCATTGAACTTGTTTACATATTCGCATCAGATTCGCTTTTTCAAAATTTCAAATGTTTTTGAATCTATGGGCCAAAACTACTGTGGTCATTAGTCCCTAGGCTTACAAACTACGTAAAATACTTGAGCTTACCTCAGGACAACACATCCACACACACACACACACACACACACACACACACACACACACACACACACTCACACACACCAACGAAGGAATACTCGAACCTCCGGCGGGAGCGGCCACGAGGTCCTTGACATGGAACCTCGAAGCGCGCCACCATTCCCTCGTGGCATAGTCGATATTTATACAATGAAAGATTTCCTCTGTACGTTCCCTAGACGGCAAAATGCAGTGCCACGTAAACGTGCATTACCAAAAAACAACATGCAGTAGATTTGTATAACTTATATATATCACTGAATCTATAATAATCTTTACTCTCCAAAGGGCTAAGGAACTCGTTTGAAGCTGAAACGTTTCTTTGTCTAAGTCCAAAGTAGTACGAAGGAATTCTGTACACTGAAATAGTGATCAAGAATGAATATTGCAGTTTTTAAGTTTAGAGTTTCGTAAATGCAAGCAAACAAAGAATGCCGCTTGCCACCGGATAGCATTATAAGACAACTAGCTGAAAACCCGCCATTGCCCAGGTATTTATTTATTTATTCAAGCTTTGAGTTAGTACTTGTCATAGCCCTTAAAAGCAAGCAGCTTTCATATTGAAACAATTTACCTGGAATAAATAAATGTGTCGTAAAATGAGTTGGTAGTGAACACGAAGTAAATTACAATCTCTTGCTTATTGACGGCCGCGGTTGGCGAGGGGACTGCAGCACGCCAGTCACGGTCTGCACGGCCACTACCGTCGGGGATTCGAATCGCCCCTCGGGTATGGATATATTTGCCATCCTTAGTGTTAGATAGTTCATAAGTAGTTTGTAAGTTTAGGGACTGATGACCCCATAGTTAAGTCCTATAAGCTATGCAAACATTTGAAACATTTGATTTGAAAGAGTAAGTAGGAATGACGTAATAAATAAAAATGTTATGCGTGATGATATGGTTTTTCATAAACCCAATTGTTTATGTCTCTAATATGTCATGAACTGCGTGTCGTACTATGATAAAATTTCTAACGTACTTTCGGTGGTACGTGTGTATACTGTATGCAACATTTCTTGCGAATACAATTAATAGTGTACGAGTAATAAATTTTGACGTCATGTCAAATGCCGTAATTTTACTGCATGAACGCCGAAAAAGTAGTAAGCGACAAACATTTTCCCTTTCATCCTTTCTCTGGGGTTGTCAGAGAGAATAGTTTCCTAAAAGTTTGAAATTATGCTTAAAGTTTCTTGCAAGTCGCTACGTGTTCTCCTTTTCAATTAGTGGACTGATAAAGTCACAATATCATGTGCCGCAAGGCGGGGCAGTTTTCACTGTTTATGACGTCAAATATCCTGAACTATTCGCCCTATCGCAAAATACTTTCTTACCTGACGTCTGATGCCCATAAACTACATTCGGACAAAATTTCAGGTTCATACGTGAAGTACGTTTTGAGATTTTGCGTTTAGTGGGTGAGTGAGTGAGTGCATAAGTGTGCTTTCGCTTTTATATCGATAGAGATGATTTAAAACTGGCCTAGGATAGGTATGTAACTGAAACGGAAATTGCACAGGCGCAGCACCTGACTTGTAGCAACTGTCGCACGCATATATACGAGCGTAATTAGATACAGTAAATGTATGATTTCACTATTATACGGCGACAAGCCATTTGTGAAGTGTCTACATCACATGGATACAGAAATGTTTTCAAACTGGTCCTGCAGAAAAGGGATTTCATACAGATGTGATACTTGTGACAAATGTTGCTGTAAGAGGAAGAATATACTACTTCTACGACGTGTCTCGTCATTTCTTCCATCACACTTCTTTTCACGTCGATTCATGGTCATTGCCGGAGACTGTGAACGTAATCACAAGCTTATCGGCGTCATTTGTCGCATCGCAGCATGGCCAATTTCCCCTTTCACGGCAACACATTACGCCAGGCATGGTCTCTTTCACTATCTCTGCCGTTCCATTCGGTTCCGCCCATCGATTTTCATCGGCGACGGTTTCGTCGCCTGTAGTTGATATGGCACAACAATGGGGGGCGGGCAGACTGAGCTGCGGACGTATCAGTTTGGATAGATGGTGGAAAAGAATGCGGTAGTAACTGCTGGGAAATAGCGGTGTGGAAAACTGTCTTTTCGCAGTGTTCGGAAAGTAAGAGCACGTAATTCCACCGCTTCGCAGTTAAATAAGAAAAAAACGTCAGCACAGCGTCGCATTGCCTACTCCAATATTGAAAGCTGAAAGAGCCTTTTTGAGGCAGCAGATGTGGGATAGGTTCAAAATAGAATTAATAGGCTGGTATTGAGAGACTATCAGTGGCAAAAGAAAAATATACAGTCAATGTGCTTGCCTCCCTGTAAATCTTCCACACTGATGAGAAGTAAAACTGTAACATTTACTATGTTCACTCACAAGTTCTATCAAAAGTTCTGACTGACTTTTCCGTCGGTTCTTGGTGAAATACCATCATATTAAATTCAAAATCGCCATTTTGTGTATGTTCCAAATAGTTTGTTTTTTTTTCTTAATTCGTTAACCGGTTTTCTGTTTACAAGAACATCTTCAGAAATAAGATAAACTTCCGGAACACACACAAAATTGAGATTTTTAATTCTCTGTAGGAAATATTAGCCACTGACGTAATATGTTTTCAGCGTCACTTTCTCTGTAGAAAAACCTCTGAAAAAGCATTACACGAGAAAACTTTAATCCAACAGAAGTGCTACTTAGAGACATTTTTTATTGAGTTTGGCAGTTACTGTGAACAGTGAACGTTTCTTTTTCATGTCTAAGGTGATGAGGTGATATAGGTCCATAACAGATGAAGCTGAGACTGATAACCGTAGTCGTTTAGTCCCTTTAAAAATCAAACCATCCATCCAGATGAAGCGCTGGCTAACTGTGAACAAAGTAATAGCAAACGATTACAGAGTCCCACATAGAGGATTTAGAATTTGAAGGATACTTTGAAGCGGATGTCGCAGTTACTATTCGATATTGAAAACGGTACCACAATGACTAATGGTAGTGTTAACAGTCCATTGGCTACAACGTCTCATACAGATTCTGTTGGTAGCGTTGAGTGGTAGCCGGTGTTTGAAAATGCATTTCGTCTCATTAAATTTGTGAAAATGACCCTGATATTGATGTGGCTGAAAATATAGCCCTAATATTAAATTGTTTGCGATTTCTATTTCTTTAGAATAATTCATACTTCTGTGGGTCTTTTTGTTTTAGAGGTGACCTTAATTGTCTATGACAAAATGCATTTTCTTTTTAATCACCTAACATTTGAAATTAATATTTTTAACGTGCGACATGAGGGATAGTCTTCCATAATGTTCGCAGCGATTTGCATTTTCCCTCTTTGGTAATGCCGCAGTTTAGCTCTTTGGAAGAGCAACGAAATTAGCGGGAGCATTAAAGTAACTGCATTCGTGTTGAGTACATTTGAATTGTCGATGATACTGCCATAATGACAGGCATAGACAAAGAACGAGATGAATTGCTGATGGTTCTAAACTAAAAGACAAAACTAAAAGCAAATACCAAGAAGACAAAAGGCATGGTTACTGACAGGTGAAGATGAAAAGATAAGATTGAAATAGAAATAGTGAGCAAGTCCAGAACGTAGCATAATTCCAATATCTCCCTAGTACTGTTGACAACAACATTAGTGGTATGGAGGAAATCAAGAGAAGCCTGACACTGCCCGAGAGTTCCTTCCTAAATAAGAGCCTCCTACGGAAGGAACTCATTAGTGCTTACTCTACAAAAATATCTGTAAAATCCTTTGCGCATTGAGGCGCTATGTTCCGATGCGGGCGGCCAATCCCCGTCGGGGGTTTGAATCCTCCCTCGGGCATGGATGTTTGTGATGTCTTTAGTATATGTTAGTTTGTAAGTAAAGTTTAGGGACTGATGACCCCGCAGTAAAGTCCCATAAGCTTAACAAACATTTGAACATTTTTTGAAAGTCCTTTGCGTAGCGTGTCCTATCATTCGGGTGTGAAACCTCGACGTGCACTAAGCAATTTTTTTTTTTTTTTTTTTTTTTTTTTTTTTTTTTTTTTTTCCGAAGCACCTGGAATGTGCGTCGGTAGAGGATTGATAAGAACTAATGGGACATTTAAAATCGAATGAGACAGTTCTACAGTAGGAGAGAACACAGAACAACTGAAAATTATCGGCTGTCGGAAAGCATAACTCGTTGTTATCTAACTGTACATCGTATTTTACAATTAACGTTTTCGAAAGTAAGATTGCAGGCGATAAATTACGAGGACAACCAAGAATAATCGACTTAAATACAGTGTTTAGGGTTGGTATGTTCGTCCTATGTAGGGATGAAGGGCACCGTTGAAGCTGGCGTTGACAGACAAGGTTAAGCTTTTCGAAAGAAGAGGAACATAGGAGTACATTGATAATGTCTTGTAGATTGCTTTCTCTATATGATCCGTGAAACTAAACGCTATGACTTTTACTGATTCATTGGTGTGAATATTTACTGCCCTATAACTCATTGTGCAGTGGAAAACACATAATAAATTGAACAGATTGATTAAGATCGAGCAGAGTGCACAATGACATATTTTGTATTGTTATGTTTAGGCAATTTTTCAGTTAAAGTGGTTATGACTAGGCAAATCTAAGCGATCTAACTCTTATTTGCATGTTTGGTGTTGAATAACTGCACCGTATCTTTATAATCCACTGTTAATATTTCCTAAATAATTATTAAGAGTCCAGATACATATCACAAAAGTCAAAATAAGGAAATAAAAAACAAAACAAAATCACCTTCACCTAAATTTGCAATCCCAAAACGTCACTATTATAACGCAAAACTCTTAATTACACAACTAACCGAGCAACTTTGTCGTTGTATTGACAATATCAATAATTGAGAAATTTCTTTGACGTCTATATTGTTCCTAAAATAGGTATCGGAACGAAAGTTTTAAACACTTTTGTGCCTATCGTGTGCAAGTGAACGCCATGTGGTGTTCGTGGGCGCAAATTTGATTTCTCCTGCACAGAGGAATCTCGTGTGGGAAGATGACACAGAGAAATTACACTGTGGCAGTATTGGAGTGCTCCATTCCGGATGGCACTTTGTGCTCAGATGGTACGGATATGCAGCCCTTTGAGGATGGAAAATGAAACACAGGCGGAAAAATCTCTGCGGGGAACTTAATGTGTGTCCCTTGCAGCATGAGAAAGCAGGTGCCTTAATTCCCTGGCTTCTTTTGTTGTTAAATGAGGCAACCTTTTTTTTTTCATTTACGTCAGTTTACTTTAAATTAGCAATCTCAATTTGCGACCCCGTTACAACGGAACATGGCGAAACGTAACTTCACAGAAAACAGACAGTAGTGATATTAATATTTACATTTCAGATACAATTCTCACAAGTAAAGGTACTTGTATGCAGGAAGTTAATATCCATGCTCATCGCTATTGTTTAATTGAATACAGATGTAACAAACATTTTTTCGTAATCGTGCTGCGTAGAAAAAATAGTAAGTTGCTAAAATGATATGATTTAGTCTCAAACTTGAGTCTACTATACTAGTGAATTTTTAATGATCCTTTCTGGGAATGTCTACAATTTTAATTTGTAAACTACGAATTCATTAAATAAATGACTCCTCATAATCATGTCAAAGAACGAAGTCGTTTAGAGCAATTAAGCTTAGGGTTTAAAGCTGTCATTTGGCTTAACATAACTGTCCTCATTTTTTCAGGCCAGACGTTTGACTTATTTACATTCATCTGGCCAAGTAAGAATATTGTCCAAGCCTTTCTGCATATTTTTTCAGTTGTTCTACGCTGGTAGCTTCGTATAGAGACCAGCGTCTCCTGTATAATCGTAAATATATGTGGAGAATAATAGAGGTACTAACATGATTTATTTTGGTCTCATGAACTTTCGCTGTCCAATGCAAAAAGAAGGAAAGAAAAGAAAAAGAACTTTTGCTGTAGGAACTCTCCGAAATGGTAGTAATTACTTATATTAACTAATTACGTATGTGAGCTACATTTTATATGGCTCTTTAATATATTTTATCATAGCAGCAAAGTGTAAATAAACAACAATATACATGTGAAGATATTTTGTAGTCGGTAAGGAAATTCTGTAAAAGTAGTAAGACACCTTGTTAATAAAATGTTTCTTTCACCCCCCAGAAAAATGCGTAATTTCGAAGTGGAATTTTCACAACAGTTATCCAGATGTCGCAAGATTCTTCTGCCAGTTACTTTTCGTAGCTAAATCTTAAGCAAAAGAGCTATATTTTTCATGATAAACCTGTTTTTTCTTGAGATCCGATAAGTAAGTCCACCAAGAGAGAACACAGATTTAATCGTCATTGATGCTGTTGTTTGGAGGTGATTATTTGTATGAATAGGCTGCTTTCTTGTGGAACATTTTATAAAATTGTGGAGACAGGTGCTAATGGACTAGTTTAGTTTCAATTTAAATGAGAAATATGGCAAAGGAATCATATTTTATTTTATTCTCCGATCTAAAATAGTCCCTGATCACAAATTAATTGACTACTGATACACGATGCACCAACAGATTTGCAGGAACAATACTACAAAAACAGTCTTGATCGCAGAAATTAACAGTTTCAATTAACCGGTTTCGACCTGATGTAGGTCATCTTCGGAATTACAAGTAGCCCAGGTGGCCAGTGTTACACTCGGCTGGGCTGGGCTGTCCTGGGCTGTTCTGCTGCCAGCAGGTAACTGGAAAACTGGAACAGTTACCTGCTGGCAGCAGAACAGCCTAGCCCAGCCGAGTGCAACACTGGCCACATGGGCTACTTGTAATTCCGAAACTGACCTACATCAGGTCGAAAGCGGTTAATTGAAACTGTTAATTTCTGCGATCAAGACTGCTTTTTGTAATATTGATCATACCAAATAGATCGCTGTTTTTCTCCTCTGACAATGTTGTCAAAATTAATGAGATTTGCAGGAAGCCTTAAAGTCAAACCATAATGTTCTTTGCTGAAGGAATGAGACAAAGTAGTGAGACGATAAAAATGGTTCTGTTACTTGGGTAGTAAAATCATTTACAATGGTTGCTGTACGAAAAATATAAAACGCAGAATGGCAATTGGAAGAAGATCCTTTCTGAAAAATAGAATTTGGTTGACAGTGAATATTAATTAAGGAAGTGTTTTCTGAAGAGATTTGGGTGGACTGTAGCTTTATACGGGAGTGAAATATGGACGATAAATAGTTACGATGAGAAGTGGATAGAAGAAATTAAAACGTGGTTCTACAGATGAGTGTTGAGGATTGGATTGGTTGATCGCCTAACTAAGGAGGTCTACTAAAAATGGGGGTGAAATGATATTTCTGGTATACCATGACTAGAAATTGGATCAATTAGGAGGACACATTCTGAAATACCAAGGAATTGTGAATTATCAATGGAGGAACATGTGCGGGATGAAAATGGCAGAGAGAGACCAAGAGACGAATGCAGTACGCAGGTTCACATGGATGTGTGTTGCCGTTCTTAGTCAGAGATGAAGAGGCTTCCACAGTTAACCTGGGGTGGAACTACACAACAGAATCCCTCTTGCTAGGTACAGTACTGGGAACTAAGCATCGTAATACCCTATTGCCATATTTGACGGGGCGCCACCGCAACCAAAGCGCTAATATCCGTAACCAAGCGTCGTACAGCCCTTCCTATAGACATGTGTTTATCTCAGAAAATATGTGATTCCAGACTAGTCTGCTTCATGCGTCTACTTCGTTTGCTGTCAACTTAGAGCAAATGAACCGCCGCGTTAACATCACTTTTCGAAACTGTATATGTTGCGATGATAAAAACATTTGTTTTACATTGCCACTGTGAAACTGTATTTGTTTTCGTGCAGTTCATGCGTAACTACGTCGCTCACATGTGTTAACGTCCTCATTATAATATGTGATCACATACTGCAGCCCCTGCGGTTTGAGGCGCTTACGTATATGATGAACAAGCTCTGGATTCTTTTCACTGAGTCGCGGTGGAGTAGTCGAGCGGTCTAAAGCGTTTCGTTGCGGAGCGCGCGGTTGCTCGCCGTGGAGGTTCGAGTCCTCCCTGGGGCATGGGTGTGTGTGTTTGTCCTTAGGTTAGTTTACCTAGGTTTATGTAGTTTGTAAGCTACGGACTGATGACCACGCAGTTTGGTCCGATATATTTACAGACAGAAGTCTATTCACTGACCTTTCAGTTTGATTAAGCTTAATGCTCACCAAAAACAAATCTCATTTTTTAACTGCAGCATGTCTCAGGAAAAATAGAAAATACTTTAGAAGATGGTAATAAAGATGATTTGCAGCTAAAATTTCATATAAAGTGTGTCCATTTTTTATTGGGTAAATCTGTCGGATCAAACTGCGTGGTCATCAGTCCGTAGCTTACAAACTACTTAAACCAAGGTAAACTAACCTAAGGACAACACACACACACCCATGCCTCAGGGAGACTCGAACCTCCACGGCGAGCAACCGCGCGCTCCGCAGCGAGACGCTTTAGACCGCTCAGCTACTCCACCGCGGCTTATTGGGTACAGACATATAGCTCTTGGTATGTACAACAAACTCATTCGGATATTTTGACTGATTCTTTCGTCGGTTCTAGGTAGATCACCATATTGACTCTCATTTAAATAACCGGTTTTCGATGTAGTTTAAAGTCTGAATATATCCTAGTAAGCAGAACATCGGGTAACTAAGTGGAAATGAACGTGTAAAACATACAAAAAATACTACTTTTAAGTAATTGTGATGTTGTACCACCAGGAACCGACGGATAAATCAGTGAAAATTTCTTCATTTACATTTGCTCTACGATTGTTTGGATTTCATATTAACAGCTATGTATCTGTAATCAATAAAAATTGTACACAGGTTATATTTAATTTCCAATGCAATTCCCACATCTACATCTACATACATACTCCGCAATTCACAGTAAGGAGCGTGGCGGAGGGTACACTGTACCACTACTAGGCATTTCCTTTCCTATTCCACTCCCACATTGAAAAAAAAAAAGAATGCCTATATGCCTCCGTACGTGCCCTAATTTCTCTTATCTTCTCTTTGTGATCTTGACGCGAAATGTATGTTGGCGGCAGCAAGATCGTACTACACTCAGCTTCAAATTACGGCTCTCTGAATTTCCTTAACAGAAATTCACGAAAAGAAGGCCGTCTTTCTTCCTGCGATCCCCAATTGAGTTGCCGGAGCATTTCCGTGACACTCGCGCATTGGTCGAACCTACCTCTATAGTATCACGTCCTAAAATACGACTGAGTCGAAAAATTACGTTCCTTTGAACAGGGGACAAGTACGCATTCTCAAACAAATTCCCGACTAGGCTTCGTTTGTCAGCTGGGTTCCACATTGGGTCGTCTGCGCATGCGCGAAGCACTTCCATACGCGTGAGAATAGGACCCATCCTATTCCGTCTACTAGCGATCGTATGCGTGCACCTTGTGCAAGTGGACGCGTCAACACAGTGCGCGGACTGCGTGACTGGTGCATCACGGGTAATCTCGTAAGCTCTCACTTCCCGCGTAGAAATGGCTGTAAGCAGCTGGTGCGGTGGATAGCGACCGCAGTTCTCTGTGAGGGCTGCCCGGCGACCGGCCACCGAAGGCGGTAATGCAGCGGCGCGGTGGCGGCGGCGGTATTAACTTATGTGGGGGCGGCAGGGCTATCCATCCCACTTAGCGCTCGCCGCACCTCGCGTATTAGCCCCGCCCCCACGGCGGGCCCTCGCGTCGCCTGCGGCCAAATTGAGTTTATTGCGCCGCCATTCGTCTTCCGGCCCCGACCGGCACCGGGGGCAGCGCTGTTGTTCGCACAGATACTGCGCAGCGACCCGTCCGCACCCCCTACCTGCCACCGTGCGGCGCCGCTCGAGAGGGGATTGAAGGGGCAGGGGCAGGGGCAGGGGCAGAATATTGTGACAGCGAACTCTTCCGTCAGCGGCGATTGTGAGGAAACTCAGCTTGCTCTTTTCTCTGTGCACATATTGCGAGCTATGGACGAAAGGCAACAGGCAGAATGCGTATTTCTCGATTTTTAGATAGATGTGTGACGCGGTAGCGCATTACCTACTGCTATCGAAGGTACGAGCATGCTCAATAGAGACTCAGATATGTGAATAACCCGAAGACTGCTTAAGTAATAGAACCCAGTTCGTTGTCATCGATGACGAGTGTTCATCAGATAATAGGGTATCGTCAGTGGTGCCACAGGGAAATGTGATAAATCCACTATCATTTTCTACCTATACAGGGTGTTACAAAAAGGTACTCTGACAACGCGCGCTTAGGACACACTGTTAATATGTTTGTGTGTGAGTTCCAACCTCTCGATATGCATTAAATGCATTTTCTGCAAGTACAATATTACCACTGACTGTTATTAATTTAAAAATATTATAATAGCACTAGAAGTATTACGAGGGTAATGTTTGACCCATATGGGTGTTTGGAGAGCCCTACCCGCCACCATATTCTTCTCTTGTGGCCTTTAATCATTTATAGAGTAGTATATCACACCAAAATTTCATCCCTCTAGGCCACCTAGAAATATGAAAACTTTATCTATTATACCAGTAGTACCGTGTGGGTCTTTTTTGACCATTACACAGTTTAACACAATCTGATATCAGCAACGCCAGTTGTTATACGGTAAATAATTTCTGGGTTTATTTAGAGGTCATTCACGAGATTTTCAAGTATGTTATGACACTTTAGGCCAAAAGTAACGAGAAATACGAAACATTCTGAGGTCGGATGAAGCCTTATATCCGTGCGTCTTTCGCTTATCTGTGGACTGGGCCGCAGTGAAGTGGCTGAACGCATTGAAGCGCTATGTTCCGATGCGCGAGGCCGTTCCCCATCGGCGGTTCGAATTCTCTCATGGGCATGCATGTTTCTGTTGTTTTTAGTATAAGGTCGTTTATAAGTAGTATGTAAGTTTAGGGACTGATGATCTCGCAGTTAAATCCCATAAGCTTAACAAACGTTTGAACTATTTTTCTGTGTACTAGCACCATGCCAGTGGCCTCTGTCTGAGGGACTGCTAATAGTACTGTGACACGACAGCAAATGTCAGGCTCATCGTCCCTACAGAAGATTCCTTTCTGTGTATCTTTGCCTTTGGTCAAGCTGAGTGAGCTCATTCATTCTGAGTGGCAGCGACCAGAGCTTGTGGTTTATAGTGGCGAGTTTGTAGTTACGATAGCAGGGCGATTTGATCTCACGAATGCCGACGTTTCACCGACAAAATAAAGTGCGACGATTTCAGAGGAGGACGGAAACGATTTTGTTCCAGAGGAAACTGATGACTCTGTTTTTTTTTTCTTTTTTTTTTTGTTTTTTTTTTTTTTTTTTTTGTTTTTTTTTTTTTAGCTCCCTGGCTTTTCGTTCTGGCGCCTCCAAATCTCGAAAGCTATTTCTCTTGGATTGTCTCGTTCTTCTCGGCCGGGAGGGGGGGGCCTCCAAATGTCCAAAGGTACTCTTTTATAGTAATATATGTATTTCAAAGTGGACAGGGGGATCTCATTTTGATTGCCGCCGCCCCGGGCCTCCAACAGTCTTAGTCCGCCACTGAGTATAAATCCATTTTAAGGTACCCTCTGACGCGCACCTTACAGTGGCTTACGAAAGATAGCCCATGTATTAAGACAGTTATGAGATAGCACTATTCAAAATTTCATTTCATTCAAATTTGTCCATTCCTTTAAATAAACATTTTGACCCATTGTGAGGTACCATCCGTCGTTCATTGTATTAGTCGGTGTATAAACTACGAGGGTGGTTTGATACGTCTGTTTAATTTGTATAAAAGAGCGGAACTTGCCTGGTGGTGGTAACCCTGATTTTTCCACGAATATTACAGCAAGTTTGGAACGGCAGCTATTATTAGTCGATTGTTGGCTCTCAGCTGAAATGTTCAAATATTTGTTAAGCTTATGGGAAATAACTGCTGGGTCATCAGTCCCTTATCCTACAAACCACCAATGAAGTAACTTATACTAAAGACAGCAGAAACATTCCCCCGACGGGGAACGATCTCGTGCATCGGAACATTTGCCTCAAAGGCGCTTGGCCACTCCGCCGCGGCAAGCTGATATGATAACTGCTTAGTTATTACCCTAGGATTGAAAAAAAAAAAAAAAACGAATTTCGTGGGATCATTAAACAATTTAATTTGAAGGGTTGCACAGCGACACAGATCAAATCAGAGTTCCATGAGATCCATGTGAGTTTTTCACCAACATGGAGGACCGTTTGCTTTTGGATCAATGAGTTTAAACGTGGTCGGAGACCACCGTAGATGGAGCACGATCCGAAAGGCCCGTTGAAGTCACCACACAGGAAACCATCGATAATGTGTATGATATGGTAATGCAAGATAGAAGATTAATAGTTCGCGAGATAGCTAACATTGTAGACATCTCAAACGAACGAGTGCTTTACCTCCTCCATGAAAAACTAACCAAGAAGAAGCTCTGTGCGTGATGGGTGCCGCGTCTGCCCAGTTTGGACCAGAAACGGAAACGAAAGAACATTTCTGCTCAGACTCTCACACTGTTCAAATGCAGATTCATAACTGTGGAAGAAACAGATCCACCATTACACTCCAGAGACAAAACAACAGTGTAAATAATGGGCCAAGGGTGCGAAGAGTGTACTACAGAGGTCGAAGACTGTTTGTCAGCTAGAAAGTTAATGGCCACTGTCGTTTGGGATACCAGGGTATAATCGAAATAGATTATTTTTATGTACTCAATTATATAGCTTTATTCCCGCTACTTTGCACGCGTAGACTGGATGGTCTGCATTCGTTGTTTCTACTTTTAAATATAATTTTTTATAAATTGCTGCATTTAAAACAGGCCTTTCTCGCTTAGAGGCGATGGTTGTACGTCCACCAAAGTTACGAGATCTTTTCATGGTGTTCCCACGAGCAGCTAGGGATAAAAAGGTCCACCCAAGCAGAGGCCTGTAAGCCTTATACAACTGAGGTGCGGCAGGTTCCTCAGAGGTTGCTCGCTAACGACTGTTCAACCTCAAAAGCCACGCATCTCCTCGGCACGTAGCTCACCTCGAGATTAATTTTTTTTTTTTTTTTTTTTTTTTTTTTTTTTTTTTTTTTTTTTTTTTTTTTTTTTTTTTTATAGAGGTTTGCACCGTCCTCGCGACCCGAACGATTAAGCCGCGATCACCGGGCTCTGAAACGTACAACGTTCCACCGTCGCGCCGAACGATGGTCGTTGAAGCTCGCACAGAGCTTACGTTGTAGCGGACTGTTGGCCGTTACACAGTCCACAGCTCGGGACCCCGGGTTCGCCAAGCCCGTACTCAGCAAATTAATACTGAGCCCCAGACGAACCTTATAACAGCCACTGAATGACACCTTCCTGTACACCACAGCATCATAAGCAAACATCCGCAGATTGCAACTTACTCTGTCCGTTGGATCATTTATACAGCGTGTTACAAAAGGGTACGGCCAAACTTTCAGGAAACATTCCTCACACACAAAGAAAGAAAATATTTAATGTGGACATGTGTCCGGAAATGCTTAATTTCACACCCATATGGGTCAAAAATGACCCTCGTAATACTTCTAGTGCTAAAACTTGGTTTACATAAAGAATTGATATCGGACATTTCCATGGAGTGGTTTAAGGGAATCATGAGAGACCTAAATAAGAATTGCTAGACATAGGTTTAAACGGCCATCCTCCGCAATGCATGTACAGTGTGTCACCACTGCACCAACTTCCTCAACATTCCATTTTCATTCAAAAATAGTGATTTAAGAAGACAAGAATTTCTGACCTCTCTTACATGTTAATTTCATACGCATAATTGTATTCTACTCATATTTCCGATTAATTTCATACCCCAAGCATAATATTTTTAAATTAATAACAGTCAGTGGTAATATTGTACTTGCAGAAGTCAATGCATTTAATACATATCGAGAGGTTGGAAATCACACAAAAACATATTAACATTGTGTACTAAGCGCGCGTTGTCAGAGAACGATTCTTTCTCGTGCAGGCAGTGTCGTGCCACGGGATGCTTCGCCAGTAAAAGCTTTTAGCGGGACAATAGAATGTTTTGACAAAGTCCTTGTTTTGCTATCCGTCACTCGGGTCGGTCTACCACCGGCCGCCATCCATGTTTTTCACGTGGGAACCCGGCCACAGAGAAATACGTCAGCCCGTGTGTGAACGGAATCCCGTGCCGGGAAAAGAGACATGATTTCATTGGCTGATGCCAATATGTGGAAGGATCCTCGTGTTGTTACGGTGCGACTTGTTTGTGACTTGTTGCGCGAGAAATGCGAACGATGTAGGCAAGTAGCGGAGATAGCGAGAGACCAGGGAACACGCTGTGAGATTCTGTGAGCGACCCCTGTGGTTTCGCATAAGTGCTTTCAAAGGTGTAGTTGGCTGTATTAAGTATCGGATCACATGCTTAACGTGTGATTGAAGCACTATCACAGAGCGGAGGACACTTTTCCAGTCCACTATTTTGTTAGATAATGGAAATCAAATGTTCAAATGTTTGTTAAGCTTATGGGACATAAGTACGGGGTCATCAGTCTTTAAACTTACAAACTACTTATCAACTACCTTACACTAAAGACGGCACAAATATCCATGCCCGAGGGGGGATTCGACCCCCGACCGTAGTGGCCGTGCAGACCGTGACTGGAGCGCCGCAGACGGCTCGGCCACCGCGGCCGGCCAGGAGTGGTTGTTCGGATCATTCTTGAGCACAGTTATCACTTACCTGTCTTAAACTGAAACGTCACTACTTTCTGATGTTTAACCTGCGTGTCACGGTAAATGTATTCCACCTGCAGAGTCAAGCTTCACAGAATATAGTTAGAGTCCACGAATCACCACAGAACAATTTTTTTCTAAATTCCATACTAGAACACTTTGCTGAAATACTACAAGTCCTCACGCGACTCCACAGTCGCCCATCGTAACGAAACGTCCTGTTTGTTGTAATGTTTTAATAGATTCTTATCAGTAATTACAGTTCATTCTACCACTTCCAACCAAGATACTTAGCTTTCCAACATTACAATGTCTGGGGGTTCTCCTCGCTGCAACATTATTCTCCTGGGGCGTCGTGGTAGAAATAAATACTCGTAGGTACAATTTATCACTTCTTCTTTAATTTGCAATCAAACTGCTTCTCCACCAAAACATTACATTTTCAAAACATAAACAATGCATCAGAACCTAGCTGGTAGCACTTCCATTTTAAAACAAAGACTGATATAGCTTCCAGTGCACTTTAGAAAAGCCAAAACTCGAACTCCCCCACGCAAGGCGGTGAGGCAAATATATAACATCGACAATAATGGTATAACATCATGCATTGTTAATAACAATTGAATATACTAATTTACAATTAACAAACACACAAAGAAAATATTTCAGGCACACAAAAATAATCACAATATAAAATGAAAACTATACATACAACAATTTTACATGGCACATATGTTATTAAGACAAAATAGCGGTATTATTGTTGTACAACAAACGGCAATGTTAAATGTCAATTAATTAGTTAATGAGTACATCATACAAGTTCCTAACATATATTGAACTATCAAATATCTTCGCAAATCTGAAAATAGGTTCAACATCTCACGTCAGTCAATATATACAAAGAAATACAATATACAAATCTCGACTACTACATTAATTAACACAATTATCTGGTCTACACAACTTATTTATGAGCCTAACATATATACAATGCTATTTATTTTCATGTATTTATTTTTTACAAAAGTTTTTACCCTTCGTCTGTCTAAGTCTTGAAATAATGTACAATGACAAAACTATTGTTTATAGAACTGTCTGGAAAGCATCTAAACGAATCTCTTAATTAATGAAATCTATCACTTGTTATAATCACAGTATCACCAAGACTCTGTCCTAAACTGATTCCTAGGCTGGCTATTTCGTTTGTAACTTCACACGCAACATATATCACTATTAAACCACACGATTCCGGGTCCAACGCAGACGGTATCGTACAATAACATTGAGATGAGAGGGCCAGCAGTATCATCATACTGTCAAACCGTCGTTAACAGGCTGCCCCCAAAATTGCCGCCTTAGGTATCCTCGCTGCCTCACTCTGAAGTCATATCAGTATTTTATTTTCACAATATTGCCTCTTCTACATAAAATACAAATGAAATAAATACATGTGTTGATAGTGTTTAACGGAAATTTTCTGCTCCAACAGAATATGCCATCAAAAACATTGTACATATAGTAGTTTTTGCATTATCAAAAATTTAAACTTTTCTACCTTTGCTTTTTCAGTATTTACTAAACTATTGATCCCGTGGTTTCATCAGTTATTTACTTAAGTCTAGATTACCGTACTGTTCATGTGATATCTAAAATCTTCCTGCCTTTTGTTAAGGTCGTCACCGTAAGCATCAGTAAAATTTTGAAGAAACGGAATGTTGCTGTTATTTACAAACGTACTCGGAAGATACAAGATCACCTGAAATCGGCAATGGATGCCTCCAAACCACTCGAAAAGTAAGAATTTATAGGATTCCATGTAGCTGTGGAGACGTATACGTGGATACCACCAAACGAACAGCCAAAATACGACTAGAAGAGCACAAGTGTAACTGTACAAGGGGATAGATAGGCACATAAGCTGTTGTTGAATATGTTTTTCAACCAGGGAACCATCTTATTCAATCCGATAAGACTAAGGTTTTTGGCAGCCACAAATGAATATCACGAAAGACTGCACAGAGAGGGTATAGAAATTGTACAAAAATGTTGAAATGTCTGTAAATCTATCGGACCAAACTGCGTGGTCATCAGTCCGTAGCTTACAAATTACTTAAACCTAGATAAACTAACCTACGGACAAACACACACACCCATGCCCCAGGGAAGACTCGAACCTCCACGGCGAGCAACCGCGCGCTCCGCAGCGAGGTGCTTTAGACCGCTCGGCTACTCCACCGCGGCCTAGAAATTGTATAACATCCCAATAATTTCAATAGGATGGAGGAGGGAGTGAAACTGAATAAATCTGGATTCCGGTGCTGAAGAAGAAATGTAACACTCTTCCACCATGCGACGATATTAACAACGGACAACGGTAATCGGCAACAACGAACTGATCTCGCCTATCCAAAACATCTGACGTCACACCTTTGCGCGCGAGCCCTCGTAAACGAAATTTGGCTCCAGTCAGTAACGAACCAGGGTGTGCATCGGACGTACACAGAAGTGCCACGATCTCCCTTGAAAATGTTCTCCGCAGATTGGGACGTACCGTTGGGTTTCAGTAACAATTACATACGACCACGGAATAACAGCCCGGAAAACTTCAGTAATATTAACCCAGTGCAAAATTTTTCACAAGACGAGGAGCCTGTGTGTCACTTGAGGGTGTCAGTTTCAGTGTGCTCGATGATGAACTGGTGGTGCACTCTTTTGCAGGTTCCTTGTGTTGGCTCGCTAGCGCATCAGCCTGCAGTGACAGATAACGGCAGCTGGCACGCGGCGTACACGCTTTTACGCCACGCAGCAATGTCGGGGGTGCGCGGAGCGGCTGTTATGCTAATTGGGGGTCGTTACAAGTCTGGCATTCTGCCTGCCAGCGCATGCTCCGGTCAACGACGGCCTATTTCTCTGAAGGGCCCCCACAGCGGCCACCGGCAGTCTAGTTAGACCGCCGAGCAGAAAACGGTGGCAAGAGTTCAAATTAACCGCACCGCCGGGGCGCGTTTTATTTTATCGCTACCTTCAGGTGCCATACCATTAGACCGCGGAGTAAAATTAATACCTTTTTTGCGCCATGCGCTGTCTGCGACTGCTGACTTCAGTGAATACCCGAGGAAAGGCCCTTTTATTTAACGCCAACTCTGCCTGTGTGTTATCATTATAGTGCTCATAAAAGTAAAAAGTAGGTTCTAACTTTAATCAGCATTTTGGGAAAAATTTAACATAGTTGATCGAATATACAATACGAGCAAGAATTTTTCCAATATAGATTGACGTAATTAGTGATCATATCAGGGAAATAATTTCGTCATTTGGTGCTTTCTCCTGTAGTATGCGAAAAGAATCATAATTCAGTGCAGTTCCTGATTTTGTATACGGAAGGAAGAAGTAATAGGGTTTAACTAACCATCGATGACAAATGTTAAAAGTTGACCAGTGTACGAAACAAGAGCTTTGTTTTATCACTAAAATTACCAAATAAGGTCCGTGTGAACTACCGGTGACTCCCTACTACAAAACCTTGTTTCCTGGCCCAAACTGAGAACTGACTCGTTTCAAATTACTTCAATAACACGAAGTTAATACTACAGTGTTGAATATACATAGCAGCTCACACGTTATTACACACAGACATTAATAAGCAAGCCACCACAATTAAAGTTATGTCAGAAAGATGGCTAAGAAGACATTTATGGCGCAACGGAATTTAAATATAAGAAAAATTGCATCTAAACTTGTTCTCAGCACTTGTGAAGAACAATATTAAATAAAAGAGAGAAGGTGCTCTAAAACTACAATTTATAGGCAACTTACGGATTATGCTCAACTTAAACTTGTTTATTCAGGTAGAAGACAAGCAAAATGGGGAAACAATTTTCTTAATACAATATAACTGCAGCCTAAATCATACATGATTTAACGCTACTGGGGGGAGGGGGGAGGAAGGATTCTCAAACAACACTCATTCTCTCTCACACACGCAATGCCACAGCGAAACGCACCAAAATCAGCGTGCTGAGATGAGGCGGATGCAGGCGCCGCCATCGTACGAAATTCAGCAAGACGGAGGTAGCACAAAACACAATATACAAAAACACTTTGAAGCTGGCTCTGGTCTGTCGTGCCTGTTTCGACTTGGTGCGAGTGTATAGCCAACACCTTTTAGAAGGTATTGGTATAGCCAAGTTAAATTACATCTGAATTGGACTGCGAGCAAACACGCTAACGGCGACGCACGGCTTCGTTACATTAACGCACTCCATTGAAGGTGAAGTCGTTGAAAATCGGATTCATTATACAAAATCACGGTGGATTCTTAAGTTGCAGAAATCGATCGAGGTACTGGTTTTATATGAGAAGCTTGAATTCAGGCAACTAACTGTAAACCCCGGAAGTCGGAACTAGGACCCACGTGGTTCCACAAGTCGATGAAATTGAATAAATTCAGTTTCCGAAAAAGAAAGAAAATTAACTACAGCATGCAACCCACAGAAATGCTAAGAAGTATATAAGGAAGCAAACGAAATACAGCTACATGCGATAGGGGACGATTACAGAGACGGATGAAGTCCAGCCTCAAATAACTCGTAAAAGTGAAATAATTACAAAGTCGGAAAAATAAAATTAAGAATTACAGCATGCAACCCATAGAAATGTTTAGAATTACATAAGGAAGCTATTGAAAGAGGTTGTACTAGGCTCAGAGAGAATTGATAACAAAGACAGATGGCGTACTACAAATCGGAGAAGAAACGTCAAAATTAAAATAGGCGGGGATAGAAGATCGCGAAATATTAGTAGAAATCAGAAGGATACCCGCATAGTTACTTGCCTGATGGGCATGGAACAAACAAGAGTGGAAGCTGAAGGCTTTGTTCTATAAACTAACCACGTGGAACACATATCAATCACGGAAGGAAACGATGAGAAGATTTTTACATGAACTGTACAAAAGTGAATGTATCAATTAATAGAAATCGGACCCGACAAGGCTAGAAAGTATTTACACAGAGTTCATACACTGCCACATGATCACAAAAGGTTTTAACATACCAGGCCGTTATCAAACTGCAACTAGAATCACACACACGCGTTCATCTATTGGAAATCACTGAATTGAAAAACGAGAACACATTTCCACACAAGATCGGAGAGAATATTTAAAAAAAAAATGATTCTAAGTTTACGCATCTAAGTTAAATATGCTAGTCAATGAAACACTACCATCTCCAGAAAGAAGAGCAGAACCAACCTTACCTCACCTAAAGACCAGCACAGAATGGCCAGACGGAGCGGCCACAATACGCGGGAAGCCACCAGAAGCTTGAAAATCCAAAACCAGCGGTGGTGGGGATGGAGAGCAAGTAGACTCGCGCTGGAGAGGGAAAGCTCGCCAACTAGCTCGCTACCAAAGGGTGTGGAAACCTCTTTGGTAGTTTCAGCAGCTCTCGAGACTGAGCCAGAGAGAACGATGCAAAGCGATCTATTACTCCCCACATTCAGACAGCCACTTAAAAGTTAAACAGCTCCAGTGGCGTAGAGGAGAAGCCATATTTATGCCACATTAATTAATATGATAATAAATTATTAACAAAACAAAATAAGAAAAACCTAGCTATATTAAATAATATTTTAACACATGAAATAAAAATGCTATTCCTCAAGCGTAGAAAAGGGTGGGCTTCAAGTTTTAACAAAATGATGATCTAGCGACATTAAATAAAATATAACTTCACAGCAATATACAAAAAATATATGGAAGACGACAGACGGTCGTCTTTCAGTGTTCAAATGTTTTAGACCTTAGGAACAAAATTTTTATGGTCTTCAGTCCCTAGACTTAGAAGCTTTTTAAACTAACATATACTAAGGAAAATACACGCACCCATGCCTGCGGGAGGACCCGTCACTCCAGCAGAAGCGGCCGCACTCTCCGTATATCCCATCGACATTGTGGTTACTGGAGACGGAGATAACGCTCAGTTTTGCATAGGTAAGGATGGAAAAGAAAATCAGCCAAACCCTTCCAAGGGAATCATCCCAGGATTTGACTGGAGTGATTTAACAATATCGCGGGCAACCTAAGTTTGGATACACCGAACGAAGTGGCGCAGTGGTAACGCACTGGACTCGCATTCAGGAGGATGGTAGTTCAAATTTACCTCCAGCCATCTAGATTAAGATTTTCCGTGATTTTCCTAAATCACTACAGGCAAATGCCGGGATGGTTCATTTCAAAGGGCACGGCCTATTTCCTTCCATATGCTTACCCAAAACTTCGAGCATTACCACCGTCTCTAATAACCAAGCTATCGACGGGACGTTAAACCCTAAGCTTCCTTCCTGAGTTTGGATAGTCGGCGGTAGATTTGCATCACCATTCTCGCAAAAGTGAGTTTAGATGAAATTAGATTAGCTTTTCTTTCAACAGATACGTATTGAGAAGAGCCTCGTGGACGCAGAACACTTCAGTATCGTATTTTACAGTTCAAATGATAATTCTAATAGTATGAGTACACAACAGAAATGTTCAAATGTTTAAGCTTATGGGACTTAACTGCAGTGTCATCAATCCCTAAACTTACAAACTACTTATAAACTAACTTATACTAAAGACAGCACAAACATTGATACCTGAACGGAGAATTCGAACCCCTGACGTGAGCGGCCTCGCGCATCGGAGCACAGCGCGTCAATGAGTTTTGCCACTCTGCCTTGACTATGAGTGCAAACAATACATCATTTGGGTGTATTAAAAATTCGTCAATGATGTGGAAGGAGTTGGTCACTAGTAAGTCTTTCAAGTCCCTCTAAGATTGACCATTAATTAATCTGAATCTTTTATGGTTTCTGCTCACTTATTGAAAATGTGTGCTCCTGAATAATGAACCCCTTTTTGAACTAAAGTGACCGCTTTCAGATCTATGTGTAGGGTGTTTGTATATCTAGTATTCAATGTATGAAATGAGCTGTTTGATGGAAAGAGGGGAATATTATTTCCGACATACTTCATTAAGTAAAAATACAGCAAAAAGCAGTAGTTTGGTATACCAAATACTTTGAATAGATATCTACTATATGTCCGTGAATTTACTCCACAAATGATAGGTATTACAGGGTTTTGGGTTCTGTAAAATTTGGTTTTATTTGATGAGTTACCCCAAAATATTGTAGCATATGAAATAATGTAATGAAAGCAAGTAAAGTATTCAAGTTCATTTTTTAATTTTAGTGTCTACTATATCTGCATACACTCGAATTGCTAAAACAGAATTGTTAAGACGTTACTACAGTTCAGTGGTGTGCTCCTCCCAGTCTACCAACCTTGTCTATTTGCTCTTCTTCATACTTTATGAACATGCTGGATGGATGCTTTGTCTGAGTCCTTTTTAGGTTTAATATAAATTTGTTGATTTTAAGTCATTTGCTACTGTGCATGGAAAACTCAATATCAGACCTTTCTAGAAGTATACTCAACGTGCTATTTATTGAAGTACGTACTTGTATCATCAGCAAACGAAACAAACTCACCTTCTGGCAGTGAAACCGATGACATATCATTTATGTACACAAGAAAACGCTCTGGCTCTCAAATGGATCCTTGTGGGACAATATATGTAATTTCTTCTCAATCTGATGATGACTAATGGCTTAATTCACTAGTCCCACCTGTACTGCCATCCCTTCTTTCCTGTTATTGAGCTACTACTTCAAACATTTTGCCTTATTGCAAAGTCATCAAAGAATTCTAACTTACTGAAAAGGATATTGCTGTTCACACAAACAAATGCCTTTGACAAATCACAGAAAGTGTGTGCTCCTTGTAATTTAATATCTGATAAATACACTGTAGGTGTATGAATCCCACATGATATCAGCATCCTTCAAAATCCCAACTGTGTTCTGGACAACATGTTATTGTGATAACGTGCTTGAGAAGCTTCCTGTACATTACCTTTTCTGCAAAAAGGGAAATTGGTCTGTTGTTCGATGGTATATCCTGATCCACAGAGATATTTAGCCAATCCAATCCAAGCCCATGCATGTCTGCCACAGTTTGCCGATCTACGTTGAAGGCTTTTACCCAACGTGACACTGTTCTGTACAGCAACGGCGATACCCCGCACGCATCTTGAAGACCTTTACGACACTGTCGTACTGTACGACCTCTGGCACTTAAAATTGTTGCTCCTGTTTCGAAAACATAGTGAAACCTTTACGTTAGATCGCTCGCTCATAAGTGGCTGTTTCCATCGATTGTGCGCATGCCGGTGACGTGTGACGGGCAAGTCCGTTTGCTCGGAAGTAAGGTTGGTATGTGAACAAAATGTGCTAACAGCGACAATTGTACAATCAATTGCGTAGTGTGTCCACAGCAGTGTTTCCTCTATTTTATTTCCAACCCTTGTATTTCTTCATACTATTTAGGTTAAATTCCGCAAAAAGACCCTCACAGAGGCATACTTGGAACCATTTTTTCTCGCGAAGCGCATGAAACTTAAGCATGAAGAGGAGGAAGTGTCAGTAGCACACAAAGTGAAGTGGTTTACGCAGTATGAACGTCATGTAGACGTGAAGTTTTCTGTAGATTGGCGGCTGGTGCTTCAAATTAACTGGGGTTTCACTTGCCTAGTGCCGGGTCTTGATAGTGGCGACACCCCACCCCCTCCTTCCCCGCCCCTGCAGGAGCGTCCATTATTCGGCGCTCGGCCCCGCCTCCTCCCCCTTCCTGCTCGGCGCCAAATAGACAATTTGGCGCACTTCTGCGAGTGGAATGGGTTGTTTGTCCCGCCCCCTCCCCCTTAGATATATTTTCGTTAAATGATCTGAAGAACATCTTACCTATGCTTGTTTGCACTTACTTCAACTCGTGCTGAGGCGTCAACTTACCAAGCTTCTTTATTTAACACTTTTATTCCAAGCTTAAAGCTGAGTGATTTGTTTCGACAAGATATTAAACGTTGTTAATTTCTCTTTACTAATAAACACCAAAACCATATGAATATGGGCATGAGGATTAAAACACCGTAAGTAACTGATTACACTGTAGAATGACTGTAACAAAGTGAATCTATTACGATGAAAAGACAACCTATCTTAAGGTTTACGTGAAATTGTAAACAGCACCCGTCCTAACCTTGCGCATGTGCAAAGGCTTTTCAGTCAGTTAAATATCTGTTACAATGAAGAATATAAATGTAATTTACCCTATAAATCGCTACACATTTGCTAAACGGTCGGTTCCCGTATCTGATAAAAAGAAGATTGGGTTAAAGAAAAAAGTTGCTTGCAGTCAGTCTCTAACACACTACTTTCGACGGCGCAACAGGAGGCCGCTAACTATATGGCTATGGCTATTCTTGGTAAGTGGAGAGTGGTGACATTACTATTCATGATCGGACCTTCTGAAGGCTTTTACAGTTGAAGCGTTTTTAATTTATAGTTATAAGATATTTTATCATGACGTGTTTTTGATGAATCTTCAATGTGCTAAAAACAAACATTAAGGGTGGATATGCCTTAACGAAGGATTTGCCGATACGTATGGTGAGGTGCGCAGTAGCTTCATTGTCTTCGCTTCTGGACCATTCGGGCGTAACCGCCAGAGCTAGATTAGCCAGAAGCTGGCGTCTCTACCAGCTCCAACGCCAATGTTAACCCTTAAACGGAAACATGGGTCTGAGTGACCATTAGGGTTTTTTAAATGCGACCTGTGGCAACACTGTTCTGCTTGCGACTATCCCATCCCAAGTACCTTCACAATATTAAATAATATACGTGGCAGGAGCATTGTAGTCCAATTTGTGGCTTCTGGCTCTCAGGTGAGCATTAATTTTATAAAACTTGCAGCTCTGACAGACCGGATGTTTCGGATTACATTTACTGTAATGTGACGGTCTGTTAGACCGGATGTTTCATATTACGTTCATTTTCTTCTTCCTTTTACGTCTTTTCTTGTGTGATGTGCTCTTCTTTGTATGTTTATAAGACGCCATGATGGATAATGCTTTAGGAGGCACTCGTAAATCTACGAGATATGCAAGAAATGAGAGAATGCAGTGTAGTGGTGCCAATTTCGAGAAAAAACTTTCGGACTGTTTGCAGGAGGGCGGTGATGAATCTCAGATGGAAAATGATTACTCGGACACTGATTCTGACTTTACAATTACCGACGTGAGAAAAGACGATGAGAGAAGAAGAAAGGATGGTAAGAGTCAAAATTTTTAAATGTTTGTAGAGCTTACGGGACTTAACTGCGGGGTCATCAGTCCCTAAACTTACAAACTAATTATGAACTACCTTATACTAATGACGACACAAACATCCATGACCGAGGTGGGATTCTAATCCCCGACGGCGGACAGCCGCGCGCACCGCAACACGACGCTCCAGCACGCGTGGCTAATCCGCCGGGATAAACGATGGAAAGAAGCTGATAGTGACAGTAGTGATGACGATGATGATGACGATCGTTACAATCTATTTGAAGATGAACAAGAAATAATTGGCGACAATACACATGGAGAACGAGACGGATATCTGGTTAGTGTATTATTCCGCCGTGTGAACCGCGTCGCGACAGTCGTCTGTCTTTATTTTCTGATTAGAAGCGACATATAGTATTTTGATTTTCGTCTACACTTTCTCGTCTCAATTTGTAAAGTTATACTGAGCTGTCGTGCGTATTGGATTCACATCCGCGTTTTAACGAACAGTGTAGTTTTCCTTTGAACGCATTGCGACTGTAGTTTTTGTTTTTGTTGCCACTGTAATCATGAATAGGGACTGTGACTGCTGTGTGCGGATGCAGTCTGAGCTGGTGACACTTCGCTCCCAGCTTCAAGCTGTATTAACCTCGGTTGCACAGATGGAAGCTGCGATCGATGGGCGTCGTTGTTGTTGGCCGGCGGTGGGGACCGAACGGACTCCCGTCGTCTCCACCGATCGGCCTGCGGCAGCGACATGCCCTGAAACTGCTTGCAGTGAGGCAGACATCCCACCCGTGGTTGCGTGGGAGGTTGCTCCAGTGCGTGGCAGGAGGCGCAAGACATTCCGGGGGACCGATCGTGAGGCTTCCCCGCTTCGTCTTGTGAACAGGTTTGAGGCGCTGTCTGCTCAGGACGACGTTCCTGAGTCGGATGGTGTCTCTCACCCTGTCACCACCCAGCCTGCAAGATCCGGGCTTTCACAGAGGGTGGGTTTACTTGTAGTTGGGAGCTCCAACGTTAGGCGGGTGATGGAGCACCTTAGATAGATGGCTGCCAAGGAGGAGAAGAAGGTCAACGTGCACTCCGTGTGCATATCGGGTGGAGTCATTCCAGATGTGGAACGGGTCCTCCCGGATGCCATGAAGGGTACGGAATGCAGCAAGCTGCAGGTGGTGGCTCATGTCGGTACCAATGATGTGTGTCGTTTCGGATCTGAAGAGATCCTCTCAGGTTTCGAGCGGCTAACTGAAGTGGTAAAGACTGCCAGTCTTGCTTGCAAGATGAAAGCAGAGCTCACCATCTGTAGCATAGTTGACAGGACCGACTGTGGACCTTGGTAAAGAGCCGAGTGGAGGGTCTGAATCAGAGGCTCAGACGGTTCTGCGACCGTGTAGGCTGCAGATTCCTTGACTTGCGCCATCGGGTGGTGGGTTTCAGGGGTTTCCGCTGAATAGGTCAGGAGTCCACTATACGCAGGAAGCGGCTACACGGGTAGCGGGGGCTGTGTGGCGTGGACTGGGCGGTTATTTAGGATAAAGAGCTTCGGGGAAATAGAAAATGGGCAATCTCAAAGGGTTCAGGTGGATCACAGGAGAAATGTAGATCCGGAAACTATCGGTATAACAGTTGTAAATTGTCGTAGCTGCGTCGGGAAAGTTCCAGAACTGCAAGCGTTAATAGAAAGCACCGAAACACACATAATTATAGGCAGCGAAAGTTGGCTCAAGCCGGAAATAAGTTCAGAAGAAGTAATTTCAAAAGATCTATCAGTGTTCAGAAAGGATAGATTAAACAAAATAGGTGGGGCGTGTTTGTCGCCGTCAAAAGTAGTATTTCATGTAGCGAAGTTGAAGTTGATAGTTCGTGCGAGCTATTATGGGTAGAGGTTGTACCTGAAAATCGTAAGAAGTTAATAATCGGTTCCTTTTACCGGCCTCCCGACTCTGACGATACAATAGCAGAAAGGTTCAAAGAAAACCTGAGTCTAATTACAAAAACGTACCCGACTCACACGATAATAGTAGGTGGTGATTTTAATTTACCCTCGATCTGTTGGCGAAATTATATTTTCAAATCAGGAGGTAGGCATAAAACATCGTCCGAAATTGTACTCAACGCATTCTCTGAGAATTGCTTCGAACAATTAGTTCATGAGCGAACTAGAATTGTAAATCGATGTGAAATGAAAACACACTTGATTTCTTATCAACAAATAATCCTGAGCTCATAACGAGCATCAAAACGGATACAGGTATTAGTGAACACAGAGCTGTCGTAGCGAAATTGAATATCGAAAGTCCCAAAGTTACCAAAAATAAACGCAAAATATATTTGTTCAGGAAAGCAGATAGAAACAAAATACACTGCTTCTTGAAAGACACCTTCCACTCGTTTCTAACACTAAACGTAGGTGTAGACCAGATGTGGTTCAAATTCAAAGAAGTTGTATCGACAGCAATTGAAAATTTTATACCTAATAAATTAATAAAAGAAGGAGGCGATCCCCCTTGGTACACAAAACAGGTCAGGACACTGTTGCAAAAGCAAAGGAAAAGGCATACTAAATTTAAACGAACACGAAATCCCCAGGATTTGCGATCGTACTCAGAAGCTCGAAATTTAGCGAGGATTTCAATGTGAGATGCCTACAATATTTATCACAACGAAACTCTTTCTCGTAATTTGACTGAAAACCCAAAGAGATTTTGGTCATATGTTAATTATACTCGGGGCAAATCACAAACAATACCTTCACTACGTGATAGTAATGGCGATCCTGCCGATGACAGCGCTACTAAAGCAGAGTTACTAAACTTAACTTTTAGAAACTCATTCACCAAAGAAGACGAAACCAATATTCCAGATTTCGAATTACGAACATATGGCGTAATGAGTAACATAAAAGTAGATATCATCGGAGTAGTGCAGCAACTAAAATCACTTAACAAGAACAAGTCTTCTGGTCCGGATTGTATACCCATTAGATTTCTATCTGATTATGCTGAAGCGATAGCTCCTTACTTAACAGTCATATACAACCGCTCTCTCATAGAAGGATCTCTACCAAAAGATTGGAAAGTTGCACAGGTCACACCTATATTCAAGAAAGGCAGTAGGAGTAACCCACTAAACTACAGGCCTATTTCATTGACGTAAATTTACAGCAGGGTTTTGGAACATATCCTGTATTCAAATATTATGAATTATCTCGAACAGAACGATCTATTGACCCAAGGTCAACACGGATTTAGAAAATATCGTTCATGCGAAACACAACAAGCTCTTTATTCACACGAAGTGATGGGTGCTATCGACAAAGGTTCACAAATCGATTCCGTATTTCTTGATTTCCAGAAAGCTTTTGACACCTTACCTCACAAACGGCTTTTAATCAAATTGCGTGGTTATGGTATATCGCCCCAAATTTGCGATTGGATAGGGGATTTCTTGTCAGAGAGGACACAGTTCGTAGTAATCGATGGTAAGGCATCGACTAAAACACAGGTGATATCGGGCGTTCCACATGGTAGTGTTATTGGTCCTCTGCTATTCCTTATTTACATAAACGATTTTGGGGAAAATCTAAGTAGCTCTCTTAGGTTGTTTGCGGATGACGCCGTCATTACCCGTCTAGTAAAATCTTCTGAAGATCAAAACCAACTGCAGAACGATCTGAATAAGATATAAGTATGGTGTAAAAATTGGCAATTGACTCTAAATAATGAGAAGTGTGAAGTCGTCCACATGAGTACGAAAAGAAATCCGTTAAACTTTGTTTACAACATAAACCAATCAAATGTGAAGGCCGTAAACTCCACAAAATACCTAGGAATTACTATTACTTCAGACCTAAACTGGAAAGAACACGTAGGTAATATCGTGGGAAAGGCGAACCAGTGACTGCGTTTTATTGGCAGAACCCTTAAAAGATGCAACAGAACTACTAAAGAAACTACATACACTGCGCTTGTCCGTCCTTTTTTGGAGTATTGCAGCCCAGTGTGGGATCCTTATCAGGTGGGTTTGACGGAAGACATCGAAAGAGTCCAAAGAAGGGCAGCTCTTTTCGTATTGTCACGATACAGGGGAGACAGCGTTACGGAAATGATACAGGTTCTGGGATGGGAATCATTAAAACAACGGCGCTTATCGCTGCGGCGTGGGCTACTTGCGAAACTCCAATCCCCAACATTCACCTCCGAATGCGAAAATATATTGTTGACTCCGACTTACATAGGTAGAAATGATCATCAGAATAAAATAAGAGAAATCAGAGCTCGAACAGAGAGATTCAGGTGTTCCTTCTTCCCGCGCGCTATTCGAGAATGGAATGGGAGATAAATAGTAGAATTGTGGTTCGATGAACCCTCTGCCAGGCACTTAAATGTGATTTGCAGAATATCCCATGTAGATGTGGATGTAGATGTAGATGTAGATATTTTTATTATGATAAAGAACAAAAAAGATTTTGTATGGAAATCATTGGAACCAACAAGAACGATAACGTCGTAAATTTCATACTCAATTTGATGTTTCATTTGAAAACCACAAAATAGTATCCTAAACATATCAATAAATAATAAAACATGATTAATATATGAAAAAATATCGAGGAGAAAAAATCCGGTCTGTCAGACCGGATGTTTCTAATAATGTACTATCGACCTATTTTTCCTTTTAAGGGTTAAAAGCAGCGTTTCCCCTCGGCCCTCCCTGCCGCGGGAGCGCCCTTAAGCTGTCTCCAGGGGATTCAGAGGAGAATTTGAACCTCAGCCGTGCATGCACGTTGTAACGCTGCGGCCACTGACGCCTACATTAGGCGACCGCGCTATGACTCGTATACGTGCTGTCTCCGCGGCGTAAAAGGTTTCTCACGCGATAAAAATACTTTGAATGTACATATAAAATGATCTGATAGAAGAAAGAAACGAGGAATGATAGTTTTAAAACACTTTTAATTTTATTTGTTTATTTATCGAGGTATCTCTTTAATTAGCGTTTGTAGGCAAAATATTCTCAGGTATTGTTGAAAGTAGAGTGCGAGTATTAATTGAGGACAAGTTAGATGACAATCAGTGTGGGTTTAGGCCTCTTAGAGGCTGTCAGGACCAGATATTTAGCTTAAGGTAGGTAATAGAAAAGTGCTATGAGTGGAACAGGGAACTGTATCATGTTTAATAAATCTGGAAAAGGCTTATTGGGTGTGTGTGTTGTCCTTAGGTTAATTTACCAAGGTTTAAGTAGTTTGTAAGCTACGGACTGATGACCACGCTGTTTGGTCCGATAGATTTACAAACATTTGAATATTTGAAAATGTTTATGACCATGTTCCTAGGAAGAAGCTACTGTCAGTTCTACAAGATTATGGTATAGGAGGCAAACTTCTGCAGGCAGTTAAAGGGCTTTACGTTGACTGTCAGGCAGCAGTTATAGTATATGGCAAATTAAGCTCATGTTTCAGGGTAGTTTCAGGGGTAAGGCAAGGCTGTAACCTGTCGCCACTGTTGTTCGTACAATTCTTGGATCATATGTTGAAAACAGTAGACTGGCAGGGTGGGATTAAAGTTGGTGAAAACAAAATAAGCAGTCTCAGATATGCGGATGACTTAGTTGTAATGGCCGATTCGATTGAAAGGTTGCAAACTAATATTTCAGAGCTCGATGAGAGGTGCAAGGATTATGATATGAAGATCATCATCTCCAAAACGAAAGTAATGCCTGTGGGAAAGAGATTCAAACAGACTGAGTGTGAAATAGGACGAAGAAAGTTGGAACAGGTAGACAGTTTCAAGTACCTGGGATGTATTTTCTCACTGGATGGTAACTTAGCGAAAGAACTGGAATCGAGGTGCAGCAAAGTTAATGCAGTGAGTGCTCAGCTAAGATCTACTCTCTTTAGCAAGAAGGAAGTAAGTACCAAGACTAAGTTAGCAGTGCACCGCCCCATCTTTCGACCTACTTTGTTGTATGGGAGTGAAAGTTGGGTGTATACATGTTACCTTATTCATAAGATAGAGGTTGCAGATATGAAAGTAGCAAGTATGATTGCAGGTACCAATAGATGGGAACAATGGCAGGAGGGTGTCCATAATGAGGAAATCGAAGAAAAGCTGGTAATGAATAGCATAGATGAAGCAGTTAGAGCGAACAGACTGAAATGGTGGGGTCACGTTACACGCATGGGGAAGCAAGGTTACCTAAGAGACTCATGAGCTAATCAGCGGAGTGTAAGAGGAATCGAGGTAGACCAAGAAGAATGATTTTGAAGTAGAAGGCATAACATCAGACGAGGCATCAATGTTAGCATTGAATAGGGGATCATGGAGGAATTTTATTAGAGGTACTATGCTCCAGACAGAACACTGTAAGGCATAATCAGTCTCTAATGATGATGATGATGATGATTTAATTATTTTTTTTCCACGACGAGATTTTTTTTCCCCAGGGGGTTCACTGAACCAGTGAACTCATTGGACGCGCCGCGACTGACACCCAAACCTTCAGATGTTAGACACTCAGATCCGTACCAAACGTTGTATATCGATAGAGTATCAACCGAAACTGCTATATAATTCGTGATTTGTGCTGTCGTCCAGTAGAACTTGTATAAACTATAATAATAAGTAACGACTAACCTACGGAATACAGTAAAAGCGTATCTGTGAGGCGTAATCACGTCACGCTTCCGTGCGTTAGTAAGTAGAGCATTAGGTTGTCCTCCAGAGGGTCCTGCGTTCAATCCCCACCTAGGGTTTAAATTTTTTCATTGTTTAAACTACAGTACGTTGGAAATTATTGTTAGAAGGGGCAACGTGTTCTTCATATGTAAAAGAACTGTTTCCATTTTGTAGCAATGTGTTATTGGCAGTTTACTCTTGCTTCGTTTTATTTGAGAGTAGCTAATCTGTAGGGTTTATTCGTAGTTTCACAGAATAAACGAACGTAATCAGAACATATGAATAATAAAAAAAACTGCATCACACTACAGCTGTATTAATAGTAATAACAATAACCAAAAAGGAATGTTAAAAACAATAAGCGTAATTAAAGTAATAACACTGTACAGGCTTCCTACTTTCAAATAAAACGAAGAAAGAGTAAACTGCCAATAACACATTACTACAACATCGAAACAGTCCTTTTACATATGAGGAACACGTTGCCCCTTTTAACAATTTCCAACGTACTGTAGTTTAAACAATGAAAAAAAATTAAAGCGAGGTGGGGCTTGAACCCAGGACCTTCTGCAACACAGGATAACGCTCTACCAACTAACCCACGGTGGCGTGGCTTCAATGAGCCTCACAGACACGCTTTTCTCTAATCCGTAGGTTAGATGTTACTTATTATAATTTACGCACGTTCTACTGGACGGCAGCAAAAATCAGGAATTATATAGATGTTTCGGTTGATACTCTATCGATATACAACGTTTGGTGCGGATCTGAGTGTCTGACATCTGAAGGTTTGGGTGTGAGAGGAAGGTAACCCGTGCGTACTACTAGCACGCGTGTTACATTTTTATCGGTCGTCTAAGGCAATGAAGGTACGAGAGAAGCCATCATACAGAGCTGTCGCGAGATGCCAGGAATCATATAGATCTATATATAGGAATTATATAGATGTTTCGGTTGATACTCTATCGATATACAACATTTGGTGCGGATCTGAGTGTCTGACATCTGAAGGTTTGGGTGTGAGAGGAAGGTAACCCGTGCGTACTACTAGCACGCGTGTTACATTTTTATCGGTCGTCTAAGGCAATGAAGGTACGAGAGAAGCCATCATACAGAGCTGTCGCGAGATGCCAGGAATCATATAGATCTATATATAGGAACTATATAGATGTTTCGGTTGATACTCTATCGATATACAACGTTTGGTGCGGATCTGAGTGTCTGACATCTGAAGGTTTGGGTGTGAGAGGAAGGTAACCCGTGCGTACTACTAGCACGCGTGTTACATTTTTATCGGTCGTCTAAGGCAATGAAGGTACGAGAGAAGCCATCATACAGAGCTGTCGCGAGATGCCAGGAATCATATAGATCTATATATAGGAATTATATAGATGTTTCGGTTGATACTCTATCGATATACAACGTTTGGTGCGGATCTGAGTGTCTGACATCTGAAGGTTTGGGTGTGAGAGGAAGGTAACCCGTGCGTACTACTAGCATGCGTGTTACATTTTTATCGGTCGTCTAAGGCAATGAAGGTACGAGAGAAGCCATCATACAGAGCTGTCGCGAGATGCCAGGAATCATATAGATCTATATATAGGAATTATATAGATGTTTCGTTTGATACTCTATCGATATACAACGTTTGGTGCGGATCTGAGTGTCTGACATCTGAAGGTTTGGGTGTGAGAGGAAGGTAACCCGTGCGTACTACTAGCACGCGTGTTACATTTTTATCGGTCGTCTAAGGCAATGAAGGTACGAGAGAAGCCATCATACAGAGCTGTCGCGAGATGCCAGGAATCATATAGATCTATATATAGGAATTATATAGATGTTTCGGTTGATACTCTATCGATATACAACGTTTGGTGCGGATCTGAGTGTCTGACATCTGAAGGTTTGGGTGTGAGAGGAAGGTAACCCGTGCGTACTACTAGCACACGTGTTACATTTTTATCGGTCGTCTAAGGCAATGAAGGTACGAGAGAAGCCATCATACAGAGCTGTCGCGAGATGCCAGGAATCATATAGATCTATATATAGGAATTATATAGATGTTTCGGTTGATACTCTATCGATATACAACGTTTGGTGCGGATCTGAGTGTCTGACATCTGAAGGTTTGGGTGTGAGAGGAAGGTAACCCGTGCATACTACTAGCACGCGTGTTACATTTTTATCGGTCGTCTAAGGCAATGAAGGTACGAGAGAAGCCATCATACAGAGCTGTCGCGAGATGCCAGGAATCATATAGATCTATATATAGGAATTATATAGATGTTTCGGTTGATACTCTATCGATATACAACGTTTGGTGCGGATCTGAGTGTCTGACATCTGAAGGTTTGGGTGTGAGAGGAAAGTCACCCGTGCGTACTACTAGCACGCGTGTTACATTTTTATCGGTCGTCTAAGGCAATGAAGGTACGAGAGAAGCCATCATACAGAGCTGTCGCGAGATGCCAGGAATCATATAGATCTATATATAGGAATTATATAGATGTTTCGGTTGATACTCTATCGATATACAACGTTTGGTGCGGATCTGAGTGTCTGACATCTGAAGGTTTGGGTGTGAGAGGAAGGTAACCCGTGCGTACTACTAGCACGCGTGTTACATTTTTATCGGTCGTCTAAGGCAATGAAGGTACGAGAGAAGCCATCATACAGAGCTGTCGCGAGATGCCAGGAATCATATAGATCTATATATAGGAATTATATAGATGTTTCGGTTGATACTCTATCGATATACAACGTTTGGTGCGGATCTGAGTGTCTGACATCTGAAGGTTTGGGTGTGAGAGGAAGGTAACCCGTGCGTACTACTAGCACGCGTGTTACATTTTTATCGGTCGTCTAAGGCAATGAAGGTACGAGAGAAGCCATCATACAGAGCTGTCGCGAGATGCCAGGAATCATATAGATCTATATATAGGAATTATATAGATGTTTCGGTTGATACTCTATCGATATACAACGTTTGGTGCGGATCTGAGTGTCTGACATCTGAAGGTTTGGGTGTGAGAGGAAGGTAACCCGTGCGTACTACTAGCACGCGTGTTACATTTTTATCGGTCGTCTAAGGCAATGAAGGTACGAGAGAAGCCATCATACAGAGCTGTCGCGAGATGCCAGGAATCATATAGATCTATATATAGGAATTATATAGATGTTTCGGTTGATACTCTATCGATACACAACGTTTGGTGCGGATCTGAGTGTCTGACATCTGAAGGTTTGGGTGTGAGAGGAAGGTAACCCGTGCGTACTACTAGCACGCGTGTTACATTTTTATCGGTCGTCTAAGGCAATGAAGGTACGAGAGAAGCCATCATACAGAGCTGTCGCGAGATGCCAGGAATCATATAGATCTATATATAGGAATTATATAGATGTTTCGGTTGATACTCTATCGATATACAACGTTTGGTGCGGATCTGAGTGTCTGACATCTGAAGGTTTGGGTGTGAGAGGAAGGTAACCCGTGCGTACTACTAGCACGCGTGTTACATTTTTATCGGTCGTCTAAGGCAATGAAGGTACGAGAGAAGCCATCATACAGAGCTGTCGCGAGATGCCAGGAATCATATAGATCTATATATAGGAATTATATAGATGTTTCGGTTGATACTCTATCGATATACAACGTTTGGTGCGGATCTGAGTGTCTGACATCTGAAGGTTTGGGTGTGAGAGGAAGGTAACCCGTGCGTACTACTAGCACGCGTGTTACATTTTTATTGGTCGTCTAAGGCAATGAAGGTACGAGAGAAGCCATCATACAGAGCTGTCGCGAGATGCCAGGAATCATATAGATCTATATATAGGAATTATATAGATGTTTCGGTTGATACTCTATCGATATACAACGTTTGGTGCGGATCTGAGTGTCTGACATCTGAAGGTTTGGGTGTGAGAGGAAGGTAACCCGTGCGTACTACTAGCACGCGTGTTACATTTTTATCGGTCGTCTAAGGCAATGAAGGTACGAGAGAAGCCATCATACAGAGCTGTCGCGAGATGCCAGGAATCATATAGATCTATATATAGGAATTATATAGATGTTTCGGTTGATACTCTATCGATATACAACGTTTGGTGCGGATCTGAGTGTCTGACGTCTGAAGGTTTGGGTGTGAGAGGAAGGTAACCCGTGCGTACTACTAGCACGCGTGTTACATTTTTATCGGTCGTCTAAGGCAATGAAGGTACGAGAGAAGCCATCATACAGAGCTGTCGCGAGATGCCAGGAATCATATAGATCTATATATAGGAATTATATAGATGTTTCGGTTGATACTCTATCGATATACAACGTTTGGTGCGGATCTGAGTGTCTGACATCTGAAGGTTTGGGTGTGAGAGGAAGGTAACCCATGCGTACTACTAGCACGCGTGTTACATTTTTATCGGTCGTCTAAGGCAATGAAGGTACGAGAGAAGCCATCATACAGAGCTGTTGCGAGATGCCAGGAATCATATAGATCTATATATAGGAATTATATAGATGTTTCGGTTGATACTCTATCGATATACAACGTTTGGTGCGGATCTGAGTGTCTGACATCTGAAGGTTTGGGTGTGAGAGGAAGGTAACCCGTGCGTACTACTAGCACGCGTGTTACATTTTTATCGGTCGTCTAAGGCAATGAAGGTACGAGAGAAGCCATCATACAGAGCTGTCGCGAGATGCCAGGAATCATATAGATCTATATATAGGAATTATATAGATGTTTCGGTTGATACTCTATCGATATACAACGTTTGGTGCGGATCTGAGTGTCTGACATCTGAAGGTTTGGGTGTGAGAGGAAGGTAACCCGTGCGTACTACTAGCACGCGTGTTACATTTTTATCGGTCGTCTAAGGCAATGAAGGTACGAGAGAAGCCATCATACAGAGCTGTCGCGAGATGCCAGGAATCATATAGATCTATATATAGGAATTATATAGATGTTTCGGTTGATACTCTATCGATATACAACGTTTGGTGCGGATCTGAGTGTCTGACATCTGAAGGTTTGGGTGTGAGAGGAAGGTAACCCGTGCGTACTACTAGCACGCGTGTTACATTTTTATCGGTCGTCTAAGGCAATGAAGGTACGAGAGAAGCCATCATACAGAGCTGTCGCGAGATGCCAGGAATCATATAGATCTATATATAGGAATTATATAAATGTTTCGGTTGATACTCTATCGATATACAACGTTTGGTGCGGATCTGAGTGTCTGACATCTGAAGGTTTGGGTGTGAGAGGAAGGTAACCCGTGCGTACTACTAGCACGCGTGTTACATTTTTATCGGTCGTCTAAGGCAATGAAGGTACTAGAGAAGCCATCATACAGAGCTGTCGCGAGATGCCAGGAATCATATAGATTTATATATAGGAATTATATAGATGTTTCGGTTGATACTCTATCGATATACAACGTTTGGTGCGGATCTGAGTGTCTGACATCTGAAGGTTTGGGTGTGAGAGGAAGGTAACCCGTGCGTACTACTAGCACGCGTGTTACATTTTTATCGGTCGTCTAAGGCAATGAAGGTACGAGAGAAGCCATCATACAGAGCTGTCGCGAGATGCCAGGAATCATATAGATCTATATATAGGAATTATATAGATGTTTCGGTTGATACTCTATCGATATACAACGTTTGGTGCGGATCTGAGTGTCTGACATCTGAAGGTTTGGGTGTGAGAGGAAGGTAACCCGTGCGTACTACTAGCACGCGTGTTACATTTTTATCGGTCGTCTAAGGCAATGAAGGTACGAGAGAAGCCATCATACAGAGCTGTCGCGAGATGCCAGGAATCATATAGATCTATATATAGGAATTATATAGATGTTTCGGTTGATACTCTATCGATATACAACGTTTGGTGCAGATCTGAGTGTCTGACATCTGAAGGTTTGGGTGTGAGAGGAAGGTAACCCGTGCGTACTACTAGCACGCGTGTTACATTTTTATCGGTCGTCTAAGGCAATGAAGGTACGAGAGAAGCCATCATACAGAGCTGTCGCGAGATGCCAGGAATCATATAGATCTATATATAGGAATTATATAGATGTTTCGGTTGATACTCTATCGATATACAACGTTTGGTGCGGATCTGAGTGTCTGACATCTGAAGGTTTGGGTGTGAGAGGAAGGTAACCCGTGCGTACTACTAGCACGCGTGTTACATTTTTATCGGTCGTCTAAGGCAATGAAGGTACGAGAGAAGCCATCATACAGAGCTGTCGCGAGATGCCAGGAATCATATAGATCTATATATAGGAATTATATAGATGTTTCGGTTGATACTCTATCGATATACAACGTTTGGTGCGGATCTGAGTGTCTGACATCTGAAGGTTTGGGTGTGAGAGGAAGGTAACCCGTGCGTACTACTAGCACGCGTGTTACATTTTTATCGGTCGTCTAAGGCAATGAAGGTACGAGAGAAGCCATCATACAGAGCTGTCGCGAGATGCCAGGAATCATATAGATCTATATATAGGAATTATATAAATGTTTCGGTTGATACTCTATCGATATACAACGTTTGGTGCGGATCTGAGTGTCTGACATCTGAAGGTTTGGGTGTGAGAGGAAGGTAACCCGTGCGTACTACTAGCACGCGTGTTACATTTTTATCGGTCGTCTAAGGCAATGAAGGTACTAGAGAAGCCAACATACAGAGCTGTCGCGAGATGCCAGGAATCATATAGATCTATATATAGGAATTATATAGATGTTTCGGTTGATACTCTATCGATATACAACGTTTGGTGCGGATCTGAGTGTCTGACATCTGAAGGTTTGGGTGTGAGAGGAAGGTAACCCGTGCGTACTACTAGCACGCGTGTTACATTTTTATCGGTCGTCTAAGGCAATGAAGGTACGAGAGAAGCCATCATACAGAGCTGTCGCGAGATGCCAGGAATCATATAGATCTATATATAGGAATTATATAGATGTTTCGGTTGATACTCTATCGATATACAACGTTTGGTGCGGATCTGAGTGTCTGACATCTGAAGGTTTGGGTGTGAGAGGAAGGTAACCCGTGCGTACTACTAGCACGCGTGTTACATTTTTATCGGTCGTCTAAGGCAATGAAGGTACGAGAGAAGCCATCATACAGAGCTGTCGCGAGATGCCAGGAATCATATAGATCTATATATAGGAATTATATAGATGTTTCGGTTGATACTCTATCGATATACAACGTTTGGTGCGGATCTGAGTGTCTGACATCTGAAGGTTTGTGTGTGAGAGGTAGGTAACCCGTGCGTACTACTAGCACGCGTGTTACATTTTTATCGGTCGTCTAAGGCAATTTAGGTACGAGAGAAGCCATCATACAGAGCTGTCGCGAGATGCCAGGAATCATATAGATCTATATATAGGAACTATATAGATGTTTCGGTTGATACTCTATCGATATACAACGTTTGGTGCGGATCTGAGTGTCTGACATCTGAAGGTTTGGGTGTGAGAGGAAGGTAACCCGTGCGTACTACTAGCACGCGTGTTACATTTTTATCGGTCGTCTAAGGCAATGAAGGTACGAGAGAAGCCATCATACAGAGCTGTCGCGAGATGCCAGGAATCATATAGATCTATATATAGGAATTATATAGATGTTTCGGTTGATACTCTATCGATATACAACGTTTGGTGCGGATCTGAGTGTATGACATCTGAAGGTTTGGGTGTGAGAGGAAGGTAACCCGTGCGTACTACTAGCACGCGTGTTACATTTTTATCGGTCGTCTAAGGCAATGAAGGTACTAGAGAAGCCATCATACAGAGCTGTCGCGAGATGCCAGGAATCATATAGATCTATATATAGGAATTATATAGATGTTTCGGTTGATACTCTATCGATATACAACGTTTGGTGCGGATCTGAGTGTCTGACATCTGAAGGTTTGGGTGTGAGAGGAAGGTAACCCGTGCGTACTACTAGCACGCGTGTTACATTTTTATCGGTCGTCTAAGGCAATGAAGGTACGAGAGAAGCCATCATACAGAGCTGTCGCGAGATGCCAGGAATCATATAGATCTATATATAGGAATTATATAGATGTTTCGGTTGATACTCTATCGATATACAACGTTTGGTGCGGATCTGAGTGTCTGACATCAGAAGGTTTGGGTGTGAGAGGAAGGTAACCCGTGCGTACTACTAGCACGCGTGTTACATTTTTATCGGTCGTCTAAGGCAATGAAGGTACGAGAGAAGCCATCATACAGAGCTGTCGCGAGATGCCAGGAATCATATAGATCTATATATAGGAATTATATAGATGTTTCGGTTGATACTCTATCGATATACAACGTTTGGTGCGGATCTGAGTGTCTGACATCTGAAGGTTTGGGTGTGAGAGGAAGGTAACCCGTGCGTACTACTAGCACGCGTGTTACATTTTTATCGGTCGTCTAAGGCAATGAAGGTACGAGAGAAGCCATCATACAGAGCTGTCGCGAGATGCCAGGAATCATATAGATCTATATATAGGAATTATATAGATGTTTCGGTTGATACTCTATCGATATACAACGTTTGGTGCGGATCTGAGTGTCTGACATCTGAAGGTTTGGGTGTGAGAGGAAGGTAACCCGTGCGTACTACTAGCACGCGTGTTACATTTTTATCGGTCGTCTAAGGCAATGAAGGTACGAGAGAAGCCATCATACAGAGCTGTCGCGAGATGCCAGGAATCATATAGATCTATATATAGGAATTATATAGATGTTTCGGTTGATACTCTATCGATATACAACGTTTGGTGCAGATCTGAGTGTCTGACATCTGAAGGTTTGGGTGTGAGAGGAAGGTAACCCGTGCGTACTACTAGCACGCGTGTTACATTTTTATCGGTCGTCTAAGGCAATGAAGGTACGAGAGAAGCCATCATACAGAGCTGTCGCGAGATGCCAGGAATCATATAGATCTATATATAGGAATTATATAGATGTTTCGGTTGATACTCTATCGATATACAACGTTTGGTGCGGATCTGAGTGTCTGACATCTGAAGGTTTGGGTGTGAGAGGAAGGTAACCCGTGCGTACTACTAGCACGCGTGTTACATTTTTATCGGTCGTCTAAGGCAATGAAGGTACGAGAGAAGCCATCATACAGAGCTGTCGCGAGATGCCAGGAATCATATAGATCTATATATAGGAATTATATAGATGTTTCGGTTGATACTCTATCGATATACAACGTTTGGTGCGGATCTGAGTGTCTGACATCTGAAGGTTTGGGTGTGAGAGGAAGGTAACCCGTGCGTACTACTAGCACGCGTGTTACATTTTTATCGGTCGTCTAAGGCAATGAAGGTACGAGAGAAGCCATCATACAGAGCTGTCGCGAGATGCCAGGAATCATATAGATCTATATATAGGAATTATATAAATGTTTCGGTTGATACTCTATCGATATACAACGTTTGGTGCGGATCTGAGTGTCTGACATCTGAAGGTTTGGGTGTGAGAGGAAGGTAACCCGTGCGTACTACTAGCACGCGTGTTACATTTTTATCGGTCGTCTAAGGCAATGAAGGTACTAGAGAAGCCAACATACAGAGCTGTCGCGAGATGCCAGGAATCATATAGATCTATATATAGGAATTATATAGATGTTTCGGTTGATACTCTATCGATATACAACGTTTGGTGCGGATCTGAGTGTCTGACATCTGAAGGTTTGGGTGTGAGAGGAAGGTAACCCGTGCATACTACTAGCACGCGTGTTACATTTTTATCGGTCGTCTAAGGCAATGAAGGTACGAGAGAAGCCATCATACAGAGCTGTCGCGAGATGCCAGGAATCATATAGATCTATATATAGGAATTATATAGATGTTTCGGTTGATACTCTATCGATATACAACGTTTGGTGCGGATCTGAGTGTCTGACATCTGAAGGTTTGGGTGTGAGAGGAAGGTAACCCGTGCGTACTACTAGCACGCGTGTTACATTTTTATCGGTCGTCTAAGGCAATGAAGGTACGAGAGAAGCCATCATACAGAGCTGTCGCGAGATGCCAGGAATCATATAGATCTATATATAGGAATTATATAGATGTTTCGGTTGATACTCTATCGATATACAACGTTTGGTGCGGATCTGAGTGTCTGACATCTGAAGGTTTGTGTGTGAGAGGTAGGTAACCCGTGCGTACTACTAGCACGCGTGTTACATTTTTATCGGTCGTCTAAGGCAATTTAGGTACGAGAGAAGCCATCATACAGAGCTGTCGCGAGATGCCAGGAATCATATAGATCTATATATAGGAACTATATAGATGTTTCGGTTGATACTCTATCGATATACAACGTTTGGTGCGGATCTGAGTGTCTGACATCTGAAGGTTTGGGTGTGAGAGGAAGGTAACCCGTGCGTACTACTAGCACGCGTGTTACATTTTTATCGGTCGTCTAAGGCAATGAAGGTACGAGAGAAGCCATCATACAGAGCTGTCGCGAGATGCCAGGAATCATATAGATCTATATATAGGAATTATATAGATGTTTCGGTTGATACTCTATCGATATACAACGTTTGGTGCGGATCTGAGTGTATGACATCTGAAGGTTTGGGTGTGAGAGGAAGGTAACCCGTGCGTACTACTAGCACGCGTGTTACATTTTTATCGGTCGTCTAAGGCAATGAAGGTACTAGAGAAGCCATCATACAGAGCTGTCGCGAGATGCCAGGAATCATATAGATCTATATATAGGAATTATATAGATGTTTCGGTTGATACTCTATCGATATACAACGTTTGGTGCGGATCTGAGTGTCTGACATCTGAAGGTTTGGGTGTGAGAGGAAGGTAACCCGTGCGTACTACTAGCACGCGTGTTACATTTTTATCGGTCGTCTAAGGCAATGAAGGTACGAGAGAAGCCATCATACAGAGCTGTCGCGAGATGCCAGGAATCATATAGATCTATATATAGGAATTATATAGATGTCTCGGTTGATACTCTATCGATATACAACGTTTGGTGCGGATCTGAGTGTCTGACATCAGAAGGTTTGGGTGTGAGAGGAAGGTAACCCGTGCGTACTACTAGCACGCGTGTTACATTTTTATCGGTCGTCTAAGGCAATGAAGGTACGAGAGAAGCCATCATACAGAGCTGTCGCGAGATGCCAGGAATCATATAGATCTATATATAGGAATTATATAGATGTTTCGGTTGATACTCTATCGATATACAACGTTTGGTGCGGATCTGAGTGTCTGACATCTGAAGGTTTGGGTGTGAGAGGAAGGTAACCCGTGCGTACTACTAGCACGCGTGTTACATTTTTATCGGTCGTCTAAGGCAATGAAGGTACGAGAGAAGCCATCATACAGAGCTGTCGCGAGATGCCAGGAATCATATAGATCTATATATAGGAATTATATAGATGTTTCGGTTGATACTCTATCGATATACAACGTTTGGTGCGGATCTGAGTGTCTGACATCTGAAGGTTTGGGTGTGAGAGGAAGGTAACCCGTGCGTACTACTAGCACGCGTGTTACATTTTTATCGGTCATCTAAGGCAATGAAGGTACGAGAGAAGCCATCATACAGAGCTGTCGCGAGATGCCAGGAATCATATAGATCTATATATAGGAATTATATAGATGTTTCGGTTGATACTCTATCGATATACAACGTTTGGTGCGGATCTGAGTGTCTGACATCTGAAGGTTTGGGTGTGAGAGGAAGGTAACCCGTGCGTACTACTAGCACGCGTGTTACATTTTTATCGGTCGTCTAAGGCAATGAAGGTACGAGAGAAGCCATCATACAGAGCTGTCGCGAGATGCCAGGAATCATATAGATCTATATATAGGAATTATATAAATGTTTCGGTTGATACTCTATCGATATACAACGTTTGGTGCGGATCTGAGTGTCTGACATCTGAAGGTTTGGGTGTGAGAGGAAGGTAACCCGTGCGTACTACTAGCACGCGTGTTACATTTTTATCGGTCGTCTAAGGCAATGAAGGTACTAGAGAAGCCATCATACAGAGCTGTCGCGAGATGCCAGGAATCATATAGATCTATATATAGGAATTATATAGATGTTTCGGTTGATACTCTATCGATATACAACGTTTGGTGCGGATCTGAGTGTCTGACATCTGAAGGTTTGGGTGTGAGAGGAAGGTAACCCGTGCGTACTACTAGCACGCGTGTTACATTTTTATCGGTCGTCTAAGGCAATGAAGGTACGAGAGAAGCCATCATACAGAGCTGTCGCGAGATGCCAGGAATCATATAGATCTATATATAGGAATTATATAGATGTTTCGGTTGATACTCTATCGATATACAACGTTTGGTGCGGATCTGAGTGTCTGACATCTGAAGGTTTGGGTGTGAGAGGAAGGTAACCCGTGCGTACTACTAGCACGCGTGTTACATTTTTATCGGTCGTCTAAGGCAATGAAGGTACGAGAGAAGCCATCATACAGAGCTGTCGCGAGATGCCAGGAATCATATAGATCTATATATAGGAATTATATAGATGTTTCGGTTGATACTCTATCGATATACAACGTTTGGTGCGGATCTGAGTGTCTGACATCTGAAGGTTTGGGTGTGAGAGGAAGGTAACCCGTGCGTACTACTAGCACGCGTGTTACATTTTTATCGGTCGTCTAAGGCAATGAAGGTACGAGAGAAGCCATCATACAGAGCTGTCGCGAGATGCCAGGAATCATATAGATCTATATATAGGAATTATATAAATGTTTCGGTTGATACTCTATCGATATACAACGTTTGGTGCGGATCTGAGTGTCTGACATCTGAAGGTTTGGGTGTGAGAGGAAGGTAACCCGTGCGTACTACTAGCACGCGTGTTACATTTTTATCGGTCGTCTAAGGCAATGAAGGTACGAGAGAAGCCATCATGCAGAGCTGTCGCGAGATGCCAGGAATCAAATAGATCTATATATAGGAATTATATAGATGTTTCGGTTGATACTCTATCGATATACAACGTTTGGTGCGGATCTGAGTGTCTGACATCTGAAGGTTTGGGTGTGAGAGGAAGGTAACCCGTGCGTACTACTAGCACGCGTGTTACATTTTTATCGGTCGTCTAAGGCAATGAAGGTACGAGAGAAGCCATCATACAGAACTGTCGCGAGATGCCAGGAATCATATAGATCTATATATAGGAATTATATAGATGTTTCGGTTGATACTCTATCGATATACAACGTTTGGTGCGGATCTGAGTGTCTGACATCTGAAGGTTTGGGTGTGAGAGGAAGGTAACCCGTGCGTACTACTAGCACGCGTGTTACATTTTTATCGGTCGTCTAAGGCAATGAAGGTACGAGAGAAGCCATCATACAGAGCTGTCGCGAGATGCCAGGAATCATATAGATCTATATATAGGAATTATATAGATGTTTCGGTTGATACTCTATCGATATACAACGTTTGGTGCGGATCTGAGTGTCTGACATCTGAAGGTTTGTGTGTGAGAGGTAGGTAACCCGTGCGTACTACTAGCACGCGTGTTACATTTTTATCGGTCGTCTAAGGCAATGAAGGTACGAGAGAAGCCATCATACAGAGCTGTCGCGAGATGCCAGGAATCATATAGATCTATATATAGGAACTATATAGATGTTTCGGTTGATACTCTATCGATATACAACGTTTGGTGCGGATCTGAGTGTCTGACATCTGAAGGTTTGGGTGTGAGAGGAAGGTAACCCGTGCGTACTACTAGCACGCGTGTTACATTTTTATCGGTCGTCTAAGGCAATGAAGGTACGAGAGAAGCCATCATACAGAGCTGTCGCGAGATGCCAGGAATCATATAGATCTATATATAGGAATTATATAGATGTTTCGGTTGATACTCTATCGATATACAACGTTTGGTGCGGATCTGAGTGTATGACATCTGAAGGTTTGGGTGTGAGAGGAAGGTAACCCGTGCGTACTACTAGCACGCATGTTACATTTTTATCGGTCGTCTAAGGCAATGAAGGTACTAGAGAAGCCATCATACAGAGCTGTCGCGAGATGCCAGGAATCATATAGATCTATATATAGGAATTATATAGATGTTTCGGTTGATACTCTATCGATATACAACGTTTGGTGCGGATCTGAGTGTCTGACATCTGAAGGTTTGGGTGTGAGAGGAAGGTAACCCGTGCGTACTACTAGCACGCGTGTTACATTTTTATCGGTCGTCTAAGGCAATGAAGGTACGAGAGAAGCCATCATACAGAGCTGTCGCGAGATGCCAGGAATCATATAGATCTATATATAGGAATTATATAGATGTTTCGGTTGATACTCTATCGATATACAACGTTTGGTGCGGATCTGAGTGTCTGACATCTGAAGGTTTGGGTGTGAGAGGAAGGTAACCCGTGCGTACTACTAGCACGCGTGTTACATTTTTATCGGTCGTCTAAGGCAATGAAGGTACGAGAGAAGCCATCATACAGAGCTGTCGCGAGATGCCAGGAATCATATAGATCTATATATAGGAATTATATAGATGTTTCGGTTGATACTCTATCGATATACAACGTTTGGTGCGGATCTGAGTGTCTGACATCTGAAGGTTTGGGTGTGAGAGGAAGGTAACCCGTGCGTACTACTAGCACGCGTGTTACATTTTTATCGGTCGTCTAAGGCAATGAAGGTACGAGAGAAGCCATCATACAGAGCTGTCGCGAGATGCCAGGAATCATATAGATCTATATATAGGAATTATATAGATGTTTCGGTTGATACTCTATCGATATACAACGTTTGGTGCGGATCTGAGTGTCTGACATCTGAAGGTTTGGGTGTGAGAGGAAGGTAACCCGTGCGTACTACTAGCACGCGTGTTACATTTTTATCGGTCGTCTAAGGCAATGAAGGTACGAGAGAAGCCATCATACAGAGCTGTCGCGAGATGCCAGGAATCATATAGATCTATATATAGGAATTATATAGATGTTTCGGTTGATACTCTATCGATATACAACGTTTGGTGCGGATCTGAGTGTCTGACATCTGAAGGTTTGGGTGTGAGAGGAAGGTAACCCGTGCGTACTACTAGCACGCGTGTTACATTTTTATCGGTCGTCTAAGGCAATGAAGGTACGAGAGAAGCCATCATACAGAGCTGTCGCGAGATGCCAGGAATCATATAGATCTATATATAGGAATTATATAAATGTTTCGGTTGATACTCTATCGATATACAACGTTTGGTGCGGATCTGAGTGTCTGACATCTGAAGGTTTGGGTGTGAGAGGAAGGTAACCCGTGCGTACTACTAGCACACGTGTTACATTTTTATCGGTCGTCTAAGGCAATGAAGGTACGAGAGAAGCCATCATACAGAGCTGTCGCGAGATGCCAGGAATCAAATAGATCTATATATAGGAATTATATAGATGTTTCGGTTGATACTCTATCGATATACAACGTTTGGTGCGGATCTGAGTGTCTGACATCTGAAGGTTTGGGTGTGAGAGGAAGGTAACCCGTGCGTACTACTAGCACGCGTGTTACATTTTTATCGGTCGTCTAAGGCAATGAAGGTACGAGAGAAGCCATCATACAGAGCTGTCGCGAGATGCCAGGAATCATATAGATCTATATATAGGAATTATATAGATGTTTCGGTTGATACTCTATCGATATACAACGTTTGGTGCGGATCTGAGTGTCTGACATCTGAAGGTTTGGGTGTGAGAGGAAGGTAACCCGTGCGTACTACTAGCACGCGTGTTACATTTTTATCGGTCGTCTAAGGCAATGAAGGTACGAGAGAAGCCATCATACAGAGTTGTCGCGAGATGCCAGGAATCATATAGATCTATATATAGGAATTATATAGATGTTTCGGTTGATACTCTATCGATATACAACGTTTGGTGCGGATCTGAGTGTCTGACATCTGAAGGTTTGGGTGTGAGAGGAAGGTAACCCGTGCGTACTACTAGCACGCGTGTTACATTTTTATCGGTCGTCTAAGGCAATGAAGGTACGAGAGAAGCCATCATACAGAGCTGTCGCGAGATGCCAGGAATCATATAGATCTATATATAGGAATTATATAGATGTTTCGGTTGATACTCTATCGATATACAACGTTTGGTGCGGATCTGAGTGTCTGACATCTGAAGGTTTGGGTGTGAGAGGAAGGTAACCCGTGCGTACTACTAGCACGCGTTTTACATTTTTATCGGTCGTCTAAGGCAATGAAGGTACGAGAGAAGCCATCATACAGAGCTGTCGCGAGATGCCAGGAATCATATAGATCTATATATAGGAATTATATAGATGTTTCGGTTGATACTCTATCGATATACAACGTTTGGTGCGGATCTGAGTGTCTGACATCTGAAGGTTTGGGTGTGAGAGGAAGGTAACCCGTGCGTACTACTAGCACGCGTGTTACATTTTTATCGGTCGTCTAAGGCAATGAAGGTACGAGAGAAGCCATCATACAGAGCTGTCGCGAGATGCCAGGAATCATATAGATCTATATATAGGAATTATATAAATGTTTCGGTTGATACTCTATCGATATACAACGTTTGGTGCGGATCTGAGTGTCTGACATCTGAAGGTTTGGGTGTGAGAGGAAGGTAACCCGTGCGTACTACTAGCACGCGTGTTACATTTTTATCGGTCGTCTAAGGCAATGAAGGTACTAGAGAAGCCATCATACAGAGCTGTCGCGAGATGCCAGGAATCATATAGATCTATATATAGGAATTATATAGATGTTTCGGTTGATACTCTATCGATATACAACGTTTGGTGCGGATCTGAGTGTCTGACATCTGAAGGTTTGGGTGTGAGAGGAAGGTAACCCGTGCGTACTACTAGCACGCGTGTTACATTTTTATCGGTCGTCTAAGGCAATGAAGGTACGAGAGAAGCCATCATACAGAGCTGTCGCGAGATGCCAGGAATCATATAGATCTATATATAGGAATTATATAGATGTTTCGGTTGATACTCTATCGATATACAACGTTTGGTGCGGATCTGAGTGTCTGACATCTGAAGGTTTGGGTGTGAGAGGAAGGTAACCCGTGCGTACTACTAGCACGCGTGTTACATTTTTATCGGTCGTCTAAGGCAATGAAGGTACGAGAGAAGCCATCATACAGAGCTGTCGCGAGATGCCAGGAATCATATAGATCTATATATAGGAATTATATAGATGTTTCGGTTGATACTCTATCGATATACAACGTTTGGTGCGGATCTGAGTGTCTGACATCTGAAGGTTTGGGTGTGAGAGGAAGGTAACCCGTGCGTACTACTAGCACGCGTGTTACATTTTTATCGGTCGTCTAAGGCAATGAAGGTACGAGAGAAGCCATCATACAGAGCTGTCGCGAGATGCCAGGAATCATATAGATCTATATATAGGAATTATATAGATGTTTCGGTTGATACTCTAACGATATACAACGTTTGGTGCGGATCTGAGTGTCTGACATCTGAAGGTTTGGGTGTGAGAGGAAGGTAACCCGTGCGTACTACTAGCACGCGTGTTACATTTTTATCGGTCGTCTAAGGCAATGAAGGTACGAGAGAAGCCATCATACAGAGCTGTCGCGAGATGCCAGGAATCATATAGATCTATATATAGGAATTATATAAATGTTTCGGTTGATACTCTATCGATATACAACGTTTGGTGCGGATCTGAGTGTCTGACATCTGAAGGTTTGGGTGTGAGAGGAAGGTAACCCGTGCGTACTACTAGCACGCGTGTTACATTTTTATCGGTCGTCTAAGGCAATGAAGGTACGAGAGAAGCCATCATACAGAGCTGTCGCGAGATGCCAGGAATCAAATAGATCTATATATAGGAATTATATAGATGTTTCGGTTGATACTCTATCGATATACAACGTTTGGTGCGGATCTGAGTGTCTGACATCTGAAGGTTTGGGTGTGAGAGGAAGGTAACCCGTGCGTACTACTAGCACGCGTGTTACATTTTTATCGGTCGTCTAAGGCAATGAAGGTACGAGAGAAGCCATCATACAGAGCTGTCGCGAGATGCCAGGAATCATATAGATCTATATATAGGAATTATATAGATGTTTCGGTTGATACTCTATCGATATACAACGTTTGGTGCGGATCTGAGTGTCTGACATCTGAAGGTTTGGGTGTGAGAGGAAGGTAACCCGTGCGTACTACTAGCACGCGTGTTACATTTTTATCGGTCGTCTAAGGCAATGAAGGTACGAGAGAAGCCATCATACAGAGCTGTCGCGAGATGCCAGGAATCATATAGATCTATATATAGGAATTATATAGATGTTTCGGTTGATACTCTATCGATATACAACGTTTGGTGCGGATCTGAGTGTCTGACATCTGAAGGTTTGTGTGTGAGAGGTAGGTAACCCGTGCGTACTACTAGCACGCGTGTTACATTTTTATCGGTCGTCTAAGGCAATGAAGGTACGAGAGAAGCCATCATACAGAGCTGTCGCGAGATGCCAGGAATCATATAGATCTATATATAGGAACTATATAGATGTTTCGGTTGATACTCTATCGATATACAACGTTTGGTGCGGATCTGAGTGTCTGACATCTGAAGGTTTGGGTGTGAGAGGAAGGTAACCCGTGCGTACTACTAGCACGCGTGTTACATTTTTATCGGTCGTCTAAGGCAATGAAGGTACGAGAGAAGCCATCATACAGAGCTGTCGCGAGATGCCAGGAATCATATAGATCTATATATAGGAATTATATAGATGTTTCGGTTGATACTCTATCGATATACAACGTTTGGTGCGGATCTGAGTGTATGACATCTGAAGGTTTGGGTGTGAGAGGAAGGTAACCCGTGCGTACTACTAGCACGCGTGTTACATTTTTATCGGTCGTCTAAGGCAATGAAGGTACTAGAGAAGCCATCATACAGAGCTGTCGCGAGATGCCAGGAATCATATAGATCTATATATAGGAATTATATAGATGTTTCGGTTGATACTCTATCGATATACAACGTTTGGTGCGGATCTGAGTGTCTGACATCTGAAGGTTTGGGTGTGAGAGGAAGGTAACCCGTGCGTACTACTAGCACGCGTGTTACATTTTTATCGGTCGTCTAAGGCAATGAAGGTACGAGAGAAGCCATCATACAGAGCTGTCGCGAGATGCCAGGAATCATATAGATCTATATATAGGAATTATATAGATGTTTCGGTTGATACTCTATCGATATACAACGTTTGGTGCGGATCTGAGTGTCTGACATCTGAAGGTTTGGGTGTGAGAGGAAGGTAACCCGTGCGTACTACTAGCACGCGTGTTACATTTTTATCGGTCGTCTAAGGCAATGAAGGTACGAGAGAAGCCATCATACAGAGCTGTCGCGAGATGCCAGGAATCATATAGATCTATATATAGGAATTATATAGATGTTTCGGTTGATACTCTAACGATATACAACGTTTGGTGCGGATCTGAGTGTCTGACATCTGAAGGTTTGGGTGTGAGAGGAAGGTAACCCGTGCGTACTACTAGCACGCGTGTTACATTTTTATCGGTCGTCTAAGGCAATGAAGGTACGAGAGAAGCCATCATACAGAGCTGTCGCGAGATGCCAGGAATCATATAGATCTATATATAGGAATTATATAAATGTTTCGGTTGATACTCTATCGATATACAACGTTTGGTGCGGATCTGAGTGTCTGACATCTGAAGGTTTGGGTGTGAGAGGAAGGTAACCCGTGCGTACTACTAGCACGCGTGTTACATTTTTATCGGTCGTCTAAGGCAATGAAGGTACGAGAGAAGCCATCATACAGAGCTGTCGCGAGATGCCAGGAATCAAATAGATCTATATATAGGAATTATATAGATGTTTCGGTTGATACTCTATCGATATACAACGTTTGGTGCGGATCTGAGTGTCTGACATCTGAAGGTTTGGGTGTGAGAGGAAGGTAACCCGTGCGTACTACTAGCACGCGTGTTACATTTTTATCGGTCGTCTAAGGCAATGAAGGTACGAGAGAAGCCATCATACAGAGCTGTCGCGAGATGCCAGGAATCATATAGATCTATATATAGGAATTATATAGATGTTTCGGTTGATACTCTATCGATATACAACGTTTGGTGCGGATCTGAGTGTCTGACATCTGAAGGTTTGGGTGTGAGAGGAAGGTAACCCGTGCGTACTACTAGCACGCGTGTTACATTTTTATCGGTCGTCTAAGGCAATGAAGGTACGAGAGAAGCCATCATACAGAGCTGTCGCGAGATGCCAGGAATCATATAGATCTATATATAGGAATTATATAGATGTTTCGGTTGATACTCTATCGATATACAACGTTTGGTGCGGATCTGAGTGTCTGACATCTGAAGGTTTGTGTGTGAGAGGTAGGTAACCCGTGCGTACTACTAGCACGCGTGTTACATTTTTATCGGTCGTCTAAGGCAATGAAGGTACGAGAGAAGCCATCATACAGAGCTGTCGCGAGATGCCAGGAATCATATAGATCTATATATAGGAACTATATAGATGTTTCGGTTGATACTCTATCGATATACAACGTTTGGTGCGGATCTGAGTGTCTGACATCTGAAGGTTTGGGTGTGAGAGGAAGGTAACCCGTGCGTACTACTAGCACGCGTGTTACATTTTTATCGGTCGTCTAAGGCAATGAAGGTACGAGAGAAGCCATCATACAGAGCTGTCGCGAGATGCCAGGAATCATATAGATCTATATATAGGAATTATATAGATGTTTCGGTTGATACTCTATCGATATACAACGTTTGGTGCGGATCTGAGTGTATGACATCTGAAGGTTTGGGTGTGAGAGGAAGGTAACCCGTGCGTACTACTAGCACGCGTGTTACATTTTTATCGGTCGTCTAAGGCAATGAAGGTACTAGAGAAGCCATCATACAGAGCTGTCGCGAGATGCCAGGAATCATATAGATCTATATATAGGAATTATATAGATGTTTCGGTTGATACTCTATCGATATACAACGTTTGGTGCGGATCTGAGTGTCTGACATCTGAAGGTTTGGGTGTGAGAGGAAGGTAACCCGTGCGTACTACTAGCACGCGTGTTACATTTTTATCGGTCGTCTAAGGCAATGAAGGTACGAGAGAAGCCATCATACAGAGCTGTCGCGAGATGCCAGGAATCATATAGATCTATATATAGGAATTATATAGATGTTTCGGTTGATACTCTATCGATATACAACGTTTGGTGCGGATCTGAGTGTCTGACATCTGAAGGTTTGGGTGTGAGAGGAAGGTAACCCGTGCGTACTACTAGCACGCGTGTTACATTTTTATCGGTCGTCTAAGGCAATGAAGGTACGAGAGAAGCCATCATACAGAGCTGTCGCGAGATGCCAGGAATCATATAGATCTATATATAGGAATTATATAGATGTTTCGGTTGATACTCTAACGATATACAACGTTTGGTGCGGATCTGAGTGTCTGACATCTGAAGGTTTGGGTGTGAGAGGAAGGTAACCCGTGCGTACTACTAGCACGCGTGTTACATTTTTATCGGTCGTCTAAGGCAATGAAGGTACGAGAGAAGCCATCATACAGAGCTGTCGCGAGATGCCAGGAATCATATAGATCTATATATAGGAATTATATAAATGTTTCGGTTGATACTCTATCGATATACAACGTTTGGTGCGGATCTGAGTGTCTGACATCTGAAGGTTTGGGTGTGAGAGGAAGGTAACCCGTGCGTACTACTAGCACGCGTGTTACATTTTTATCGGTCGTCTAAGGCAATGAAGGTACGAGAGAAGCCATCATACAGAGCTGTCGCGAGATGCCAGGAATCAAATAGATCTATATATAGGAATTATATAGATGTTTCGGTTGATACTCTATCGATATACAACGTTTGGTGCGGATCTGAGTGTCTGACATCTGAAGGTTTGGGTGTGAGAGGAAGGTAACCCGTGCGTACTACTAGCACGCGTGTTACATTTTTATCGGTCGTCTAAGGCAATGAAGGTACGAGAGAAGCCATCATACAGAGCTGTCGCGAGATGCCAGGAATCATATAGATCTATATATAGGAATTATATAGATGTTTCGGTTGATACTCTATCGATATACAACGTTTGGTGCGGATCTGAGTGTCTGACATCTGAAGGTTTGTGTGTGAGAGGTAGGTAACCCGTGCGTACTACTAGCACGCGTGTTACATTTTTATCGGTCGTCTAAGGCAATGAAGGTACGAGAGAAGCCATCATACAGAGCTGTCGCGAGATGCCAGGAATCATATAGATCTATATATAGGAACTATATAGATGTTTCGGTTGATACTCTATCGATATACAACGTTTGGTGCGGATCTGAGTGTCTGACATCTGAAGGTTTGGGTGTGAGAGGAAGGTAACCCGTGCGTACTACTAGCACGCGTGTTACATTTTTATCGGTCGTCTAAGGCAATGAAGGTACGAGAGAAGCCATCATACAGAGCTGTCGCGAGATGCCAGGAATCATATAGATCTATATATAGGAATTATATAGATGTTTCGGTTGATACTCTATCGATATACAACGTTTGGTGCGGATCTGAGTGTATGACATCTGAAGGTTTGGGTGTGAGAGGAAGGTAACCCGTGCGTACTACTAGCACGCGTGTTACATTTTTATCGGTCGTCTAAGGCAATGAAGGTACTAGAGAAGCCATCATACAGAGCTGTCGCGAGATGCCAGGAATCATATAGATCTATATATAGGAATTATATAGATGTTTCGGTTGATACTCTATCGATATACAACGTTTGGTGCGGATCTGAGTGTCTGACATCTGAAGGTTTGGGTGTGAGAGGAAGGTAACCCGTGCGTACTACTAGCACGCGTGTTACATTTTTATCGGTCGTCTAAGGCAATGAAGGTACGAGAGAAGCCATCATACAGAGCTGTCGCGAGATGCCAGGAATCATATAGATCTATATATAGGAATTATATAGATGTTTCGGTTGATACTCTATCGATATACAACGTTTGGTGCGGATCTGAGTGTCTGACATCTGAAGGTTTGGGTGTGAGAGGAAGGTAACCCGTGCGTACTACTAGCACGCGTGTTACATTTTTATCGGTCGTCTAAGGCAATGAAGGTACGAGAGAAGCCATCATACAGAGCTGTCGCGAGATGCCAGGAATCATATAGATCTATATATAGGAATTATATAGATGTTTCGGTTGATACTCTAACGATATACAACGTTTGGTGCGGATCTGAGTGTCTGACATCTGAAGGTTTGGGTGTGAGAGGAAGGTAACCCGTGCGTACTACTAGCACGCGTGTTACATTTTTATCGGTCGTCTAAGGCAATGAAGGTACGAGAGAAGCCATCATACAGAGCTGTCGCGAGATGCCAGGAATCATATAGTTCTATATATAGGAATTATATAAATGTTTCGGTTGATACTCTATCGATATACAACGTTTGGTGCGGATCTGAGTGTCTGACATCTGAAGGTTTGGGTGTGAGAGGAAGGTAACCCGTGCGTACTACTAGCACGCGTGTTACATTTTTATCGGTCGTCTAAGGCAATGAAGGTACGAGAGAAGCCATCATACAGAGCTGTCGCGAGATGCCAGGAATCAAATAGATCTATATATAGGAATTATATAGATGTTTCGGTTGATACTCTATCGATATACAACGTTTGGTGCGGATCTGAGTGTCTGACATCTGAAGGTTTGGGTGTGAGAGGAAGGTAACCCGTGCGTACTACTAGCACGCGTGTTACATTTTTATCGGTCGTCTAAGGCAATGAAGGTACGAGAGAAGCCATCATACAGAGCTGTCGCGAGATGCCAGGAATCATATAGATCTATATATAGGAATTATATAGATGTTTCGGTTGATACTCTATCGATATACAACGTTTGGTGCGGATCTGAGTGTCTGACATCTGAAGGTTTGGGTGTGAGAGGAAGGTAACCCGTGCGTACTACTAGCACGCGTGTTACATTTTTATCGGTCGTCTAAGGCAATGAAGGTACGAGAGAAGCCATCATACAGAGCTGTCGCGAGATGCCAGGAATCATATAGATCTATATATAGGAATTATATAGATGTTTCGGTTGATACTCTATCGATATACAACGTTTGGTGCGGATCTGAGTGTCTGACATCTGAAGGTTTGTGTGTGAGAGGTAGGTAACCCGTGCGTACTACTAGCACGCGTGTTACATTTTTATCGGTCGTCTAAGGCAATGAAGGTACGAGAGAAGCCATCATACAGAGCTGTCGCGAGATGCCAGGAATCATATAGATCTATATATAGGAACTATATAGATGTTTCGGTTGATACTCTATCGATATACAACGTTTGGTGCGGATCTGAGTGTCTGACATCTGAAGGTTTGGGTGTGAGAGGAAGGTAACCCGTGCGTACTACTAGCACGCGTGTTACATTTTTATCGGTCGTCTAAGGCAATGAAGGTACGAGAGAAGCCATCATACAGAGCTGTCGCGAGATGCCAGGAATCATATAGATCTATATATAGGAATTATATAGATGTTTCGGTTGATACTCTATCGATATACAACGTTTGGTGCGGATCTGAGTGTATGACATCTGAAGGTTTGGGTGTGAGAGGAAGGTAACCCGTGCGTACTACTAGCACGCGTGTTACATTTTTATCGGTCGTCTAAGGCAATGAAGGTACTAGAGAAGCCATCATACAGAGCTGTCGCGAGATGCCAGGAATCATATAGATCTATATATAGGAATTATATAGATGTTTCGGTTGATACTCTATCGATATACAACGTTTGGTGCGGATCTGAGTGTCTGACATCTGAAGGTTTGGGTGTGAGAGGAAGGTAACCCGTGCGTACTACTAGCACGCGTGTTACATTTTTATCGGTCGTCTAAGGCAATGAAGGTACGAGAGAAGCCATCATACAGAGCTGTCGCGAGATGCCAGGAATCATATAGATCTATATATAGGAATTATATAGATGTTTCGGTTGATACTCTATCGATATACAACGTTTGGTGCGGATCTGAGTGTCTGACATCTGAAGGTTTGGGTGTGAGAGGAAGGTAACCCGTGCGTACTACTAGCACGCGTGTTACATTTTTATCGGTCGTCTAAGGCAATGAAGGTACGAGAGAAGCCATCATACAGAGTTGTCGCGAGATGCCAGGAATCATATAGATCTATATATAGGAATTATATAGATGTTTCGGTTGATACTCTATCGATATACAACGTTTGGTGCGGATCTGAGTGTCTGACATCTGAAGGTTTGGGTGTGAGAGGAAGGTAACCCGTGCGTACTACTAGCACGCGTGGTACATTTTTATCGGTCGTCTAAGGCAATGAAGGTACGAGAGAAGCCATCATACAGAGCTGTCGCGAGATGCCAGGAATCATATAGATCTATATATAGGAATTATATAGATGTTTCGGTTGATACTCTATCGATATACAACGTTTGGTGCGGATCTGAGTGTCTGACATCTGAAGGTTTGGGTGTGAGAGGAAGGTAACCCGTGCGTACTACTAGCACGCGTGTTACATTTTTATCGGTCGTCTAAGGCAATGAAGGTACGAGAGAAGCCATCATACAGAGCTGTCGCGAGATGCCAGGAATCATATAGATCTATATATAGGAATTATATAGATGTTTCGGTTGATACTCTATCGATATACAACGTTTGGTGCGGATCTGAGTGTCTGACATCTGAAGGTTTGGGTGTGAGAGGAAGGTAACCCGTGCGTACTACTAGCACGCGTGTTACATTTTTATCGGTCGTCTAAGGCAATGAAGGTACGAGAGAAGCCATCATACAGAGCTGTCGCGAGATGCCAGGAATCATATAGATCTATATATAGGAATTATATAAATGTTTCGGTTGATACTCTATCGATATACAACGTTTGGTGCGGATCTGAGTGTCTGACATCTGAAGGTTTGGGTGTGAGAGGAAGGTAACCCGTGCGTACTACTAGCACGCGTGTTACATTTTTATCGGTCGTCTAAGGCAATGAAGGTACTAGAGAAGCCATCATACAGAGCTGTCGCGAGATGCCAGGAATCATATAGATCTATATATAGGAATTATATAGATGTTTCGGTTGATACTCTATCGATATACAACGTTTGGTGCGGATCTGAGTGTCTGACATCTGAAGGTTTGGGTGTGAGAGGAAGGTAACCCGTGCGTACTACTAGCACGCGTGTTACATTTTTATCGGTCGTCTAAGGCAATGAAGGTACGAGAGAAGCCATCATACAGAGCTGTCGCGAGATGCCAGGAATCATATAGATCTATATATAGGAATTATATAGATGTTTCGGTTGATACTCTATCGATATACAACGTTTGGTGCGGATCTGAGTGTCTGACATCTGAAGGTTTGGGTGTGAGAGGAAGGTAACCCGTGCGTACTACTAGCACGCGTGTTACATTTTTATCGGTCGTCTAAGGCAATGAAGGTACGAGAGAAGCCATCATACAGAGCTGTCGCGAGATGCCAGGAATCATATAGATCTATATATAGGAATTATATAGATGTTTCGGTTGATACTCTATCGATATACAACGTTTGGTGCGGATCTGAGTGTCTGACATCTGAAGGTTTGTGTGTGAGAGGAAGGTAACCCGTGCGTACTACTAGCACGCGTGTTACATTTTTATCGGTCGTCTAAGGCAATGAAGGTACGAGAGAAGCCATCATACAGAGCTGTCGCGAGATGCCAGGAATCATATAGATCTATATATAGGAACTATATAGATGTTTCGGTTGATACTCTATCGATATACAACGTTTGGTGCGGATCTGAGTGTCTGACATCTGAAGGTTTGGGTGTGAGAGGAAGGTAACCCGTGCGTACTACTAGCACGCGTGTTACATTTTTATCGGTCGTCTAAGGCAATGAAGGTACGAGAGAAGCCATCATACAGAGCTGTCGCGAGATGCCAGGAATCATATAGATCTATATATAGGAATTATATAGATGTTTCGGTTGATACTCTATCGATATACAACGTTTGGTGCGGATCTGAGTGTATGACATCTGAAGGTTTGGGTGTGAGAGGAAGGTAACCCGTGCGTACTACTAGCACGCGTGTTACATTTTTATCGGTCGTCTAAGGCAATGAAGGTACGAGAGAAGCCATCATACAGAGCTGTCGCGAGATGCCAGGAATCATATAGATCTATATATAGGAATTATATAGATGTTTCGGTTGATACTCTATCGATATACAACGTTTGGTGCGGATCTGAGTGTCTGACATCTGAAGGTTTGGGTGTGAGAGGAAGGTAACCCGTGCGTACTACTAGCACGCGTGTTACATTTTTATCGGTCGTCTAAGGCAATGAAGGTACGAGAGAAGCCATCATACAGAGCTGTTGCGAGATGCCAGGAATCATATAGATCTATATATAGGAATTATATAGATGTTTCGGTTGATACTCTATCGATATACAACGTTTGGTGCGGATCTGAGTGTCTGACATCTGAAGGTTTGGGTGTGAGAGGAAGGTAACCCATGCGTACTACTAGCACGCGTGTTACATTTTTATCGGTCGTCTAAGGCAATGAAGGTACGAGAGAAGCCATCATACAGAGCTGTCGCGAGATGCCAGGAATCATATAGATCTATATATAGGAATTATATAGATGTTTCGGTTGATACTCTATCGATATACAACGTTTGGTGCGGATCTGAGTGTCTGACATCTGAAGGTTTGGGTGTGAGAGGAAGGTAACCCGTGCGTACTACTAGCACGCGTGTTACATTTTTATCGGTCGTCTAAGGCAATGAAGGTACGAGAGAAGCCATCATACAGAGCTGTCGCGAGATGCCAGGAATCATATAGATCTATATATAGGAATTATATAGATGTTTCGGTTGATACTCTATCGATATACAACGTTTGGTGCGGATCTGAGTGTCTGACATCTGAAGGTTTGTGTGTGAGAGGAAGGTAACCCGTGCGTACTACTAGCACGCGTGTTACATTTTTATCGGTCGTCTAAGGCAATGAAGGTACGAGAGAAGCCATCATACAGAGCTGTCGCGAGATGCCAGGAATCATATAGATCTATATATAGGAACTATATAGATGTTTCGGTTGATACTCTATCGATATACAACGTTTGGTGCGGATCTGAGTGTCTGACATCTGAAGGTTTGGGTGTGAGAGGAAGGTAACCCGTGCGTACTACTAGCACGCGTGTTACATTTTTATCGGTCGTCTAAGGCAATGAAGGTACGAGAGAAGCCATCATACAGAGCTGTCGCGAGATGCCAGGAATCATATAGATCTATATATAGGAATTATATAGATGTTTCGGTTGATACTCTATCGATATACAACGTTTGGTGCGGATCTGAGTGTATGACATCTGAAGGTTTGGGTGTGAGAGGAAGGTAACCCGTGCGTACTACTAGCACGCGTGTTACATTTTTATCGGTCGTCTAAGGCAATGAAGGTACGAGAGAAGCCATCATACAGAGCTGTCGCGAGATGCCAGGAATCATATAGATCTATATATAGGAATTATATAGATGTTTCGGTTGATACTCTATCGATATACAACGTTTGGTGCGGATCTGAGTGTCTGACATCTGAAGGTTTGGGTGTGAGAGGAAGGTAACCCGTGCGTACTACTAGCACGCGTGTTACATTTTTATCGGTCGTCTAAGGCAATGAAGGTACGAGAGAAGCCATCATACAGAGCTGTTGCGAGATGCCAGGAATCATATAGATCTATATATAGGAATTATATAGATGTTTCGGTTGATACTCTATCGATATACAACGTTTGGTGCGGATCTGAGTGTCTGACATCTGAAGGTTTGGGTGTGAGAGGAAGGTAACCCATGCGTACTACTAGCACGCGTGTTACATTTTTATCGGTCGTCTAAGGCAATGAAGGTACGAGAGAAGCCATCATACAGAGCTGTCGCGAGATGCCAGGAATCATATAGATCTATATATAGGAATTATATAGATGTTTCGGTTGATACTCTATCGATATACAACGTTTGGTGCGGATCTGAGTGTCTGACATCTGAAGGTTTGGGTGTGAGAGGAAGGTAACCCGTGCGTACTACTAGCACGCGTGTTACATTTTTATCGGTCGTCTAAGGCAATGAAGGTACGAGAGAAGCCATCATACAGAGCTGTCGCGAGATGCCAGGAATCATATAGATCTATATATAGGAATTATATAGATGTTTCGGTTGATACTCTATCGATATACAACGTTTGGTGCGGATCTGAGTGTCTGACATCTGAAGGTTTGGGTGTGAGAGGAAGGTAACCCGTGCGTACTACTAGCACGCGTGTTACATTTTTATCGGTCGTCTAAGGCAATGAAGGTACGAGAGAAGCCATCATACAGAGCTGTCGCGAGATGCCAGGAATCATATAGATCTATATATAGGAATTATATAAATGTTTCGGTTGATACTCTATCGATATACAACGTTTGGTGCGGATCTGAGTGTCTGACATCTGAAGGTTTGGGTGTGAGAGGAAGGTAACCCGTGCGTACTACTAGCACGCGTGTTACATTTTTATCGGTCGTCTAAGGCAATGAAGGTACGAGAGAAGCCATCATACAGAGCTGTCGCGAGATGCCAGGAATCATATAGATCTATATATAGGAATTATATAGATGTTTCGGTTGATACTCTATCGATATACAACGTTTGGTGCGGATCTGAGTGTCTGACATCTGAAGGTTTGGGTGTGAGAGGAAGGTAACCCGTGCGTACTACTAGCACGCGTGTTACATTTTTATCGGTCGTCTAAGGCAATGAAGGTACGAGAGAAGCCATCATACAGAGCTGTCGCGAGATGCTAGGAATCATATAGATCTATATATAGGAATTATATAAATGTTTCGGTTGATACACTATCGATATACAACGTTTGGTGCGGATCTGAGTGTCTGACATCTGAAGGTTTGGGTGTGAGAGGAAGGTAACCCGTGCGTACTACTAGCACGCGTGTTACATTTTTATCGGTCGTCTAAGGCAATGAAGGTACTAGAGAAGCCATCATACAGAGCTGTCGCGAGATGCCAGGAATCATATAGATCTATATATAGGAATTATATAGATGTTTCGGTTGATACTCTATCGATATACAACGTTTGGTGCGGATCTGAGTGTCTGACATCTGAAGGTTTGGGTGTGAGAGGAAGGTAACCCGTGCGTACTACTAGCACGCGTGTTACATTTTTATCGGTCGTCTAAGGCAATGAAGGTACGAGAGAAGCCATCATACAGAGCTGTCGCGAGATGCCAGGAACCATATAGATCTATATATAGGAATTATATAGATGTTTCGGTTGATACTCTATCGATATACAACGTTTGGTGCGGATCTGAGTGTCTGACATCTGAAGGTTTGGGTGTGAGAGGAAGGTAACCCGTGCGTACTACTAGCACGCGTGTTACATTTTTATCGGTCGTCTAAGGCAATGAAGGTACGAGAGAAGCCATCATACAGAGCTGTCGCGAGATGCCAGGAATCATATAGATCTATATATAGGAATTATATAGATGTTTCGGTTGATACTCTATCGATATACAACGTTTGGTGCGGATCTGAGTGTCTGACATCTGAAGGTTTGTGTGTGAGAGGAAGGTAACCCGTGCGTACTACTAGCACGCGTGTTACATTTTTATCGGTCGTCTAAGGCAATGAAGGTACGAGAGAAGCCATCATACAGAGCTGTCGCGAGATGCCAGGAATCATATAGATCTATATATAGGAACTATATAGATGTTTCGGTTGATACTCTATCGATATACAACGTTTGGTGCGGATCTGAGTGTCTGACATCTGAAGGTTTGGGTGTGAGAGGAAGGTAACCCGTGCGTACTACTAGCACGCGTGTTACATTTTTATCGGTCGTCTAAGGCAATGAAGGTACGAGAGAAGCCATCATACAGAGCTGTCGCGAGATGCCAGGAATCATATAGATCTATATATAGGAATTATATAGATGTTTCGGTTGATACTCTATCGATATACAACGTTTGGTGCGGATCTGAGTGTATGACATCTGAAGGTTTGGGTGTGAGAGGAAGGTAACCCGTGCGTACTACTAGCACGCGTGTTACATTTTTATCGGTCGTCTAAGGCAATGAAGGTACGAGAGAAGCCATCATACAGAGCTGTCGCGAGATGCCAGGAATCATATAGATCTATATATAGGAATTATATAGATGTTTCGGTTGATACTCTATCGATATACAACGTTTGGTGCGGATCTGAGTGTCTGACATCTGAAGGTTTGGGTGTGAGAGGAAGGTAACCCGTGCGTACTACTAGCACGCGTGTTACATTTTTATCGGTCGTCTAAGGCAATGAAGGTACGAGAGAAGCCATCATACAGAGCTGTTGCGAGATGCCAGGAATCATATAGATCTATATATAGGAATTATATAGATGTTTCGGTTGATACTCTATCGATATACAACGTTTGGTGCGGATCTGAGTGTCTGACATCTGAAGGTTTGGGTGTAAGAGGAAGGTAACCCATGCGTACTACTAGCACGCGTGTTACATTTTTATCGGTCGTCTAAGGCAATGAAGGTACGAGAGAAGCCATCATACAGAGCTGTCGCGAGATGCCAGGAATCATATAGATCTATATATAGGAATTATATAGATGTTTCGGTTGATACTCTATCGATATACAACGTTTGGTGCGGATCTGAGTGTCTGACATCTGAAGGTTTGGGTGTGAGAGGAAGGTAACCCGTGCGTACTACTAGCACGCGTGTTACATTTTTATCGGTCGTCTAAGGCAATGAAGGTACGACAGAAGCCATCATACAGAGCTGTCGCGAGATGCCAGGAATCATATAGATCTATATATAGGAATTATATAGATGTTTCGGTTGATACTCTATCGATATACAACGTTTGGTGCGGATCTGAGTGTCTGACATCTGAAGGTTTGTGTGTGAGAGGAAGGTAACCCGTGCGTACTACTAGCACGCGTGTTACATTTTTATCGGTCGTCTAAGGCAATGAAGGTACGAGAGAAGCCATCATACAGAGCTGTCGCGAGATGCCAGGAATCATATAGATCTATATATAGGAACTATATAGATGTTTCGGTTGATACTCTATCGATATACAACGTTTGGTGCGGATCTGAGTGTCTGACATCTGAAGGTTTGGGTGTGAGAGGAAGGTAACCCGTGCGTACTACTAGCACGCGTGTTACATTTTTATCGGTCGTCTAAGGCAATGAAGGTACGAGAGAAGCCATCATACAGAGCTGTCGCGAGATGCCAGGAATCATATAGATCTATATATAGGAATTATATAGATGTTTCGGTTGATACTCTATCGATATACAACGTTTGGTGCGGATCTGAGTGTATGACATCTGAAGGTTTGGGTGTGAGAGGAAGGTAACCCGTGCGTACTACTAGCACGCGTGTTACATTTTTATCGGTCGTCTAAGGCAATGAAGGTACGAGAGAAGCCATCATACAGAGCTGTCGCGAGATGCCAGGAATCATATAGATCTATATATAGGAATTATATAGATGTTTCGGTTGATACTCTATCGATATACAACGTTTGGTGCGGATCTGAGTGTCTGACATCTGAAGGTTTGGGTGTGAGAGGAAGGTAACCCGTGCGTACTACTAGCACGCGTGTTACATTTTTATCGGTCGTCTAAGGCAATGAAGGTACGAGAGAAGCCATCATACAGAGCTGTTGCGAGATGCCAGGAATCATATAGATCTATATATAGGAATTATATAGATGTTTCGGTTGATACTCTATCGATATACAACGTTTGGTGCGGATCTGAGTGTCTGACATCTGAAGGTTTGGGTGTGAGAGGAAGGTAACCCATGCGTACTACTAGCACGCGTGTTACATTTTTATCGGTCGTCTAAGGCAATGAAGGTACGAGAGAAGCCATCATACAGAGCTGTCGCGAGATGCCAGGAATCATATAGATCTATATATAGGAATTATATAGATGTTTCGGTTGATACTCTATCGATATACAACGTTTGGTGCGGATCTGAGTGTCTGACATCTGAAGGTTTGGGTGTGAGAGGAAGGTAACCCGTGCGTACTACTAGCACGCGTGTTACATTTTTATCGGTCGTCTAAGGCAATGAAGGTACGAGAGAAGCCATCATACAGAGCTGTCGCGAGATGCCAGGAATCATATAGATCTATATATAGGAATTATATAGATGTTTCGGTTGATACTCTATCGATATACAACGTTTGGTGCGGATCTGAGTGTCTGACATCTGAAGGTTTGGGTGTGAGAGGAAGGTAACCCGTGCGTACTACTAGCACGCGTGTTACATTTTTATCGGTCGTCTAAGGCAATGAAGGTACGAGAGAAGCCATCATACAGAGCTGTCGCGAGATGCCAGGAATCATATAGATCTATATATAGGAATTATATAGATGTTTCGGTTGATACTCTATCGATATACAACGTTTGGTGCGGATCTGAGTGTCTGACATCTGAAGGTTTGGGTGTGAGAGGAAGGTAACCCGTGCGTACTACTAGCACGCGTGTTACATTTTTATCGGTCGTCTAAGGCAATGAAGGTACGAGAGAAGCCATCATACAGAGCTGTCGCGAGATGCCAGGAATCATATAGATCTATATATAGGAATAATATAGATGTTTCGGTTGATACTCTATCGATATACAACGTTTGGTGCGGATCTGAGTGTCTGACATCTGAAGGTTTGGGTGTGAGAGGAAGGTAACCCGTGCGTACTACTAGCACGCGTGTTACATTTTTATCGGTCGTCTAAGGCAATGAAGGTACGAGAGAAGCCATCATACAGAGCTGTCGCGAGATGCCAGGAATCATATAGATCTATATATAGGAATTATATAGATGTTTCGGTTGATACTCTATCGATATACAACGTTTGGTGCGGATCTGAGTGTCTGACATCTGAAGGTTTGGGTGTGAGAGGAAGGTAACCCGTGCGTACTACTAGCACGCGTGTTACATTTTTATCGGTCGTCTAAGGCAATGAAGGTACGAGAGAAGCCATCATACAGAGCTGTCGCGAGATGCCAGGAATCATATAGATCTATATATAGGAATTATATAGATGTTTCGGTTGATACTCTATCGATATACAACGTTTGGTGCGGATCTGAGTGTCTGACATCTGAAGGTTTGGGTGTGAGAGGAAGGTAACCCGTGCGTACTACTAGCACGCGTGTTACATTTTTATCGGTCGTCTAAGGCAATGAAGGTACGAGAGAAGCCATCATACAGAGCTGTCGCGAGATGCCAGGAATCATATAGATCTATATATAGGAATTATATAGATGTTTCGGTTGATACTCTATCGATATACAACGTTTGGTGCGGATCTGAGTGTCTGACATCTGAAGGTTTGGGTGTGAGAGGAAGGTAACCCGTGCGTACTACTAGCACGCGTGTTACATTTTTATCGGTCGTCTAAGGCAATGAAGGTACGAGAGAAGCCATCATACAGAGCTGTCGCGAGATGCCAGGAATCATATAGATCTATATATAGGAATTATATAGATGTTTCGGTTGATACTCTATCGATATACAACGTTTGGTGCGGATCTGAGTGTCTGACATCTGAAGGTTTGGGTGTGAGAGGAAGGTAACCCATGCGTACTACTAGCACGCGTGTTACATTTTTATCGGTCGTCTAAGGCAATGAAGGTACGAGAGAAGCCATCATACAGAGCTGTCGCGAGATGCCAGGAATCATATAGATCTATATATAGGAATTATATAGATGTTTCGGTTGATACTCTATCGATATACAACGTTTGGTGCGGATCTGAGTGTCTGACACTGAAGGTTTGGGTGTGAGAGGAAGGTAACCCGTGCGTACTACTAGCACGCGTGTTACATTTTTATCGGTCGTCTAAGGCAATGAAGGTACGAGAGAAGCCATCATACAGAGCTGTCGCGAGATGCCAGGCAGTGTGGTGGCAAAATGCAGCGGGAAGCCACAGCCCGCCGCCTCGCCTCAGCACCGCGAGACACGGCGTCACCTGGTGCTGGCTGGAGGGGTGGGCAGGGGGTAGGGGGTGCGCGTGAGTAATGACCGCTCTTGACGCAACGACGCCCTGGGGATCCCCAAAACACCGGCCATCGCTCACCAGGAGCGCGTCACCTTGCCGCTGCATACCACCGCGTCTCACTTGCGTGAATGTGGACGACTTGGGTCTCCAAGAAACGCGCCGTCAGGATGTGGTGAATTGCACAGTTATACATGTCAAGTTTTTATTTTTCGCCTTTTTATACAAAGGCCCGCTATTCTTTCCCGTATAGTCCTAGCACCACCAAGGTATTTTATGTTACACAGATCACAAAGCCAGGACAAATTTTGTCCGTATTAAAATAAGATGTGAATCCTGTAAAATACATTTTTTTTTGTATTTGCCATCAGCTGTTGTCTGTCAAACATATGTACATTGCGTTATCCTTAGCCGTCTTGGATTACGTGCAGATATATGACCGAAAGGGTTACCTTCGCAGTCTTGTGAAATTTCATTTATATACTTCTAGCTATAAACCTGGCGTTGCCCGGGAGTTAATTTATTTATTCTCCCGTTTATCGGAAAGAGAACGGACCCACACAATTACAGGCCAATATCGTTGACATCAGTTTGGTGTAGAATTTTAGAGCATATTCTGAGTTCGAACATAGTAAATTTCCTAGAAACGAAAAAGCTTCTTTCCATGAATCAGCACGGGTTTAGGAAACATCGTTCATGTGAAACTCAGCTTGCCCTTTTCTCACATGACATCTTGCGAGCCATGGATGAAGGGCAACAGGCGGATAGTGTTTTTCACGACTTCAAAATGGCGTTCGACGCGGTGCCTCGCTGCAGTCTGCTAACGAAGATACGAGCTTATGGAAGAGGTTTACGGATTTGTGACTGGCTGGAAGACGTCCTAAGTAATAGAACGCAGTACGTTGTTCTCGACGGCGAGTGTTCATCAGAGACGAGTGTATCGTCGCCGGCCGCGGTGGCCGAGGGGACTGAGGCGCTCCAGTCACGGTCCTCACGGCCTCTTCGGTCGGGGGTTCGAATCCCCCCTCGGGCATGGATATTTGTGCCGTCCCTAGTCTTAGCTAGTTTATAAGTAGTTTGTAAGTTTAGGGACTGATGACCCCGTAGTTAAGTCCCATAAACTATACAAACATTTGAACATTTGAACATTTTTGAGTGTATCGTCAGGCGTGCCCTAGGAGAGTGTGATAGGACCGCTATTATTATCTATCTATATAAATGATCTGATGGACAGAGTAAGTTGTAATTTGCGGCTGTTTGCTGATGATGCTGTGGTGTATGAGAGGGTGTAGTCTGTAACTGACTGTAACAGCATACAGGATGACATAGACTAAATTTCTAGTTGGTGCGAAGAATGGCAGCTAGCTCTCAATGTAAAAAAAAAAAAAAATGTAAGGTGATGCGCATGAGTAGAAAAAACAATCCTATAATGTTCGAATACAGCATTAGTAGTGAGCTTCTTGATGCTGTCGTGTCGTTCAAATATCTAGGCGTAACATTGCAGAGCGATATGAAATGGAACGAGCATGTAAGGACAGTTGTGAGTAAGGCGGACAGCCGACTTCGGTTTATTGGGGAATTTTGGGAAGATGTACTTCACCTGTAAAGGAGACCGCGTATAGAACGCTTGTACGACCATGTCTTGAGTACTGTTCAAATGTTTGGGACCCGCAGCAGAACAGTTTAAAGGATGACATAGATGCGGTTCAGAGGCGAGCAGCTAGATTTGTTACCGGTAGGTTCGACAATGCGCGAGTGTCACGGAAATGCTCCGGCAACTTAATTGGGGATTTGGAAGAAAGACGACGTTCTTTTCATTAATTTCTGTTAAGTAAATTTAGAGGGCCGGAATTTGAAGCTGAGTGTAGTACGATCTTGCTGCCGCCTACTTACATTTCGTAAAGATCACAAAGACAAGATAAGAGAAATTAGGGCTCGTACGGAGGCCTAGACGCATTCTTTTTTCCCTCGTTCCATTTGGGAGTGGAATAGGAAAGGAAATGCCTAGTAGTGGTACAGTGTACCCTCCGCCACGCACCTTACGGTGATTTGCGGAGTATGTATGTAGATGTAGATGTACTCTCTCGTAGTCCACCTCCCCTTCCTTCCTCTATCTGGATTCATCTGTTTCTTTCCCATGTCTGTGTTCGTTTCCACCTTTGCCTTTCTCTGTAATGTTTTTTTTGCAAGGCACCTTCTGTCACGTACCATACGAACATGTATGTATCTTGTGACCTTCCTCTTGGTACAAGTGTCGTGTGTGCAAAAATTCATCAAGATCTGAGAAAAGCTCTTCATTTAGTCGAAGTTCGTATGTTAAGTACCCTCCACCGTGCTCGGAACGAAACTTTATACAGACATTGACATTCCTGTTGTTTTTATGGTGAAGTGGCAAAATTTAATAAATATCGGAACAAAACTATAGATTTGTATGCAATAGAAACACACAGTCTCATTGAAAAAAAACACTTTGTTGTTCTCAAATTTTCCAGTTTTATTTCATACAACCTGCGTTCTGAGAATGGCGAAATAATAATAATGAAAAAGGCTCTGTGAAATCGGTCGAGCCGTTCTCAAGTTATGGCGCGACCAACATACTTAAGGATCCGTTTTTATCTTGCAAGATACTCTCCCCCATGCACCGTTGAAACTTTAGTTAGACGGTGACCTTACTTTTAAAGGTCAAGCGTGCAAAGCTTCGTGAAGGTCGGAATTGAAATTGTAGATTTCGTCAGTCTGTCGGAAAAATATCCTCCGCCATGCACCTTCATTCCGTCCTATCGTAAATACATTCTTAGCTAACATCTTCTACCGTTAAACTACATACCGGAAAAATTTCAGTTTCATAGGTGCAGTAGTTTTAGGATTTTCGTGTTTCGTCAGTGAGTGAGTGACATTTAGTTTTAATATACAGAGAGACATCTCCTGAATTATGGGTCCTACAAACACATTATTTACCAGGGTCGTAGAAAGGAATTTTAGGAAATTACCAGCGAAATATTTTGTGAATTGATTTGGTAATAAATGTGTAGTAAATTACAACCTCATGCTATTTAGGGCGAAGTTTCATGTAATTCAATGTCTTTGACGTCATAGCACCTGAACGGTATGTCGTAATATGATATTATTTCGAAGGTACATCCAGTGGTGCATATGTAAAACGTTTGCAAAATACGTCGCGAATAGAGTTCTTAGGAAAGACGTAACAAATGAAAATGTCATGCGTGATGTGGCGGTTTTTCATTAACGTAATTGTTTATTACTCCATATCTCATGAACCGTGTGTCGACTATGATAAAATTTCGAACGTACGTTCAGTGGTATATGTGTATACTGTATGTAACATTTCTCGAGAATACAAATAATAGTTTACGAATAATAAAGTGTAACGTCATGCCAAATGCCGTAATTATACTTCATGATCACCGACAAAGTAGTAAGCGATAAACTTTTTTCCTATCACAATTTTGCTGGGGTTGCAGCGATAAAAAGTTTCCTAAAGATTTTAAATTATGTTTGAAGTTTGTTGCAAGTCGCTAAGTCCTCTACTCCTCAAATATAGGACTGATAAAATCACACTATCACGTGTCGCAATACGGGGAAGTTTTCCTTGTTTAGACGTCATATATCCTGAACTATCGGCCCTATCGCAAACTCCTTTCTAACGTGACGCCTTATACCGATAAGCTACATTCGTGATAAATTTCAGCTTCATAGTTGAGGTAGATTTTGAGACATCGTGTTTAGTAAGTGAGTGAGTGAGTGAATGACTGAATGAGTGTCCTTTCGCTTTTATATAGGGATTATTTACACTAATTTTAGCAATTATTAGGTCTGTTAGGCTTGTAAATAGCTGTGATATAATGGAGTTAGAGAAGAAGAACACTGATTCGGCAATAACATTTTTTCTCCATGCTTGGTGTTTGTATGCAAGACACCAGGAATTAATGGAGAACTCGGGGCAAAATGTGCCTTTGGGCATTAAATTTCTATATTTTATTTGCAGTTTTAAAATTTGTAACAATAGAATTGTACGGTGTAGTAATTTAAGGTGATAGTCAAATAGAAAAAGACCCATAAACAAATAAGTATTTCAATATGATTTTTTAATAAAAGAAAAATGTACGGGCAACTTTTGCCCGTGCTTGGTGCTTGTAGGGCTGTTGGTGTTCTTCCGATGTCCACACCTCTGAAACAATGTCATCTGTCTCCGCTGGATTAATCTAGACATACTACAATACTTCGTAGTAATTATTTACATGCTGGCTATAATCCTGTGCTTCTCAATGGAAATCAGAAAAAGGACCTTCGCATACTGACGATTCTTATGGTCCACCGCATCAATCCGTCATAACGGGACTCATATAGTAGGGTCATTCCATTTCAAATTACCCAATATAAATAAAATTTATTGCTCGACATTTTCTATTTTCCTAATTTTTTTATCAAAAGTTCCTTATAGATGGACAGTACAAAACACTGTTTGAATATTTTTTATAAGCCAAAGTTTGTTTCTAGCAGATATTTTAAAATGGTGGTTGGGAATATTTTTATGCAAAACTTGGTTTGCGTAAAGTTTAATTACCAAGTTATTTTGAAAGATATCAGAATAATACAAAACCTGTGACTTCAGGAAGAAATGAACTTCAAACGTATATCTGTTACTTCTTTTATCGTACTAGGGAGACAGTCAAAATCACTCTGTAAAGACACGGAAAAAATTTAAAATTGCTACTTTTCAAGACCATAAATTCCTATGAAGGTATAGAGACTCACTAACAGTATATTGTTTATGTTTTGCATACGTACATAAGCACCTGCAGTGTAAGTATCAGTCCTTATACTCCTGTATTTTCTAGGGCTTTTCAAAACTGGCTAAAAGTTTTTCAACGTCAATTTCTGCAAGTCAGTATATAAAAAGGGACTGAATGAAAACATGAAAATTTTACAGAATGTTCTTTATACTCATATGAATATAATTAAACTTTCTCCAAACCACGTTTTATTTGAAAATGTTCCAAACCACCATGTTAAAATGGCTGCCAGAAGAAAACTACAGTTTATAATTATTTTTTCAAATGGTGTTTCGTAGCTATACACCTAAAGGGAACAAAATAAAAAAAAAAAATAAAATAAAAAAAAGGAAATTGAAAAATTATGAGCAACCTTGTCTGAGTGATTTGCAATTGATTGACTAAGTACTAATTTGTCAGTAAATTCGTTTTCCTTAGTCATGAAGTCAAATATAGATAAAACCTCTCGAAAGAATCCAATTTCAATACGTAAACTGAGGACAGTAATCTGCATATCCTAGTATAGTGAAAACAATGTGGGTTTGTACTTGAATATTAAAATTGCGGCCTTTATTTTAAAATGTTCAAATGTTTGTAATGCTTATGGGATCTAACTACGGGGTCATCAGTCTATAAACTTGTTGTTGTTGTTGTTGTTGTGGTCTTCAGTCCAGAGACTGGTTTGATGCAGCTCTCCACCCTACTCTATCCTGAGCAAGCCTTTTCATCTCCTCATAAGAACGACAACCCACATCCATTTGAATCTGCTTACTATACGCGTCTCTTGGTCTCCCTCTGCGATTTTTACCCCACACACTTCCCTCCAACGCTAAATTCACAATTCCTTGATGTCTAAGAATGTGTCCTACCAATCTATCCCTTCTTTTAGTCAAGGTATGCCAGAATAAACTTACAAACTACTAATGAACTAACTTTAGTAAAGACAACACAAACATGCATGCCCAAGGGGGGATTCGAACCGCCGACGGGGAACAGCCTCACGCATCGTAGCATAGCTCCGCCGTGGTGCCTTTATTTCAGTCGCAGGCATAAGCTTCCGAAAATACTGCTGTCAGTGACTAGAAGCTAAAACAAGTAACAGCAGCCTCTGGCGTAGAACAAAATTAAGAGCAGCATGTAATGTTTTTTTTTCATATAATGTGTCATGTTATTAAGAAGAAACTAAATCATTTTAAATTACAGTGTGTTTCTGGCCTCTTCAAATTGTGGTGAAATAAGGCCTGTAAAGTTGCCCTAACACATTCTGAAGGTACCTGTCACAACACCAAACTACATTCTTCTAGTACTTTCTTCAGACACAACAGTCGTGACAAAATAAATTGGGACTGATGACCTAGCTGTTTTGTCCTTTAAAACCAATACCAACAACAACAACAACAACAACAAATTTAAATCAGGCATCTTTTGTTTCCGGGATCCAATTTCACTTAAATAGAACCAGTATGTTGTCTGACGCTAATGTAACCTGTTAGCGCTACATGAATTAGCCATCAGTTGTCCTCAAAGATAGCCCTTTGTAAGAATAGTTTCTGGACCCAAAGTACGCGTTCACCGGTACTAGGCAACAGGGGAGTACATTGTTTGCATTCGCGAACCCATATTCAATGCACTATTGTGTATCCCAAGAGTCTCTGTTATTGCTTACTGATAACCGTACAGCCAACTGTTCAGTTTTATTGTGTTGGTGTACCGTACATGAACGATGGCATTTACTTAATTCGGCGTGTTGCTAGCTTTGGCTGTGACAAGATGTCACTTATATGGACAATCCTGTATCTCGGTTTCTGTATTTTCAGACATTTTATTAGCATTTGCCCTGTACACGTTTCAACTCCTGCTTCCATAAATAACTCACTGTGTGGCAGGGTACTCCATACGGATTTATTTTTGCCACCAATGGTATTTATTTCAGTAACTATGGTTTGAGGCATCCCGACCATGATCATTGGAAGACTATTAACATAGATGAAAACAAAAAAATGTACACGTCACAACAGTTTAATGAATGTTTATAAAAGAGATGGAAAGTCTTGTACAACGGTAAAAAATCATTGAAGATGTACGTTTCACTAGTTTTATCATAACAAACGAGTCATATCTATGACAGTACGCATCATAATCTGCTGATGTCGATATCATAATCACAAAACAATGTAATACCCTAAAAAACATTCTTAGAAAGAATACAGAGTAACAAAAGAAATCAAGCTCAATTTAGTTTACATACACCAGTAGAAAGATATGCTCTGTCACAGTCAAAGAAAGAAAACGTTATGGAACATATCGAGAATAAAACTATTTGAATGTGTCATTCTTGGAAGAAGTGTAAAGGACGCTAATCTATATAAAACCAGCTAATACCATTGAACGTATAGTACACTACACTAATGAAACATTAAAAATGAGGTAATTGTTGTTTACAACATTAAAATCCATTACGAAACCTCACAGACAGACAAATACATCACTAAAGACAATGTCAGTACCGAAATATATAACTTAAAATATGCTAAGAAATATTTTCAGCTTTAATTTTTTTATACAAATATATCATAGTAGATTTTTAGCAAACTGTACAGGGTGGGTCACGAGGAAAGATACATGCTTTGAGGGGTTGAAACTAATGCTGATTCAGAACAAGAAAAAGCCGGCCGCGGTGGCCGAGGGGACTGAGGCGATCCAGTCACGGTCTGCACGACCACTACGGTCGGGGGTTCGAATCCTTCCTCGGGCATGGATATTTGTGCCGTCCTTAGTATTAGCTAGTTTGTAAGTAGTTTGTAAGTTTAGGGACTGATGACCCCGTAGTTAAGTCCCATAAGCTATGCAAACATTTGAACATTTGAAACTGAACAAAAAAATCTTGTAATAAACAAGTGCCATTTTCTTAACTGTTATCGGGTAAACCGATGGAACAACTAGCAATGGAAAAAGTGCAGGCAACAGTAAATTAAGGTACTGTTGTGTTATTGTTCGTTTAATTGTACAAGTTTCCACACAGAAGACGTTCAAATAGCCCACAGTCAACATCAATGCATTTCATTGCTCTTTTTTTATAGCTGTTAAGTCGTTGATTTGGCTCAGTTCTGCATTCCTTTAATTGCGCTTGTACACTTTGTTATTCAGTCGCCTCCATAAACAGTAATCCAATGGGGTGAGATCCTGTTTACAAGATAAAACAATCAAAAGTGAAGGCCGTAAACTCCACAAATTACCTGGGAATTACTATTACTTCAGACTTAAAGCGGAAAGAACACGTAGATAATGTCGTGGGAAAAGCGAACCAGAGACTGCGTTTTATTAGCAGAACCCTTAAAAGATGCAACAGAACTACTAAAGAAACTGCAAACACTACGCTTGTCCGTCCTTTTTTGGAGTATTGCTACCAAATGTGGGATCCTTATCGGGTGGGTTTGATGGAGGACAACGATAGAGTCCAAAGAAGGGTAGCTCGATTTCTATTGTCATAATACAGGGGAGACAGCGTTACGGAAATGATACAGGATCTGGGTTGGAAGTCATTACAACAACGGCACTTATCGCTGTAGCGTGGGCTACTTACGAAGGTCCAATCGCCAAAATTCTCCTCCGAATGCGAAAATATATTGTTGACTCTCACTTACTTAGGTAGAAAAGATCATCAGTATAAAATACGAAAAATCAGAGCTCGAACGGAGTGATTCAGGTGTTCTTTCATCCCACGCACTATTCGAGAATGGAATGGGAGATAAATAGCATAAAGGTCGTACGAAGAACCTTCTGCCAGGCACTTAAATGTGATTTGCAGAGTATCCCAAGTAGACGTAAATGTGTCGATGGACATGGATGACCCCACGGTTACCGATCCAACGACTAGGATACGTTTTGTCCATATACTGTGTGATTGGCCGTACACAATGTTTGCATCTCTGTTATGCTGTTATGCTGAAAATACGTACGAGACTGTATTGCCAAGATGATATCTTCCCCATATTCTGGCAACACATCTTGAAGAAAATCAAGATACCATGTCCCATTACGACTTATCTATAAAAAGTGGACCGATGAAATCGTCATCAGTATTTCATCACTTTAAGTTGACTGAGAATATGTTCTGTGAGGAAAATTACACAAACAAACCATAACACATCATTATCTCAATTTATTGTTGGTTTACACGGAAAGGGTTCAGAAAAGGGTACATGTTTACCGGGAAATGTTTTGTTCAGAATCACTCGTATTATCACTACTCAAAACATGTACCTCTCCCCACGCTGTATAATTAATAACGTAAAAATGTTATATTTAAATTCGTTAAAGAATCTGAAACTCAAGTTGTAGGAGCTGCATCGTCCAACAAGTAGTCAGTGAAATCTTAATTATATTCCTGTCTATAAGCATTGAAACAATACATACAGACTGAGCAATGTATTCGTCTACAGTAGACTTTGAACTCGACCGACCTAACATCATAGAGGAGGTAGGCAGGGAAGGGCCGTTGTGGGTAGCATGGAAGAGAATTTACAGGTATTACGTTGTGATGGTATGCGATTCTGTGTTACTATTAATAAAAGCTGAGAAACCTGTGTGAAGTTCATTATAAAAGTTGTCAATGTGCGTATGGGTTATAAATGTGAAAAATGTAAAGAAATCCATTAAGAAGTTACGTGAAGACAAAATATATAACGCACATAACAATAATCTTGGATAGAATTCATGAAATCGTTCATTAGCTACCAATATTGATGAAAACTGTGTACTGAGCTCTAAAACATGCTATCTGACTGGAGATTGAATGAAACCACCACGACCTATCCACCGTTGTTCGTGTACACATTGTTCAGATATTCCCGTAACCCCCAGGTCCAGCTCATTCTGTAGGAACTGCAAATACTGCCGATAATCTAGGAGGCAAACAAACTGGTCCAGTGGTGGGTCTCCCAGAATCCCGCGCCATACGTTAATATCCCAGTGCGCTTGCATGCGATGTGGGCGTAACAAGTGAGGATTTGCAGGAGCCCTGTAATATAGATTATGTCTATTCACTGTTGCGTTACTGGCGAAATAGCATTCATCTTCCCATAAAATCTGCCTGATGAAGTTCGGATTTACGCCTTCTTTATTAACAGAAGTCCGTAGAACGATACCCGACTTTGGAAATCGTTTCCATACAGCTGCTGGTGTAGCTGCACCCTAAAGGGAAGCCATTTTCGTTCCTTCTTCACCCTCTGTATCGAAGACCTCGAAACCCCCAGATCTGCTGCAGCTCTTCCTTGTCCTAATTAGACTTGCGTAATATTAATATCAATGATCATATAATTATTATAATTATGAGTACAAATAATAATTTAACCTAAATTAAGTGGCACGATAACATTTTTGTTTATACTACGTAGTTAGTACGAATTGTTTTCATTTAAGGTATTCTTATCTCGCCTGCGATGTGCTTAAAAATACGGACTGTTCCTCTCACGACACGTTGGAGCCGGCCGCGGTGGACGAAGGGATTGAGGCGCTCCAGTCACTGTCTGCACGGCCCCTACGGTCGGGGGTTCGAATCCCCTCTCGGGCATGGATATTTGTGCCTTCCTTAGTCTTAGCTAGTTCATAAGTAGTTTGTAAGCTTAGGGACTGATGATCCCGTAGTTAAATCCCATAAGTTCTACAAACATTTGAACACGTTGGACCTGTAAAGCACCCTGGGTCCTTAAAAGCATCTACGTACGTCTGAAAACGGGCGCAAAAGGTAGACGTCGCGTTGGGAAACGATGTGAATACAGCCTTCGAGCCGCGGATGCATTGCAGTGCGTCTCCCCGCATATCAGAGTTATATCTGTGTAGTCTTCGCTAGAATACATAGCAGTAGTCACCTTTTTACTGTAATACCGCACTCATACTACTACCGGACGGCCACGCGACCTTTTCAGAGCGTAATCAGGAGGAAAACATACGCAGATGGCGGCAAAGCTCAGTGGAGGTTCGCTTGTAAGTGCACTTTCCCTTTGGACAAGGAAACACGTCTTGCACTAACGTATGCAGGAAACATAAAACTAAAAAGAACGGCGTCCGTGGACCACCTTGTTTTTATTATAATCATTATTACGAACCTCGGCGATGCCAACCACCGTAACATGTATTACATGTCGTAGGACACCTACACTGGATTCGTGACGTAAACCATCAGCGCACTAGATTTCTTAATGTGATTTCCTTGTCCTGAAATTTCTCCACTGCTATACTTCCTCATATGGATAAGACGATCTGCAATTTTGGGCTTAAAAAACAATTTTCATGCAGAACAGATCATGATCGGTGTGATCAAAGAAACATACAAATACGAGGCCCTCTAACGTAAAAAACCACGCCAGACAGCCTCCGCTACCCGTGTGGCCGCTTCCTGAGTATAGTGGACTCCTTACTTATTTAGCGGCACCCGAAAACGCACCACCGTTTGGCGCAAGTCGAGGAATCTGCAGCTCACATGCTCGCAGAACCGTCTGAGCCTCTGATTCACACCCTCCATTCTGCTCTAAACCCGAGGGTCGCGGTAAGTCTTGTGGACTACGCAGCAAATGGTGAGCTCTGCCTTCATCTCGCAAGCAATACTGGAAAAACCGGAGAGAATCTCTTCCCATCGAAAGCGACACTCATCGTTGGTCCCGACATAAGCCACCACCTGCAGCTGGCTGCAACCTGTGCTCTTCATAGCATCAGGAAGGTCCCCTTCCACATTTGGAATGACTCCCCCCGGTGTGCACATGTAGTGCACAATGGACTTCTTCCCCACCATAGCAGCCATATCCCAAATACGCCCCACCACACGCCTAACGTTGTAGCTCCCAACTACTAACAAACCCACCCTCTGTGATCGCCCAGATCTTGTCAGCAGAGGGGTGGCCACAGGACAAGCGACACCATCTGCGTCAGGATCATCCCCTGCCACAGACAGCGCTTCGAATCTGTTCGTAAGACTAACCGGAGAGGCCTCCTCTCCCCCGGCAGTCTTACGCCGCCTGACTTGCGCTGAGGAGACCTCCCAATCCACCACGGATTGGGGGGTGGCCTCCTTTGCGGGCAGCGACCGGGCAGGCCACAGCCGCAGGCCGATCGGAGGACACAACAGACGCACAGGGCGTCTGCTGGACCCCCGCGAGCGGCACACAACAGCGGCGCCCACCCACCGCAGTCTCAAGCCTTGCCAGCGAAGCCAACGCCGCCTGAAGCTGCGACCGAAGAGTCACCAACTCCGCTTGCATCCGCTTACAGCAGTCATAGTTCCTAGCCATTCTAGAAACCTATGTTAGTTCCAAATAAGTACAACTGTTGTGATTTAAACTATGGGAGAATACACTAAACTCTAACTTTGACGCGAATCTAAGTATACGCACGTGGACACTAAACTGTTCCTTTGATGTGAAAGTGACTAAATACACGATCAAGGACACAAAAGTTTGATAACCAGAAAGCTTCGAAAAATATGTACCTAACACTAAACTGTTTATTAAAGGCAAATTTGAAAAACATATACGCGAGGTAATAAATCAAAATTTCAACTCAGATCCGTCAATTAATCGCGATTCTGATTAAATAAACACGCAAGCACACGAAAGTTTGATGAACTGTAAGAGAAAGCATGTACGATTCGAAAATAAGACGCTTCTAGAAGAAGAAGACCTGCTTGCTGCACAAAACGCGTGCACTCGCCGGCGTTTACAGAGCAACTGAAGACCATCAGAAGACCACCTTAGCAAATTGCCGTTCTTTTAATGGCTCTCGCGGAAATGTACCGTAGATCCGCGGGTTTCACACGAGTTGGTGCTTTTATAATCATTACGTCTGAGCAAATGAAAATCCCCATAAGATTGTATATGTATTTTGTGACGTTTCAATTCAGTATGGTATGGACGAAGGTTCAGCAAATGTTCCTTTCTGGAACTACCCTGTGTTTTTACATCGTTGTCAAAGCATTTCAGTCGTAATCTGAAGAAACTGACCTTGCTCTGTAGGCTCATTTTATCATTTTTGTTAAAGCATTGTAACATGTATGTTTTTAGCAGTGTCTTCCCATTAAGCTGTTGATTTAAAATAACTGATGATCGAAATAAGTAGCTCCTGACAATGAAGAAATTGTGATCAACAACAATGACATTTCATTAAAAGTGGATACAGTGTATCATTTTTCGTAAATAGTTAGAGTATCTCTAGGAAGGGTGGGATAAAAAATACCATTGGATGATGACTGAAAAGGAAATAAATAGTTAGAAATATTTTTTCACATCAAAGCTTTATGTATTGATAGAGATACTATGTTTTCATATTAATGGGATATCATACCCGAATTCTCGTTTAATGGTAGCGAATTTATCCAAGGACATCAGCAGGTACATTCATTATTACATTAATCAATGTATTAAGTGCAGGTCATGTAGATTGGCGTAACGCAAGTTTTACCACATTACATTAATACAAATACTGAAAATCACCTTAGTGTACTGTACGAGTTACACATTATACTTCCATCACCAGAGAGGTTAAAAATGTGGATGAATCTGTTATTTTTTGGAATACAACAGAATATAGTTGATTTGAATTCCAAATAAGGCAACACACTCACCCATATTTTTGACATACCCTTCTACGCCAACTTTGACATACGTTGGCAATAGGTTATATTTGCCTAGGAAGATGTAGTCTTTACACCTGAAATTAACCTTCTTGCGATACAAGTGTCATGAGATGTCTGTACAGGACACAAATGTGGCTTTCTGTATTTATATTAATTTACTGTGGAAAAAAATACATACTCCTATGCTACAAGACATGTAATTCTTAATAAAAATTCGTCAGTAGTAATGCTCACAATATGTACTGATGTTTTCTGAAGATTATGATATGAAGGTTATGTTTTAGTTCAAGGAAATCCCACTGAATGGTTTTTGTGTTTATTTTAGATCAGAGGATACTGCCTTCGTGCATCAAAACCTGTCATCGTAATAAAATAAATAACCTTGGCTTAAAACCACGATGTCTACAAAATACAACACTTATTTTTTCAAAGACTGACTGTTCATTCCATGTTTGACCAAGAGAGCAGCGAAAGTTGATTTATTTAGGTTGTTAAGCCTGATAGTACTCATGCGTTTTTGATGTTTTACCTTGAAATTCTTTCTAATGTTTGCATTGTAAAATTAATCCAAGATTTATCTGCCCAGCAAAATAAACTAAATATAATAATGAAATTAAGTTTTTCAAAATGTATCAGACGGAAAAAATCCAAAACTAAATTCCAAATTCTTTCGGCTGAGGGATCACACAAAGATGTAATAAATTATATATTTACAGAATAGTGTTGGTTTTCATAACCTTCGCTTCACATTTGCTGCCTTCTACATTGAAGTGTGACCTTAAAATTTTCTACTATCACAACTACTAACTAGAGGTAAATGCTCATGATTTATGAGCTTAAGTGTAATTATAGCTATCACACTAGTGCAAAGTAAGTTATAATTAGTAACGCGTAACACATAATATTTAAGAAATTCTGCAGACGCACATGATGCCGGATGTTATCCCTCGTCGTCTGTTTCAACCCGTATTACTATATCACTGTAAATCAATTGCAGTACATTAAATTAAATTTTTGGTTTAAAATATTAATATTTCTGTTCATAAAGAGAGCAGTGTAGCCCATGTAAAGTGATTTAATTCCAAGAAATTCATTGGGTATTTGACTATCTTGACTACCAGAAACGTCTGGTGATAGACACGAGAAAGCTTTAGAGACGTGAAATTATTTCTGTAATTTGTGTGTCAAGTGTAGCAGTAAAAAAATATTAACCTTGTTTTAACGCAACTTTTACAGATTTAATGACTGCCCAGAGGGGCTAGAAACGGCACGCAGCTGTTCCAATACACAGCTGTTAGATTTAATTGACGCGAACGACGAAATTGAAAATGTAACGAGCAGTAACGAAGTTTGAAGGAGATATTGACATTTCATATGTAGGCTTCCCAACTTACATTTAACCCATCTTTGACGTACATTGTCTGTACTATGTCACATCTGCCTTCCATATGAATGCACCCTATACAGCAGATGTTAAATTGTCTGCCGTTTCATAGTCATTAGTATACCGTAGAACTTTAGATTAAAACCTGTTTCCTTTCCTGAGTACCTAGTTACAAACAAACGTAGGCGTTTCATGACTAATTAAAACCGAAACCTCTAATTCTGTAGCACCTAAGACAGCCTATATCGAAGTTAACGCACATTTTTGCCTATTTGCGCTGAAAAAACCCAAAGGCATATAAATTTCAAAAGACTTACTTCGAAAAATCAAAGGCAGAAGCACTGAAGTCGATATTTGGAAAATAAAGTACTGTCATCGGACTGTGCAGGCAGAGTAAATGTTGCATAAACATTATGTCGACTCAACTTACACGGACGAACTGCAAAGATTCCGATGAGGTCAGGCGGCGTGTTGCTTATGGATTTCTGAGCACATTCCTAAATTGATTTTGGAAATTTAGACCACGATGCACCATCCAGGACGCACCTGAATCGTTCAAAGCAAAGCCCAAACACTAAATTGTTGTTCTTGTTGTTGTTGTTGTTTTGGGGTTTAGAGGGGACTAAACTACATTGTTATCAGTCCCCTGTTCCTACCGAAGACATCAATGTAAGAAAAAGATAAAAGAAAGCTCAACACCCAGAAGAAACACCAGGCACGCGCCACCACTAAATAGAACGATAAAAGTCAGCTGCTCGTATAAAATCTAAAACTCGGTCAGCCATTGAGGCATTGTCAGCTAAAATGAAGGCAGGCGCAGTAGGCAGATTAAAAGACTGCCGCAAGGCGGCTAAAAGTGGACAGTCCGACAGGATGTGGACCACTGTCAATAAACTTCCACAACGGCAATTCGGTGGGTCCTCTTTACATACAAGGTAGCCATGTGTCAACCACGTATGGCCAATACGTAAGCGACACAGGACAACAGAGCCCCTACGGAAAGGCCTGAAAGACGACTCCCAGACGGCCGTAGAGGACTTGATCGCTCGGAGCTTGTTGGGAGTGCTCAGTGTTGCACATTGTATGTTCCAAACACTAAAGAGCAAATAATTGCGAACTTGATCAACTCTGGTTTGAAGTGCTATATTAAAATGGCGTGGATGAAAATAAATTGTTTCTGGCTTTGAAAGGTGCAACACAATTACTCGAAGATTCCTGAGTTCCGCGGCTCTTTGCTTCCATTAGAGACTACTACACATTTGTGGCGACAGTTATATCGGAATTATAGGGCTCAGGTTGCCCTATCTATGAAAATACTGCTTTTCCCGAAGATGATAAAAAGCAAATAGATGAAACGCAGGTAAAGAGGAAGAAAAAGAACAGGAAAAATTCAGCAGTTTTCCAGAACAACATGGGCCTGAAGGGCCTTTGCGAAAAAACCAGGCCCAGTGAGTGCTGCATTCCTGTACAAAATGTGCCGAATGTGAATTGCACCCCTGGCACAACCTTCAATCATGACGTATAAATTAATACTATGAGTACCGTGGGTTTTCTCTGAAAACCTAAGAAAGTTTTGAGTCATATACTGTGAAGCCCATTAACATATGAATGTTTGAAACCACTAGTTTATTCAGTGTTTGTTAAATTGTATAGACGTATGTCATGTATTTCAAAACATGGATTTTGATCTCCATTGAATATTCATCTTCGATAAGTATTGTGCTTGGTGCCAGTATGAATATTAATGTGCGATTTTTTCTCATTGTATGTGAATAAAAACTTCCTCAGAAGTCAACACTATGTATTTTAATTTATGTTTATTTTGTCAGATGAATTCTACTCAGAACCTATTTTAGATTTTGTTTGCCCTAGATAAGTTAACGAAAGTGCCTATTTTAGGCGCTTAAAATGTTCTTTTCCGACCTAAAACTCCTTGGTCTATTCGTTAGAAATGTTGCATTTCGTTACATGCTCTAAGAAACTTTTCGGGTTCCTAAGAAGAAATCATGCACAGAAATGTAAAAATACAAATTTATTAGCATTCATCATATTTGAACAGATATTGGGATTTGTAAGATTACAGTTACAGATGGACATTAACTAAATATTCTGAAATACAAACTAGCAATTTGGTTGAAATAAAACTGTAATATTAACTAATTTCATTTGGTAATATTTCCCGCTGAATTAAGTCATACGTAACTGTTTGCTATCATTCACACTGTACTTTGAAGATATGCACTATCAAAAGGTGATCACTTTAAATGCAGCATACGAGTAACTACAAAACCCCAAACATATCTTTCCTGTAAATTCATCCCTATGAACAGCAGTCATTACCGAGACGTAATGGTGGCTTCCAATACCCCGAAGATAGAGACACGTACAGCGAGGTATATCTGTGAAGAAGTCAGACAAATCGGAGTACAGAGTTCTATCCCTAATTTGGCTGAGTAAGAGAATCTGAAAAGTGAAATAGACAGTTTGAAGTTATAGTTGGAATTAAGTGAAGTTCGGTGGTTGGATGAAGTCTTATGGCCAGGCGAGTAATGGATTACAAATACAAAATCAATTTCGGATATAGAAGGAAAATGTCTAATAATACATAACAAAATAGTAATGTGTGCAGTTTACGATGAACAGCGTAGTGAACGCATTAGCCGGCCGCGGTGGCCGAGAGGACTGAGACGCTCCAGTCACGGTCTGCACGGCCAATACGGTCGGGTGTTCGAATCCCCCCTCGGGCATGGAATTTGTGCCGTCCTTAGTCGTAGCTAGTTCATAAGTAGTTTGTAAGCTTAGGGACTGATGACCCCGTAGTTAAGTCTCATAAGTTCTACAAACATTAGGAACATTTTTTTGAACGCATTATTGTTGCAGAAGCAAGATACATCAGTATAGTACAAGTTTAGTTGCAACCAACTGATCAGATGATATCAAGACTGCTAAAATATTTGTTTCGATAAAAGAAATAACTCACATAATTAACAAAGGAGATAATTAGATTATGTTAGAGGCCTGCAATTCGAAATCAGTAAAATAATGAGAAAGTACACAAGATGGTGAATACCGTCTCGGGAAAAGAAATGAATAAGGATGTCGCCTGGCAGAATTCTGCACAAATTATAACTTAATCAACATCGACACTTGGTTTAATAATCATGAAAAAAGTTGCATGCATGGGAAACCGCAGGAGCAAATTTCGGTTTCAGCCTGACAAAGGATTTGTAATCTAGTTATAAACTCTTCAGACGTATGAAGGAGAGACTTTCACCGTACAGTATTGGTTATTAACATTTTATTAAAACTGAAGAGACTTAAACGACGTACGTAACTAAAGACGTTGTCTCGAAAAAATTGAGGGAATGTGAGGTTTTTTAGAGTTTGACAAGTAGCATTACATGGTTGTTGACTATGACAGGGGAATATAACACTTAAATTTTATATGTGGGGCAACCACAGTCGAAAGATTCCATATTTTTTTAAATAAAAGAACGGGTCCTCTGCGACTGTTAAATTCCTTTATTGAAGGACACACACGACCGGTGTCGCTACTTAAAGTTACATCCTCGGGTGTGATTTGTTTACAAATGAATGAGAACTGTCAGAATTTTAAGCATTGTTAACATCAATGTAAGGTCGTAACAATATTTCTCTACTTACATTAAATCATTAGAAATAACTGGTGAAGCAGATTCCTTATCATTTGATTTCGAGCTTATAATATTTATCTGTGGCGATATTTGAAGCCATTTCCGTATCTAAAACCAAGGAAGAAAAAAATTTAAAAATGGGGAATGTAGTTCAACTTCGTAAATATATATATTTTTAAATAATCATTCTCAATCTAGCCTCGTCTGAAAGGTTAAATCCATAATCAGGAAGTTGTTGTACTTACCTCCCCAGATCATCTTCAAACGATATATATACGAAGGAGATTATGTAGATAGGAGAAGTTGGTTAATGACAAATGCAAGTCGGTAGAATGTGTATAAGAAGGAGTAAGACACATTCCACCTACAGGTAAAATGGACGTTTGGGGAAAAGTTGCTGTATGAATATCAAGAGGTCAGACGGTAAACTAGTACGAAGCAGAGATTACATACCTAATAGGTAACAAGACACAAGCAAGGTAAGTATAGGCCGTATTTTAGAAGGGGAAGAAGGGAAAAAAGTAGTAAATGAGAATGTGAGATACAGAGAGAAAAATATGATACAGATATGTAGAAAGATATCTAAATAAAAGTGTCAGTCACTCCTGTCGTTGGGAGAGCGAACCACAACAAAACTATTCCACCATATTTGCAACATATGTAAGAAGAGAATAAATGTTTTGTAATGGAATCTGCCTAAGCAGATGATCCATGATCGCTGGTTTCGAATTTCGTTATTTAGACCGGTTTCGGCAATTCGAAGTTGCCATTTTCTACTCTCTTAACATTTACATGTTATATGGTAAAATTTCGTCGTATTTACGTTCTGTTCTTGGATATATGACCTATAATTTACATACATATAACATAGTTTATATTAATTAATTGTTCTACATAACAAATAAACGAAGACTAAACTCCTTCTCACAGTCCACGAAAGGCCCATAGCGAACGTCAACGGTGACACCATCCGCTTTAAGTCTTCAACTGATCCGTCTGTAGGTGGATGAAGTCTGTGCCCTGCACTCCCTAGCCATTGAGTCGGTTTTCTTGATTGGAGCCGCTACTTGTCAATCAAGTACCTTCGTATTTGGCCTCACAGGGACTGAGTGCGCCTGGCTTACCAACAGCGCTTGGAAAACCCCAACTGTGATCCATCCGAGATCTGTCCTAGCCCCAACAGTCCTTGAGTTGCAAACTCTAGGAGGATCTGGTGTACAGACTGCGCCACAGCCGTCAGCTCCACCAAACGACGTTCCCCAAAATTCTCAAATATTAACGACTTGTAACAAACTTTAAACATAATTTCAAACCTTTATTAAACTTTTTCTCGCTGACACCCATAACAAAATGATGAATGGAAAAAAGTTTCTCACTTACTACGTTTCCGCTGTTTATGGAGTAAACTACGACATTCGGTATGACGTTAAAATTTATAATTTGTACACTTCAAATTGTAGTCGCAGGAAATTTTACAGACAGTATACACACATATAGTTGAATATACGATCTAAATTGCATCACAGTACGACACATATTCATGAGATATGAGCAAATACATAGTAACTTTCCGCTGCTCATTGACTAAAACTACGGCATTCGGATGACGTTACAATTTATAATTCATACACTACAAACTGAAGCTGCAGGAAATTTTGTAGAGAGTATACACGCATATACTTAAGTGTACCTTCTAAACTGTATGACAGTACGGGATATGAGAACATAAACAAAAACGTTCAAAGAAAACCGCCCCATCACGCACCAAGTTTTAATGAATTACTTCCTTACTACTAATTGTATTCCCAAGAGATTTTACATACAGCCCTTATACAAATGATTATACTTCCGAAAAAGGGCAGGAATAAATAATAAATACCCGGGCAACGCCGGGTTTCTTCAGCTTTGTTACGAGGGGCGGTAGCAGAAATAAAGACAAAAAAACCATTTTCATTTGCGTATTTTATAGTAAATATAATTGCGATTATTATCCCATTTGTTTCTTGAAATTCTAACTACAAATGGTACAATAAAATTAAAACCTTAAGCAGTGAAATGTGTCATGCCAATTTTTCAAGGAACCCTTTGGAAGCAATCATTTTCTTGCACAAATTTTGTCTTTGAACCAGGAAAATATAGCTTTAGATGCCTGCGATTGTCATATACAACACAGAACTGATAGAAAAATGTCTGAACGGGAAAACGCAGAACCTAAATGAAACCAAACTGACATATTTTTAGAAATTTATTTTTTCTAATGTATGAAGCTACTGGAGAATAAATAACATTTTCAAAATGTTTGGATAAAGCTTTTAGAAGTGAGATGGGACAGTAGTTGTTGACATCAGACATATCCCATTTTATATGTGATGATTCAATGCTAACGTATTTCAGTCTATGAGGGAAACTATCCTGTTTATTATTAGATATATGGTTAAGAAACCTACTTATCTCTTGGGCACAAGGTTTTAATACACCACTAGAAATGCCATAAATTTCATGTAACCTTTTACACTTGAGACATTTTATTATTTTCCTAATTTCCTTGGTAGAGATGGGTGGTATATCAATTGTATGAAATTGTGTAGGTAAGGCCTGTTCCATTAACTGCCTTGCTACATCTAATGAACATTTAGATCCTATTTTCTACAAAATATTTAAAAAAATAATCGTTACAAATGTTTTCAACTTCTGACCTTTTGTTAGTAAACTGTCTCCCTTTTATTAATATTCCAGATTGTTTAAATTTTATTATCAGTGGAACCAATATCAGACATGATGCACATGCTTCAGGATTTTTAATAACTATTCTTAAAGTAGCACAGTACTTTTTTTAAATATTTGTTTGTTTCTTGGTCATTATTCTTGCAGAGAGTTACAACCGTCTTTTATGGATAGAAGATAATTTTCCTCCTTTAGTAAGCCATGAGTTTTTTTACTATTGTATTTAACTTATTTCTTCGGGAAACAGTTTTCAAATACCCTTACAAATTTACCACGAAATAAGTAACATTCTAAATCAGTATCAGTTTCCTTATAAACCTAATCCCTTTTTAACTGCAGTAGACATTCTCTGGAATTTCGTCAACTGAGTGCATCTGGATTACTGCTTCAAATAAGTGATTGGTGCTATGTCATGTAGCGTAACTGGTTGTGCACCATGATCGGAAAGACAATTCTGAACAGGACAAGCACTTATGTTGTGAAACTTATCTTAGTCTATAAAAAACTAATCTTTCAATGTCCTGCGGTCCTTTACTACCCAAGTAGGAAAATCAACACTTGATGTCGAATTGAACGAGCCCAGTATGACTTCCAACACATTCTTCCTATGATACTCTTCAGTGAATCAAAATTGAAATCGCCACAGATAATAATCTGCTTCCCCTATCTGACCGATAGCACAACAGGGCATCCAATTTTTCCAGAAATAATTGTAAGATTCCTGAATGGCATCTATACACTGTTACAATTATTAGTCTTCATTGAGTTTAAGCTGACAGCCACATGCTTCACTATGTTTTTTTCACAAGATTTTCTTTTCTAAATTTCTTACACAGTGATAGTTTTTCAAACATATGGCAACTACTACTCTTACCTTATTATATCTACTTCCAAGTGCAGCTAGCTAATATCCACTAACATAATGTGACCATATTTTCTGCAGATGAAAACGGGACACTTCTCAAATGACAACCCACCCATCTTCCCCCTTTTTAAAAACAAAATATTGTTAACCTTACCTTTTCGGTTAGATAACCTAAAACCCAATTTAGGTATTTATTATTAATAAACATAATTAATGTAATCATCAAAGAACTCATTATAATCTTTACGAAAAAAATCAATTTTATTACTATATACAAAATAATAAAGTGTATATCATTGCTGTTACTATAAATATAAAGACGAAAATAATTATCATGTTATATAATTCATAAAAATGAATCGCACCGCGTTTTCCTTATGAATGTATACCAATGACAGAATAATATAGTACTTGTCAATTTACGCACGACTATTCCTAGTTAATTTAAATTGCTCCAAAAATACTACGTCCTCTGCCATACAATAAGGTACTTACTTTTCTTGCAACGCAGCAGTGAACACACACTTTCGTTTAGGCATCTTGCATCTCTCACGGATCTGCTTAAACAATGCACATCAAAATCCGACGGTCGCTGAGAGATTGAAATCGAATTGTCGAAGTGAAGGTCGGCATACAAGCATCGTCGGCAGTGTCGTCATTTCGATTAGTTCTTTTCGTAACGAATTTTGTTCATCGATAACATAACTTTCATTCTCAGCAATTATGGACATAAAGATTTAAATATTACGAAGCGTAAGACAGAATAAAAAATAATTCCTATTTTATAACAAAATGGGACAAACAGGCGTCCCGACAAAACCCCCGGGACACCGGGACAATAGGCTATATAACGGTACTGTTCCGTTCAAAACGGGATGTCTGGTCACTTCAACTAACATTAACCTTTTCCATACCACCCATACGAGTGACAATGTGGTGCTCAGAAAGGCATAGTACATCCGTTACAGTATAAGTTTCTACATCATCTAAATAAACCAGAATCTCATCCACGTTATTCTTTAATTCTTTAATATTCTGGTGAAAATGCAAACTGCTTTTTACTGCAAACCCACGTATTTGACCTATGAAAATACACAAACCACTTTTCGCGATTACTGATACAATCCGCGAATAAAAGAAAACCCTCTTATAATAAGCCTAAAGAGCACATCAATAAGCATATTTAGTTAGTTAACAGCGTTAAATTGCGTTTTATTCCTACTTAAATTACTTATCTTTCCCGAGTGCAATAACACCTTTTGTCTAGCCTTGTGCAGGGCTAGAAACCCCGTAATGAATGTTGAAATGCTAATATTATCGGTCGCTACACTTACAAGCTACTTAAAATGAATTATTTTAAGGACGACAAACACACATATCCGATGAAGGAGTCGAAACTCCGACGGAGGGACGCCCAATGCGTGACATGGCTCCCCTTACCGCGCGGTATTTCCGCACGGCTAATACAATGACATGAAATGGCAGTGTAATAAAATAACATTGATTTTTTCATAGATTGTGAGATAATTCTACACAGATGATATTTACCGTGGCACAACAGGGCGTGGCGTGCCTAGACTCTATGTGCATACAATGAAGCATTATGTGCCCGATACAGGTACTAGAAAAGATAGCTGAAATCTTCCATCTGCAATTCAGATATTTAATAGAGTAGTCGCTATTAGTGAAGCATAATACCTGTTTGTTTTTGAAGAATGAACTGTAGATTTTCCTTATCACCCTAGGTAAATCTGAGAAGATTCACAAATGTCAAATATCTTTGCTATTCTCGTTTTAAAGGTGAGATTGTATTCAGTTCCGTATTTTCTTATACAACAGACGAAGGTGTATTTGCATCGAGATCTTGAGATTCATCAAGGGAAAATGAAGTTTTTTTCAGTAATTCAATGTTTTCTTCGAATTCCAACAATTTGTATATTAACGGAAATGTAGAAGATCCAGAGAGTTTTGACACGTTTCGGGAGGCGATCAGAAAAACGTAGTGGCACACGGCGTAAGAGATTCATTTGACCACCTTGAAGAATGTTACTGTTTTAATTCCATAAGTGTCAGTGTGTGACGTTGCCATTAATCAAGCCAATTAACTAGGAGACCTTATCCAGTACACTTCTGTTAGCTAAAATTAAATATATATTTTCTCTTTATGACATGGAAAACGCTAATTTTCATTTTGTAACGTAGGTATGCAATGATAATAAATTTGAATGTCTGTAGAATCATATCTTTGGTTCCGCGAGGACAATCTTTGATGTACGATGTCCCGCGTTTGAGCTTACTGACTTTGATTGCCGGCGTCTGACGGGTGAGCAGAGTAGTGTTGTGCAAGCAGCCTTGGAATGTAGTGGCAAATTGAAGTGTGAGCTTCAATCATCGGAATATTTTGAAAATGTTGAAAAATATTTGAATTTGAAAATGGTCGGTGTTTAAAAGAATAAGGGTAAGCAGAGTCATTTTTTTTTCAATATTAGGCGCTTCGCGTAATTGTAGTTCATCGCTAACAGACATATAACATGAATGGTTTAATTTTCGTCTTTTATGTACATCCTTTAAAACAATTAAAAGTATAGCGCAGGAATTTAGTGTGTTCTTAGGATAAAGAAATATTATTAAAAAAAATAAAGCAAAAAACCGGCAGAGTGTAATGTCGTCAATTGCCATTTTATCTACGTTGTATAAAGCACTAGCTTGTTTTTCTTTTGTTGAAAATCACAGTTCCTGGAAAGATTTATGTAAGACGTTCCCAAGTTTTAATCACCCCTCAAGTCTATTCCGTGTTAGTCATTCATCCCGAAACCCTTAATTATTTGTTTTAATGAGATGGTCAAAATTAGTATTTGTATAGTTAGCGATTTCGCATTGCACTACTGCCAATTCTTTAGTTATTTTCTGACCTTGCAGCAGCAACATTTTCATTCATTTTTTTTTTTTTTTTTTTTTTTTTTTCAGTAATTCTGAGGGCAGTTGCCATGTTACCTTCCGCACAGGTAGGCCTTAAAATCAGTGTAAATCTTTGAGTGACATAATTACTCATTTCTGCAGCAAGATGATGTACTATTGTTCGAACAATTACAGTCTTTAATGAAACAGATTATTTTCTATAGGCGATCAAATTCCTCATTTTATGAATACATTCGCAGGTTCAGAATATGAGACAGTATTACTTTAATTTCAATGCCAATCATTATAGATTTGTTTTGACCAACAACAATCATTATAGTTTCATTATTAACGACTTTCAATTTCTTGTCTTTACCACAACATGTATCTTCAACATAAATATTCGTAATGTACAAATCAATTTTACTTGCGTCTGTACTGATGAGTCACTTATTAGAATAAAGAAACAGTACACCATTCAAGCATTACATCATATGCGCACTAAATAGACTGAGGCTGGTGTGTTAAAGGCGTGTGGAAAAATTAGCTAAGGGATTTCAGTTAAGTACAGTGTCCAAACTTGGCGAGACGGTTGTAATATTTCGTGACTACCCTTAGGTTTCGCGAAGTCGAGAGAGCAGCGGTGTTTAACTTGACTTGGCAGTTGGTGCTAATTGCAGCAAGTCTCCCCCCCCCCCACCCACTCCCTTCCATTCTTACTATACCGCCTCTGGATTTCCTCTGCAGCAGACAACAGAAAGCTAGTTCTCATTTCTGCTGGTCTTTTTCTTGGCTCTCGTCCTTCGCAGCACAAAACCTCAAGCTTGCGACAATACAAGACACTGATTAAATTGCAACTCATTGATCGTATTTAAGAGATGGTATCATTCTGTTTATAATTACTCATATAGAAGTAGTTCTCTAAGTATAAACACATCTGCAATCTAAATCTCTGTAATGTGTACTCTGCAAATGGTTACGTAATTTGTGGCTGGGTTTATATACTGCTGATCATTGAAAATGCAATTCTAAGAGGGAACAGAGATGTCACAGTCAAATTTGTTTCCGGTAATAACACGTTGTACAAAGATTACATACAGCCCAATGTTAAGTGAGAGAAAGGTTTCAACAAAAGCATGAAATGTAAAAAAGGTATTCGAAATATGAGTTCTTATGTAATACCAATTTTATTATTTTAGTTAATACTATGTAAGCACTTATTCAGTAATTTTCTCATCAATTTCTATCTTATTAGTTACCTAACGACATTTACAGTGACCATATCAACATAAGACATTTTTATTTCTGTAATAAATATTACTAGTCGACTATTAACTGCAACGTAAAGACATAAGAAAAATGCTAATTCCTTTACCTCCCGAAACCTACATGAGAATGAAGCATACTCACTTAACTTGAAGTAGATCATATTAAATGGTAGATTATATTCCCATATAATTGTCAAGTCCTTACATTTACTAATACTATATTGATAGTCGCTATAAATTCTGTCAGTTAAGTAAATGGAAAGCAATTTATGACGAAATTTCTGTTTCCGCGGCCTTAGATGCTGACTAAAATAACCGACTTACTTTTACATATCTCATCATTTCTTACATTGCTAGTCTTGCATTTCTTTAGACTTTATATTTTTGATTTGACCCGTTTATTATTTATCTTTATATAGTAGCTGTTTTATTCTTCTCGGTTAACAGTTAATGCACACCAGTTACGGATTTTTTTTTAAACCTAACTACCTCCTTTCATCTGTAGGGTTTCTTCTTACCTATGAAGTAACAGCTCTTGGCAAGTATGGCTTATAAGGGCTTCTAAATCAGAATTTTCAAATGTCTGTGATTCTATGGGACATAGCTATTGAGCTCCTCAGTCCCTATGTTTACAAACTACTTAAACTAAATGAAATTAACGTAAGGACAACAGACACACCCATGCCTGAGGCAGGACTCGAACCTAAGACGGGAAGCACTGATCGAAATACGTCTGTCTGGAATCCGGCTTCAGCCGTATATTATTAAAAGCTCGTTCTAGTGCCACCATTTCCACTCACAAAAAGCAACATTCTTCAGTAATAATTGCACCATCACCTCAATGTTATATCCGTAAATCTTTCTTCCTTCTTCATGTATGCCATACTGTCACATTCAGAAAAGTAATTGAAGAAACGTGTGAAGCAATTTATAAGGGTATACATATAGCACATAAACGTAATGTGCTATTAAAATACGATTGCAGTTATGTATTTTTCTTATGTGACTACGTTTAGTTAGATAATCCACTTCAGATGTTCATTAAAACGTGTGATATTCCTACAGATTTGTAGTAATCATGTGAACCAAGATTTCCTCAGAGGCATGTATGTAACAACTTTCGACAAATTTGGATTGTAGGTGCTTCTAAATCGATTGTACATATCAGTTGTGTACTATTGAACTTTGACATTACCGAAGTCGACATTGATGAGGTGTAATTCACCCATATTTGTGGTCGGCAGTGCCACGGCCCATGCGTCGACCCTCGCCAGAAGTTCAAGTCCTCCTACGGACATGAGGGTGTGTGTGTGTATGTGTGTGTGTGTGTGTGTGTGTGTGTTGTCCTTAGGTTAGTATAAGTAGTTCGTAAGTTTAGGGGCCGATGACTACTGCAGTTTGGTCCCTTAGTATTACAAACATTTGAACATTAGGTGTTCAGTGAACTGTTTTAACCTACAGTTTAACGTAAGATTCGAAGCAGTTATCTTTTCTGGCAACTCCTCACATTGACGAGATGTGAAGACTAGATTACATTAAAGTCTGATGAAACAGGAAAATAACTGCGTCCCAGTACAAATCGGAGCAGTAAGCTACAGCTTAGCAGGTTGGCGTACTACCATGAGGCTATATCCGATGCATTAACTATGATTGAATGTTTCAAGTTGTTATTTTAAACAACCGAAAAGAAAACTACTAAGCCTTCAGAAGATACATTAAATTTACACAGTCAGAATGTTTTATGCAAAATTCAAGATGACACACAATTATTAAAAATACAGTAGCCTGTCATATTTGGTCATTTTCTGAGTAGGTTATGTCGATGGTAAATGATCACTTGATTTTGGAGATGGTGTGTCCCGCAAGTGGGCTTTTATGAAAATTCAAATGTTTGTAGATCTTATGGGACTTAACTACGGGGTCATCAGTCCCTAAACTTACAAACTACTTATGAACTAGCTAATCCTAAGCACGGCACAAATATCCATGCCCGAGGGGGGATTCGAACCCCCGACCGTATTGGACGTGCAGACCGTGACTGGATCGCCTCAGTTCCCTCGGCCACCGCGGCCGGCTGGCTATTATCGCACGTTATTGTTGTGATATAACCGCCCAACGAGTAGCACTCAGTCATTATGATTGGAGAAATTTTTTCAAGATAGATTAAACGCACCGCAAACACTGACCATGCCAATGAACCAAATTGTTACACTCCTTTATTTTTGTAACGTCCGTAGCATTATATCCATGTAGAGAGGTGACATTGATCGGAATACACTATCTGTATAAATCTGTAATTTGGCAAAATAATGTTTAGCAGCCGTATGGCTAGGGCTCGAGGCGGGCTGGTCAGTGGAGAGCTAGTGCGTGTGTGTGTGTGTGTAAGGTGGAAACGGCTGACTGTGGGAGACCTGAGCAGCTTGGAAAAGCCATGTCGTCAGGGGAATTCTCTGCGCAGCCAGGAAGGCGGCACTGTATTGTAGATGATAAAGTTAAATTTAAGAAAATTAACTTAGACAAAGAAATGTGGCACACTTTCTGAAGGGTTTCGTATGACACGTCTGGTGACGCACAGACATCCTTCCTATCAAGTACATATAACAAGAATGAAACTTTCACTCTGCAGCGGAGTTTGCGCTGATATGAAACTTCCTGGCAGACTAATACCGTGTGCCGGAACCGGGGCTCGAACCTGGGACCTTTGCCTTCCGCGGGGAAGTGCTCTACCACTGAGCTACCCCGACACGACTCACGGCTCCCCCACACAGGAGGCGAGGTACTGGCAGAATTGAAGTTGTGTGGGGGAACCGTGAGTCGTGTCGGGGTAGCTCAGTGGTAGAGCACTTCCCCGCGGAAGGCAAAGGTCCCAGGTTCGAGCCCTGGTTCCGGCACACAATTTTAATCTGCCATGAAGATTCACATATAACAAATTTTAATATAATGAAAATACGGCAATTTAGTAATTATTTAAAATTCCGCAACTTTTATACCATTTGTTATACAGACGTGAGCGAGGGCTCATATAAAAGGTCTCAACAAGGTGCATCACCTGATATGCTTATATTCTACGCTAGATAAATACTGATTACAGGAAAGCTAATTCCCTAATACCAATGCATAAATTGTTTAATAATAATAAGTACAAGACAGATACACGACTAGCATGGCAATGTTTGTTCGCAGGTGTCATATTACGAATGATTATACCACAAAATCACATTGTTCAAATTTATTTAAGCATGTTTTCTTTGTTTAAATAATTAATTTGTATATAATCGTCCATAATTATTTAATTTGAAATGTTATGCCAAAACAGCTTGTGCTGTTGTAAAGAGCAAGCCAAAAATACGTAAAAACCTGTTCGTACAGATTTCTGTGACAGAGTTTATCACATAATTTAAATAAGTTCAAAAGAGGAAAACAATTGATGAATCTAACATGTTAATTACTATGACCAGCTTCATATTGATTTGTGTTTATAATAAATGTTTAAAGATGTATATGGATGAATGTACAGTTTACTTGGCAAAGCGATGAGGGGTGGCAACTGAGGATTTTGGTGATGTAGGGGTTTCTTCGGAGGACAGGTATAAAGGCTGGGCAGTTGGCTCAGTTGGGGCAGTGGGTGTTTGGCTGGCATCGCGGCAGCGAAGCTATGCCGATCTGTGTCGCTACTTTCGTATAACTGAAAGAGTTTTCAGAGTACGTAAAGTACAGTGGAACTTCGAAGAATTTACAAGTGTGGCTAGTTACTGTTTAAACTTCGAAGGTTTCTTCTTGAGACGCCGAGTGCTAAGTTGAAATCGAAGTTTGCAGGGTGTGAATTTTAGACACTGTGTCTTAGATAAATATATGTGGATCAGAACGGTTACACCAAGTTGTTGCGAAACTGGTTGTAAAAGTGCATCTTGTCAGGAAGTGTTAACTGAGTTTCACAAACATTCATTAATTCCACAGAATTCTGCAGATATCAGTTCAAGAACATTGTTTTCTTTCGAGGTAACTGTGATTCGAGTGAATATAAAGGCAAAGTAATTGCAGTGAGACACAGCTAGTGCAACGGTTTCATGCAATGAACAGTAGCATTTTCGTCGAAGTATATTTTGTCTGGGGGTTCACGAGCTATGTTAGATGCATCAACGTAGAGTGCTATTACCAGTGAGACTGTTTTGAAGCGATAAATAAACATACTATGTAAAAGTTTAAACGAAAGTGATGTGGAAGTGTTTTCTATGTAGTGCACCCTAGCTTGTCATTTTTATTTGTGTTTTATTAATCAAATGCAGGTGGAGACTGTGGACGAATTTTTATCATCCCCAGGCAGAGGAGAATTTATTGAGCCATTCAACTTCGTTGCGTTAACTTTATACAAGGTTCTCCTCAGACAGCCATTAAATAACCTCGCATTGCGAGGTAGATCAATAGTCCTTTTCATAATTTCCATTTAGTATGGTGTTCCTCGGCTTAATGGTTATTGTGCAACACCACGGCTAATTATTTTTCACAAGTTACCTAGAGTACTCCATTGTTAGAGATTGTGTGCACCATGATCATGTAGCTTAATTTTTTGATGTATTTATTATTTGTACCATCTACATCTATTACATGGAGTTGTCATTAGGATTTTATCAGTGTATGTCCACAAGTTCCACTATTATTTTCAGTCAGTGTTGTGTCGGTTGCTCTCTTATACAGTTTCGTTACACATTTAATTTTTTTTATCCTTGACAAATGCAGTATTAACTGCATATAAAGCTTTTACGTTGGTACGTGCAAAAAGAAAGTGCAGTATATATTGCATAGTTAGAGAAAACGTGGGTTTGAGACCGTGTTCTTATTTAGAGGTGGCCAGTTAGTTACTTCTGGCAGTTGTAACGCCAAAATTCCTTGTCTACCTTCTCTATTCATTTCTGTGGGTCAATTTGCTATTACAGTTTCCTTGCCAAACTTCGTGATAATTGTAAACAGTTGTTTCGTTAGTTCACGAGTAACAATTTAAATATTTGTCAGAGCTATCCTGGTCTTCTGCCGCTGCTGGCTGGGTGTCTTGGGCGAATTATTTGTTCAGAAGTGTTTTCATTAATATGCCACCCAGTCTTACCTATGTACATCAGTCAGCTCTTGCAACCAATTATGTGTACATGGGCAACACTTAGACTTTCTACTGTACCTGTTGTTAACGAAAAGCCATCATTTACTGCAGTGCTGGTCCGACAGTTTGATATATGATAATAGTGCTTAACCTGCTCATACGCGTTGACATTCTCCCGTATCAAGTTTGTCTATCATTTTCGACCGATGTTCTTTATCCGCAAAGGTTCGCTTCAAATTTATTAGATATTCGATATCACTGCACATATGGGCCCTCCAACCTATCAACGGTGGGTTTCTTCTTTGTAGGCTGACGATATGAGTAGACATGAAAGCTGGCTACCAGTACTGGTGACTTTCGTATATATCCTGTAGGTACGTTTACCGCGAGGCAACAATCCATTCTTTTGCACCTCCAATGCATGAGGTGTGGTAGTGAGCGTAGATCCTCTTAGTGGAGTGAGATATGTGTGTGTGGTCGCGGTGGAGTAGCCGAGCGGTCTAAGGCGCCTCCCTGCGGATCGCGCTGTTGCTCGCCGTCGGGGGTTCGAGTCCTCCCTTGGGCACGGATGTGTGTATTGTCCTTAGGTTAGTTTATCTTTGTGTAAGTAGTTTGTAAGCTACGGAATGATGACCACGCAGTTTGGTCCAATAGATTTACATACATTTGAACATTTGTATGTGTGTGGGGGGGGGGGGGATGTGCGAGGGGGGGGGGCGACATCTGATCCTCGTCAAAGCACGACCGTCTTATCTTGCGAATACTCATACCCACTTCAAAAGATTAATTTAATTTGCAGTCTTCAGTATCCTTTATGTAGAATCGTCGAAAACCGTTATTCTGCGTTCGCCAGTTAATGGTAGATAGTATTATATTACAAGAGAAATTATACAAGCAAACCTTAAGCGTCAACTGCAAAAGTTGGTTCATCAAACCAATCATATGTCTCCAGAATATAAAAAAGATGCTAATTTAGTTTGATTCGCAACTGTTTTAACAGCAGTCTAGATGAAGCTGCAAAATGTGACTGATTTGCGTCGAATCTCGTGGCAGTTTTGGTGTAAATAAGGAATTTAACTTACTAAAATTACAGAAATTACGTCGCGTTTTCTTATCCTTGTTACTACATCTTACGTATGCAAATGTTTCTCCCTTGATGATAATTAATTACAAAATTGATCTAAATAAATAATGGTATGCCTGTAGAACTCGTCGATATTATTAGCTCCAGTGTTGCCGAAATTAAACAGGAAAACTCAAGAATCGCATTATACAAACAGCATTTAATTTTCTGATTCTTACGTTCCGTTTCATATTACGATAGACGGTTAATGCCTGTTTTTTTATTGTTTTTATTATTTTTTTTTTTTTTTTGAAGTGATACATAAATACAGTAACTGACATATCGGCATTGAGGAGTGCGCCTGGAATAATCTATAGAATATTTATATCGTAATTGAAGAAAATCGTACAGTATATTTATTAACAGTAGCTCACTACTTTCGACTGGCTAAATTGTCATTCTCAGACGTTGCGTTTCTACTAAAGTGAAAAACAGAAAAACACAGTATACATAAAAATGTTTAAATACTTTGTTACATTGGCAGAACGTGTACACATTTCTACTACGGAAATCAATCCTTATTTTATGCAGGAACATGTGCTGCCCTTTCCTCAGTCGCCATATGCCATACGCAAAATAACTTTCATGCATTACCTAGCAAAACAGCTCGGTATGACTTGTAAGCATCGTTTCTTTATGTTCAAAAATCGACACAAATCAAGTAACCGTCCATCCAACTAATATGGAGCTGTTTTGTAACGTAAAAAAGTTATGTTAATTTTAGTACGAAATACGACGGCTGAGTAAAATGGCAGTCACATATACCTGAAATTCATAGTAGAAATGCGTACTCGTCTTGCAACTGTAACAAAATAATTAGACCATTTTGTGTTAGTGAGTTTCTCTTATTTTCAGAATTAGTACTACTGAAACATATGAAAATGACAGCCTGACTTAAACAGTCACGTAACGTTAATAAAGAAAATGACTGTGTCATTTGTTTTAATGGCGAAGTAAATATTTTATAAATATGTCAATAGCTTTGATCAAAGTTTTTATCTAGATTGACCCAGTTTACATTTCTTGGACATGTAAGCAAAGTGGCCACCGGTGACGATATGTTAGGGAAAACTACCATACGATCTACGAGCACTTCCTTATTTCGATACTGTGAAAGAAATGTTCTCTACTGCTAGTTCTCTACGATACCCAGCTTGAGGAATCGTAGTGTGGTCCAAAACAGGAAAAATTAATCTAGTGAAAATGTGTGAAAGTCGCCTACCCTTGTAAATTCATGCTGCTTCATGAGGAGATGTGGAATGTAGGTGTATGGAATGTCATTTCACGCTAACGTACATGATTATTTATTACTCTGTGATTATCGTTTCTGCCTACCGCGTAGATCCTAGTGGGATCTACTTTCGTCTCACAAATCTTCAAATGTCTGTTAAGCTTAAGGTACTTAACTGCGGGGTCATCAGTTCCTAAACTTACAAACTACTTATTAACTACCTTATACTAAAGGCGATACAAATATCCGTACCGGAGGGGGAATGAACCCCCGACCGTAGCGGCCGTGTAGACTGTGACTGGCGCGCCGCAGACTACTCGGTCGACACTTTCGTCTCTGGTAGTCTCAATGAGGATGTTGGTGGTTGGCCCTAATCAGAGGCCGGTCACCGGTGGTGTTGCGGGTTGCCCGCACGCCGATCCATTAGGCGGTTCCCGAGTGGCAGGTCCGGTTGCGGAGGGGGCGTGACCTGGCGCGTGGCCAATTAACTCCTGTGCTCTGTTCCCGTCTGGTCAATGCCTGCATCTACCACCAGGTGGAGCACAGTGTCCCGCGGAGGAGTGGCTATGATGCGCGATGCCACTCCCCGTCGGAGGTTCGAATCCACCCTCGGGCATGGATGTTTGTTCCGTCTTTAGTATAAGGTAGTTGATAAGTAGTTAGTAAGTTTAGGGACTGATAACCCCGCTGTTACGTTCCCTTATGCTTAACAAAACATTTTAACATTTGTTTGAGCCGGTGTATAGCATGTCAGAGTAAGCAGTATATTTGTATATCACTGCCCTATGTGAGGTTATTGATTAGAATACGGGATAGTAAGCTCAAATAAAGGTTAATAATTACTATTGTACACTTAATTATTGAACATATACATACATATTCTAACATAATAGTATTGCTCCGATTTATGTAAACAGAGTTACCAGACCAAGCATCTCTACTAACCACGCCAAGTGGCGCGAGTAGACCACATGGCTATGTAGAGGTACGTTGTTTACAGTTCTGTGCACATGCAGTTGTGTTTGCATAAAGGTATAACACGCCGCGAAAGTACTTATGATGGCCCCAAAGCGCCAGATTCCTTATGCGTCAGGGGTAATGGTAATCACTTTGCACCAAGAAGGCAATAGTGTCCGACAAATAGGAAATAAGAGTTGTCAAAACCATACACTGGCATCGAGAAACAGCCTCCTCTGGAGCCCCCTGGAAAATATCAAAATGCTACTAAAAGTATTTCATAGTGATCAGTAAACGTAAAAAATTAAAAACTGTCAGTGAATTGACTGCTGAACTAAACGCAACGCGAGATACACCGGTGAGTGGGTCAACAGTGAGACGACGCCTGGTAGACAACAATTTCTGAGGTTATATAGCAATATGTAAACCACTGTTGCGGCCTGTGAACCGGAAGAAAAGGCTTCAGTGGGCTAAGACACACCAACACTGGACAGCGAGGGGATTGGGAAAGAGTCTTTTTCACTGACGAATCCAAGTACGAAATATTTGAAAGTAAACGGTGACAATTTGTACGACGTTTAGCCCATGAACGCTTGAATCTTCAGTGAGAAATTACAACTGTAAAGGATGGGGGGGTGTTTCTGTTACGGGGATACTTTGGAGGGAATAAAGTCGGAGATTTGGTGAAAATATCTGGTAAAATAATCCAAAAGGATTATCATTGCAGGGACTGATGACCTAAATGTTTAGTCCCCTCTAAACAACAACATTACCATCCCATTCACCAGCGTCATGCTCACATCTGGTTTGCATCTGATTGGGAAAGGATTTGACTTGGAGTAAGACAGTGACCCGAAACACACGTCTCGCTTGTGTCAAAATATATGAAGTCTCTAGAGGTTCGTAAAACATTGAAAAACAAGAAACGGCCGCCCTAGTGCCCTGATTGTAACCCAGTCGATCAGCTATGGGATAAATTTGTAGGCCGCAGTGGCCGAGCGGTCTGCGGCGCGCCAGTCACGTTCTGCAGGGCCACTACGGTCCGGTTTTGAATCTCCCCTCGAGCATGGATATTTGTGCCGTCCTTAGTATTAGCTAGTTTATAAGTTGTTTGTAAGTTTTGGAAATGATGACCCCGTAGTTAAGTCCCATAATCTCTACAAACATTTGATCAATTCCGATAAATTTGTCAAGAGTACCCAAGAACTGGAAATCATAAGTTGGACACAATAGTGGGAGGTCCGTTATAGGTCCCCTATCTTCGTTGTGTTTATTAACGATTTAGAAGATAATCTGAATAGCTCCCTTAGACTGTTCATGGATAATGCGGTCGGTTATTGTAGTCAACAGAGCATCAAAAGGAACTGCAAAGCGATTAGACAAAATTTTTACCTGATGCGAAAATTGACAATTAACACTAAATAATGAAAAGTGTGAAGTAATACACATGGCCAATAAAAGAAATCCCCTAAACTTCAATTACGCGATAAATCAGTCAAACCTTCAGGTTCTAAATTCTACCAAATAGCTATGAGGTACAATTACAAACAACTGGAGAGAACACACAGAAAATACTGTGGGGAAGGCGAACCAAAGGTTACGTTTCATTGGCAGAACACTTCCAAAATGCAACAGCTCCACCAAAGAGACTGCCTACATCACACTTGTGCATCCTCTCCTGGAGTACTATGCCCAGTGTGGGACCCTCACCAGGTAGGACTGACAGAAGACATTGAGAAGGTTGTGTGAAGGACAGCTCGTTTCGTTTTATTGCGTTATAGGGGGGGGGGGGGGGGAAGCGTCATGGAAATGTTGCACGATTTCAGGTGCAATTATTATAAGAACGACGCTACTCATATGGCGAGACCTATTGGCAAAAATTCAATCACTGACTTTTATTTCTGAACGTGAAAATATTTTACCTGCACCCACGTACATAGGGAGATATGACGATACCAATATAATAATAGAAATCAGATCGAAAACGGAACGATTTAGGTATTCTTTCCTCCCGCGCGCTATTAGAGAATGTAACGGCAGAGAAAGTTTATGAAAGTGGTTAATGAACCCCCTGACAAGCACTTAAATGTGATTTGCAGAGTATCTATGTACGTGTGGATGTATGTGGAACATAGGTTACATATTTAAATGTACCATCGACTGAGGGCAAGATGTAGTATAGTCGCTGATCAACAACCATGCCTTAATTGTTATTTGTAATTACTTCGATCTCCACCTGGTGCTGTCTGCCAATGTAGACAGCAATCTGAATCTGCGCACACTGCTGTAGTTGGAAGACCTATTTTTAATTTAGTCATGTGCAACGGTCTCTTTTTAGACTTTAAATTATTCAGGCTGGCCAATCTTTTTGACTGTCATTGTGCATACACCGTAGTGCACGTGGAACCTACTGTTGCAACCATACCATGCATCGTTCTAAACTACGTATTGGCAACGGGTGAAGGCTGAGTGAGCGCACAGTGTGGACCGCTATGGAGCCGCGCCCGCCTAAAGCGGCGCAGCGCGCCACCAGCTCACTCGGCCTGGTCCGGCGCTGGCAGTCTTTTGCAGAGATCAGTGGCCGGCATTAGCGCCTGGTCTGCGGCCCGCGTCAATTATTGAACTCCCGCAGCGCACTTAACAATTCAGCGGCCGGCAGGGCCAGCAGGGCCGCGCTCCACCATGGCGTCCAGTGCCGTCCTCTGGTCCACGCTCTGCTACACAGCGCCTTCACCAACGCGATGTTACTCAGCCGTCATGTGAACGGACTGTAGGAGAGAAAAGAAAAATGAATATGTCATTTTATTAACAAAATAATGTCTCAGTTCATCAACAAAACTACAGCCCACTAGCGTCTAAATCAGGGGTTCCCAAACTTTTTTTTTGTCTCGTAGACCCCTTGCCAACATTTTGTGTCTTGTTAGATCGCCTGCCTTTGGTGTACTTAATTTTTTACGAATTCCTAAATTCAAATCTGTTTTCGCGCCTGATATAGTGCTACTAACTTTCAGAAATGTAAATATAAGATGGTGGAGTGAAGAACAAGAAATTAGGAAAAGAAAAATGTTAAATATTACACATTTGTTGATTTAAATCACACAAATGTATATTTAGCAAACTGATACATACGGTATTTTAATGGGAGGGATGTCGCTGATGTTTGTTAGTAAATTGTCAGTATTTTGTTTCAGTTTTGTTAGGTTTAACGCCAAATCTCCGCTTTCAATGACTTCCAGTCTGTTACTTCTTTTTGTAGGAAGAATTGCAACAGTGCTTACAAACTACTTACACTAACTTAAAGTAACTTATGCTAACGACAACCCAAACAATCATGCCCGAGGGGGGGGGACTCGAATCTCCGACGGCGAACGGGCACACCTACCGCAGCAAAGCTCCTCAGCCGGCCGCGGTGGTCGAGGAGACTGAGGCGCTTCAGTCACGGTCTGCACGGCCACTACGGTCGGGGCTTCGAATCCCCCCTCGGGCATGGATATTTGTGCCGTCCGTAGTTGTAGCTTGTCCATAAGTAGTTTGTAAGTTTTGGGACTGATGACCCCGTAGTTAAGTCCCATAAGCTCTACAAACATTTGAACATTTGAGGGCGCCTCAGTGCGCACGGCTGTACTGCCGCGGCTTAATGAGTCCCGTTATTTGACGTTTTTATTAATTTATTACCGAGTTTCGGTTAACTTTGCATTTATTTCAGAACTAAGACCGATGCATTGTTCTAGTTCTCATGGTTCACACGCATCTTAATTGTTCTGAGTTTTTTTACGATAATTACAGTGTGCTTCAACTGCATGTAACATTTTCTTCTCCAAACACGATTCTACGATCAACGTGTTAAATAAATATACTACGGAAGATTAAGTGAAATGGAGTGCACGTTTAAAATAACTAGTAACGCTTAGGTCATTTCGCGTTTGAATATAATAGTAGTATGATGCAGCACCCTTTAGACGAGAGGCGATGCAAGATAGTGGCGTCAGGCTTCAGTCACAGAGGCAAGTTTGCCAGTCTAGTCACGTATGTCTGTGGTTGAATGAAGGAGGTTAAAATAGAGGCAGGTGGCGTTACATATGTTGAGACCAGCCATTGGTTGAAGGCAGAGGAGCCACGTTTCTGCGCCCAAAACAAAGATTTCTCGGTTGAAACCCTGTATGAATATAGCCTTCTTTACATAAAACAGTCAAATTGCAGTATTTACGTATATGTGACGTACATTTCAACGACTAAATCTCCTATACAAATACTCTACGTTCAGCTGTTTGGGCACAAACAGATACCGGATTTTCCAGTTTGCTGGTTTCAGTTTTTCAGTGTTAAGGCATTTCCAGAGATTCTAACCTCCTTGGTCTGAAACTCGGCAGGACGACAGCGAGATAGTGTGGTGGTGTTTACACCAGCCACGCAAGGCGCATGGAAACGACGGTGTGGCGGCAGAAGCGTTAGTTTTACGAGATTACGAGTTCTGTAGTCTGATCTCGTACTGGTGTAACGCAAGTCCAGCCAACACCACCTAGAGATAAGGCCTCACAACAGCCCGTGCTACGTCGCACTGACCAGGCCGCGGCCGCTGTTGTTGTTTAGAGGGGACTAGACTGCGTGGTCATCAGTCCCCTGTTGCGAGCAAAGTCGATACGGCTTAATGCGTCCTGCAAAACCAAGAATGACTCACACAGAAGACAAATGCATAATGGGTACGCAATGATGGCCAATGAGTTCAGGACACTCAAAGAAGAAAACCCAAAGAGGAAAGAAACGGAAAAAGAAGAAAACCCAAAGAGGAAAGAAACATAACTGTACTGAAAGGTTACAGCAGAAAATCGTGACTGGCTGATCGCGAGGATAATAAAGGATGAGCCAGCCACTCCGCACATTCTAAAACATACGAGTAAGATGTGTGAAAAATGGGTGCCTGAGAGATCAGGCGAAAATACGCATCTTTAGATCAAATGATAAAACCCAGCTGCACGGACAAAACGTAATACACAATCAATTGTAGCAGCATCGTCACCAAGAATAAAAGGAAGTGCAGCTGGCTGGTCAAAGGACTGTCGTAAGGCAGCTGAAAGGGGACAGTCGACGAGGATGTGGACCACTGTAAATAAAGTGCCACAGCGACACTGTGGAGGATTCTCCCATCGAAGTAGATGGCCATGTGTCATCCACGTGTGGCCAATACGCAGACGACAAAGGACAACTGACTCCTTCCGCGAGGCCCTCAGGGAGGACTTCCGTGGAGCTGTAGAAAGCTTCACTGTACAGAGCTTGTTTGGGGCTGGTAAGTCAACCCACTCATTGGTCGAAAGCCCAAGTGCCTTCTGTTGTAACTCTAATCGGAGGTCCCCCTCCTGAATACCAATTTCTAAGGGGCTTGCAGTAATTGCCTGCCTAGCCAGCCGATCCACGCGTTCGTTCCCCGGAATTCCAATGTGTTCCGGGGTCCAAACGAAAACCACAGTGCGACCAGACTGAACGAGGTCAAAAGATTCTTGGATTGACCGCAGCAGTGGGTGTTTTGGAAAGCACTGGTCAATGGCTTGCAAGCCGCTCAGGGAGTCGCTACAGATAATATACGATTCCCCGGGGCAGGCTATAGGTGTTCCAGTGCTCGACGGATAGCTTTCAGCTACGCAGTGAAGATTCTACTCCCACAGGGTAAGGAGTGTAGTTCATTGTGCTCATCGTGGGTGTAGGCATACCCACAACGGCCATCAACTAGGGACTCGTCAGTGTAGACAATTTCCGCGCCGTGAAACGAACGAAATACCGCCTGAAACTGGCAGCGGAGAGTCATCGGTGCAACAGAGGCTGTAGAGTCACGTGACAAGTTGAAACGAAACTGTGGACGCGGTACAGACCAAGGAAGGGTAGTGGAAAGCAGGAGGAATAGGAAGGGATTCAAGTGAAGAGAGAAGGGAACGAACACGGACCGCGATCGGGAGACCCGACCTTGGCCGCCATTGTGGGGAAGGAAGGACAACATCCGGAAAGAGAAGCCTGTAGTTTTGATGGTGGGGTAAGGCATGTACATGGACAGCATAGGAAGCGAGTAAGCGTTGCCGGCGAAAACGCAAAGATGGAACCCCTGCTTCAGCTAGCAGACTTGTCACTGGACTTGTGCGAAAAGCCCCTGTCGCCAAACGGACACCACTATGGAGGACCGGGTCCAATACCTGTAGTGCTGACGGCGCTGCAGAGTCATATACCATACTCCCGTAGTCCAGGCGCGATTGTATGAGAGCCTTATAGAGCTGCAGAAGTGTTGGGCGTGATGCTCCCCAAGTCGTGTGGCCGAGGCAGCGAAGGATATTAAGGTGTTTCCAGCATTTCTGTCGCAGCTGACGGAGGTGTGGCAGCCAAGTCAGCCGGGCATCGAAAACCATACCTGGGAAGCGGTGTGTTTCTTCAACTCGAAGGAGTTCGTTATCCAGGTACATCTCTGGATCAAGGTGAAGTGCCCGACGACGACAGAAGTGCATTACTCGGGTCTTAGAGCCCGAGAAGTGGAAACCTTGGGCGGAGGCCCATGATTGTGCCTTTCTAATGGCTCCCTGCAGCCGCCGTTCGGCGACACCAATGGTGGCGGAGCTGAAGTAGATACAAAAATCGTCTGCAAACAGGGAGGACGAAACTGAGGACCCCACCGCTGCTGCGAGACCATTGATGGCAATCGGGAAGAGGGGAACACTGAGAACAGAGCCCTGCGGGACACCATTCTCCTGGACATGAGGAGAGCTGAGACAGGTGCCTACACGAACCTGAAAAGAGCGGGGCGATAAAAAGTTCCGTATAAAAATTGGATGGGAGCCCCTCAGACCCCAACCATGCAGTGTAGCCAGAATATGGTGGCGCCAGGTTGTATCGTACACCTTTCGAAGATCAAAAAAGACCGCCACGAGATGTTCACGCCTGATGAAGGCAGTGCGAATAGCCGATTCCAGCGAGACAAGGTTGTCAATGGCGGAACGGCCTTGACGGAATCCCCCTTGTTGTGGTAGAAGTAGTTCCCAGTCTTCAAGGAGCCACATCAGCCGCCGACTCACCATTCATTCAAGCAGCTTGCAGAGCACATTGGTTAGGCTGATCGGGCGGTGTCAGCCACCAATGGATCTGCTCCAGGTTTCAATACCGGGATGACGGTGCTCTCCCGCTACTGTGGTGGAAAGACCCCATCTGCCCAGATACGGTTAAACAGGGAGAGAAGGCGGTGTTGAAACTCAGCCGAAAGGTGACGGAGGAACTGGTTATGTATCCGATCTGGTCCCGGAGACGTATCGGGGCATGCAGCCAGAGCAGTTTCTCCCACTCGCTAAATGGGGCATTGTAAAGTTCCTGGCAGCGTGTGCGGAATGATAACTGCTTCTGCTCGACCCTCTCTTTGAAGGTGCAGAAGTCTGCACTGTATGTTTCAGTTGCTGAGCAACGTGCATAGTGATCCGCCATGTACTCAGCTATGGCTTGTGGGCCAGTGCAGAGTGCACCCTGAATGGTGAGCAACGGGATTCCTGCCGGTGGGCGATATCCAAAGAGGCGCCGCACTTGGGTCCAGACCCGAGAAGGGGAGGCGCGAGAACCGACTGAGGCCACAAACCTCTCCCAGGAATCCTTCTTACTCTGCCGAATCAATCGCCGAGCTTGTGCACGGAGCCGCTTAAAGGCGATCAGATTGTCTAGAGAAGAGTGTCGCCGGTGCCGCTGAAGTGCACGCCGACGTTCCCGGATGGCCTCAGCGATTTCCTGCATCCACCAAGGGACCGACTTGCGTCTGAGTGACGTAGAAGTGGTCGGGACAGTTTTCTCAGCGGCGGAAACTATGGTGTCCGTGACTTGTTGGACAGCCACTTCAATGCCGGCTGGAAGCGAAGATGGTACCACTGCAGCTGATGCATAAGCCGGCCAGTCAGCCCTATGGAGCGACCAATGAGACTACAAACAAGATACTTAGGTGAGTATGCCTCATCTCTGTCTTTAGCCCGCAGTTCCTCCCATGGGGTGGCCAGGCAAGGAAACGTTCGGGGATCATAGGTCGCTGCACTATAAGCAACTCTTCCACACTTGGAGACGCCGTTTTCGCTTCCGGCCACGCTTTTATTTGCTCGTTTCATTCTGGTCCCACGAGCAGCTAGGGAACTAAAGGTCCACCCATGCAGAGCCCCGCTTGCCTGGGTAAGCCTTATACAACTGAGGTGCGGCAGATTCCTCAGAGGTTGCTCGCTAGCGGCTTTTCAACGTCAACAGCCATTCATCTCCTCGGCACGTAGCACACCTTGAGATTCAGGTTATATATATATATATATATATATAGGTTTGTACCGTCCTCGCAACCCGGGCGATTAAGCCAAGATCCCCGGGCTCTGAAACGTACAACGTTCCACCGTCGCGCCGAACGATGGTCATTGAAGCACGCACGGAGCTTACGGTGTAGCGGACTGTTGGCGCGACACAGCCCACGGCTCAGGATCCCGAGTTCGCCAAGCCCGTACTCAGCAAATTAATGCGGCCGCCAGCTGAATGGCTGACCGATGGGGCACGCCCACTGCCTCGAGGCGGCCAGCCATTCATCTGGCGGCCTGGTCAGTGTGACGTAGCGCGGGCTGTTGTGAGGCCTCGTCTCTAGGTGGTGTCGGTTCTGCGGGCCTTGTGCTGTAGTCTGATGTGTTAACTGCCTTCTGCTCCTTCTGGAGACCTGTTACTTGGGACATTTTGAAGACAGCATCTGGCTGTCTTCCATGGTGCATGGCGTGGTTGATGTTCGACAGTCCCGCTTGTTTTGGAGCGATTCCCCCTGTCCTGTCTTGTGGAACGCGTGTGATGTTGCATGTTGTCACGCCACTGCGTTTAACATTCTGGCTCATAAGTCAGGCAAAGTACTTAGCAGCAATAAATAAATGTATACTCGCTCTCCCCATCGCACCTCCATCAGATTTAGTTATAACTTGGGGCAGGCTGTGAAAAACTGACCACAGATCAATCGAAAAAACTGGAAGAAGCTGTGTGGAACTAAGAAAAAATAAGCAAAATATACAAACTGAACAGTCCATGAGAAAGATAGGCAACGTGTAGCAGATTGTGAGCATAGGAGTGCTGTGGTCCCATGGGTAGCGTAAGGAGCTGTCGACCGAACCATCCTTGGTTGAAGACTTCCCTCCAATGAAATATTTTATTTTTTTATGTTAGTAAAATTACGATCTGTGCGTCCGTTATTTGACGTCTCTGTCCGCTGTAATCAGTTTAGTGTCTGTGTTTTGCGAACGCACCGCACTGCAAAACCGTGCGATTAGCGGACGAAAGGAAGTGCCTCTCCAATGGGAACCTAAAACATTTGATCGCAAGGGATATAGGTCAATCGATTCATCCATAGGAAAACACGTCTGATGTATTCTATACGACACCGGTGACGGTATGTGCGTCATATAACAGGAATGTCGTCTCACCTAACATGTACAACTGGTGAACGGGTAAACAGATTTTACCTTGTCCGATTTACGTTTTCTTGTGGATGTGATAATCACTCCCAAAAAAGTAATGAAAACATAAGATTTTGTCACATAAAACTGCAGCAAATGAATGCAACAGTTTCACAGTCGCACAATTTTCCCTGTACTCTGTGAAAACTTGTGTTCTTAATGTTTTCGAATTATACTTTCCGCCGTGGACTCTAGTCGACTGATGTCTCGTGTTAAGATGTTTGATTAGGCGTGGCGTCCACATACTACGGCGCAGTTACCTCGCATCGGATTAACAGATATAATTTTCTGGAAATGAAAAAATTAAAACTTTCACCTGTAGGAAGGCTCGAACCAAATACCTCTCCTCCTCACCCATTCACACTAGCCACATGACCACGACTCTCCTGTGCTCAGAATGTGCTCAACGTTGCTTACCTAGCACGTGGACTACTCAGTTGTTATATTTTGCTCATTTTTTTTTCATAGTTCTTACTGTTTTCTCGATTGATCTGTGTTCAGTTTTTCACGGCCTGTCCACTGCGCCAACTTACAACTAAATCTGAGGGGGTTGCAATTGGGAGGTTCCCTTGTATGAATTCCGTTTCGTTCTAAATTGTGAATCGCAAAGCAAATGTTGGGGAAGATTCTTTCGAATAGTGTTGAAATGTTATGGGGTCATTAACCGTCGTTAAGTGGCCATTAACGATAAAGTATAGTAGTTTGTTTAAGCCAGTGGCCAAAATTAGCCGGTGAATTAAAAAAATTGTGTGGTATGTCTGGTCTGTAGAAAGTTTCTGTGTATTTGCACATACGTGAAGTTCTGTGGTGTTATAAGGTTGTTTGACGTCTCAAGTGTTTTCTCTCTTATTACATTGGTTCCTTTAGTGCTGGGCGGTCGTTTCTTTCGTGCCATCTCTCGTCGCCTAAAGTCCAAGTGATGGTGTCACTTGTCTGTTTGCGGCACGGCTGTAACAAGGACTAGGCACGTTGGGCATACTTGGGCTACAACCACGGAAGACATTGAAACGCCTCTTCACCTTATGTCACTACTGTTGAGGAGGCGGTATCAAATTTGGTTTTATATAAATTTATATAAATTATTGTTATTACGTCTCAGAACTGTTTGTAGAATTTGCATATCTATAGGGTATTGTTACTTGATTCATCACTTGTTGTAGTCAGTTTCTTAATTGTTCAAATTGTTGTTAGTTTTACCTGAGCAGTATTTCGTAAACGGAAGAAGTGTTTCTAGTAAAAGTTACCTCTTTTTAATGTTACTTCAGTTATTGTACTTTAATAATTTATTCACTGTGGTTCAAGGTATCATCTACACTATAGAGGCCACTATCATGGGCCCGATTGGCCGCCATGTTCTCCGGATCTCGACACATGCGACTTCTTTTGTCAGCATATATATAAAGATAAGGTCTACAGCAAAATCACGAAACCATTGCAGAGCTGAAAACAGACATTCATAAGAGCATCGACAGCATCGGTCTGACACATCATCCGGTCATGCAGAATTTCGCTATTCGTCTCTGCAACATACTCGCCACGGAAGACAGGCACATCGAATTCGGAATACCTTTTAACTAATTTACGGTTTGTTTTTAAGTGGTTCATTAATTACCACCACATGTATAATCTGTCACCTAACACGTGTGCCTTAAGTCTTCTGTCCCACCCCTGCGCAGGAATCAGAAACTATTATCTCTGTTCACCTCTAAGAGTTGGAGAACTAAAATTATTCACGACGTGTATCAGCATCTACTCTGCGGTCTACATGGTGAAACTCACTAATTTTACCGAGTGCCAGATATGACAATTAAGCACTCAAAACGTTTCACGCAAGAAACCAGTTGAGCAGTGTATCTGTTAGTTATTTAAAACACCTAAGAAGTACATAGGATGCTAGTGGTATTCGTTATGGACACTTAAACTGAGGAACTAAAAAATGCCAAGGTAGATGATTTCTCATGGGTACTAAAAACAAAGGGTAACATGATATTTAAGTGCAGTATTTCGTGCCCTCTATTATAAAATGGCGCGACCTCAGAATTTCCTTCACTTATAACTGCGACAATGGATTCAGGAGGGGGGAGGGGCAGACCGACAAAGCAGATATGATTTGGTGCTGTCGCGTGACGTCATCTGGCAGACAGCCGTCAGTCGCGTCGTCGGGCAGCTGGCTGTATGATGGGAAGATTGCGGGAAAGTTTAGGCGAAATGTAGCTTTCGAAAGTGATTCCAACGTTTGTAAAATGTGTTGAAGAAACATAAACTAATAAATAGGCCTTAAAAACATATACAACTACCTTCTACCAGGCGCATTGCTGTCACAAAAGAAAGAAATCTGAGAATATCGTTTCATCGCAGTATTTATCATATCTCCTGAACTAAAAGTCGTACAGTGATATAATTTTGTCTATGACCTTCAAAGAAGTACAAGCAACATATTGACAAAGTTTCATCGCAATCGGACGAACGGTACGGCAGCGCAAACAATGCCGACAAACGTTCCGACATTCATTCTTGTACATTAGGTAAGTCCAGACTAGATGCAACCATTTTTAAGTGTATGAATCGTCCACTGTGAGTAAAAGGTAACCGAATACTCAGTTTTTTTACATGGTCGAGATACTGCCACATCAAATTCTTCTTTGCAGTATTCTTTTTCCATGCTTGGGACTGTTTTTCTTTATTCAAATGCCTAATGCGAATAAATGTTCTCGTTCTTGCATACAAGCTAATAATGTCTTCGTGCACCAAAGGAAACTTTGCTTTAATGATCGATGTCATAGTTTTAACTACTTTGTTACGCTTCGAAATGATATGCCCATGAAAACCAGAAAAGATAATTTCGATCTGTTTTACTATGATCATCCAGTCTCTTGTAAGATTTAAAAGAGCTCATCGAGAAACGGTATATATCCAAGAATCCGGGGCCCCAGTGTGTATCTTTTCTGCTCGCGAAAGTTCGGTTCGGTGTGAGAGTGCACTGAGGGTTCCAGTTATCGAAACAGTGCCCCCATTTCATTTTGTAAACCTAATAGAAAGCTTACATTCACGTGTTTAGCTAATTGAAACAAAGATATCTCTTCGCTATTCAAAGAAGTAGCTGAACTTGTAGTTACGCTAACTCAATTGAGTAGTAAAACCGATGACAATGCTGAGGTTACGCAACCAGTTCCATACACAGAAACTGAGGAATGTCTTCTTTTAGACCGTTTCAGACGAGGAGAGATGATGCTTAACTTACAACATAAAAGTGATGCTAAAATCTTTAGATAGAGTTTTGCACGTAGAAAGACAAATTTGTCATCCACAAGACAGTGTTAACAATCAGATGCGATTATGTCGCAAGTCATGTTACAGAACAGAATCAATCAGGTTCAATGGTGTGTGCACGTGATGCTGTAGATGAATAAGACTATGCAGAATTTTCATACGGTAGGCAAAAATGACGCATTTTACGCCACTACAGATCCTTGCGTATCAATGCAAACCAGAAGCGACAAAGACAGCATTACGCAAGTGCTATACCGCGTGAACAAGACATGTTGTATGGACAGCATAGTCCAGATACTTGTCTTCATAGTAGATTACATATATCTGCGCCATTACGCAATTCTTGTAATTATAAACAAATTTTCACGGTCAGAATGTTCAAAGTTTTAGACATTCATCCAATGACATGCACCCTAGGGAATGGTTACAACAATTCAAGTATTGTGTACCACCAAAATGGCCATTCACCTATAAATTAGAGTTTATGTGCGGCTATCTCGAAGGAGAACCAGCCACACGAATGAGAATACTTACACACGAAGTTCAATTAAAGGGCGAATTTCACCAAGTATTTTTGTCTGCGTATTGGTCTGTTGCAATACAGGACAAGGTGAAGAGCAGCATAATTACCCAGAAGAGCTATCAGCAGTCAAACTTCCTACGCTATACAGAACATTTTCAGCATATGTAGCAGAAGAATAGGTTCCTCACCATGCCATGTAGCCCATAAAAATCAATCATTATGTCTCCGCAAACTGCCACAGCAGTTGAAACAAATTGTAGTGGCTGGTAACTGCAAGACGATATCGAAGTATGTCAGACGTTGTTCCAAGACAGCAAGGAATTGCATACCAAAAAGAGCAGTGATAGGTACGAGCAGACCTCACATTCATAAAACAACACTGGTAACAATCAATGTTTCAAAGACAAAAACAGGAGATGGGAAAGAAATAATTATCCGAAGAGAAATTCCGAGAAGGTCCGACAAAGACCTTGAAATACAAATGATCAAGTAAATGACAGTAGTAGATTCAGAAACAAGTGGTCTGAATGTACTAATTTAAAAAAAAAAAAATCGGAAATATGAGTAATCTTGGAGACCTTTATGTGGAAGACTTGGCGCAACTGGCACAAGCCAGATAATCACTGTGAAAGAGACCAATGAAATGATCGTTCAAGAAAGGATTCGTTGGTACGTCATGTGTAGTTTAAGCCAAATGATCGTGAGGCGTGAATTTAGTAATCGCAATTCAGATATGAATGATAATGATTGACGTGAATTTCGTAATCGCAGCCCGGAAAGAGAAAATAAAATTTTGGAAATCCGATCACGCAATCCGAGCAAAAGTACTAAAAGCGAAAAAAGCGCCCCGATCGTGACTATCTATTCCGTCGGACAATAACTCACTAGTCGGTGAGACTCAGTGTCCCACACCTGTAGTTAAGTTCCTTCACTGCAAACCCAGTAAAAAACGAGTGGAAATGTCCGCATACCAATAACCATACTAATGAAGTAAAAGTAATTAAAACAGACACGTGTATTAGGCAACCAAGAGGCAAGTTCAACAATGATAACACAGAACACGGAGAACATAAGCAGCTTCATGGTAAGGACAACAATATACCAAACGCTTCACAAAATTTAGAAAGTCAATATCAGCAATTGCATAATGAACCAATTGAATTACTTGACGAAATATTTGACAGTAAACTTGTACACAGTATGCGGTCGGACATAGACAATGAATGAGAAAATGAAGATTTACTGACGGACGCAGAAAATTCCAAGGTACAAAATTATAATGACATACAGTTTGAAGCATTAATTGAATATCATGGACAATTTACATACTTTGATGACCTACCGACAGTACAAATATTAGACAATAGTGGGTCTAAAGACATTAATCAAAATATAACAGAGCGATTGTATTAGATGACTCAAAGGAAGACATTTCGTTCACAGACGATAGTGAATTGGAAATAGGTGACTCGTTATCAGACAAAGAACAATAACCTATTCACACAAAACTGTACATTGTGAATCCCCGAGTAAACAAAATGAACTATGTGAAGTTAATGAAAATGAAATTGAGGTACAGATGTAAACTGAATCCGATTGTAATCCTCTTACCAAACATAATGTTGAGTATCAAGACTTGAAAATTTCAATTAAATAGATGTGTCGGACTGGGTAACTAATTACATGTCTTGGTAAGATGATGACAGTGCATGTGTAAAAGAAATACATCCACAACCATGAAAGAAAATGGATAATAATATTGTAGAAGACTTTAGTAATATGGTCTTAAGAAAACATTGCGTGACATAAATTCACAAGCACAAATACATTATGTACAGTTTGACGGTCAACCTTTAACACAAATTTTGAGATGGTAAAGATAGGAGAGTTTCTCTCTCTGTCGTAAATACACCAAATGGTGCTGGTGCTCCTTCGAGCCTTGTGTGACTTTTTTTATTTTTATTTTATTTTATTTATTTATTTATTTTTACATAGTACGATCTTTCTTATTAGCTTTTCTATTTAGAAAATAACAAATTTGTATCTTTTTTGTTGTTGTTGAACATTATTTGTATGGAATACATTAATGAAAGACTTATTTTTCAAAATATTAAGTAAAGTAATGACATAAATATTGCTTGTACATCACATTAAAAGACAGCCACTTGCAAAAAAGACATGGGAAAAACATATAAATAAAATTGACAAAATAATAAAACCTGTAAAAGTTAAACTAAGGTAATGTAACAGGTTAACCCACAGAGGGGAAGACACAACGTAAAAAGGTAATATAAGAGTAAGTATAGTAAGTAATTTCGTTCAGAATGACGAGCTGAAGATTTTCTATTCTTTTGCAGCAATGCTTTGTTTAGCGAGTCTATGGAGAAAATGTGAAATAAAGATGATTAATTCATCAGGAATGACGAGTTGAGGAATTTTGTGGACATATGAATTAGCGCTCTTGTTAGCGATTGTCTACGGAAATTATGAACATATGTATGTATACCTAATGAAGGTTTATTGTAGAGAATGGTAAGATTCATTGACTGAAGGTTTTTTCTTTTTAATTATTGAAAACTGATTCTTGCTAAGAAGCAGAAGGAAGGAAGGATATGTCTTACTAATGAGGTTGAAATGGTTTACGTTACAGGTACCTTAGAAAGCAGTCGCCATTTACAACGTTAAAGTGAAAGATAATATTTCTTCACGTCGAGATGAAATCAAAAATGAGATTCTAATTACACATGGAGAAAACGGTAAGAATGCCTTAAGTAAAGTAGAAGCAAATGTGAAATGCCTTAAACTGACGCATAATGTATTTAACTTATACTAATAATCTTTGCTTTCAGAAAATAAACTTTTATTCACTTTTGCGTGTTTCTTGACGATTTAGGCATGTTTTGAGTAGTGGAAAATTGCATGAAAATGTCATAGCTATAAAACTAATTTGAGTTGTTGATAATTACAGAGTAGTAACGATGTCATATGATGACATGAGTAGCTTGGAACGAATGAGTGACAATTTTATGGTACAACAATGAGTATGTACCAAAGCGCAAGCAACAAAACGAAACTAAATTAATTATATGTGATCACAAGAGAACTATGAATTTGAACGAAATGCAAAAATTGAACAGTAAAAGTAGGCATTCTAAAGAAAGATGAATTTATATATAAACAGAGATTTTCAAATAATTGGAGTATATCAACGGATGTATGTTACCTTACGTAAATTATGACATTTATGAATTATAGATTAACTGTCTGAAAGATTGGTATCTTGTAATTTGTAGATTGTTTTATGAGTCCAAGATATTTTGCTAGACAACTTGATAAGATCATATGGTCGGGGTTCGAATCCCCCCCTCGGGCATGGATATTTGTGCAGTCCTAGTTCGTAAGTAGTTCATAAGTAGTTTGTTAAGCTTAGGGACTGATGACCCCGTAGTTAAGTCCCATAGACTTTACAAACATTTGAACATTTGATAAGATCAAGGACCTATTTTTTTTGTAAATTTTTGTCACATGTTTGAATTTTGAGAAAACTAAATTCATAGTATAATATACAAGGTTTATGACAACCATGTAACATAGAACAAGTCATTTGTAGAAACATTAATACGAATACTATTCCCAAGGTATTATTTTAATATTACGAGAACATTGCGAAAATGCAACACGAACTTATGACAATATATTAATAACAAAAGGTTCTTTTAGCAGAAAGCCGACGATAACACGCAATGTGGCTAATATCAGTTTCGAATTTTCCATGTAATGGAAGTGCAAGGGAGGTTACTGGCAAAACACACATTAGTGTGCGACAATGGACCGTCCCCATTTAAAATGCTACTAATAGCAGCAGCTGGCGGAGCCGGCAGCGTGAATAAAAATGCCTCCTCACTGCCAGGTGCGACGGCGAATAATCGTATGGCCCGTATGTCATTAAGGAGCCATTAGCGAGAAGCACTGCCTGATCTTCGCTCCCTGCTCTAATGATCACGGCTTGTAGCAGAAACAGACGCTGAGAATAACAGTGTCGTGTTTACCAATAAGATGCTACATCAAGTGATGTGTGTGACATTCATGATGCCACCATTAACTACGAATCTCTGTCTTTCAATGAATGTTCTAATGTGTTAGCGGTAAGTTTTTCAATAATTTTGAGCCGTGCCGGCATGCCTTCTTGTTTTACGTATCTTTTCAAAAATGTTCAAATGTTTGTATAGTCTATGGGACTTAACTACGGGTTCATCAGTCCCTAAACTTACAAACTACTTATGAACTACTTAAGAACTAGGAAGGCACAAATATCCATGCCCGAGGGGGGATTCGAACCCCCGACCGTAGTGGCCGTGCAGACCGTGACTGGAGCGCCTTAGTCCCCTCGGCCACCGCGGCCGGCCGTATCTTTTCGTACGTTCTTCTATCGACCTGTCTTTCGCTCTGCGTCGCGAGTGGGGCCTTCATCGCGTCGTGGCCACAGTCTAACATATACAGTCACGACACTCCCATAGATTTTTGTTATACGCTGCGATAGCAGCGCTCTAAGCAGCCGGCAAGCTACGTTTCTGAATACGATAGCTGGTGAGTGCGAATAGTATCGTTTAGATAGACTTTAGCATACTTTTTACATTAGGGAACGTATGTAGTGGTTTATAAGTAGGTAATAATTTAAAAATAGCTCTCCATTTATCTTTCTTAGGTTTCGTAAAATCCTTGAGAAGGTACGAAACGGTACATTACAGGACAGTTAATTTACACTTATCCTGTAACATACAGACTTTAAATGAATAATTTCATGTTCTATTAAAAATAAGAAAGCCTTGGAAACACAAGGAACATGCCCTTTAACAGAGAGACGTCAATTTCTAGGCAGGAACGTTAAGTATTCTTCATTAGAATTCCAGTAAAATAAGTGAGGGTGGAACATAGGAAACGTATATAGAATGCAATGAATACGGTATTTAACGTACCAAATCAACCATCACAGCTGTAGCTGAGGGAAAAATGTCACAGACGTTGCAATATAACGATAAAAGCAACCAAACTGTTTTCCAACAAAGAACCACCCAATTCCACAATTGTTGCTACATCTGAAACACAAACGGCAAGAATCATCAAAACATTAGTTTTTTAAAGCTAAAGTAATTACACTTAAAAGAATATACACGTATAAGAAAGACGAGTGACATGTAAAAATGTGAGAATCATTAGACTACATACCGAATTGATACACGTTAAAAACTGGCTGTCATAGTAAGAACAGACCATAATAGAAATTTATTATACCATTATGTTTATATGCAACTTACTTCAGCGGAATAAGCTGCAAATATACACATATTCGTAAGTCTTTGTTCAAGACGGAGTTGTTCTTTATACCATTGAATGGTTTAAATTATGCTGTTTTTATATTAATTTCCGTATTATGCTTGGCTCTCGATATTTTAATAATGCTTGTAACGCAAAAATTATAGTAAGTCTTCCGTTAATTACTTAGAAAAATAATTATAAACAAACACCCCAATTTCGGCGGCTTGCCCACCGCTAGGAGCGCCAGTGTTGCAGCAACTGTCAGTTGGTAACAACTTTTAGAGCAGTGTGTGTCGCGACTGTGTATGTTAGACTATGGTCGCAGCTCTCTGGCCAGAGGACGTAGTATTTGCGGTAATCGCAGACGTAGTCATAAACGGGGTCTGCGTGTGAGGCGGGCTGTGTGGCGTGCGTTGTCCACTCCGAAAGGCGGTGAGAGCGCCATTGTCGGGCCCGGGTGTTTTTCTACCTCGGCAGTTACTCCGGCCGTCGTCGTGTGTCCAGAAACATGTGGATTGCAAGTTGAACATCGCAATGGATCACGAGCAGTTATTCTGGTGCAGTTTTCATCTGATTTCTCTGATCTTCTGAACATTCTGGCATTCACTAGACCCTTCAATTTTAGAGGTTCATCGGTCAGTACATCTTCTTGTGGTACGTCGGACAGTCGGGAAGCCAGCAGAATGATGAGTAGTTTTTTTCTTGTGTTTATTGTGGGTTGTGATAACTTGCATTTGTGTGTGTGCTTTGCCAGGTGTTGTCTTCTTCTATGGCTTGCATCTATGTCTTATTTGTCTCTTTGTTGTTGTTAGCGGTTGCAATTGTTCTTCCATTCGTTCTCTTCTTGTTAAAGTGATCGTTTGGCCGTTGCCTTAGGCGGGGTGTTACCTATTCAAATAAAAAAAATGCTAAGTGTCACTACGGAATCCTGGTTACTGCCCTTCCGCGTTACTGCCCGGAGAAAAGGTCGTACGTTATTTGTCAGAATGCTTTTCTTCCGTGGGGTGAGCTGCCTATCCATAAATGAAATTCGGCAATTTTTTTTTCTATGCACGAAGTTCCGTGTATTAGGGCTGAAGTATCCTTCTTGCGTTGGTTGTCCTGTATGATTTTTCCCTCGACATCCTAAATTTCCTTGTGGAGTCGCCTCATTCTTTGTGCTCGTGCATATTAATTAGTAAATTTGATTTTGTTACTTTGCACGAACTTGACATTTAAGGAGATCGCTGCGGAGTAGCGGCCGACCTCAATGAGGCGCTGTGCTACGGTGCACGAGGCCGTTCCCCGTCGGGGGTTCGAATCCCCCCTCGGGCATGGATGTTTGTGACGTCTTTAGTATAGGGTAATTCATAAGTAGTTTGTAAGTTTAGGGACTGATGACCTCGTTGTTAAGTCCCATAAGCTCTACAAACATTTGAACATTCCATAAGGAGATCAGAAGCGTGACTGCTCTTTCAGTTAACTGACTTTGATATTGACATTAAATCTTTAAGGCACTTGTACTCCCAGTTGTTGTGTCTTAGAAAATTAGACCAGCTTCTCTGGTGGCATGGTACATTGTGAGCATATGATTTGTAAAATAAACTAGTGTAAAGGCACGTGTTGCAGTTTCCAAAATCACAGTGGATTCCTGTTGTTTAAGTTGCCTCTTCCTGTTTAAGGTCTGATGTTAATGTGAAGAGTTTTATGGACGCATACGTAACCTGATTTAAACCTCTTTACTTCATTGTAATTTTGAAAATCTTAGGGCAGGTGCCTTCGTGTATTTAATTAATCTTTATTGCTATTGCACCTGTTATATGGTATCTGATTGCCACTCCTTATCATGGGATGTTTGTTAAGTGATTTCTTGATATTTTCTTTTGCCTATTAAATTTGTGGGCTGTGCACCCTGAGTTTTGTAATCGTTAAAATTTGCTAGCTCCACTTCACTCCTCAAGGTGTTTATTGAGGGCTTGTATCCGTGTGTTCCTTAATCAATTTTTAGATATGGTGAATTTGTTTATCTTTTCATATTGTTTGTGTCAAGAGATTGATGAATAAGTCTTTGTGGACTTTTAATTAATGGGCGGTTTTACTATGTTATTGAAATAATCTTATTACTGCATACTGTTTTATCTTGTGCTTCTGCGTTTCTTGGTCAATATTTAGGTTTGTTAAATTTGTTGATCTTTTCAAATTGTATATGTCAGCTTAATATGAAACTATGCGCTTCTGTACCTTAATTAATGGGCTGTCTTACTTGCTAATTGAAAGAAACATATTACTGCATATTGTTTTGGGCTTGTGATCATGTGTTTCTTAGTCAATATGCAGATTTGTTAAAATTGTTTGCTTTCGAATTGTTGTTGTCAGATTAATTTCGAGAGTATGCTCATTTTTGTACTTTTAATTAATGGGCAGTTTTACTAAGTTGTTCAAAAAAATCTTATTACGTCATCTGTGTTATTTGTTAAGATAAATACTTACTGTTGTTATTTGGCATTTGAATTAACGTCTTGGCCCAATCATTCTTTCCCTATCTGACCATTGGTGGCTTCTTCTCCCTCGCCACACTGTTGACCTATCAAATTTTGTATTGATTTTCGAAAATGTCCAATGACTGAAAAGACATCAAAAATATAACAACCAAATGAAACAATTTTCGGAAGAGACAATTCACGTTGTTGTGCAACCAAAAATAAATAAATAAAATAAGAATCTTTATGTGATGGAATATTTTTCTGACATCATTGTATCTATATGAAAATGTATTTTTATGTATAATTTGTGTAATAATTTTTTGTCAATTATTCTTGGAAAAGGTCTATATGACATCTGTAATGTCTTCAATTTTTATGTATGTATATTAAGGTAAATTTTCTATTTACAAATATGTTTATGATTGATATTTTGCTTTCTATGACTAGATACTACTATGTCATTTCAATGTACAGAAATTTATTAAAGAACTTGTGATGATATAAACTCAAAAAATATTCACAACATTTTTGAAATTTGTTTTCATATTAGCTCGTTATGTAGTTTTTGGATTTAGCAGATTGACAGAATTTAATTCGTAGTTCTTGCTATTGGTATAAACCCATCTTTTAAATTATTATTCATACAACTGGGGGGGGGGGGTGATGAAACACGTCTATTTGCCTTCGGTGCAAAAATAATTAAGTTGGTTGTAAGTTTCTACTACACGTCAAAGACATACAGATGTGTAATAATGTCGTCTTGCAGAGGTCATTGTTCGGCCGGAAACGAAAACTCCAGTTTCTGGCATAGTACAGAGAGATATGCGGCAGATACACACTCCAATATTGAAATTGTGAATAGTGAAATGGTCAGATGTGCAGGGATGGCGTAAACTGATTGATATTATCTGTTTCAGGTATAAAGGTAATGAAATTTCTTCATTTTTCTGTGATCTGAGTAGTGAAAAGATTAGTTACTGAGTATGTATTGTTGTGATGTATTTTGTATAAGTAATTTTGAATTGAATGTGTAAAAAGATTTGACAAGGATTGTCATTTTTCTAGATTTTTTATAACAATGTTTTAATTTCTCAATAATAAATGAAGTAGTTTATTATTGTAGTTAGAAAGTATCATCTTACTCCATTTCGATTCACAAGTATAAAATCTGTGCAATTGCGTGTGTCTAAAAGTTGCATACCAAGAAGTACATTTTCGAGTGTGCAGAATGCGTATTAGAATTTGATTAGTTAGAAAGCGATAAATTATTCTTCGGAAAGATTTCCATTATTGTCAACAGTCAAAGTGTTGAAAATGCTATAATTTTGATTTTCTGTATGAGCTGAATTTCAAGTTAGTGACATGTGTTATTAATAAAAAAAGAGAAATGAATGTCACAAAGGTGAATTAAAAATAAATTGGTAATGTTGAAGTTTCCAAAAACAATGAGTTTGGTCAGTAACAGTTCAAATGTTATCATCGTCATAAATGTGCGGTGACTGTATTACATCAGTGTAGTCTTTGATAGTTAAACAGCTCCTTGTTTATAATCTTTAAATTAAACAGCGGCCACTGCCAGTTCGCCAAACTTTTCCGACGAACCTTGTATTGATTTCCTTGTTCCTGAGCACGTACGTACATTTGCTTCGCTAGATCTTTGGTCACCATTGTTGTCAAGTGGTCATTATATTCCCATGGCTAGGTGAACACCTGAAAACTTCATTGTGCGTAAAATTGCTGCAATGGCCAAATGGCCAAAAGTTAATAATAGATGTCGTATGTTCCAAGCTTGTGGCACCTATGAATCAGTGATTGTATCAGCCAGAGACAAAAGTGGCCACCATCATCAGGTCGTTTACAGCTTGCACTGAGGAATCACACCTAATTCTCATCACGAGTCTAATGTAAGAAAATGGAATTAAAAGTTTCACAGAAGTGAAGCTCTGTAAATTTATGGTCAGAGGATTTTCCATGTAGTGCAAATTTATTGTATTCAAGAATGCATGAAGAATTCTTCAACATGTTGCTGTTATGGGTATTGCTATGTAGGATCGGGGATACATTCTTTCACCATTCTTATACATAGTATTCAACTGTCCTGCTTTCCAGTCGCTTGGAACTTGACGCTGGGTTAGACATTTGTGTAGAACGTAATGTAATTTATCCAACATACTGAACAGAAGGAGAATTATTGAATTAAAATTTGTGACATGGCTGACATAGCTGGGATTCGAACCTGGATCTTCTACTTACTTGTCAGTCGATCTATCCACTCAGCCGCCCTGACTTTATGAGTAATGCTGATAGTTTCGACTACTTTGAAAGGTAATTTTAAGAGTATTATCCGTAATATTTCACTTTTAAATCAGTTTTTGAATATTTATTTGCGTGTTTCTGAGTGGGTATCTAATAGTATCCGTGTGGGTTTCATGTAAGTTGCACTTCAGTCATTGACGTTAATTTGCGGAATGGTCCAGACTTTTCCAAGAAAGAATACGGTGCAATTTGAGTTCTACAAAAGAGCTATTCAACCTACCTCTGTGGAAGGTCACTCGTGCATAGGTGATACATTTGGAACAACCAGTGGTGAAGTACAAGTTGCTTACTACCATTTGGATTTACTCTGCCCTTTCGTCAAATTAATTTATCCTATATATAAAGTAGCTACTATAAGATGGAGGAAGTGGTGAACTCAAACATCAAATCAAATGTTCCAACGTTTGTAAACCTATTCGACGAAGGAGGACTCTAACCTCAGTCGCTCGGCCCATAGCATGTAGCTAGCATGACGCCTTAGACATTGCGGCTATTACGTGTGGCATTTCAAACATCTTGACGGAATTGTGAGTACTGTGCAGACTCTAAATACCTTATACGTTCAAGTGTGTGTGAGGTCTTATGCGACCAAACTGCGTGGTTATCAGTCGCTAGACTTACACAATAATTACTTGACTAACTTTAACTTTCGCTAAGGACAACACAAACACCGATGCCCGAGGGAGGATTCGAACTTTCGACCGCAGTGGCCGTACAGACTGTGACTGGCGCGCCGCAGGCCACTCGTCCACTGCGGCCGGCTTATGCAGAATATCAAAATGACCATATCTGTAGTCTGTCACCAAAAGTAGAAAAACGTTCTTTGGCAGAAATCCTACAGCAATAATGTCAAGTTACGAATAAAAAATAGACAAGTGTTCATAACATACCATGTTATAGTGGAGCTCGTAACGTAGAAATTTACGTAAAGCATAATATTCCTTCCCGAAATATGTTTTGCGTTTACGGGGTTCACGTTGTATGTAACTGTCTGGTATCTACCTATTACGTATGTCATGAAAATTGTTTTATGCGATTGGAATGCCCCAAATACGTGATACGACGTACTTAAAACCACACTACAGTAACGAAAAAACTAGCTCCTCTGATAACAGAAAATCAAGTAGTATCAGCCACAGTACTAGGGCCCTCTGTAAATGCAGTTATGAAAGCGTTGTAATTCTGACCAGATTTTCCTCCACTGCCAAGAAAACCAGATTGGGAACTCAACCCCTTAAATACTGTCATGTCTTTTGTGACAAGTAAGAGACGCAAGACGTGAATCGAGTAGTACTCAAGATGAAACTTCAGGAACAATTACGTTTGTTTAGCCTGTTGCAGATACACCAATGGTTGATGTACAACTCGTCAGTACTTATACCACGACAACCTGTTTGAAAAAACAAATCCACTTGTAGAGCAGGGTATAGTCTCTTTAGCTGAGATACCACAATAGCAGTCACCACATCAAACACAGTCCGATTGGGCGTCCGGTGTAAACTCTCATTTTCATAGAAGTGGCAACACCAACACGAAGAGACACACGCTGTAAGCAAACACTTCATTGACGCGAGCGTCTGGCAACAAGTCAGCTTTTGACAATAGCATTGCACAGACAAACGCAACAACAGAGATCTTGTAAAGAAACAGCCTGCATCGCCAATGACAATAAGCAGCTGTGTATTTACAGAATTGCACGAGGAAACCCGTGAGGAGGCGAGCGGCAGTAAAGTGGCTAGTGTTAACCGGAAACAGGAAGTAGCTCAAGACATCCCTTCACCAGCTGTCACAGGAAAACCCATCTTCAGTGGAAAGCACAGTATTAATGTACAATGTAACAAGAATTAAGCTATAGATCCAGTTGAAGGCACTAAAGAGAGTAACCAGGTACTAAAATGGAGACAAACTAGTTTTTCGATGGCGATCATCTAATAAGTTTGAAATAGATATTATTCTTATATGTTGAAGGCATATAAACTGTTCACAGTATACCTGAACAAGATAGAATCTACTCGGAAACTCGCAATTCTACGACAAGTCATGTAAGAATCTGAAGCTGATATTGTATTTCTACTGGCAGTCTTAATGCCAAATCTTTTAGTACGTTGTTGCCAAACGATAGCCGCGGTGGAGTGAACTAGCGTTCCAAGACGCCTAGCTGTGGAGCGCGCCGCTGCTCGCCGTTGGCGGTTCGAGTCCTCCCTCAGGCTTCGTTATATTAGTTGTACTTAGTAGAAGTTAGTTTAAGTAGTTTGTAAGCCTAGAGACTGATGACCAGAGCAGTTAAGTCTCGTAGATTTACAACCATTTCATTTATCAAACTATAATCATTACTGCACCTCAGCTGAAAACAGGTACATCTATGCTAGAACGGGAAATAATCCCAAAAGGGGAAATCGATAAATTAGAATCAGGTCGCGCTGAAGCATGTAAAATCTTTGATGTGACTTTCGTGAATGTATATATCCAATCTGGCAGTAATTCGTCTGAAAGAAGTGAACTTTTCAAGGAAGAAATTAGATATCTGTTACGAAAGAAGCCACCTAATGTAGACATAGGACACGAGCTTCACAATGTACTGCACCGGAAGAATCCAAGGTCAAATTTTAATTATTGTACAGAGCTAATACTTACACATTCTATGACCACTGTTATTTGTAAAATTAATTCTAGCTGAAAAGAGCCAGTTAAAAGCTTACTTTAAACACATAACTAGTCGTCTCGGCAATGCTTCGCAATTGCTAATATGTATGTACTCTTGCTTTGAACGTAAAATGTGCAAAATTGTATCGCAATCGCAAGAATGATATTGATATTCCAAAGAAAAGAGCTCTTTTAGTTTTCCACAAATTTTCTTATTTTCCGGCCAACAATTCTAAACTTTTACTTCACTCAAACTTTTCTCTCGCTCTGAACGCCGAATGTGCAAAATTTTATTGCAATCAGATAAATGGTTTTGATATTTCATAGAAAAATCTCTATTTTTTCTAAATTTTCCAATTTTCTGGGAAACTTTTCAAATTTTTATTTCGTAAGAACGTTACTCTAGCTTTGAACGTCAAATATGCAAATTTTTATGGCAATCAGACGAATGATATTAATATCCAATTGGAAAAAACCTGTTTCAGTTTCTCGCGAATTTTCAAATTTTCCGAGTAACTTTCCCAAATCTTTAGTTCATAAGAACGTTCATCTTTCGGTGAACGTCATTTGATCAAAATTTTATCGCAATCAGATGAACTGTTCTCAGCTTGTAGTGTTTAAGCACGTTTAGAAATACATTGAAAAAGGAAGTTGGTTCTAATTTCGCGACTTTCCTTTTTAACTGTTCCTCTCTTTTTTACTCAAAACTTTTCCAAGACCATAACAAACAAAACGAAAAAGAAAAAGAATTACACCTCTCGGTCATGCAAATAGTCAGTTATAGTGCTGAATTCAATCAAAAAAATATTGAAAAACGCACTTTCAGTTTTTCTCAAATTTTCCAATTTTATGGTAGAATTTCCATAAAATTTATTTCATACAAACCTTGTCCTGTCATGCCGTACTCAAGTGATGCTCTAAAAACCATGTAGCAATTGACTTTTACTCGTAGCCGAGTGGCCTGGAGCGCCACGTTGCCTATCGTGCGGCCTCCCGCGTCAGAGGATCAAATCCTTCTTCTGGAATGGATATTTGTATTGTCTTTAGTATTAGGTAGTTTATAAGTAATTTGTAAGTTTCGGGTTGATGACCCGCAGTTAAGCTTAACAAATATTGGAAAGTTTTATTCGTGGAAAAGAAATCGCTTTCGGTTTCTCCTAAATTTTTCTACTTTCCGGCGACTTTTCCGAATTTTTATTTGATGTGAACCCTCCTCTTGCTTTCAACATGAAATGTACAAAATTTTATCGCAGTTGGACGAACGGCATTGATAGCGCACTGGAAGAAGCTGTTTCAGGTTTTTTCGATTTTCTGATTTTCCTCTTTTACAGACAATTTTTCCATATTTTATTAGCGTTTGAACTTTCCCTGAACTTTCACGAGTATTTCAAGACTAAAATTAGCCAAATCGGTTTAGCCGTTTTCGAGTTTTAGCGAGATTAACGAACAGCAATTCATATATATATATATTCTGGCCGTAAAAACCAGTTAAAGGATTCGCATTAACTACGGACTACTTTCTGCAACAGAATTTTGTTCCGCGACCCAAAATTTACAACTGACTCAAAATTTACTTCAGCAGCAGGAAGAAAAAGAGACGGTGGCCGACACACGTCGTAGATCACGAGAATTACACACAATCATTAATATACAAGCCACCGCGAACTAAAGCGTTTCATGAAGGTGGCTGAGAGAACATTTATGGCGCAACGGAATTAAAATATGATAATTTGCATCTGAATTTGTTCCCAGCTCTGGTAAAAAACAACATTACATTAAAAAGGGAGGGTATTCGTAAACTAATATTCATAACTAGGATAAAATTTCACTGATAATAAATTATTTGTTCAGTTCAAACATGCGCAAATGGTGGGACGAATTTTGTTAAACAATAAAAATGCATCCCATTGAAAATTAACCTAAAGTGGACGGAACATCGTCGGGGGAGGGATTTACAATAAACAAACATTCAGCCACTTACAAGCGCGAAGCAAAGCGAATCTCACCCAACTCAGCGTGCTGATTCGAAGCAAAGGCGGGCGCCGCTACCGTAGGGGAAATTTAGCGAACCAAGATGTACTACACTACACAAGGAAAATAAACTTCGTAGGTGTCTCTGGTCTGTCATTCTTCACTTGAGATGGTTCGCGATAATAGCGAGATTAATTTCCATTTAAATCAAACCGAGAACATGCAGAGATACTGGGACACACGGCACGTGTCTGCTACATCACATATTCGCACCCCACTGAAGGCAATGTTCTTAAAGATCGTCTTCATTTAATCAAAAATCAACTGAATCATAGATTACGAAGCAGGTATACACAACAGCAAGACACTGGTATGTGAGCAGTGGCGAGAACTCAAGTGACTAGCTATAAATCCTTGAAGTCTGAGTTCGGAGCCACGTGGTTCCGAAAACCAGTAAAAAATACAAAAATTCAATTTCCGAAAAACAAAAAAACAAAAAAATATAGCTACGGCTTGCAACCCTTAGAAATGGGTAGAATATCATAAGGAAGCTAAATAAATAGAGCCAGACGCGATTGGAATTCGTTCACACGGATGGACGAAGTCAAGTCTTCAAAAATCAGAAAAATGGAATGAATTAAAAGTCGGAGTAAATCAGCTAATAAATAAGGCATGCATCCTCTATAACTACGTAGTACTTCATAAGCAAGCTAATAAAGGGGGTAGTGCACGGTCAGAAGACAATTTACTGACAGAGTTTGAATGCAAAGTACACGTTTGGAAACGAAACAGCAATTTAAAATAGACGGAGAGGAGATCGCGATGTTCTAATGGAAATCAGAAAGATACATGCATGATTTCTTGCCTGAATGGCATAGAAACAGACTCAGGGGTAACAGAAGGCTTTGTTCTAAGAACACTCCACGTGGAGTACGTATCACTCACGGAAGGAGGAAACGGAAAGGAATATTTCACTTACACTGCACAGGATGAAAAAAAATCCTGATTATTATCCATGTCCCACAAAGCTAGAAAGAAATTAAACAGAGATCGTACACTGCCAGCTAGTCTCACAAAGGTTACCGATACCCGGCCATTATCAAACCGAATTAGTCACATATTCAACGCGTTTACCTAGGCAAAATCATCGACATGAAATTGATTACACTTCCGTATATAATATGAAGTCTAACTTAAACAAACCAGACAACGAATCGCTACCATCTGAAGGGAAAAAAGAAAATCAGAACATCTTACCAGGTCGAAGTGCAGCCACAGAGTGAAGAGTCGGCCAGCGAGTCGCGCTCCAGTGCCGGAAATCAGTAAAAACCCCAGAAAACCAAGGTGGTATGGAGAGCCCAGACTCGCACGTCTTAGCGAGGCTCGCTACTGGGCATTGCCGACCCAACTTGTAACCAAATGGTACAGAAACCTCTTTGGTAGCATCAAAAGCAAAAGTTGGTAACGACTACCTATCGAGACGAAACCAGAGAAACATGCAAAGTGAGCAGCCAGCAGCCGACGACGAAAATATTCATAGATAGACTGCCATGTTAGAAGATGCTCATACATGCAGGTACAGAATAAAGCAAGTACATATTCTCACAAGGACAGTGGCGTCACGGAGAAACCGTTCTTATTGCCTCATTCATAGACACAACGATAAGTTATTAGCATAATAAAATCCCAGCAATATTAACACAGTATTACAGGAACTAACATTTGAAAACATAAAATGAAATGCTATTCCTCATGTCTCCGAACGAAAGGGGTTCTCATATAGCAAAAAAGCCCATCTAGTGAACGTAGATAAATTACAAAGTTAAAAACCTAGGGAAGACGGCAGACAGCTGTCTTTCAACTTGTGCAACACAGTAGTCTTATGGACACCTGGGTAATATTTTATCCCACCCTTGTGAAATTTACTTTTGTTACTTACCCAGAAAATAAATTCCCTGGGCCAGCTAGTCTTCGTAAAAAATTTTATTAGAAGTAATGACACATCTTTGGCTTTGGTTACACCTTCACAGATATGTTGACTGAAATTTATAGGAACATGAAATACCACAAAGTGGTACCCGTACGTAACCAGCGAGGGCATAACAATGTTGATAATCTTTGGCCCATTATGCCACTCAATTTTAATTACAAAACTAAGGAAAGAACAATTAAAATGACAGAAGTAGCAAAGAAAATCATTACAAGCCATCATTCATGTCTCCCAGACAAGACTATCATGGACACAGTTCCAGATATGTGAGATGAAATATCGGTAGCTACATCATCCAGAATATATTATGCTTTGTAGAATTTGGTATAGGCAAACCATGCATAATATTGGTCTGTAAAACAGATCCGGTATACCAGAACACCACGCATAGATAGAATTGTCGTCCGTTGGCAAATGGACAATTGCACTCACAAGAGGAATAATACAGGGGGTACTCTCTCCAGATACTCTTGTATTCCCTTTTAATTTATCAGGTTTGAAACATTGAGGTGTATCTTTAGCTGAACATAAGCAGATGACGTATCTTTCTTGTTACATGGTTCAGACGACTTAAATAGTACAGAAGTGTAAATTGACTTGTACAGTACAGTGTCTGGTGCTAGAATCGGTGAAAGGAAAAGTAAATTCCTTACATTGTGAGGACCTGCAAATTGGACCACACTATGGACCGAGAAAGATGACAACCTTAAAATCTTTGGTATTATTTTCTACAAGTGCTTAATTAACATGGCGAAAATCCCGAAAAACAATAATAGGCCATATTCCGGTCTCCTAGTACAAAGACCCTGGAGATATATCCACTTGCTCGAAAAAAACAAAATTATTTTTAAAGTGTTATTACATTCTTACTGGCCAGAAAGATGATGTAACTTGCATGTCGTTTCTTATGAAAGGGGAGTATTTTTAAACTGGACGCCATGAAATTAACAAAAGGAAGATCGGAAGTGAGTTCAAAGCTATAAGAGTTACAGCTCTTTTCTTGACACGCACTGTACAAATTATATACAGGAGTCACTAACACATACTCTTATCAGGAACGCTTTATAAGATCAGATGTTCAAATGATTATAAATGTATGGTACGTAACTACTAAGGTTATCAGTCCCTACTACCTAAAGTAACTTAAACTAACCTTAGGAAAAAACACGCTCCAGTGCCCGAGGGAGAACTCGAACTTCGGACGGCGAGCAACAGCGCGTTCAGCAGCACGGCGCCTTAAAGCGCTTGCCCATTCCACCGCGGCTTTTTGAGGTAGTAAACCCAGATAGTGTGCAGCCACCAATAGACGTACAAAACATGCATTTTCAGCTCAAGTGCATACGTGATTTCTACATCGAGGTGGGTTGACGAACAGAGGCATCATGCAGAAAATGCATGGGACGGACAAACTCCGCACAGTTGACATAAAACACGTCTTGGGACCGGAAAAAGAAATGGAAGAACATTAATCTGGAGATACACAGAATAGAAATAGCTTCAATGTGGTATTACGTAGTGCACAATGTATTAGGAACTATCGAAAAATAACAGCAAATACGATTACACGCTACCGATAACTGCCAGAAATGCATTCAAGGAAACTCGATGTTCGACCGATTCACATGTTGTGTGCACTTGTGCTACTGGGGATGGGCGGAAAAGGACTTGCGCTTTATTTATATTTATCAGGTTCCACGGCCTACATCCTATTTTTACAAAGGAGTAGTAACTGATGAAGTTGAAAGTAAATCAATTATCAGTACATGATCAGTCAGAGCATAAATAAAAGAAGCAATAATGTAACACAGAAATTAGCTTAATTTCTTAACTGTTGCAGGAATTTCTCGACAGAATAGAAAGAGCGAGACATAAGGAAAGATTTTGGTTTAGCCTTGAAAGTGCGTGGATTACCACTAAGCTCTTTGGATTTTTTTGGCAGCTTATATTCCATAATTGTTAATTGTTTATTCTGTTTATTTCTGAAAGTTTTTTGTCACATGTTCATATTGTAGACTAACTATCAATTTCAGGAGCGTAGTTGGATATTGTTCATCAGTCTGGAATGTATGTGCGCATGTAGCTAAAGCAGACGTACAGCTGAGGGACAAGATGCGAATAATCTTGGGTACACTCATGGCTATCCCCTGTGCTTGGCTCCATGTCCTTGCCAACAACGAGCCCCCTGAAATCAGGCAATCACAGCTTCCAGGAAAACTGGCGAAGAGCTTCAAGACTTCAACTCAAAAACAGTCTGAAAGGAGCTGTGGGCTACAAGAGCACACAAGAACTACAATCTGGTGGACGACCTCCAACAAGAAGATTGAAGGATTCAATATTCGAAGGAAACTGTGGACAGCTTTGAACCGCCTAAGAACAGGTGTCGAGTAAGCAATGAATGAAGAAATAGGACCTGTCACACAGCTCTGAATGTGTGTTGAAACCCAAACAATGGACCATTTACTCGTGTGTGGGAATTGTACGGCTACGATGGTGATTTGAAAGTCATTCTCAGACTCAGTGACTTGGCCTTAAAGTGGCTTGAGAGTATTTGTAATGTAGTGTAGTACTATAAGTGCACTTGGAGTGGTAGAATAGTTGTGTAAGGATATTGTAATTAATGAAAGAAAGAATGATTGCCTTTGTATATGCCGAACGAGTAAATAAATAAATCAGGAGGGAATGAAAACTCTCGGAGTGTAACAAAGGAATTAAAATCGTTTCGTCGAATCCGACTACTGCCAAAATATGTGACAAATATTTTCAAGATTTAAAAGGTGAATCTACTTGATGGAGTTTCGCTGGTAAACGAAAATATGCTTTAGCATTGGAAAACATTTTTTCTTCTTTTAGTACCTTTAAACGCTGGTCAATTAAGGAGCGTGTTTTCAATACTCGATAAATGCAACAAACACAGTTTTGCACAAAATGGGTTTTTCTATTTTCATCTACATAGATTTGCTTGAGCATTTTAATTTGTACATGACTAATTGATCTCACTGGCATTAATAAACCATTGTAAACGTGTACGTGAGCGTCAAGTGAATGCTTGTCTGAACAGGTGTTCTGACAACAATGAATTGATTGTGGTTGCAACACTATTCCCGCCAGTAAGTGTTGTTACAATAATACTTAAAGCAACGCATATATTCCATTATTGTTAATTGTTTGCAGGGGAAAGAGAACCGAGGCACTAGAGAGTAATACAATGCATTTTCGACTTTATCTGTAACTGCGAGAATGCATATATCGTGTTTTGCTAAAACCTTTTGAACTGGAGTGCTCATATAGATTTTTTTCATCTATAGAGTTTTTAAAAGCTATCACGTTCATAAGCTTCCATACCTTAATCCGCTCTCTTTTTGGAACTGGAAGAGCTAATTACAACTTCTAAACTATATATGCAACAGGTAATAGTTATATGCAACAGGAAATAGTTATTTTCCATTATGCATCACGAGACTGCGGAAGATTATTAGTTTACTCCTTTACTCACTGTGTGACATATTTTCACCTTGTTTTACCAGTGTGGTGTACTATAGATGGTAAAATCTATAACTGTTGGAATCTTTCTTCCACATATTTCAATATCTGTCTTCTAGCGTAGATATTCTACTGCAAATTGGTTACTTAGAAATCCCATATTTCAGTTGTTAACGCTACATCGTGCATCACATGTTTAGAAGTGTCCAGTTCCTCTACTTAGAGGACTACTCGCAGACAGTTACAAATTGTTAAACTGCTGATGCAGTATGGAAACTTGTAAGGATTCCAACACAGCGAAGAAATTCAATATATCAAAGATATCTCTCTCCTCCAGAATTATTTAAAAAATTGTTATTAAAGCATGTAAGACACTTTGCGGGTATCTATAGTTTCTCTCCGAGTATTTTGTTGCCCTAGCCGCCACTAACGATAATCCAGAAACAAAAGCAAGGGAAACAAGGTGGAATAACTTACAGCGCCTACGAATATCTAATACACGTCAGCGACTTAATAAGCCAATTTGAAGATTATAAGACCGAAATTTAATGTTTTGTAAATGCATTTCGATGTTCCAAACAGTTACCATTCACGCGTTGAAGTACCTTTTACTGTCGGAGGCGTTATTATTCGGAGAACAGTTTGATACATTTTCTGAGGTTTTTGTTGATCCTCATTCATAAGATGGAGACCGAAATATCGGTGTGGATGTGTGTGCTAAAGTAATATTTACGTTGTAAGGATCATTCCATGGGAAGATGCTTAAGGTGCCAATATTTGCATGTCATTACTACAACGACGTGAATGTTAAGTTCTGCCATAATTACAAAAGTGATGGCTGTGAAATCGACGCTGGACCCCACGATAGACGGTCTGGAAGTTTTTTTGCCATCATTTCAGTACCAATGGGATGTGTATGTAGTCATAGTCTTTGAGATTTGACTGACATTAGGTAAAAACCTGTACAAAATCTTTTGCTAGCAGTTACTGATAACGATCTAACTTCAGTTAGACACAAAGGGACAAGAATGAAAGTTTAGATCGAAAGACTATTAGTGACGCAATCCTCCAACAGTTTCTCAAATGTTAACAAAGAGAATAAATGATAACTCAATGGAACATATTTCCATCACCTTAACGACAAGAAGATATTTTACCAATATATTTAATTTGTATAGAGCCAGTTATGGCTTTTGTACTTCACAAAAGATAACTATATTACAGTTGTAAAGATGGGCATCATTGACCGAAGTGCAATTGTAAAACATTCAAGAGCCGTTAGTGGATTGACAAAAGGTAAATAATCCTCTAACCCCTTACCGTACTATGACTCTTTAAAGTGACTCTTAAAAATTAAATTTTGTTTCAGGTTTTCCTCAAAATTCAGGACACTATAAAAATTAAACATCAAAGCAAAAATTACCGTTGGATGAGGGAAGGATGTCTGTGTCCAGGACCGATACAAACCTCCAACGATCACAATGCGTGAATTACTTTAGAGCATTTATTACCTAAACCCATTTAACGTTTCGTTACTTTACGATACTTCTCGCTTTTTGTGTGTCCATTCTCACGGTACGAACGATTAGGGCCATACAAATGACAGTAACTTAACCAAAGCCAGTAGTAAAATATCCAATAAAGTTTGGTGTCATAAATTTTGGAAAGCATGCTGTAGCTGTTGACAAGTGTCTGAGAAATCTTTGTTTTACTTTTGAAAGTATTGTGCGACATGCTACGTCTGCACTATGGAACTGAAAGAATGAAATAGGAAGAATCTGTCCTTTAACTCATAACCGCTATGAAGTCACGCGACGCAGATCAAAGATGAAATTTAAAATGAAATCAGTTCAATGTTCGTAGGCTGTATTTTTTTTTTTTTTTAAATTAAGAAGGTTGGCGAAAATAAAGGTATTTTTAATAATGAAACGAGTCTACCGAAAGGGTATTTGAGGATATCCAAAACAATTACAATGAGCCGGTTGTATTGAATTGGCACAGGGAATCAATTTAGATTTCCAGAGATTGCATTTGTCTCGCTCTGGAAATCGAAACACTATCGCTTGGTTGGGTTCCGGCCTCTGGCGGCCGAGCGGGAAGCGTCACGTGAGATACGAGAGAGCGGGAAGTGTGGTGTTGACAGCCGGAGACGGCGAACGTATGCGTGGTCCGCGCAAGCACGGTGGTGCGCTGCCTATTGCTGTCGTTATCACGTACGAAATTGAAGGGTCTCGTGTGGAGCTTCTGCGAAATTCTGGAGATGCTATGTGCATACGTCTCAGAATTTTGACTTTAAGTGGATGTGCTGTATCAACACCACCAAGAGAAGGCCGCGGCGCTCTCGTGTGACGTCAGGCATAGTAGGTTGCACGCGCATAGCTGACTGGGTAGCAGCTGGGGCACGGCCCACTATACCGAAGCAGCCAGCCAGTCAGCTATGCGTGCTCAGCCTACTCTGCCTGACGGCACACAAGAGCGCCGCGGCCTTTTCTTTAGGTGGTAGTGGCTATATCCTGGTTCTGGACTGTGCCTTCTTGATGGTATGTAACTGCTGACCGTTCGCTGTGGCACGGGTCGTGGCACATCCTTACATCTTTATCATGGCCAGTTATTGTGTTAAATATTCTATATAAGATTATGGCTACAACACACTCGCTTGTTGGAGTACGAAATAAATTTTGTGTGTCGTACTGCATGTCTTAATCACAGTGCGGTTCAGGTTACATATAACTGCCTGTTGTCGGAAATGGTGTGTAAAATATTTTTATGTTCTAATGGTTGTTGTTACTCCAACGAGCGTTGCTGGGTTCATAAGTTTCTCTAAACAAATTGTGGCCTATGTTGTGGAGCTCACAAGTCGTTCCAAGGAAATTAACTGATACCTAGCTCCGCACAAATTGTGAGAAGTGGACAAAGTCTGTAGTTGAAATCTTTTAAGTTGCACTGAGAACCTTTCGTGTAATGTGTCTATAAGTTAAATAAATTTTCCATATCTTGTGCAACTGTGCTGTGGTCTGTGTGACGATCTTATATCGAATTTATTCAGTGTAATATTAATTGTATTTATCATTACCATTAGCGTCTGTTCCTGACAGGCGTCTTTTCTGTTGTATTGCTTCTTTGCGGACATTAAGTTCCTCTGTATCGCCATAATGGCCCCCTTTAATTGGTTCGCCTGTTATGTTTAATATTTTTTTACTATGGTGTGTATTGAAGTTGATACGAAGTGATTGTGAAGTAGTGTAAACATTATTTGCCGTAGGGATATTTTATTTAAATTCGTTGCCTATACTAAGTGCTATTGTAAAATATGTGCAGTCTTAAGTTTTGAGTAACTGGAATAATTTTGTCATCACTTCAAAGGTGTCAGTAAGGGACTTAATTATCTAAACGCATCGCCTATATTGTATATGTGAGTTTAAAATTTTCTTTGACTACTCATGTTTGTTTTTATTAAAGGAAGAATAAAATTTTGGTTTAGTACTGCATTTTTTGTGTTTGGCTCAGGACCTTACCATTCATTTTAAGAATCCTACCACATATCAAATTCAACAACTACAATGAACCGGTTATTTTGAAAATACACAACATGCAGTGTCGGGGGACTGTAGTAAGTTGAGACGGAATTATCCGGTTGATAATGTGATGTCTTGAGAAGGAAGTACTCTGAAATGTTTTTACTTAAATTTATGTAATCAGGTAATTTTAGCTTTATATTCATCTTACAAGGAAAGTACTCGAGCTCGAACAAGCACAAATATACCAAAATCGTCTGAGAGATTATTTAGAGGTCCTTTATTCCACTAGCGGGAGCACAAGGGACAGTGCGGTGTGCCTTTGAAGTTGCGTTTTGTGACGTTATTTGTGTAGAGAAGCGTCAGATGGGTCAGCGATTGATAATCAATCCTGCTAATGTATTGCGATTGGTTGAGAGGAAATTCCGAAGAGCCCTTCTTCGTGAATACTGTCTTGGTGTAGAAGATGAATCATTCACATGTTTCCTGGTATCTATTATAGTGCAGAAATATGAACGTAGATTAGAAACATTAGAATAGTTACCAGGTAAAATGCGAATGTTTCGTCTTCTACACCAATACCAACATCACGAAGAAGGTTTCTTCGTAACTTAAACTCAACCAGTCACACTATATTAGCATGATTTTTTTACCAATCCCCGACCTATCCGACGCTTCAATACACAAATAACGTCACAGAACGCAACTTCAGAGGCACACTGCACCGTCACTACTGGTGTACCGGCAGGTCAAGGTGCAGTGCGGCGTGGCACACGCAGAGGCCTCCAATGGGCGACTGCAGAGCTTTGCAGATGAGGGAAGATCACTAGTACAATGAGGAATCTTCACATTATCTCTCACACGATTTTCGTGTATTTATATTTGTTCGAGCCCTAGTACTTTCCTTGTTAGTCGAAGAGGCGGCGCTTATACCAATTTACATTACAGTCGGGTGCAAAAACAGAGAAAAACAGAGCACGGCGTGGCGCGGTGGTGGAAGAGGAACTTGCAGAAGCAGAAGGCGAGTGCTGCGGTGGGCGATGCAGAAATAAAACGAGGAAGTGCGGCGGGCGCGTTTAAGGCGGGACCCGAGCTGAGTGCTGGCGAGCGCCGGCCGCCCACCGCCTTCTAAACTCTGGTGTCGGAGCCGCCTCCCGGCCGCGCAGCAGGCTGTGGCGCAGCTAAGTGGCGCGTCGTCCACCGCCTTCCAGGATCGTATTCATTTCGATGAAATGAGTTTCGTTGCGTACTCACAGTCCAATACGAAATGCACTGCGTCAATTACCGACATTACGGGAGTATTCTAAAAGTAGGATCACTTTTTAACGTTAGAAATAACCTCACGTGAATAGCTTTTTGTTTTAAGGAGCGTCTTCGTCCCAGGTTCTTATTTGAGGTTATAGAAACACATAAAACCAGGGCCGGCGCAAGGCCAAGTGCCGCATCGTGCGAGCTGCTAAATGGTCGCCCACACACACCCTTTTTTTAATTCTATTTACTTTTTCTTTTTACATAATTTTATTTCAAGAAATCTGTAGGAAATGTCAGCAATCATAAGCTTTTTTTTTTTTTTTTTTTTTTTTTTTTCCGGACCTACCTAGGTTTTGCCCAATGAGTGGACAGCCTCAAACCATTTAATATGTGCGTACATCTAAACCGCGAGTTACGTTCAGCATGAAGGCATAGAAGTAAACATAATTCAAAGCATTCTATGTAGATCTGGAAAATAATAACAAAAATTGCCACTGAGTGGGGATATTCTCTACAGATTTGTACAAAACAGTCTCTGGGAACCAGCTCAAAAATGGAGTCAAACATGACTGAAGAATTTATGGAATTCACCACACAATCACCACAAAAAATAAAGATTGAAAATTAAAATTGACTTCGATGATGTCTTAGGTGGAGCTGTGTAAAGAATAAAATCGCAACAGCTGTCAAGATATGTTTATTCCGACACTACCGGTTTCTCATCAGTAAAGATGCATCTTCAGGTGGATGACATAAGGAAATGATTACATAATAATTGGAACAGCATCCAACTTTCAGGGTACCTTGTTAAAACATTCCCACAACAGGGTGTGGTCGTCTTTAGGTAAATAATATTCCCGCTTTATCCTATATAAAGAAACCACTGATGACTAAAAAAATCTAGCTTCTTTTAATAAGCCTTGTCAATTTACAAAAATGTTCAGCTGTGTTTGAAACCTTATGGGACTTAACTGCCAAGGTCATCAGTCCCTAAGCTACAGAGTATTCAACCGAAATTATGCTAAGGACAAACACACACACACACATCCATGCCCGAGGGAGGACTCGAACCTCTCCCGGGACCAGCCGCACAGTCTATGACTGCAGCGTCTTTGACCGCTCATCTAAACAAGTGCGGCATGAACTTACAGTTAACTTAAATAAACGTTTTTCAATGGTTGTGAACAGATAATGTATTAAACGGAAAACAGTTTACAGTAAATAAATGTGAGCAAAGTGATAGTGTGTGAGTATTATTGTCAAACAAAAGTAACAGCCAGAGTTTAATTGTTGTTCATGCAGGATGAGACAGGTGTTTATGGCTCAAAATCAAAACGTCCGACTGTCACTCAGAAACGGATACCAAAAATTTTTAAAAATACGTCAAACCTAGCTTATGCCTGGCTTACTACCTATGACTTTCTCCTTTTTAATTACTTGCAGCGTATTTACCCATTCAGAATACTTCTAGACATTGTAGGTGTTGGACATGTTTGACTGTAGTAATGTTCAAAGATTTTTTCCACAATGCGGGAACTATAAAACATTCGGAAACTCCCTTGAAGGTCTTTTAGCAAAACTGCTTCAGGCTTAACATGTACCCTCCGTATCGAACACTGAATTCGAATTTCCAAATGAGATTTCGTTTTCTGCAAAATTAGATGTGAGTAAACGCTCCACTTGTTCAACAGGTACTCGACGTGCCATGCCACAGTTCCCGAAGCCGCTCGCTTCAAGGTTAGATTTCGAATCCCCTCTTGGGCATGAATGTTGAGTTTTTCCTAAAACAATAGAATAAATGGCGAGCGGCAGCTTTGCCGCCCTTCGGAAAGTGCCGCCCTATGCGGTCGCACGTTTCGCACGTGCCTTGCGCCGGACCTGCATAAAACCTCACCTGTAACTCAACAGTTCGATACAATATTAAGAAGTGATCGATGAGCTATTTTTTACTTTATAAAGTACAGAGGAATTTATAACCTGATCTTTTTTAAAATTATCAAGAATTTTACAAAGATTATATTTCGATCTATAAAGTAACTCAGAACATTGCTTACATAATTCAAAGGTACTTTAAAAACAGAATAAATTAAGGAAAGATTTGTAAAATGTAAAATGCGAAAATAATCATGGTATTACATACATTATGTGATCTGAGCATAAAAACTGAAATTATCAAATTCTATTATTTCACTACGACACTTAGGCTGGATGCATACTGATTTCATTATTGTTTTCAATATTTAACATGTAATTTTATGTAATCACTCATTATTTAATATTAAGAGATGTACAAAATAAATCAGGTGTAACTTTGTGACGATTAGCCAAATGAAATATTTTCACATACATATTTCAGTTAACAACTTGTTTATAACTTTGTCCTATCATCTAATAACATTTGAAGATATTTCATTGTGAAAATCCAGATTTTGGCAAGTGAATTACCATTCTCAATGCATACATTTTTTTTGTAAAATCTGATATTGTCAGCATGGACATTGGACGGTTTTACAATTAATTAAAATTAATAATATTTTAAATAATTTATTGATAATTGATAAAATAAGTTATAAACTACGTTCTTAATTGTCACTATAACTACCACTGTAATTAATTTCTGGCCTTTGTGACCAAGTTTTTTTCTCATTGTATATATATATATATATATATATATATATATATATATATATATATACTTAATTCATTTACATGTGTTTTACTGATGCACGATGTATGCCTATGTTAATACAAGGGCGCATGCGCGCTACCTGTCGGTCTATGACGTTTACTTCAGACAGGCCCGCACACGCCTGTGCATAGTTATGTTTCATGGTGTATGGGACAGATTCCAACACACCTATCCATACGGATTTATTTTTACGTGCGCACTGCAACTTGCACTCATGTACTGGCCATGTGTAACATTGGCAAAACGACACATAAGCTATTCAGGTTTGCTCTTATCTCAAAGGTGACTGTGATAATATCTTGTCTTGGTCTGCACTACCTTCACAGGTACAGTATACTTGTAACAAATTTTAATATCATACAGGACCGCCCAATGCCACAAGCACCTGATGTATTTTATGCTTTGACTAGATATACTTTTTATTTATGGAACTAACATTTTTTGACTGTTCAGGTTCACCCCTGATATACATATTCAGTCAAAAACAGGGGCACGTTACTTTCATGCACATCAGAAATAATTGGTTTTTCACATTTCTGCTTTAAGCATGTTATTAACAGTGCAACGTTATTATTTTCCATGCCCAACAGAATTATCTTATCTTATATAACCATATTCATTTTATTAAATAGGCTATATAGCGCCCCATGCAGTTTATAAAATTGACATCTTAACTCTTTACAGTTAATAGGCTCTTGCCTTCTTGGATACATTCTTTTTTATGTTCTTTTAATGAATGATTATGAATTTTAGCTAAGACTAAGGATAGTAAATGCATTGTTTTTGAAGGTGTGTCATTTTATTATACTTTGAAAAAGTTACATTTTATACTTTATGTAATCTATTGACATTTTTTCCTTTGCCTGTTTACAGGTTGATAAATGATAGACAAATCGAAAGAGCCATCACTTTGAAAAAAAAAAAATTCACTTTGCAGTCTAGGCTATTTTATCAATTTTAAATAAGTAGTTTAAAATTTTATGATTTTTGCATATATATTTTACATCATTATGCTAAGTATGTGCATTCTTTTAACCTCCATAATCGCCATATCGAACACTTATCACAGTTTTAATTTAGATGCAAATGAAGCGAATGTCGTATATCAATTAAACTGTGAAAAGTGTTACATGTGGCGATTTTGTCGTTTAAATGAATGTACATACTTAGCATACTGATATAAAAAACGTATGCCTTGAGAATACCAAGTCACTTGTCGAAATTTTGTGCATGCTAGTAAGAAATTTCATAAAATTATTAAACTGTTCTCCTTGGTGGGGCAGGTTTCAGAGTACATCGATGGTAGATTACGAAGCACTGTGATTATTGTACTGCTGGATCACCACTTATGACAACTGCAAAATATACGTTGCAGAACAGGAATTAAGTTAAAATAAATTTCGTTGCATGGGGTAATCAGATCATAAAAATAAAAATAACCAAGTATCTAGATTTTGATGTTATAAATCGCGGTCTTTGCATTTGATAACTTGATTGCTACCGAGTGATCGGAAATGCAGTACTCCCTTTTACAGTCAATGGCCACAATGGCGTGTTTAAAATAATTATTAAGATATTGATTTCCATTATTTGTAATCTGATACCCCGTACAAGGAATAAGGAACGTATCTGTTGCTTTTGTCATATATAAACGATGAGTTTCATGGCCGTGGCGCATCTTGAGCTTTCGTATTTTAAAATATGGAACCTGAAGTCGTCTTGATTAAAGAAATCTATAATGATGGCATTGAAGAGGGTGATGGCTTATTTGCTAAGGACTTAACACTGTGATTCCGCATTGACCACAATTAAAATCATTTAAAATAATGTGACTGAAGGGTATAATTCCAAATATCACTATCACATGTCTGTAATTGCTTTCTTACCTTTCATCGTATCCCACCATTATTCGGGTTTTTAAAAGATACTGACGTATGCGATAATTTGCTTCGATTATTATAAATAATTTTAATCATGACCAATGTAACCTCAGGAGTATAAGATACAGTTATGTGAAGAAGCGCCACGATCTTGATGGGAGTCAGTATTAAATAAATTTATACAAGCAACAGAAAAGTTTTCATTCCTTGAATTAAAAGACAAAGTACCGGGCCAGTCAGTGAAGGACCATGCAAAATATCCCTTAATTTAGCGAAGTCTTGTGTCTTGAGCTAGGTAGTGATGTCGTCTCAAATGGAATTTATTTTATCTTTGATGTAAGATAATATCCTGATGGGATACGTTGGGAAATCATTAGCTTCGTTATTGTTCATCAGAGGGGAACAGACTAGGAAATCGGAACGGCAAATAATTAGTCGTTCCTAGGGGTCACTGGATTATTAAAAATGCAACGGTCCTCACTAGGGTGAAACACTGTAAACGCTTTGTAGTACAAGGAGTGTCGCTGAACTCTAATCTGGTCAGTCTACAACGCATCATGCTCGTTAGAGCACGCAACGCTATTACGTTACACAAAGCACGGGGGGTGTGCCTCGTGATAGGCATCCCCTGTCAACACCATCAGCGACCGCGACCTGTGATGGGCCTCTATTCTCCTGAGGAAGCTTCTCACCGTAACGCGCAGCCACTTCCGGGAATCAGTTCGGTATGCTGTGTGTTCTAAACTGCACGAAACCTCAACCATAGTGGCAATACAAGCCTTCATATTTAAAATCGCCACATAAAATTAATGAATGCGTTGTGAACTTATTGAATTTGGCAAAGTACTGATACAAATTGCTACAATTTCATTCAACAATATTGAACCTCCTGATGTATCTCGGGTGCAATTTACTATATGAAGAAAATAAGTCACCATAACACAAAAGAATTAAGAATTTTAGTCTTATAACATATGTATTAATGGGAGGATGGATGCCAAGAAGGCAATTTTTAATTTATTTATTCAAGACGGCCGATTTCGACACTCTATTGTGTCATAACCTTGTCTCATTGACATTAAAGTGCTTATTACAGTGCCACTCTGGTAGATGAACTGGATGATATATTAAATCAAGTGCTTGTGGATAGTGTAACGATACTGCTGACCCCTCATCTCAATGTTATCGTACGATACCGTCTGCCTGGTCCTCTCATCTCAATGTCATCCTACGATACCGTCTGCTTCGGATCCGGAATCGTGTGGTTCAGTTGTGATATATGTTGCGTGTGAAGTTAAAAACGTAATAGTCAGCCTAGGAATCAGTGTAGGACAGTGTCTCAGTGATACTGTGATTAAAACAAGTGATAGATTTCATTAATTAAGAGATTCATATAGTTTCTTTCCAGACAGTTCTATAAACAATACTTTTGTCATTGTTCATTATTTCCAATAAATAGACAGACGAACGGTAAAAGCTATTGTAAAACATAAAGAAATGAAAATAAATAGCATTCTATATATGTTAGGTTCATAAACAAGTTGTGTCGACCAGCTAATTTGTTATTTCGACTATTACATTAATTATCAATATCGTTATTCTTTGTATATATTGACTAAAAAGAGATTTTGAGTATATTTTGTGAATGGCCAGAATATTTGATAGTTCAGTATATGTTAGGAACATGTATGATGTATTCATTAACAAATTAATTGATATTTAACTTCGCACTTTGTTGTTAACAGAAATATCGGAAATTTCGTCTCAAAAATACATGTGCCATCTAAACTTACTGTATGCATAGTTTTCATTTTATATTGTCATTATTTTTGTATACGTGAAATGTTTTTCTGTTATGTTTGTTAATTGTAAATCAGTATATTCTATTGTTATGAACAATGCTTAATGTAACGTCATTATTGTCGATGTTATATATTTGCCTCACCGACTTGCGTGGAGGAGTGAGAGTTTTGGCGGAGTTCGAGTTTCAGACGTTTGTCAAGTGCTCCGGAGGCTATGGAAGTACTACCGTTCTGATGCTTTGTAAATGTGTTGACTTTGTTATGTTTTGATGGAGAAGTTTCATTTAAATTAAAGAAGAAGTGAAAAATTCCATACATCAAATATTTATTTGTACCACGAAGCCCCAGGATAATAATGTTGCAGCGAGCAGAACCCCCATACAGCGTAATATTGAAAAGATGAGTATCAGTAGAATAAACAGTAATTTACTTAAAACATATTAATATGTTACAATAGTCAGAAATAAAATGCATAGCTGGTCAAAATTGAAACAATAAAATGTACACTATGGTTGTTATTATTTTATGTCTATTTCACTCTTTGAATTTTGACCAGCCACTCGTTTTATTTCTGAAAATCCACCAGCACTTGATTTTATATACAACTACCATCTAGTAAACCTACCAGAGTTTATGTGGGGCACAATAGTAAGCAGTTTAATGTAAATGAGACCAGAGGATGACACCACAGTGTTGAAACCGATGTCTTGAACAAATAAAATAAAAATTGCCATCTTGGCATCTTAGCGTCCATTTATACAATTAAATCGCTCCCTAAGGTGAGTAGATTAAGACATATTTATAACTACAGTGATTTAGTCTGTGCATTGTATCATAATCAGTGTTTGTGTGAAAAGACTGAAAGAATTCATCCAACTGAATATATCCTTACAATGACGATAACTGAAACAAAACAATTCATTACGATTATTAAATTGCTGAAAAGAAAGAGGTCGGACATTGAATGCTCCTCGCAGAACGTAAAAGACATTTTTTGACTTTCCGACCTGGTATTTATTCGTTTGAATTTATTATTCTTTCCATCTTCGTTCCTTTCCATGTCCATCTCATTCTACCCTGCACATGATATAAAGTCAGTGACATTTTCTAAAGCATGTACTTATTACATCCTTCCATTTCCTCCTCTCGCCTTTCAGTTCACCTCCTCCACCATTGCTCCCTCTCCCCCTGACTTTTCCTCCGGACACTCTCTCTGTCCATCACCTCCTACACTCTTCATATTTATCTCCTTTTCTTTCTTTTCATTTGTTTCTCCCACTCCCTCGGTCCACCTCTTCGCCTCTTCTCCAAGTCAGTCTCTCCCTTCTGCATCTCTTCCTCGTCCTCGTCGTCCTCCTCCTCCTCTTCGTCTACCACTACCATTATATATCCTCCACTGCTTCTTTCCGTCTATTTCCTATTCCACGCTAACTATAATTACAAATACCTGCTGACTTTTATGGTGACCAGTAGGCATGATTACGATACAAACCTCATATAAACATGTATGTATGTGACAACTTTAATGGAACTTCAGGATACTGACGTCTGTTGTAATGTAACCTCTGTCATAACCAGTACAGTATGTTGTGGGATATTAGAAATTATCTATTCAAAATGCATCGAAGTACCTGATATCGCGGTGTTCCGTCAAACATGTCAAGCATGTCGTCAATTATCACCGACAGTTCTTCAGAAGAAATGAACTCGCCCAAATTTTCAATTGTGTAAATGTCCCAATTTTATCCTGAACATACTTTCAGTATCGTTATGAACAAAAAAGAAGTATAGTTGAATCCTAATTTACTTTATCAAAATCATGAAAATATCCCACAATACGAAATACAATACGAAGCATTTTCTGGGGTTTTGTAATTTTCCAGGCAATTTTCCACTTCTTGTTTTAGTAAGAACCTTGTCCTGCAACTTATGAATAAAAAATAAACAATTCGGTCGGGACGTTCTCACGTGATAATCAAAGAACTGGCAATTGATTTTTGTTGATAGAGGTATGTTTGAAGACACCATTCCAAATCTGTCATGCTTAAAGCTCAGGTATTGAGTAAAGATTCTTAAATATAATTTTCACTTTCATTTTCTTTGGAATATCCAGAATGCATTATCAGAAAGCTTAAAGATGGTGCAATAACAGTATTTAGAAATAAACATGAAAAGTATTGTGCATGCAATTATGAAAAAAGTACTAGGTATAGCACCATTATACTACTGCCTAAACCAAGACGACCCAGTCAGTTTACTTTCACGAGATGGCAAGCATATTCTAGGTTCTTAGCGTTTAGCCTAAAAGCATAGTATCGATCTTGATACTGCTTAGGATTTAAAAGGTGCAGCAACAAATATTTGCCTTAGATAGAAAGGAAACTACGTTTGACGGATTTACAGGATTGATTCTACACTTTGTGGAAAATTCATTATACAGCCTGCGAACTGTGGAAAATTGAGACAAACGGGAGGCGAGCACGGGTAGCCCAGTGGTTAAGGCGACCGCTGGCCCGAAGCAGTAGACCCGGATTCAATTCCCGGCTAGGCTCACGCTTTCACTTGTCGCCATTCATTCATTTCAATGCCCTAATGCAGCCTCTATCATTCCTTTCTTTCCCAATCCTTCTTCCTTCCCCTACTTTATCAATGATTTGCACAAACACCTCAATTTTTATATATATTAAGATATCGTCACTAATACCGTAAACGAAGATGAATATTCTCGACATATATGTATCCACAGGTTGAACAAAAACCATTTCCATCAGAATGTCAGTTACACCAGTTCCTTTCTTGATGACGACCTTATCATATTCAATTCACTGACCAGTCATACAACATACGTCACACGTTACGTCTTGAAAGCCAGCACAGATTTGTGAACTTCTAGTCATGCAAACACATATTAGACTTCATCATTCGGTCTTTGTTATCACGTCGGAAACAAAAGAGAATTATTGAATAATGCATGCTCGACAAACAGTCAAGGAAAGTTTTTTATATGCATCCCATGTAAACTCGAGAGACAGACACAACGGAAGTCTCAATCCGTGTAGTTCGCTTACGATCGCAGAAAAATTTACAGAGGAAAATGAAATTTACGGCAGAGTGCATACCTTTTATCACGTAATAGTTGCCACATATTTAGAAGAGTAGTTGACTTGGCTCTGTTTCAAGTGGATGGCGATCTGTGACACATGTAGAAATGTGCTCGTATGGCGCAGCTACTGATAGTCTAGATGGAGACGTACACGCATTCGTGTTGCAAACCCTTGAACGAGATGGTGTCTTGTGCCCTTACAGATCAATCAACAGTAGTAGGAAATCTTAGTGTTGTAAGACACCTGTGATTAATATAGTTCTTTTTGCACTACTAGAATCTACATCTACATCTACATCTACATCTACATCTACATCTACATGGGATACTCTGCAAATCACATTTAAGTGCCTGGCAGAGGGTTCATCGAACCACAATTATACTATTTATCTCCCATTCCATTCTCGAATAGCGCGCGGGAAGAAAGAAGACCTGAATCTCTCTGTTCGAGCTCTGATTTCTCTTATTTTATTCTGATGATCATTTCTACCTATGTAAGTGGGAGTCAACAATATATTTTCGTATTCGGAGGAGAATGTTGGCGATTGGAGTTTCGCAAGTAACCCACGCCTCAGCGATAAGCGCCGTTGTTGTAATGATTCCCATCCCAGATCCTGTATCATTTCCGTAACGCTGTCTCCCCTGTATCGCGACAATACGAAACGAGCTGCCCTTCTTTGGACTCTTTCGATTTCCTGCGTCAAACCCACCTGATCCCACACTGGGCAGCAATACTGCAAAAAAGGACAGACAAGCGTAGTGTATGCAGCCTTTTTAGTAGTTCCGTTGCATCTTTTAAGGGTTCTGCCAATAAAACGCAGTCTCTGGTTCGCCTTTCCCACGATATTATCTACGTGTTCTTTCCAGTTTAAGTCCGAAGTAATAGTGATTCCTAGGTATTTTGTGGAGTTTACGGCCTTCACATTTGATTGATTTATGTTGTAAACAAAGTTTAACGTATTTCTTTTCGTACTCATGTGGACGACTTCACACTTCTCATTATTTAGAGTCAATTGCCAATTTTTACACCATACTGATATCTTATTCAGATCGTTCTGCAGTTGGTTTTGATCTTCAGATGATTTTACTAGACGGTAAATGACGGCGTCATCTGCAAACAACCTAAGAGAACTACTTAGATTTTCCCCTAAATCGTTTATGTAAATAAGGAATAGCAGAGGACCAATAACACTACCCTGTGGAACGCCCGATATCACCTCTGTTTTAGTCGATGCCTTACCATTGATTACTACGAACTGTGTCCTTTCTGACAAGAAATCCCCTATCCAATTGCAAATTGGGGGCGATATACCATAACCACGCAATTTGATTAAAAGCCGTTTGTGAGGTACGGTGTCAAAAGCTTTCTGGAAATCAAGAAATACGGAATCGATTTGCGAACCTTTGTCGATAGCACCCATCACTTCGTGTGAATAAAGAGCTAGTTGTGTTTCGCATGAACGATATTTTCTAAATCCGTGTTGACCTTGGGTCAATAGATCGTTCTGTTCGAGATAATTCATAATATTTGAATACAGGATATGTTCCAAAACCCTGCTGCAAATTGACGTCAATGAAATAGGCCTGTAGTTTAGTGGGTTACTCCTACTGCCTTTCTTGAATATAGGTGTGACCTGTGCAACTTTCCAATCTTTTGGTACAGATCCTTCCATGAGAGAGCGGTTGTATATGACTGTTAAGTAAGGAGCTATCGCTTCAGCATAATCAGATAGAAATCTAATGGGTATACAATCCGGAGCAGAAGACTTGTTCTTATTAAGTGATTTTAGTTGCTGCACTACTCCGATGATATCTACTTCTATGTTACTCACTACGGCATCTGTTCGTAATTCGAAATCTGTAATATTGGTTTCGTCTTCTTTGGTGAATGAGTTTCTAAAAGCTAAGTTTAGTAACTGTGCTTTAGTAGCGCTGTCATCGGCAGGATCGCCATTACTATCACGTAGTGAAGGTATTGTTTGTGACTTTCCCCGAGTATATTTAACATATGACCAAAATCTCTTTGGGTTTTCAGTCAAATTACGAGAAAGTGTTTCGTTGTGATAAATGTTGTAGGCATGTCGCATTGAAATCCTCGCTAAATTTCGAGCTTCTGAGTACAATCGCAAATCCTGGGGATTTCGTGTTCGTTTAAATTTAGTATGCCTTTTCCTTTGCTTTTGCAACAGTGTCCTAACCTGTTTTGTGTACCAAGGGGGATCGCCTCCTTCTTTTATTAATTTATTAGGTATAAAACTTTCAATTGCTGTCGATACCACTTCTTTGAATTTGAGCCACATCTGGTCTACACCTACGTTTAGTGTTAGAAACGAGTGGAAGCTGTCTTTCAAGAAGCAATGTATTTTGTTTCTATCTGCTTTCCTGAACAAATATACTTTGCGTTTATTTTGGTAACTTTGGGACTTTCGATATTCAATTTCGCTACTACAGCTCTGTGTTCACTAATACCTGTATCCGTTTTGATGCTCGTTATGAGCTCAGGATTATTTGTTGCTAAGAGATCAAGTGTGTTTTCACATCCATTTACAATTCTAGTTGGCTCATGAACTAATTGTTCGAAGTAATTCTCAGAGAATGCGTTGAGTACAATTTCACACGATGCTTTATGCGTACCTCCTGATTTGAAAATATAATTTCGCCAACAGATCGAGGGTGAGTTAAAATCACCACCTACTATTATCGTGTGAGTCGGGTACGTTTTTGTAATTAGACTCAGGTTTTCTTTGAACCTTTCTGCTATTGTATCGTCAGAGTCGGGAGGCCGGTAAAAGGAACCGATTATTAACTTCTTACGATTTTCGGGTACAACCTCTACCCATAATAGCTCACACGAACTATCAACTTCAACTTCGCTACATGAAATACTACTTTTGACAGCGACAAACACGCCCCCACCTATTTTGTTTAATCTATCCTTTCTGAACACCGATAGATCTTTTGAAAATACTTCTTCTGAACTTATTTCCGGCTTGAGTGAACTTTCGCTGCCTATAATGATGTGTGTTTCGGTGCTTTCTATTAACGCTTGCAGTTCTGGAACTTTCCCGACAGAGCTACGACAATTTACAACTGTTATACCGATAGTTTCCGGATCTACATTTCTCCTGTGATCCACCTGAACCCTTTGAGATTGCCCATTTTCTATTTCCCCGAAGCTCTTTATCCTAAAAAACCGCCCAGTCCACGCCACACAGCCCCGCTACCCGTGTAGCCGCTTCCTGCGTATAGTGGACTCCTGACCTATTCAGCGGAACCCGGAAACCCACCACCCGATGGCGCAAGTCAAGGAATCTGCAGCCTACACGGTCGCAGAACCGTCTGAGCCTCTGATTCAGACCTTCCACTCCGCTCTGTACCAGAGGTCCACAGTCGGTCCTGTCAACTATGCTGCAGATGGTGAGCTCTGCTTTCATCTTGCAAGCAAGACTGATAGTCTTTATCACTTCAGTTAGCCGCTCGAAACCTGAGAGGATCTCTTCAGATCCGAAACGACACACATCATTGGTACCGACGTGAGCCACCACCTGCAGTTGGCTGCACCCCGTACCCTTCATGGCATCCGGGAGGACCCGTTCCACATCTGGAATGACTCCACCCGGTATGCACACGGAGTGCACGTTGGCCTTCTTCCCCTCCTTGGCAGCCATCTCTCTAAGGGGCTCCATCACCCGCCTAACGTTGGAGCTCCCAACTACAAGTAAACCCACCCTCTGTGAAAGCCCGGATCTTGCAGGCTGGGTGGTGACAGGGTGAGAGATACCATCCGACTCAGGAACGTCGTCCTGAGCAGACAGCGCCTCAAACCTGTTCGCAAGACGAACCGGGGAGGCCTCACGATCGGTCCCCCGGAATGTCTTGCGCCTCCTGCCACGCACTGGAGCAACCTCCCACGCAACCACGGGTGGGATGTCTGCCTCACTGCTAGCAGTTTCAGGGCATGTCGCTGCCGCAGGCCGATCGGTGGAGACGACGGGAGTCCGTTCGGTCCTCACCGCCGGCCAACAACAACGACGCCCATCGATCGCAGCTTCCAACAGTGCAACCGAGTTTAACACAGCTTGAAGCTGGGAGCGAAGTGTCACCAGCTCAGACTGCATCCGCACACAGCAGTCACAGTCCCTATTCATGATTACAGTGCCAACAAAAACAAAAACTACGGTCGCGATGCGTTCAAAGGAAAACTAAACTGTTCGTTAGAACGCGGATGTGAATCCAATACGCACGACAGCTCAGTATAACTTTACAAATTGAGACGAGAAAGTGTAGGAGAAAATCAAAATACAATATGTCGCTTCTAATCAGAAAATAAAGACAGACGACTGTCGCGACGCGGTTCACACGGCGGAATAATACACTAACCAGATATTTAACGTGAATGTGAATCAAATAAAAAACGCGAGCACACAATAAATTTAATGCACTCAAGGGAAAACGCACTTTAAAGTAAAAATAGGTAACTTCTAGAGAGAAGCCGGTTACACTTACAACTGTTAAATTACTGCTATGTTTTTATGTATATTCTAATGTAAATAAACAAACTATTTTTCCATCAAAATAATATAGGTCTAAACGAATGGTACCAACACACAAAGGATTCATAGACATCAGCGTCAGTCGGGCAGGTTGGAAAGATGAGTCTTACCAGGACTCGAATCCTGGTCTCCTGCTTATCAGGCAGTTGTGTTGTCAACTACGTCGTCCGGACAGATGGTCACCATAAATGCACGGAATACTTAGTAGAGCCCCCGTGAGAGTCAATTACTAATCAACACACTGCTGACATAGTACCCCTGTCTTTTATCATTACTCGTGGGATTTGTATTACTTCCGCAAGAGTTCGAGAATGCAGTCCGTCCGCACTGAAATGATCAGTAGTCGGCGTGGCTATAACTGTAAATTAATGATGTCTCTTACTCGAACGTGTCCGAAATCAAAGACACCATTGGGAAATGGATATGTCCGTTCAACTGAACATCGTACACTGATAATCGGAAAAAGAGAATAAATTGCTACGGTGGAGAATGAGGTAACGAGCCTTGCGGTTGTTTTTCATGTGGTTCCAATTACACCCGCTCACTGATGTGGGTCACTTGCTTGCTCTCGTTCCTTCTAATTCCACGCGTTTCGGAGAGGTCCGTAGCTCGCACTTTAACCGTGACAGACATTTCCGAGTGACCTTCAGTCCTGTGAAAAACTGGAGCTCTTTGACAATATGCTTCCGTATTTTCGTTAAGAAAGTCAAATGTTCGTAAACTTTTGTATCAAACTGACAATGTCATCAGTCCCTAGACTCACAAACTACGTAAGCCGGCCGTGGTGACCGAGGAGACTGAGGCGCTTCAGTCACGGTCTGCACGGCCACTACGGTCGGGGGTTCGAATCCCCCCTCGGGCATGGATATTTGTGCCGTCCTAGTTCGTAAGTAGTCCATAAGTAGTTTGTAAGTTTAGGGACTGATGACTCCGTAGTTAAGTCCCATAAGCTTTACAAACATTTGAACATTTTTTTTAAACTACGTAAATTAACGCACACTAAAGACAACACACACATCCATGCCCGAGGGAGAGCTAGAACTTCCGACGGCGAGCCACCGCACTCCACAGCATTGAGCCTTACAACGCTCGGCCACTGGCTTGTTTATATGTGTCGGGACCGATGGTCTTGGGGTAAAACGCTCGACTGGAAACCGAAGGGTCGCGGATTTGAAACCCGGTCGGTCCTCTGCCTTTTTCTGTCTGCGTTTCAGACCATTCTTCACCTCTCAACGATGTGAGAAGTCGCCAGAAACGACACGCGGTTAGGATCACACGTTAAGCTGTAGGCTTACGTTATTCGGGTAGGCGACGGACATGCTAGTCGCCGAAGTGGCATCCAATTGAAATACTTGCACCAGGACAATGAGCCACAGGAAATTATTATATTATTATTACGTTTGTATGTTATGAATCTTTAAACTGGGACAGTATCTCCACAGAATCGATGGGAACGCTTTCGTCTTTGATATACTTTTCTACCTGTTAACGATGTGACAACGGTTAGTTCTGCAGATTACGGGCGTTTTTCATGAAATTCATATAATTCTGCCGTCCGCGGTGGCCGAGGGTACTGAGGCGCTCCAGTCACGGTCTGCACGGCCACTACGGTCGGGGGTTCGAATCCCCCCTCGGTCATGGATATTTGTGCCGTCCTAGTTTGTAAGTAGTTCATAAGTAGTTTGTAAGTTTAGGGACTGATGACCCCGTAGTTAAGTCCCATAAGCTTAACAAACATTTGAATATATAATTCTCAAACATCAGTCAGCAAGAGTCAAAGGACGCAGTAGCACCTCTCACAATGTTTAACGCTTTCTTGGACGTAACGTCAAGATTAATAAAGTTCCATGCATAGCTACACGAGCAAGGATATTCAATATCGGATTAATTTCAAGTTTTTTGAACAGAAAGTTTGGAACCGCAAGTGACGAATCGTCGTAAGAAAGATCGCCTTCTGCTGGTCTCTTGCAGTGTGCAACAGATCCTGTCACCTTAAACCCGTTTCAATTAATCTCTGCTGGAGAGAATTCTCGCGGTCGACATTCCTCACTACTCTTACACCGCAACAGCCAGGCAATTAAGCAGCCGAGAGCACTCCGACTTTAATGAAAGCGCAATCGATCACCTCGCGACAAGAGTGCCGGCACATGTTGTCGACTCGGAAATTGTTTACGGTTCACTGCCTTCCCCATTCAAGACACCAATATCTCTTCCACTTGACAATCATCGCGAAGTCATGGGTGATTTAGGAATACATGCAGAAGCCGAAACAGTGATTCAATTTCTCTGCTATAGAAATAAATTAGAGAGGAACGCAGAGAAACACAGAGTTGGTGAAAAGTTTCAAGCAGAAATAATTAAATATTGTGGACTGCGTAAAGTGAAATATTCGATTAAATACACTGGCCCGTGACTTGTAACTAGAAATTCCAAACGGAATTTTTCTATGGCGGTAACGAAATCTATTAATATTATTTTAAAAATATCTAACAGCATAAAACGCAACTTTAGCGAGAAGTGTATTTCATACATCTTTTAGCTGGAATTTAAAAGGAGTGGTCCATTCTAGCAGTAAAATACATTAATATTATTTGAAAAATCACGGCTGGTTCCGCGTCGTTAGAGACGAATACGCATGTGATCTAAATAAAATTAATGGGATGAAAGTCACTTTACAAAGATATTTATTTGAAATTCTGAAAATAATAATTTCTAAAAGGAATGAAAGCATATTGTAAGAAACGGATAAGGGTACTCACATAACTGCTATCTACATAATCATATCCGTATGTAAATTGCCCTTTAGCAATTGCCCTCCAATCTCGTCTCATAGGCTGAAGTGGTGTAGCCGAACGGTCTAAGGCGCCTCGATGCGGAGCGAGCGGTTGCTCGGCGTCGGAAGTTCGAGTCCTCCCTGGGGCATGGGTGTTGATGTATTGTCCTTATGTTAGTTCACCTAGGTTTAAATAGTTTGTCAGCTACGGACTGATGACCAACGCAGTTTAGTCCGATAGATTACCAACATTAGAACATTCTCATAGTAAGTAGTAGAACGCTCGAAGCGGTGGTCAGTAGTTAAACTGATGGGGCGAGGGACGGGGAGGACCGAAATCGTATAGGAAAAAGAAAACGTGTATGAAGAACCACCTGAGATTCAACCAACATATTGTGTCAGTGAGCCGGCCGCAGTGGCCGAGCGCTCTGCGGCGTGCCAGTCACAGTCTGCACGGCCGTTACGGTCGGGGGTTTGAATCCCCCCTCGGGTATGGATGTTTGTGTCGTCTTTAGTGTAAGATAGTTCATAAGTAGTTTGTAAGTGTAGGGACTGATGACCCCGCAGTTAAGTCCCTTAAGCTTAACAAACATTTGTTATTTGAACGCCATAAGCTGCAAGACAAACAAGCAATTTCCATTTACAGGACACTGATGTTAAATAAAGCACTTGTGTTCAAATCTTGCTGTAAGTTACAAAGTATACACATTATCAATTACTGGATGAATATAAGCTAATAAACAGCTCCATATTAGGAAAAAGCAAAATTTTTCGCCCATATCAATATTTATCTAGTCATTTCTTCTATTCTTTACTGTGGTCTTGTAATATGATTTTGCAGTTACACTCAGTGATACATTATACGGATGTCTGTAGTATATGAAGAATTAATAAATCAAAACGTCACGTATGATGCTGGAAATTTACTGCACACCAATATAAATACAAGCAGTTTTTGACGCCTAGAATTGTGCATCGTAATATAAGCCATGAAGTATGTGCCGCACATAGATATAATCTTGGAGATGCCTTCAGTGGCATATTTAGACATCATCTGACAACTAAATTGCGAATACAGCCTGCACTAAAATAAATAATAAATAAAATTGAACCTCTTTAAACCTCTCTCTCGCTCTCTCTCTCTCTCTCTCTCTCTCTCTCTCGTACACACACACACACACACACACACACACACACACACAAACATTAGTCATTAATCTCATCAAAGAAATTTCACAACCAATTTCAGATGCTTACAATATTTTTATTGTGGTTTCGGTCACAAAAGAGATAGACGAAAACTGTTTATCACATTATTGCTGCTCATGAGGAGCAATAATGTGATAAGCGTTTTTCGTTTATCAATTCACGTGATTTTCGAGTAGTGGGTCGAACAATTCGCGGTATTTGTACCGCTACGGTCGGGGTTTCGAATCCCCCTGGAGCATGGATGTTTGTGTCGTCTTTAGTATAAGGTAGTTCATAAGTAGTTTATAAGTAAAGGGAGTGATGATCCCGCAGGTAAGTCTCTTAAGCTTAACAAACATTTGACCATTTGGTATTTGAACGCCATAAGCTGCAAGACAAACACGCAATTTCCATTTACAGAACAATGATGTTAAATAAGGCATATTATTACACCCTTTAATGATTGATTATTTTAAATATTTAAAATTCTTCACTGATGAAGCGAGTATTGGAAATGAAAAATTCATTCGGCCTGGCAGCAGTTAAATAGACAATAGGAGAGCACCGTGTCTCCTAAGTCATTACGTAATACAGACTGGTTATGTCTAGGATCATGTACGGTGAAAGTTAATAACAATATTGTGACGGATTCAATAACATCGCCACTGTATCAGCGATTGAGTGATAAATGTGCACAAAAATACATACAGCACATAAAAGAACATGTCGGACGACAGAGAAAAAATATGTGTTAGTAACTTCAGGTACCACCTAGAGTGGTGTTATTAACATCATACAGAAAAGCCTTATTGCTAGAGTGCGGCAGTACAAGGAACCTACGCCAGAAGTTATCAACATTAATTATAAGAGTCTATCATCAAAAGAAATAACACTGGTCTGTACTACTTCCGTGGAATACATGGCACGGCTGGCATGTGGCTTTTCATGCAGCTTCCAGTGGTTGTCGATAAAATCCAAAGTGAAATTTTCTGCTAATTCGATTACGATGAACTTTAAGAATGGTCCCACAGAGCCAGCGTATCTCGTCGGCTACCACTCTACCTATACAGATTCACGCATTGCCGCTAACGGCACTTCTTTCATTTCATTGTTCAGCGTATTAATAAGTAGAACATTAAATGAAAATAAAAAATCATTATTTCGAACGTATTAATTTCATTGTTGACTGGATTATTAAAGCAGATTTTATTCGCAAAGATCTGTACCGAAAGACTTGAAAGTTGTACAGGTCACGCCAATATTCAAGAATTACAAGCCTATATCACTGATGTCGGTTGGAAGCAGGATTTTATAACACATACTTCCCTCAAATATTGTGAACTACCTCGAAGAGGTGAAATTTTTGACCCATAGTCGACACGTATTCAGTTGACCTTTAGTCAACTAGCACTTTAATCGCATGATATTATGAGTGCTACTGACAAGGGATGTGAAATAGATACGTTTTTCCTAGATTTTTAGAAGGCTTTCGACACTGTACTTAACAACCGTCTTCTAATGTAATTGTGTGCTTATGGCATATCGCCCCAGTTATGCGAATGGATTCGTGATTTCATGTCAGAAAGGTCACAGTACTTTGTAGCTGACAGTAAGTCATCCAGCAGGACAGAAGTGACATTTGGCGTTGCTTAAGGAAGTAGTATTGGGCCTCTACTGTACCTTATTTTTATAAAAGGCTTGCCGTAAACCCGGCGTTGCCCGTGTATTTATTTGTCCCACACTCTCCTAATCTACATCCCCTTCCCTCGTCTATATGCGTTCATCTCCTTCTTTCGACTCTCTGTTCGTTTCCACCTTTCCCTTTCCCTTTGTTTTCTGAAAGGCAGCCTCTGACATATACCATACGAACATGTATGTATCCTGTGACCTTCCTCTTGGTTTAAGTGTCGCGTGTGCTCAAGATCGGTGCTAACCTATGCATTTTGTCAAAGTTCGCATGTTAAGTAGCCTTCAGCGTGCACCAAACGAAATGTTATACCATCAGTGACATTCCTCTTGTTTTTATGGTGTAGTGTGCAAAATTTCATAAATATCGGAATAAAACTATAGATCTCTATGCAATAGAAAAACAGGGTCACATTGAAAAACGCACTTTGTTCTTCTAAAATTTTCATATTTTATTTCGTACAACCGGTGAGAAAGAAAAGTATCTGTGAAATTGGTCGAGTCGTTCGGAAGTTATGACGCGACCAACATACTTAAGGATCCATTTTTATGTTGCAAGATACTCTCCGACATGCACCGTATGAAAGTTTAGGTAGACGGTGATCTTCCTTTTGAAGGTCAAGCGTGCAAAGTTTCGTGAAGATCGGAATGAAATTGTAGATTTCGTCAGTCTGTAGCAAAAGTATCCTCCACCATGAACTTTCATTCCGTCCTATCGCAAAATACTTTCTTGGCTAACTTCTTCTACCTGTAAACTACATATCGGCAAAATTTCAGCTCCATAGGTGCAGCAGTTTTAGAGATTTTGTGTTTAGTCAGTGAGTGTGTGACCTTCAGATTTAATATATATAGAGATATCTCCTGAATTATGGATCCTATAAAGACATTATTTACCAGGTTCGTAGAGTGGATTATTAGGAAACTGCCTGCGAAATGTGTTTCAAATTGATTTGGTAGTAAAGACGCAGTAAATTGCACCCTCGTGCTAATTAGGGCGAAGTTTCATGTATTTCAATATCTTTGGCGTGGTAGCCCCTGAACTATATGTCGTAATACGATATTATTACAAAAGTACATTCAGTGGTGCATATGTTACATGTTTGCAAAATTCGTCGCGAATAGAGTTAGTAGGAAAGACGTAATAAATCAAAACGTCATGCGGGATGATGCGGTATTTCCCTAACGAAATTGTTTATGACTCATATATCATGAACTGTATGTTGTACTATGATAAAATTTCGATCGTACGTTCAGTGGTATGTGTGTATACTGTTTGTAACATTTCTCGCGAATACAATTAATAGTTTACCAGTAATAAATTGTAACGTCATGCCAAATGACGTAGTTTTGCTGCATGAACGGCGAAAATGTAGTAAGCGACTACATTTTTTTCCTTTCATCATTTTGCTGGGGTTGTCAGCAAGAAAAAGTTTCCTAAAGGTTTGAAATTATGTTTGAAGTTTGTTGCAAGTTGCTACGTGTTTTCCTTCGCAAATAATGCACTGATAAAGTCACACAATCATGTGCCGCAATACGGGGAAGTTTTCATTGTTTATAACGTCATATCTCAGAGCAATTGGCTCTATCGCAAAATCATTTCTTAGCTGACGTCTTCTATCGATAAACTACATTCCACCAACATTTCAGCTTCATAGGTGGAGTAGTTTTCGAGATTTCTTGTTTAGTCAGTGAGTGAGTGAATGAGTGATTGTGTGAACGAGTGTCCTTTCACTTTTATATAGATAGATATTTAAGTGACCCTCTAAGGACCTCCCTTAGACTGCGGATGACGCTGTCATTATAGGTTAGTAAAGTAAAGCCGCTCAAAATTATATAGATAAGCTATCGGCTTGGTACAAAAATTGGAAATTGACCCTTAATAATGACAAGTGTTACGTCATCCATATGACCAATCAAAGAAATCCGTAAAAACTTTAGTTACACGATAAATCAGTCAAACCTGCAGGCCGTCAATTGAACTAAATACCTAGCAATAACAATTACAAACAACTTAAAGCGGAAAGAACACACACAAAATATTGTAGTGAAGGCTACCCAAAGGCTACGATTCGTTGACAGAACACTTAGAAGATGCAACAGTTCTACTAAAGAAACTGCGTACACTACACTTTTACGTCCTATTTTCGGGTATTGCTGCGTATTTTTGGATCCACACCAGGTGGGACTGACTGACGATTTAGTGAAATTTCAGAGAAAGACTGCTCGTTATGTATTATCGTGGTATAGGGGTAAGTAACTGTGAAGTTATCCGGGCACGTCTATAGTTGGGTGTTTTTTACGCCTCCCCTATCCCCCAGTACTGCTGTAGCAGTTTTAGAGTCATTCAAAGAAAGTCTACACCGTGTAGTGCATAGATATCCGGGCCATGTAATATTAGTCGGCGAAGACTTCAACCTTAAGAGAATAGATTGGGACCTCTCTAATTACATTTTAGGTGGTACAGACGACAGTCTTTCGAGCTACTTTTGGACACATTCTCCGACAACTGTCTTAAGCAGTTAAACCGGCAACTCATGCGCAATGGAAATATTTTAAACCTTATAGCTACGATCAGGCTTACCTCATTAACGATGTTTATGTAGAGACAGGAATTAGTGATCATGATATCGTCGTAGCGTCGATGGTGACCTAAGTTCATAAACCAATTAAGAAGGCTAGGAGCGTGTATATGTTACGAAGAGCCGATAAGCAATTGTTAGGATCGAAAATGAATCGACATCGTTTAGTTGCGGTACAATGGATGTAGAGAAACTGAAGACTAAATTTAAATGCATTGTACATAAAGGGTTAGAGAAATATGTGCCTGTAAAGTCGATTTAGGATGGAAAAGATCCACCGTGGTATAATAATAAAGTTAGAAAGCTACTGAGAAAGCAGAGACTGTTGCACTCTCCGTTCAAAAAAAGAAGACGCAAATGATGGCAGGCATAAGTTAGTAGAGATTCGTGCGCCAATAGAAGGATTCACGAAGCATACAATAATTACCACAGCAATATCTTAGCAATAGATCTTTTCGATAATCCGAAAAAATACTGGTCCTATGTAAAATCGATGAGCGGATCAAAGCTCACTACCCAGTCACTCGATCATTCCGGGGCAGTAATAGAAGAAAGCAAACGGGAAGCTGAAGTTTTAAATTTAACCTTTTAAAAATCATTCACGCATGAGGATCGCATAAATGTACCTGGTCCTGATGGAATGCCAATTCAGTTTTACAAAGAGTATTCTGCGACCTTTGCCACTTACTTACGTTGCATTTTTCGCGAATCTTTAATTCAGCGCAAAGTTCCTAGTTATTGGAAAGACAACTGACCCACAAAATTACAGGGCAAAATCGGTGACATCAGTTTCCTGTAGAATTCTGGAGCATATTCTCAGTTCGAATATAGTAAATTTCCTTGAAACGGAAAAGCTTCAATCCATGAATAAGTACGAGTTTACGAAACATCGTTCATGTCAAAGCTTGCCCTTTTCTCACATGACATTTTGCGAGCCATGGATGAAGGGCAACAGGCGGATTGTGTTTTTCTCGATTTGACGCGGTGCCACACTGCAGACGGCTAACGAAGATACGAGCTTATGGAATAGGTTCACAGATTTGTGACTGGCTGGAAGACTTCTTAAGCAACAGAATGCAGTACGTTGTTCTCGACGGCGAGTGTTCATCAGAGAGGAGTGTATCGCCAGGCGTGCCCCAGGAGAGTGTGTTAGGGTGTTAGGATCCCTTTTGTTTTCTATCTATATTAATGATCTGGTGGACCGAGTAACTTGTAGTTTGCGGCTGTTTGATGGCGATACTGAGGTGTATGGGAGGGTGTCGTCTTTAATTGACTGTAACAGCATACAGGACGACTTAGACAAAATTTCTAGTTAGTGCGAAGAATGGCATCTAGCTCTCAATGTAGGTGATGCGCATGAGTAGGAAAAACAATTCAATAATGTTCGAATACAGCTTTTGCAGTGAGATTCTTGATGCAGTTGCGTCGTTCAAATATCTAGGCTTAACACTGCAGAGCGATATGAAATGGAACGAACATGTAAGGGCAGTTGTGAGTAAGGCGGACAGCCGACTTCGAGTTATTGGGAGAGTTTTGGGAAATTTACTTCACCTATAAAGGAGGCCAATGTGCGAGTGTCACGGAATGCTTTGGGAACTCAATTGGTGATCGCTGAAGGAAATACGACGGTCTTTTCGTGAATTTCTGTTCTGGAAATTTAGAGAGCCGGAATTTAAAGCTGAATGTAGTACGATCTTCTTGCCGCCTACATACATTTCGTGTAGTGATGATAAAGACAAGGTAAGAGAAAATTGGATTCGTACGGAGGCATATGGACATTCTTTTTTTCCTCTTTCAATTTGGGAGTGGAATAGGAAAGGAAATACCTAGTAGTGGTACAGTGTACCCTCCGCCACGCACCTTACGGTGGATAGCGGCATTTGTAGATGTTGATGTAGACGAGAGAGTATCACAGAAATGATGCTCGTGATAGGGTGGAAATCATTGAAAGAAAGGGGTCATTCCTTGCAGCTAGATCTGTTTGTGAAATTTTTTTCACCAAATTCTGTTTGAATGCACATATATTTTGCTAGTACCCACCTACATAGGGAGGCTAATCGTAATAAAATAAAATAAATCAGATCGAAAACAGGAAAACAGAAAGGTTTCGGATTTGCTTCTTCACGCGAGTTATTAAAGAATGGAACTGCGGGAAATATCATAAAAGCGATTCGATAAACACTCTGCCATGCACTGTAATGTGACTTGCAGAGTATTTATGTTGATATTGTGTTTTAGCTAGAATTTTCCACTCTTCCACAGAAATTTGCTTCGCCGTTTCCCTTGATCTGACTGGCTTGTTGTTATCTCTGTCTGTCTGTCTCTCTCTCTCTCTCTCTCTCTCTCTCTCTCTCTCTCTCTCTCATGGTCCATCATTTATTTTTCCACACGTGAGAAAAGAAAAAGAAATTCTTCCCAAATATCTTTGAGTATCGAACTGTAAGGGCTTTCCTATATTGGAATGGCACCCCAGCAAAGAACGCGAATGGGAACAATCCCGCCTTGTTCCTCAGGCCAAAGTGGTATAAGTATCACTAAATAATACAATTCCTTGAGACAACATTGTCTCGTTATACCAAAGGTATTAAATATAAGGAGAGGTATTGAATTTGTGTGTGTGTTGGAGGAGGAGGGGGAGAGGAGTAGACCATAGACTTGGCTATAATATGGCGAACATGAACGCTACATTCGATTAGGCCAACACAATAAATCTGCAGTAGCCGAACACCAGCAAGATTACAGCAAAAAGATAAAATTTCACGATTGCAGAATACTCGCTAAGCAACCAGGGATGGTTACAAAAGATAAGGGAAGCCATCGAAATTGTAAAACACCCTAATAACATGAAAGAGAAGATGGACTCAGGTTTGCCCCCTCTTGGCTACCAGCCATCACAGCGAACAACAACACAACACGCGAGCGTCACTAGTAAGCAACTGCCGCCGCGCGGCCCACGGCCAGCAGGAGAGAAACGGAAGCCCTCACCCCATTCGCCGATGAACACCAATCACGTCTCGCTATGAAAGAAGCAACGGCTAACCCCCACTCCCTCCACCTCAGCATCCTATCAAAATAAAGTTCCATTCTTCCGCTAAAATTCACCAACAACATCACTTTTTTTTTTTTAATTATGACGTAATGTCTAAATGAAAGTAATATAAAGTGTAGTAACAACCAGCTCACATCAGTATACCCAGATGAAGTCCACTGTAACGCTAGCTGAAACGTCGGTTATTTAAGTAATAGCCTTACATCATGACGCGGTACAACACCCAGAAAACTTTTATGTCATCTGACACTGGCCGCGTAAGCCTACGTAATTAAGATCTTTGTAGTTTGAGCGTAAAGATTGGAAAATCCAAATATACTTTATAAAAACTAATATGTTTATTTTTATACGCAGGTTGAAATGTTTCAAAAAAGAATTTGAAGAGCTTCGTAGGTAGTAAATACTAATACAGAAATCACTTCGCCAACATCTACATCTACATACATACTTAGCAACGTACATTGAAGTCCATGACAGAGAGTTCATCGCACTCCTTTTATGATATTTCTCTACCGTTGCAATCTCTAATAGCGCGTGGAAAAAAGAACACAGAATTCTTTTCCTTTTTCCGTCTCATTTTTCTTATTTTATTGCGATGTTAACGTCTACGTAGCTGTTGCATTAAATCCGCTAGCCCAGTATACGTCGCAGTTCCCCCTTAAGGTCTGATCAGATCACAATCCGTGATTTGCAAGTGAGATAGCCTCCTTGTCAGCTGTAAACGACTGAAGTAACTAACACGATCACCAATAATAGGAGAGGAACGCACACATCGTTAAGACAGTGTACCTCGCCGAGGTACTCAATCCGGGTAGCGAGGTTGCGACGTGAGCCAGCGACAGAAGCGCCACAGCTTAACAGCGGGGGTTGCGGCGTTGGGGGTTGGGGGAGGGCAAACTGGGGGCGCGCTGCGTGCCGCGGCACGTGCGCCGTCCGAGCCGTCCCGGCTTCGAGCCCCGGCTGCGTCAACAGAGCCGCAGCGCCGGTAAACAGCGCGCAAGCCTCGACCGCTAATGAGTTCCGCTACAGACGCACGGCCGCGCGCCCTCCGTCATCCGCCGCTGTTCCGTCTTTCCACTGGCAACCGTTGGCAGGCCTGCACCGCTGTTGACGGAGTATGGTGTCTCTTTGACAGACGCCCCTGCACGACACGGTGATTTCAGAAGTGTAAAGCTTACTGTATGTGCAATAGGTGAGAATTGTCTACACGCCAATGAAACACAATTTGTTAGCGATTCCACTCCAGTTTAACTGTCTGATTTTGCAGCCGGGTTTGAAAACTTTTTCAAATAAAAAGAGAGATCTCAGTTGCAATTATTAAATTATTTTAAATAGTTTTTGCCACTTAGCATCATAAATTTCATAAAGAGAGTGAGTGCGTGTCATATGCCACTCAAGGTCCTTAAAATAAATTATATATATATATCGTTTGTCGCGCGGATTGGTCGCGTTGTCTAACGCATCATGTTACAGAGTGTGCGGCCGTTCCCGCGAAGCATCGAGACCTCCCTTTCCCATCGATGTATATTTGTTGTCCTCAGTTGAATGTGGTACAAGTAGACTTATGTAAATGGGCTGATGAAGATAGCACTTAAACCCAACAGATTTACACACATTTGTAAATATCTCTAATTCGCCAAATGTTTTTTATGAATGAATGGTAATATCCCCAGTTCATTTCAATGTCCTCGTGTGGCAGGTGTCAGAGAAAGCTCAGTCCTCAATTTTATGTAATGTAATGTCAAGATCTCCACAAGGACGAAAAACGTAATTTACTTTTTAATTAAAAATAAATTATCCAAATCAAATAAAATATTTGTAAATTTTATGGGACATAACTACCGGGTCATCAGTCCCTAAACTTACAAACTACTTATGAACTACTTACGAACTAGGACGGCACAAATATCCATGCCCGAGGAGGGATTCGAACCCCCCACCGTAGTGGCCGTGCAGACCGTGACTGAAGCCCCTCAGTCCCCTCGGCCACCGCGGCCGGCATTATCTAAATGTTCAAATGTTTGTAGAGCTTGTGGGACGTAACTACGGGGTCAACAGACCCTAAACTTACAAACTTCTTATGAACTAGTTAATACTAAGGTCGGCACAAATATCCATGCCCGAGAGGGGATTCGAACCCCCGACCGTAGTCGCTGTGCAGACCGTGACTGGCGCGGCGCAGTCCCCTCGGCCACAGCGGCCGGTTAAATTATCCAACCGAGAACTATTGGCTGTATATAATCACCGTTGTCCTTTCGTAGGTAAGGCTATAGCTACACGTCTACGATGTATGAAAATAAGTCGGCAGCGGTGGCCGAGGGGACTGAGGCGCTCCAGTCACGGTCTGCACGGCCACTACGGTCGGGGGTTCGAATCCCCCCTCGGGCTTGGATATTTGTGCCGTCCTTAGCCTTAGTTAGTTCATAAGTAGTTTGTATGTTTAGGGACTGATGACCCTATGCAGGTTAAGCGCACGCGCCACAGCAGAAGGGAACAGAGTAATGTAAAATTAGTAAACTTAGATTACTTATGTAGTGGAAACAACTATCACAAATCCCTCTAATAAATATAAAGTTAAAAAAAAGAGCATGCATGCGACAATTCTACGTAAAGTCCAACCAACACCGTAATGCTTGCTAAGCCACTCTACTATATCTTCATTAGCAATAATAATTAAAACTGTTGTAATTGAATTGTGTCTGCAATGATTAGTTGACTGAGTCGTTTATTGAGACTCATGCAATTACCTTTCTTTAACAAAATGGATCAAATGCTAATTTTGAGAAGTAATATTATGGCATGAACTATTGTTCCATATTATATCAACAACTTAACCTACCTTCAAACATTTTTAGTAGTATAATTGTTCAGTTTAATTCATTAACCAAATATTGCAGTGCCTCTTTTAGTACACGTGAATTGAATAGTAAACACGAAATTAATATTTACTGCTTAGTAGTATTGAATGATTACACTACATGTTCATAGTGAATGATATGCTACTATTTTAAACTGTGCTTTGAGTTTTTGCAACAGTACTAATTATTCTTCGAGCACTGAAATCTTTTGAAATACAGTTGATTTTAGTTAGATTTACGTAACGTATTTTATTGTTCTGGATGAGCCTCATTCATTAAAGGTAACGGAATACGAACCTGTTTGGATAGTGCCGCGGGTGAATAATTTTATCGACACTGATTAATTTCACACAAGTTCTCAATTTACTCTTTTTGGAAAATTAAATTTTAGCATTACAGATATAAAGACAGTTAATTGCTTTGATCTTACATTGCAGCAGTGTGTAGTGTGGCTGGTGATTGTTGCTGACACTTTATAATGATTGGCCAAAATTGTATCTTCTTGGCGATAAAATATTGTTTAACCACTGAGTCCACAGCATTCCTCTTGACATTATTTCTCTGGAAGTTTTAACGCTGTGGCCTCGTTAATTATTTGCCTGCGCCAATTTGCGAAACTGCAGCTCGTATCAACGCGTCGTGAAACCACACTATTACAGTTTGCTGCTGCCGTCCAACTTTTCTACCGTTCACCTCGAGAGCTCAACAATCTTTCTCTCTCCACAGACATATATTACAAGACTCGCAATGCCACATACAATATCATTGGTGTCAGTGAAGTATATTTCTATGCTATAAACGTGTAACCAGTCGTTTGTGTTATTACGGAAAACAATTGAAAAATACCAATGAACTGACGTAACTACGTTGTCTTTAAACTTTTGACATATGGAAAATTCGTGTTGTATGTGGCTATAATTTTTTCCAGCTGGGGTAAGCTTTGACACACGCCGTAGTGTAATGAGTTGTATTGATTTATTGTTATTGTTAATCTCTACAAATTTCATGGTCATCAAAAAGTGTTGTGTATTGTGTAGAACATGTATTCTTCTTCTTTTGACAGTTCTTACGAAATCTACAGTCTGCTTTGACACATACACTAATGAGTCGCATTTCCTGTGTTTATTAATCGGTTACTAGCGGCGGAGCGGCCGACAGTGCATTGACACGCAAAGCTACGATGTGCGAGGTCTTTTCCCGTCGGGAGTTCGAATCCCCTCTCGGACATGGATGTTTGTGCCGTCTTTAGTAGAAGGTAGTTCATAAGTAGTTTGTAAGTTTAGGGACTGATGACCCCGCTGTTAAGTTCCTTAAGCTTGACAAACACTTGAAAATTTTACTAGTTTCGATCAACTTCGTTTATTTTAATAGTATGGCCATTATAAATGTGATATTAGTCATGGATAACACAAATCTTTAATCTTCTGAGTGTTTTTCAGTTAAGTGCAGTCTGCTTTGACTGTAGTAACTGTAAAATTTTACTTATCGTCCCAGCGGCCTCACATGATTGTGTTGGCTACATCAACAAAACGGTAGTAATCCCTCACCAAGATGTTAATATTCTTAGAAATCCACATAGACTAACTTGATTAGTGTTTCGTACAGACTATGAACTATGCTGTTTCTGCTCTACATTGATAGGTTTTGTATATACCCTCGTTCACTTAGTAAAACTAATTACCTTCGTAAACGAAGACTTCAGGAAGACTTATGCGATTCGCTAATGCCAATGCCAACGTAACATGATTGACAACATAATCACTCGAGGCCACCAGGACGCTAAGTAAAATTGAACCGCACTTAACGCATTCTTCTCGTAACAAGATTTGACAGTGTACGCCTATGGGATTGTTGCGGAAGTATTAGCCCAAACGCAAATCATGTTCAAACTAACTAGTAGAGCTTATAACGTCATATCGTATCAGAAGATAATAGTAGTATCGTACGAAAGCCTGTTGACGTGAGGTGAGGCAAGATGGCGGCGTCAGGCTTCAGTCACAGAGGGACGTTTGCCAGTCTAGTAATGTATGTCTGCGTCTCTCTCGCGCCGACTGCCATCAGCGATAACCAACGTGCTTGAATTTCATTGACTGGCTAACACCATAGAGTAGAAATATCTCTGGAGTGAGCATTGCATTCTGCGCATGTTCTCAACATTAAGCTGGAATTATTACGTGATCTCGGGACGACGCTGTTCGTTAATTCACACAAAGTATCACGTCATGTCATGTTAGGGTTTCTCGGTAGCAAAGTTTTTAGCAACATCGTCTTCTGCTGACTTCGAAATTTATTTTCGCCACGCTCTGTAGTTCATTTTGTGCTTTTGTTCTTTCATAATTTCAGTTTATGACTGTGATTTGCAAATGTAACATTACGAATTGCATTTTTATTCATTGAGTGTTCTTCCAGAAGCAATGTCGGAATGTCATATCTCAAAATGAAAACTCACTGAGGTGCACAAAGCTGAGATTTGAGTTTTTGATTGTTTGAATATTGGCCAATGGTTTCGCTAGAAAATTCATGTCTTAATCTGAAATGATGTTTTCCTTCTCAGTTCTTTCCCACATACAACTGATCAAGAACACGACCTTTACTATGGTCATTAAATAATTTCATAGTTGTTATTTTCTCAGATTTGACACTATACTCAAAATATTTTATCATGGATAGTAGTTATAGCTCCACTTCCATTGCTCGGTACAGAGCTAAGCAAGTTGACGTGACGTAACGTACAACTTAACATGACGGCCATTGTAAATTAGTCTTTTGCTTATATTCAAAGGTTATGTTGGGTGTGATCCATTTATTTACTCATAATAACAGAGGTGAATTACATTTGTTGTTATATGAGTTACAGAATTATTTTGTAGCTCATGCATCCAATTGTCTGATTTTCTCTTGCTTGAGATTTCATCTGTTAATTACTAAGTTACTGTACATAGAATGCGCAATGTATATACGTAGGTGTGTTACCAGCAAGTAAATTTGAGTGTCAGCTTCCAAAATAATAATATAATAATACACGAAACAAGTAATGAAGAATCAATTCCGTCTGTAATTTTTCCAGACCTATTGAAGGCCAAGATTTACTATCATGTCATTTTGCAACACCCTGGTTGTGTTACATTATATGAGTGTGAAACGGGATAACTCATTTGGGAATTGCTGAAGATAGCAAATCTGAATGTCGAATCAAGTTTGCTGCAAGAGATTCATGTATAGCATAGCCAATGTTCACGACAAAGTCGGAAACACTTTACCAAATTATCACTTTTATCATTTGCATATTAGCTGCAGTAAAGTAAATAATCAATGCCTCTCAATAACGATAGTAAACTGCAAAATATGGAATGGCTTTGACAAGAGACTGGACTTTTCAACCTTTTAAATTCTTAATGACTTTAAGAATATGCTGTTCAAATTTTCATTTTTCACACTTTTAGGCAAGAACATATCACTGACACCTGGACAGAGATACTGTTAAACTTTACTTATGGCCTCGGCCACTTAGTGTGGTAATGTTGGCAACAAAATGTTAACAATACGAGGATAATAAATCTGCTGGTCACAGATGAGTACATACAACAATCTGTTGATCATAGAGCAGGAACATCACTGATTATTTATTTCACGGTCAACACGAAAAATAATTCCCTTTTATTCTATGTGATTAAGTTTTCAAACACCATTACATGGTTATTACCAACATCGGCACACTACGCAGCCAAAGTTGTAAATACAATTTTACCCAGAATTACCAGTTAGCATATATATTCACCAGTGACTGCCATTTGCTACCTGTGAATGTGTCACCTTGAAGTAGCATATAAGGTGATTCATCGTAGATTCGCAGAAATTGGAGAAACCGTAATTGGTAAAGTTTTGGAAGGATAAGCTGTGAATTCGTAAACTTCTGATTTAAATCGTGACAAATCAAAGTAATGTACAGTTACCGAAAAGTAGCATTCACATAAGTCACTGTTATCGGACCGTCACTGTTTAGGTCATTCCCATTACAGACAAACATACGTTGTCCCGAGATCACGTGACCATAACGGCAATAGATGTTGACGATACGAGATCTCTTCTGCGCATCTCAATGCTCACTCCAGAGATATTTCTACTCTATGGCTACCACACATGCATGCTACAGCGCTCTTTGCGGCAACCTATGTAAACTCGGCCACCATGTTTCGGTGGTCAACACATTCGAGAGGAGTCTATCGTATGTTGTTGTTGAGCTTCAAGCGCTTTATTTAGCGTATATTGTATGTATGGTGTACAGTGTGTACAATTTTTCCTGCTGAAATATTCCTAAAGTATATTCAGCATTTAAACGCGCAAATCGAATTGATAAAACGACAAGCAATTCATGAAAGAACACCAATTGTTTTGCCTTGTTTGATCTCAGTCTGTCTATACTCAAACAAAATTCCTAACTAATGGTACTTATATGCCTGAAGAGTGAAGGTTCAGATGACCTATAATGCAATTCCTTTGAAGTATACACCATAAAAAAATGTTCAGTTTTCTACCTAGTATTGGTGTGTTTTTTAGATATTTCCTCTTCTGTCGCTGCTGTGGTTGATGAAACAATACTTTTGAGTGTGTACACATTCTTTAAAAATATTTTCACCTGTTGTCGACAATACATGATCGAGCATGGTTGACATGCAACCAGTGCAAAGTGTGGAAGCAGTATTGACAGCCAGAATTTTTTTTACTTGTATATTTCTTTATTCTTGGGAACAAATATGTACTTATTTAAGCGTGGCAACAGCGAAAGTTATTAATGCCACGTTTTGGTGTGGAATGTTTTTGTGACAGCTGACCCAGGCGCATTTTTATTGCAATATTCTGTTCGCTTTGTATTTAAATTTCACGTACGAAACGTTACGTGTTTCAGCAAGACAACAAGGAAAGTTATTAACGCCACCTTATTTCGACGTGGATTGCTTTTGTGGCAGATGACCTATGCACATTTCTAACTGTAGTATTTTGTTGTCATTTTCGTTTTTGTACTCAACTTTCGTCCATCGGAGTTTACAACCAAACCCTTTAACAGCAATTTTACAAGTCTGTAGACTTAATAGATTTAGTAAACGAAAGATACATCTATACTAGACTTCATGAAAGCAATTTTAACAGCATATTAACGACAGATACAAATCCATTGCCATAGCAATTATTGTTCACTGTATGCTTCGCTGCTCGTTTAGACCATGTACTTGCATTAAAATCAACACAAATATTTTCACAACGGCACTTTTGTTGTTATTTTAAACCTCAGCTAACTGTTACAATACGAACTGGAACTGTATTACTGACTGGTTCGCGATAATTTATTACCGCATTTTGTTTTGGAAATTTACTACCAGGCTCGTCAATTCGCAGCTTCGAAAATATCTGATGGAACTTGATGCACATCCATATTCAATAGTCAATCTTTATTTAAAACGTGGAACTGTAAACAGGTAAAATTCTCGAGTGGGTGTGTCATATCAGCTGTGAGCCGATACGCCAAATAACGTGGCGTACGTCAGTTCAATTTGCCTCAAACATGGCGGACCTATCGCCACTCTATGAAATTCAAGCTCGTTGGCCATAACACTGCTCCACGCAAAAATGCTAGAAACATTGCCCTCGCTAAGCCAACGGGTCTACTACAATGCTTTACATTTGTTTCTAAGTACAATATTAAATCGTTTAAACATTCGTCATTTACATAATTTACTTACATAAGAAAATTAACCAATTTACACGTGATATATAGGCTATGCATGTTTCTCATACTATCTACTGTCATTTATACTGATCGTGTTTACACACGCAGACGGTGCCGTTGGTCACTGTGTTGTTGCGTTACAGACTGACAGTGAAAACCAGGAAGCAAAATATGTCGAAAAGTTCTCGACGTATTCAATTCAAATACTTATTCGATAATGTGATAAAATTTGTGCACGTAAGTTGCATATCTTTTGAATACTTTCGGTACATAGTTTAGAGGGGTTTTCAAATGAAAAGTTACGAAACATTTCAACAACCAAACCGGTTAAAATTTGAATATGCCGCCTTGGAACAGCTTAGTTCGACGTCTGTAGAGCTAAAAGTAGTGTCGTCACCTGCCCCTAAAATACTGAAGGCTGTGCCCTCAGCAGGCGAAGTGATGCTCACCGTAGTTTTCAAGGTCCGATGTCCGGTACCCTTCGAATTCCTCGAGCACGAAAAAGCCACTAACAGTGACGTGTACTGAGGGATACTTCGTAGCCTACCCAAGTCCTCCCTCGAGCGGTAACACGAGTGCAAATATGATACTACTTTTCTTTAAAGTTCTTCTAAGTTTCTAGCGCACGGCTGTGGCCACCCAAAATAAGTTTTGTTAGGGAGTGCATCACTGGTTACAGAACTGTGCCGCGCTGCCTGTCATGTAAGGAGATTTGAATTGTTTTGTGTTACGTCTAGTTTTCCTTGCAAATGGATTTGTGGCAATTTAGTATATATTTACTGTATAAATTTTACCCTACAAATTAGAATGTTCAAAAATTTAAATTTATTACGCAAACAGACGTTTAACTCTTGGTAAATTCTCCTGATTTGCCATGTTGCAGTTCGGTGAATCTCATTTTTAACCCTTTTTAAGCTTTATGCAATGCGAAAACGAGTGTTATGCTAGTACATAATCTAATCTTCAGGTCTCGTAGGAGTGGTATGGGTCTCACAGATGAGGAAACAGACTTCTTTCGACAAGTAATTAAGATCTTAGCGATTTTTATCTAGAATCCTCATCAGATTATTAACAGAATCCTATTATTCAAATTTAAATCCTAGTTCCGACCCCGAGAAAGATTTCAGACGCAATGAATCTGATATTGAAGATGGTACCATTCTGTGGAATAAAACGCCATACAAGCAGCACTCCAAATCACTGAAAAAGAATATCAGATAAATCTTCCCTGTTTCAAAAGGGAACGCAAAATCTCTCATTCATGATAGATGAGGTAATTATGTGTACTAAGTGGCAGATAACACAAGAAAAAGCTGCCACGTATTACTCAAGAGACAGGAACTACAGGGAAGTAACGAAAGAGGAAATGATGGTACTGCTGAGTCTGTTATAGATCTTTATTGTCCACTTTCCGAATTTTGTTATTTTTATACACCGAAGGTAATTGATACACTAATTCAAATATTAACAAATGTGCTCCAAAGTAAAAGTTTGTCTCATTTCACGTCTGAATCTGTTTCTTCAGAAAATATGAAATTATAAAATGGTTTGTTTTTATTCTTAGTTGCTTTACACCAAGTCGTACCTACCTTCACAAAACGCGAAACTTCCCAATTATATCTGTCGACATCAAAGTGCGAGCTGTCCAAGTCTGAATAAATAAATTCTTCAAAATTTGTTGAATCTATACATTCACAAAAGAAAAGCCTGTTTCTTTTAAAGTTCAACTAATCCATGTTTAAGTTGATAATCAATGAGAGGCTGACACTAATTGTTTAATTAAACATCTATTCTGACATGACCAATACTGGATGCAAACTCGAAAATCCAATGTGCAACAACAGAAAAATTTAAAACCTTACCTTTTCTAGTAATGGGTGAAAAAGATAGTTCATCAATAAAGTCATTAATAAAATCCACTTATCCGTCCAGAAAAATTCTCAATTATTACAATTCAATCGTCGTTTCAAGTTTAGATTCTTCATCATTATAACCATCACGTAGCGAGCTACTCTTATTCTAACCAGTGATCACATAGTGCCACTCCTTACTCAGTACTTATTCCGCGTACGCATTCTTGCTCTAGCAATATAAATGACGTAACCCCAGAGATAAACTAATCCCGTTTTTGCTGACATATAGCACACATAAAGCGACAAAATTTCAATAGGAGCCACCATAATGAAGACCGTAATCTTGCAAATTGCACTGAGGTAACCAGAATTATCATCTTTTCCAGTATACTACAAAGGCGATAGTCGGTTCATAAAATATTCTGATCACCACAGACGAAAACTTACACTGTGTAGCCGCGGCGGATTAGACGTGCCCACTGGGGCGCCGTTTTGCGTTTAGGTGCTTAGTTTAGGTTAGGTTAGTTTAAGTAGTTTGTAAGCTACGGTTAATGACCCAGCAGTTGAGTCCAATAGATTTACAAACATTTGAAAATTTGTACACTGTGTAACGATTTTCCATTCTGGTCACAAAGTTGATAACGGACACTTCGGCGTTCTATTTCCACATCACTACGTTTGATAAAAGCTGGATTGTCGTTGGTGGCAGTCGACGTGCTATTATACATATCCAGAACACATTTTATATGTGCTAGATGACTAAGTGGGAGAGCTATGGTAGGCCATTGAATTCGTCCAAAAATTGTTGGAAGAGATTCTCTATCTGCGCTGTAATATGCTCTCGTGCTTCATTATCTATTAATATGATGTCTGGGTAAAAAGCACCTCTGAAAACGTACATGGGGAGCACAGTGGTAGAATACGAGAGACTACCGTACTCAATGGCTTGGAGGAGGTACACGCATGCAACACTTCCAATTACAGAAATGGGTCTAAATTACTGCGAATGTATGAAAGGCCAACAAAATGACGGATTTGTGAAGAGTAAAAATTCTGCGTATGTATTGTAATTTGTGTCACATAACTGCTGCCCTCTCCTCTACCTCCATCCGCCATCAACAATCAATCTATCATTGCCTCCCACTCTCTTTGTGTGTCTTCTCGTCCTATCCGGCTCTCCCTCTCCCCCGCTGCTTCTCTTCATCCTTTGTGTATGCCTTATGTTTCCACCCCTCCTCCCGTATCACTACTTGTTTCCTCTCTTTCCGATTTCAAGCATTGTTAATTGTTGTTACAAACGAAACCCTTATTGGAAATTTAATAGAGTCAGAAAAGAATTTCCTGCGGCGAGGCCTGTAAATATTACGTTTTGCAGGAAAATCCCATGGAAGTTTCAGCCAAACATTGTGCACCACGAAACAATATGAGTACGAAAGCCCCTTTCAGTTACTGTAGTTTCACTTAAGGAAGTACGAACGATTTTGATCCCTTCCCACATTTAAATCAACTAATTCAATAATTCCATGTATCTCATCTGTATATAGTTTACCTAACGTCTTCTATTTTACAGTACTAATTATCACTGAAATGTAATGATAGCTTCATGACATTTCGTCGTATAGTTTTTGTCGATTCATATGATGATGGACATTTTACCCGTTCCCCGCACTCTTTCGTATCGTTTCTAGCTACTGACGTGTGCAGGATAGCGGTTAGACGCAAAGGAAATTTGCAAGTGAATTAACTAAAATTAGATCTTTTCCACCGCTGCACTCGTAAATGTGACTCTTTGTTTCTCTTGATGACATCGTGAGGCTTGACTTAGGTCGACAAGAGTAACAGTGCTTAGTGTTAGGTTTTAGAATTCAGAACGCAGTCCGGCCGCGGTAGCCGAGGGGACTGAGGCGCTTCAGTCACGGTCTGCTCGCCACTACGGTCGGGGGTTCGAATCCCCTCTCGGGCATGGATATTTGCGCCGTGCTTAGTATTAGCTAGTTCATAAGTAGTTTGTAAGTTTAGGGACTGATGGCCCCGTAGTCAAGTCCCATAAGCTCTACAAAGATTTGAACATTTGATCAGAACGGAGGATGAAAATAGTATCACATCAGGAGACACGATTTGTAAGAGTCAGCCGATATGAACATCACTTGTATCGTAGAAGCTGAAAATTCTTTATTATTGGAAGGACTGAAATTTGAGTAATCATGACTTCTTATCGGTATTACTCCCTACAGCTCCCTTTAAGACTATGAAGTTTATTTCCTGACGGTTTATAACATGTTCTAAGAGCCTGCATTATAATTATTGTTGTGTTTTACGGATGTTTATTTCTTCTACGATTCTGCGGAGAACCTACTTGTTCCATATCAGTCAGTAAGTAACAGCAGTAGGTAAATTATCGACTTAACGTAATTTCTAATGAAAAAAGGCTTTGAATAATTTCACTATGATGTATTGGAAGTGCAATTAGAAGCAACTTGATGAAACTCGTAAGAGCCAGTTTATGAACCTACTAGACTTTAGGATCCGAATTTCAGTGAAGCTTAATATGTATTTCCTGAAGTTTGGCTTTATGTTAGCATGTTCAATTCCTATATGAAATATTAATTTCCGCATGTGAAAGAAGGATAACAGCCGTTTCAGTTACAAACAAAGGTTTTGCCTGAATCCAATGCTTTTATTCCTGACGAGACGATGATATTAGGCACTGTAACAATTTCCCTGCCACTCAATTTACACCTTCGTGTGGGTGAGTGGAGAAAACGTATAACAACGCGAGCAACGCATTACTGAACATAAAGCAGATATTGTCAGGACCTGCTATTTGCGATGTTTCCTCAATACTCAGCAAGTGCCAATGGACTTCAGGATACTGTTCTATGTAATTATGAGTGTATAATTTCAAAGTAAGTGAAATTAGGTCATCGTGTGGTGGGTATTTCGGTAGATTGATGACTTCCTTATTGTATCAAGAACCACTATCTGATAAAACTTTGAAGTAAACATGACTGCAACAGAGCAGTGCGAACTGCTCTTCATACGAATGAAATGGTGCCTAGATCCCTCATACGAGGAAACGGCCACAATAACAATATCATTTAAATCTAAAAGGGCAACGAAGTGTGTTTCTCCCGGGATGAACAAATATTTGTTATTAAAAATGAACCATGGACTGAAAACGGTTACTAGCTTTAACAATTGATCACACAGGAAAAGATACAAAAGAATATCCATACCACATGTCAATGATTTGTAAATGTTACAAAGCGGAAGGAAAGAGCAAGATAAAAGCATGAACAAACACTTGTACCTCAACGTCTTGAGTATTTTTCAATTGTCTAGGACCCACAGGAGATCAGTTTAAAGGAAGACAGGGAAGCAATTCAAAGGCGAACAGCTAGTTTTGTTACTGGTAGGTTCGACCAATGCACGAGTGTCACAAAAATTCTCCGGAAAACCAAATAGGAATCGCTGGAGGACAGACGCCGTTCTTCTCGAGATATTCTGTTGAGGAAATTTAGAGTGCCGCGGAACTATCTTGCTACAGCCTACCTATATTTCGCCTAAAGATCACAAAGACAAGAGAAATTAGGACGCGTACAGAGGCATTATATAGTGCAGACTGCGTTGGACGCACTTGAGTTCTTAGACCCACTCAAGGAATCATATTCTAATATCACCATAGTGTATCGCATTTTGCTAATGATACCTTTCATCGCGGCGTCTGGAGAAAGAAGTTTTTCAAAATTAAAATTTATTAAGAATTATCTAAGATCCACCGAGGCGCAGGACCGCGTTAACGGGCTTGCTATTCTTTTAATAGAAAGCGACGAGGCACGTCACTGTAGAAAGAAGACGTGATTCGAGAGTTTGCTTTGCGCAAAGCACGCAAAGTTCCGTATTTGTAAGCATTCGCAGGGAAAATTGTGAATTTTCGGGCTGTGAATGTTTAATATGCTGAATAACAAATATTTTACGTACTGTTCCTGATCCTGTGTTCGCTGCGATCTTATTGTGGTTTTAGTTGAGGTTATTGATATTGACAAGAGTTCCACATGCGTACAAGTGAACGCTATTTCGACCTTAAGGTAGCCAAAAATAATTGAACAGTTTCAAAAAATGTTCAAATGTTTGTAGAACCTATGGGACTTAACTACGGGGTCATCAGTCCCTAAGCTTACAAACTACTTATGAACCAGCTAATCCTAAAGACGGCACAAATATCCATGCCCGAGGGGGGATTCGAACCCCCGACCGTAGTGGCCGTACAGACCGTGACTGAAGCGCCTCAGGCCCCTCGGCCTGCACGGCCGACTGGAACAGTTTCAGTCAGTTTTGTTTAACTTGCTGTTATCCAAATACTTTACCTACGTGTTGCTTTGTTTTGCGATTTTACGTGTTTAAAATATGGTAATCAATATTTTATTTGAAGTTGTGTTTAATTTTGATGGTAAAAAGACGAGTTGTTTTCAAGCAAATTTTTCGGTTTTCGTTTTTGACCCCATTCCCCTCCTCCCCCACTCCTACCCCGCTTGCCATACGGCCTCGCTCTTGGCTTCGCTACAGCCCTCGCATACCTTGCGACGGGCCTTGGATGTGGTGAACAAATTTTATTGCTGGACGTGTTTGCTGTTTACATACAAAGAATCTATATGGAATCATCAAGGATACAAAGATCTGTACCACCTAAACATTGCCGTGAAAATACACAGTGATTCTGAAATTCATCTTTCTACTTTGTTCAAATTTAACAATTTATTTCGAATCCAATTAGAATTTATATATTTTCAACGAAGAGCTGAAACAGAGGTTCACAATGAAAAATTGAGAAAGAAAAGGGAGATTCAAAGAGGCTCTTTAATGCTGTATGCTATTTACGGAAACAAGAGCTGGTATTCCGAGGTCCCAATGAAGAGTCCTAAAATAGAAGAAATTACATTGTATTTATTACTGCAAGTGCTGAGATCGATTCTGCAATAAAAGAAAATTTAGCAACTCCTACAGTCCTTGGCGGAACGTCAGTATGCATTCAGAATAATGACATCAATTGCTGTTGTATTGAGAGACGAGATTTACTATGATATTCAGAAAACGGATTTTGTAGCGAAAACAACTAAGGTGGGACTCCAACGGTACAGCTGAATACGGCGTTGTGTGAGTAGAACTTCAACTTAGAGAGCAGCAGGTCAAAATGAGTATGTCATTTGCTGTACATTCATAGAAGTCAAAGAGAAGGTGTGAGAAGGTGGTTTTTGAAATGGCTAATACAAAAAATCGTTGTCCGGAACACTTACCGTTAAGCGACATCTTTCCCCCTTCCTCCCACCTCCCCCCTCTCTCACTCATCGAAACCCAAACGCCCAACGCCCGACAGATTTTTTCACGAGACACCACTGATGTCGAAACAATCAGGAAGAATACCTCATCTTCCAGGGCCTGTAAAATGTTTAATTCATCTTTGAAGTTGTTGTCGTTTCATTTAAGGATAAGTACGTAGAATATGTCTCCGGCTCTGACGGTAATGCAGTGTCCATCTGTAACGCCGGAATCGCAGCTAATAATGTTATAGGCATCCTTTATTGAAGTTAATGGTTCAGCGCAAACCTCTCCCAGACATTCAATTTTTTCACACCATGAAATCACTACTTACCATTCTTGTATTTCCATAGATTGTGCTATGATACTGAATCCATCCGTTACCAGTCCTATTTACGAGGAAATACTCGTGGTACTAGTGAACTCAGGTCCTCCATAAGGCAAACATGCACACGGCGAAGAGTTACATTAAGTTTACCAATAACATTTACCAGTAACTGAAGGTGAATGTCTACGTCTACATACATACTCCGCAATCCACCGTAAGGTGCGCGGAATAGGGTGCAAATACGACTACTGGACATTTCTTTTCCTATTCCACTCCATAATAGAATGAGGAAAAAAAAAAGAGTACGGAACTTTGCGTGCTTTGCGCAAAGCAAACTCTCGAATCACGTCTTCTTTCTACAGTGACGTGCCTCGTCGCTTTCTATTAAAAGAATAGTAAGCCCGTTAACGCGGTCCTGCGCCTCGGTGGATCTTAGATAATTCTTAATAAGTTTTAATTTTGAAAAACTTCTTTCTCCAGACGCCGTGATGAAAGGTATCATTAGCAAAATGCGATACACTATGGTGATATTAGCATATGATTCCTTGAGTGGGTCTAAGAACTCAAGTGCGTCCAACGCAGTCTTCACTATATAATTTTTCGTATACCGTAGCAGGTTTACGTCTGAGATCAGATGAGATGTGTGTACATCTACCAGTTACCCATCTTGCAGATTAACGCAAATTTCTGACAATACATTTTAATCTCCTCATTTTGCATGTCACGAAGTTTGAACGGGTGAAAGAGAAATCCAAAGTATTCGGAATAATTTGTCAGCTTTTTGAACTTCGAGCTCATGCCACGGAAAGCTTCATCGCGGACCACCAAAAAGTATCCGATTTTTAACTCTTTCCTCGGCTTTGTACTGCTCTTGGCTCCCATCGGTGACGATGTCTGGATCGACTTCAGTCTCGTCCAAAAATCTTTTGCGCTTCTTTTAGCAACGAGTTGAAAAGTTTGCATCGAATCCTAAATCTGCAATTATTTTGCAGTTGACATAGCGGATGTGAACCCTGTCTCCCCGTAGCTTTTGAGGTAGCTATTTAATCCACATATTTCTTGAGGGCCGACGTTTAACTGCATATGTTGAGCTTGAAGAGTTTAATTGAACTCTTTGACGGCAGGCAAGAGGTCGTACCATATGGCAAAAGCCAAAATGAATTCCAAAAAGCTGAGAGAACGATTTATTAAAAACAGTGCTTCAGAACGGACAGGTGAATCCTTTGTATTTCCGGCAACCTTTTCGAGTGCTTCGCAAATTTCCCTCAGTTGGTATGTGACAGGTTTGACGCTCTCAACACGAGATTCCCATCTCACATTTGCATGCCTCTTTAAGGTTAGTTCAGAACAGATCTTTCTGTAGAAGCCGAAAATACAATGTACAATCGATGCATTGCGCCGAAAACAATCATTGCTCCCGTACTACATTGGCTACGTTTCCAAGGACCAAGTTCAAGCTGTGAGTTACACAAGGTGTAGACATTGATCTCTTGTTGATCTGCACATCTCGAGCATGTACTCCTGGTGGTTTTCCATTGATATTGGCTCCGTTATGATATCATCGGCGTCGGCAATCCATTATGGTTAAATTGTTTTCTTGCAGCACTTCTATTAAATTCTTTGTCAGTCCTTCTCCATTTGTATCTCTCACTATCAAAAACTGAATGAATTTTTCGACTATGGCTGGAACTGGAACAACCGACATCTTGATGTAAGGCATAATTTACGAGTAGTACTACATTCACAATCAGACCAGAGACAAACTTGCTTAGTATCACAGAGCAAGTAACTATTTTTCTGCATTCGTGAAATTTTACTTGCTTTGTCTAGCAGCACTCTTCACAATTTGGCTTGCAAGCGCGAGGCCTGTAGCGACCGCTATGGCCCTACACTCTGACCACATCACACCCGTAAAGCCATTCCGCTACATCACACAGTTCTTTGCGAAAATGTCTCTCGAACCCTCCTATCGCAACTTGCACACGTGTAGATATCTATAGAATTAGACATGGTCGGCCACTATCAGTCACTTTACTCTTTTCACTATAAGTAAGTGATGAAAAACTGGCGTTTATTAAGTGTCTTACTACATTTCATTGTCTATATTAAAGGTTTAAACGTCCGACTTTGTCGCATAAGCAATAATTCATACCCGCGCAACTCTGAAACAACAATCAAACGCACAGAGTTGGAAACCGGATCAACGCTTTGTTAGGCAGATGACAAAGATCATGGTCACATCTTTGACAACGTACTATGTGATCTTTTATAAAAGGTTTCTTTTTTATAAAACATATTTGATAAACGCTAGAGCGAGGGCCTAGCTTTCATACAAGTCCGCCATTGTATACAACCGTCTGTCGTTGCTTTGGTTCCTTTTAACTTACAAATTAATGTCAAAGTGTATTTGTTGCGTCGCTACTGCCACAGTGATCGTTTCGAAGTATGAAGTGTACGGAATATTTCTTAATACAAGGCACATTTACTGAAATATACGGTTAAAAATCGAATAAAGAGAAAGCTACTGCTGTCAGTTGTATTCAAAGTGGCTCACTGGGGATGGTGATAGCGAAGAACTTACATGAACCAAAGGCTATATGGAAATTCGTAAGTGAAATAAATGTTTTTATTTGTATTCTAACATAATTTCTTAATTCCTTCTCAAGTGATTTATATTTTGGTTCACTTTTGTCTGGAATAATACGTGAAATAGTAGGCCTACACTGTCAGATTCGTGTGTTTTACTGTCTGGTGGAATAGATTTTGTCTGTGGATATAAATGGGTCGATCTTCAGGGGAAAAGGCATTCATAATTTGAGTAATGAAAAACGGCATTAGTTAGCTTCGTAATTTTTCCTTCATAGCACGATGCATTTCTACGTTTAACCACAAGAGCAGGTATTTATAAGGATATTTTGTGTTTCGTAAAATTAGGCAAAATAAATGTCAGACCGCAGTAAACTATAAAAATGTCTTTTGCAACGCATTATCCGTAATAATGCTCATGCTAACATAACATGAAAGAACTACGAAAATATTCTCTTAATTACCAATAAGTGCCTAACGAGGTTATGTTGAGTATGACACACCTAACTAATTTCATTGTTTATTATTTACACAATGATATAGCTTTAGCTGTTTATAAATATGTGGGCGAATTAAAATGTTCTTAAACAATTTAGATGGTTATGTCTTAATAGTGTAGCTAATTAAGTACATTTGTGCCAGCACTTTTCAGCTTTTCCTCTCGCTATTCACGGTTTTACAAAAAATTGTTTCCATTTTCCATTATTTTCAATGAATTCACTTCCGAGCAACATTATATTACGTACTAAAAAACAGACGATTAACTATTTCGGGGACTTTTCCGTGCAAATTTGCCCAAAAATTTTACGTTAGTTTAATGTGCTCCTGTGGAGTATTTTCGTCAAATATGTTGGATAAAATCTTTGTCAAACATCATTTACAGTGTAAAGCCCGCCTTAGGAGGAAGGCTACGGGACAGACTGGCAGCGCGCATGCGCACTTGCAGTGTGTGGAGCTACCAGGACGTTGTAAGCAGATTCAACGCCTTGGCGGCTGGCTGGCAGTAAGAATCAGGCCAGACGATTCCGGACAGCGCGGAGGATGACTGTGATGTGTGGAATAGAAGAATTAAATTATAATGAAAGGAAAATATAAAACAATGGAACATTATGTTTAAACAGATTTACATAACCTATTATTTTTCATTCGATTTTAACAGGGCGTTGACATGCAACTTGCGAACCTTGAGAAAACGCTACTGTTCGACTTGCAGATAGCAAGAACTGAGATTTATTTCTTTGTGTATTTGGATTTCCGTCAGTAATGCCTTCAGCAATAGTTTGTACAGTCGTACGTTGTTCTCAGGTAATTCAGCCTTTCTTCTGAGAATCAAACCCTTGAGCCATCAGAGCGCTGTTTGTACCCTGATGTTTCCAACGTTATAGTATTAATAAAAAAACCTGAAAACTTAAAACGTTATTGAGCTGTGAAGCAGAGCGTAATACGAAGATTTTTAATATCCCCACGCCCCGCTGTATGAGCTATTCTGCCGAATAAATTTGAATCTCATCATTCCAAAATTCTCTGCCGCTGTAACCTCCACTTTGCATGGAAATTATATAAAAATTAAGTTACTGTCAGTGTAAACAGATTATCGATACTGTGGCGGCTTTCATCCTCTCGAGGAACTGATGCGCAGCTCTGTTCATGTTACGTTGAACCTTAGGGTAAACAAGAGCATTCCAGGTAATGATCGTTTCCATGCTGGCTACTTAGTTGTTGCAGCATGAAAACCTTCCATGTTACGAGTGTTTCAGGAAGGTTTGTAATTATTATTATTATTATTACTGTGATTATTATTATTTACAGATGAACGGAAAAATTTGTGGAATCCAAACTTGGGGAATAACAGTTTGGATTTAAGAGAAATGTAGGAACAAGGGAGGCATTTCTCACATTACGACTTACCTTAGAAGGTAGGCTAAGGAAAGGCAAACCTACGCTTTTAGAGTATGTAGTTTTGGAGAAAGCTTTTGACACTGTTGACAGGAGTACACTGTATCAGATTCAGAAGTTATCAGGGGAAATATAGGGACCGAATATTTATATGCAACTTATACAAAAACTAGGCAGTAGTTATTCGAGTCGAAGGGCAAGACAGAGATGCAGTGGTGAAGATGGGTGCAAGACAGGATAGCCTATCCCCAACGTTATTCAGTCTGTACATTGAAAAATCAAAGGACATTGAACAGCAAAGGACCTGGAAGAGTAATTGAATGGAATGGACAATGTCTTGAAAGGAAGGTATAAGATGAACATTAACAATAGTAAAACAATAATAATGGAATGTAACGTCAGAAAATTGGGCGATTTTGAAGGAATTAGATTAGGTAATGAGACAGTAAAAGTAGTAGACGAGTTTGGTTATTTGGGTACCAAAATAACTTCTGATGGCCGAAGTAAAGAAGATATAAAATGCAGAATGGCAATGGGAAAAAAAGCGTTTCTGACGGAGCGAAAATTGTTAACATCAAATATTAATTTAAATATTAAGAAGTCCATTGTGAAAGCATATGTCTGAAGTGCAGCACTGTATGGGAGTTAAAAGTGGACGATAAGCAGTTCAGACAACAAGTTGACAGAAACTTTTGAAAAGTGGTGCTACAGACGAATGATGGGTAGATCACGTAACTAATGAGGAGTTGCTTAACCGAACTTGGGAGAAAAGGAGCTTCTAGAATATCCTAAGAGAAGGGATGGATTGGTGGGACACATTTTGACACATCAGGGAACGTGAAATTAGCATTAGAAGGAAGTGTGTGTGGTAAAATTCTTAGAGGGTGACGGAATGACGTATACAGTAAGCAGAAAGTAGCGCAAAACGACTGTAATTCTTCCTAGTTTCACATAAATTTTGTAGGTATTTTCCAATATTAATAGTAATAGCAAGACCCGTTCTGGTCCAATTGAACAACTGTCAGCATATTTCAATACCTGCTAGAAGTACGCTACATAATTACTAGCGTATGATGAAAAATTCAGGCATCAGTTGGCTCAACTACATCCATTATTAAGCCTAATCAGATATTGGAAATGAAAGTGAATTATACACATCAAGCATAATTTAAAATGTGTTTTAGATGGTTTATGCTATTTACAATTAATATGAATGTGTGTGAGTGTAGCCTGCTGTGCGGTTCGGTAATTCAATGTATAGTTCAGTTGCCAGTGTCTGTATATTACCTTCGGAGCTACGTGAATAAAAGCAATGATGGAAAAATTGATGCTGCTATTACAAATAAACTGTGTAAATCGACAACACTATAGTTCAGTCGATTCCTCTATTTTAAAACGATCGTAGAACTCTCAACCAGTCCAAGATGACTGTATACCACTTTATATAAAAACGCATAACAAAATTTAGACTAAACATACACTAGGTTTATTCAGTCTTATTCCAAACAATACCGTGTTTGCTTTTCAATTAAGAATAACTACTTTCACAACAACTATTGTTTATCTGATGGCAATACAGAAAGATTTCTGCGTTAAGATTATTTCTGTGGGTCTTAATATCCATCATATCGAGACAACATTTCACTAATTTACGAGGGCTGCAACCTAAATAGTAACAACTATTTTTTCACAACCGATATAAAAGGGTTACATATTTGCACCTGTTACTGTCCTCCAAAGTAGTCACTAGCGCTGTGTAGTACCCGTTACCAGCGTTGTGGAATGCGTAGTATACCGTTATCGGAGTCTGTTATGTTAATGGTGCAAACAAGCGGTCTGATACCTGTCGAATTCTTGTAACAGTTCTGAAGCGAATGCCACGAAGTGGTTCCTTCATCTTCGGAATCAAATCGAAGTCACAAGGACTTAAGTCCGGGAAGTGCGGTGGATGGTACAAAACTTCCCAGTCTCGTCGACTGAACAGAGCAGCTACGACTTGCGCTGTTATGCGCCTGTATATTGTCGTGCAAAATGATGGGTGGGTGGCATAGAAAGTTTGCCGCTTCTTCGCAAAGCTGGTCGCAGGCGTCCTCCAAAAACAAACAGTAATACTGTTCACTGACGTTTTATGTTGTTCCTGTTTCGAAAACATAGTGACCCCGTTACGTTAGATCGCTCGCTCACAAGTGACTGCTTTTCTCTCGATTGTGCGCACGCCGGTGACGTGGGACGGGCGATTCCGTTTGCTCGGAAGTAAGGTACGTATGTCTACAACGTGTTCTATCAGCGACTAAAGTAGATTCTATTGCATAGTGTGTCCTCAGGCATGTTTCCACTATTTATGTTCCAATCTTCGTATATTGGAAAAATCTGGTATCAGTAAACATTGAAAGGAGAATTCAGAATCCATGGCAGTAACAAAGAATCCTTTACTACTTTAGATAAATCAAAATTTTCGTCCGGACAGAATATTATGTGTCACTTGTATGGGAATTTTGAACCTGTAGTATTGAGCAAGTAATAATGGTAGTGGAATAATTTTAACAATTACTTTAGATTATAAGTTGAAAAAAAGTCATAAAATTCTCGAGAGTTTGTCAAGACAGAAATTATTGGTTATTCCCACAACCTCTTTTGTTTCTCGGGAGTGTCTTGGTAACTGTTATAGATTTTCGAAAACCTAATATATTACTAACATTAACGATAAAATTACTTACTGCATTTCTTCACCGTGGACCCGGCCGCGGTGGCCGAGGGGACTGAGGCGCTCCAGTCACGGTCTGCAGGGCCACTACGGTCAGGGGTTCGAATCCCCCCTCGTACATGGATATTTGTGGCGTCCTTAGTATTAGTTAGTTCATAAGTAGTTTTTAAGTTTAGGGACTGATGACCTCGTAGTTATGTCCCAGAAGCTATACAAACATTTGAACATTTTGCACCGTGGAGTCCAGCCATTGCCACCTGGATGAAGAGGACCAGATAATTGGCAACAACCGCTCAACATACGAATTACTGATTAGAGCGGTCATGACTGTTTAAATATTAATGACATATGTTAACAACGGATAGTGAAAAAATGAGTATTTTTCTTGGTTTTATTATTTTAGAAAACTGCTTACAATTTAAGTATGTTCGTCACGAACAAAGGTTGCATTTATTAGCTGCGTGATAAGGGACACTTCCAACTGCATCTCCCTCCCATTACCCTCCCCCCCCATCACCTCCTCGATTTAGTGAAAGGGTGGTGAAATGGATACTTCGTCAAAAAAAAAAAAAAAAAAAAAAAAAAAAAAAAAAAAAAAAAAAAAAACACAAAATAAATAATCCAGTACAAAAATACGAAGAATGTATATGGAACCATAAAAGCGAAACAACATTAAAAACCGAACAATATAATAATTACAGCAGTATAGATGGCAATAAATTTTTTAATGGTGAACGGTTTCGATAAATAAGGATCATCCTCTGGTCATGTCTTTTCGAGTAGCTGGCTCGTCTCTTCTGGAACAGCACTGCAGCATTGCTCCTCAGAGCAGCTACCCACAAGAACATGATCTGAGGATGATCTTTATTGATCGAAACAGGTCATCACAATAAAGAAAAATATTATATTGCGATCTGGACTGCTGCAATTATTAAAGTATTCAGAAATTTTTGATCGCTGTCTATTTTTCAATGGGAGAAATGTTCCATTAAACATTAAAAACTGAACATCGAATGAAGCGTATGACATGTCGCCACATGAAATAAGCAGCCGCTGCAAACGTTTTGTGGTTCTGCGGTCAAGAAATTGGACCATGTGGCGTTACCCCACATTGTTGCTTACATATATTACAGGCTATTCTAAAGCGTTTTTTGACGTTTGGTCATTTGTTGACAGCCCAAAACATGATATTATAGGCAGTGGTGTGTGCAGCAGGCACGGGCTGGACCGTTGCGGTGGTGGCAGATGGTCGGCCACACCGTGGGAATGGCTGCCGCTCTCTGCGCCGCGTACGCACAGCCGAATTTCACTTTATGTATGGACCAGTGGCGTATATAGTGGGCTATCAAAGCCATCACCGATGCCCATATCTAAAGAAAACCGGAAATCAAGAACCAATATTAACAGAAATGGCAATAGAAGCCAGTTTCCGTCATGAATAATTAGTGCGTAGTGTGGAATATGTCTCGTTCGCTTCAATCCAACAGCGGGAGAACAGAGCTTCGGACGCTCACTGCCGCAGCCTTCTCTACGGTGATGGGGAGGGAGGGGTGGGGTAGTGCGGCCAACAGCGCGCCAAGGCTTCGGAATCCCTCGTCGCAACACAAGCACGAGTGCTTCCGAAATGTGCCGAACGGACACGATTCGCTCTGGGCGAAATCCGCATCACTTTAAAGCAACAAACAGCGTGTTTGTGTGTTTGTTACGTTTCACAACAGCTGTATCGGTGTTATTTATTTCATACCGTGTAGCGTACTTTGACAGTTCTTAGCGCTAATTCATCAAAATGGATAGGCAATGTGTAATTAAACATTTATTTAGATTCTCCGTGCATAAATGTGTAACTTTTGTATAAAATTTTCTTTTCGTTTCACGATAGATAGCGCTATAACAAGCAAAACTAAAAACGTGAAAATTGTTGAAATACTGTAATATCTCAAATACACAACATATCAGGAAAATCAGAGTACAGTTTCTCATGTTTCTGTTAATGCTATCTCGTGACATCTCCCACAACCGAATGAAACACAAACCATGAACATGCTATCAATCAGAGGCCAGACAGTTTGTTGTATTTCAGTGATTCCGACTTTACCCATCTCTGTGCAATTAGTCCCCGATGTTAACGATTGCAAAGAGAGAGAGAGAGAGAGAGGAGAGAGAGAGAGAGAGAGAGAGAGTAGATATCATTTCCTGGTACTATGAACCCATAGAAATGCTGAAGAAGCTCGTCACAGGTACTGTTGTTGTTGTTGTGGTTTTCAGTCCGCAGACTGGTTTGATAGAGCTCTCCACGCTACCCTGTCCTGTGCAAGTCTCTTCATCTGAGAATACGTTCGGCAACCTACATCCTTTCGAATCTTCTTGCTATATTCGTCCATTGGTCTCTCTCTACAATTTTTACCCAACACGTTTCCTTCTTGAGGTCTCAGAATGTGTCCGACCAATCTAACCCTTCTCTTAGTCAGGATATGCCTGAAACTTCTTTTCTCCCCGATTCGGTTAAGCGCCTCCTCTTTAGTTACGTGATCTACCCATCTAATTTTCATCATTCGTCTGTAGCACCACATTTCAAAAGCTTCTGTTACCTTTATATCTGAACTCCTTATCGTCCACGTTTCACTCCCATACAATGCTACACTCCAGACAAATGCTCTCAGAACGGACTTCCTAACATTTAAATTAGTATTGGATGTTAACAAGTATCGCTTCTTTAGAAACGCTTTTCTTCCCATAACCTTTCTGCATTTTATATCTTCTTTGCTTCGGCCATCAGAAGTTATCTTGCTACCCAAATAACAGAATTCATCTACTACTTTTATTGTCTGATTACCTAATCTAATTCCTTCAGCATCGCTTGATTTTCTGACATTACATTCCATTACCTTCGTTTTACTCTTGTTAATGTGTTAATGTTCATCGTATATATTCCTTTCAAGACACTGTCCATCCCATTCAATTGCTCTTCCATATCTTTTGCGGTCTCTGACAGAATTACTATGTCATCAGCAAACCGCGATTTTTTATTTTTTCTCCCTGCACTTTAATGCCCTCTCCAAATTTCTCCTTCCATTCCTTCACTGCCTGCTCAATGTACAGATTGATTAAAATTGGGGAAAGGCTACAACCCTGTCTTACTCCCTTGCCAACCTCTGCGTCCCTTTTTTGCCCTTCGACTAAGATAACCGCTGTCTGGTTTTTGTATAGGTTGAATATAACTCTTCGCTCCCTGTATTTTACCCCTGATACCTTCAGAATTTGGAAGAGTGTATTCCAGTCGACATTGTCAAAAGCTTTCTCCAAATCGACAAACGCTAAAAACGTAGGTTTGCCTTTGCTTAGCCTATCTTCTAAGATAAGCAGTAATGTGAGTATCGCCTGCCGTGTTGCTACAATTCTCCTAAATCCAAACTGATCTTCCCCGAGGTCGTATTCCACATGTTTTTCCATTCGTCTGTAAATAATTCGTGCATTTTGCACCCATGACTCATTAAACTGATAGTTCTTTAATTTTCACACTTATCTGCACTTGCTTTGGAATTGGAATTACAATACTGTTCTTGAAGTCGGAGAGTACTTCTCCTGTCTCAGACATCTTGCATACCAGGTGACACAATTTTTTCATGGCTGGCTCTCCTAACGACATCAGCAGTTCAGACGGAATATCATCTACTCCAGGGTCCTTGTTTCGACTCAAGTCCTTGAGCGTTCTGTCAAATTCTTCTCATAGTATGATATCTCCTATGTCATCTTCCTCCACTTTACAGGTATGCTACACTTTCATTTTTGACGATTACAGCGCCATTTATCAAGAAACGAGAAAAATGTTTCATACTATAGTTGCATATTTTTCACGAAGAATTCTAATCTGAAATAAAAATAATGCGTTCCTATAACTGATTTCAAAGTTACCAACCATCACGGGTTACAATGGGTGGGGAGGGGGGGGGGGTAGTGTAGCGTCAGTGGATGTCCACCTCAACCCTTTAACATTTGGCGGTAACCTTTTCATCTTTGACTGATAATTTCTTAAGATATTTGGAACGGTCACTATAAATTTCTAGTCGGAAACAGCGCAAGTTACACTGTGCGATCTAGAATATTATTTATTATGTAGTATCTCTGGAAAGGTCACTGATACCGCTGGGACAATGTTATCAAAATTAATAAATTCAAACTGTGTGTGTTTTCCTTTCGCGATCATGCGTTGTACTGACTGAGTGACCCGACCTCAACTCCTTACATTCACTATCAGAGCATATTTCTTTGCACATTGAAACTTTTATAGTGTAAATAACAGTTATCATAACAGACATACTTCTTAACACTGTTAACACCTTTGCCAACGTATCTGTCAAGTAGTTATTTGCTAACTAACTACAGTTTGCAACCTTTGAACGTAATCTCTGTGTTGAATGAGATAATTTGAACTGAAAAAATCTGTTTATAGCATCTATGCTGATGGAAGAGGTGTTACCGTTTCGTTTGCCAGTGGTATGAGATATTTAACCTCAGCAGCTGATGCCTGTCAGCCTTCGAATGTCCGTGTTTGGCGAGTTGCAACTCTACACCGACTACGTGACTTGCAGGCGACTGCTTTCAGGGTGCACTTGGACCGTTCAGTCAACACACGTGTCGAACCGTCGACTGCAGGGGACGTAGCTGCTTGAAGACCGGACGGAGTGCTGTGTACTTGGTCGTGTAAAACGCAATATGTTTCTTTGAAGACGTATCACATTTAGGAACCCTGACCTAGTTGATGTTCCTCTTCTTGCTCATTCTTGATGATTTTTAATTAATCTAACAAGACTGTGCACTGATGTGGAGCAAGAATATTAACGTATTAAATGTCCAGCAAATATATATATATATTCTCCGGCCGCAGTGGCCGAGCGGTCTGCGGCACGCCAGTCAGTCTGCAAGGCCGCTACGGTTGAGAGTTCCAATCCCTCTTCGGGCATGGATGTTTGTGTCGTATTTAGTATACGGTACTTCATAAGTAGTCTGTATGTTTAGGGCCTGATGACCCCACAGTTAAGTCCCTTAAGCTTAACAAACATTTAAAAAAAATTATTCACAAAAGTATCCAAAATGTTCACGGTAGCATACGCTAACATTGCGTCATCCCCGCACTGAAGGGTCCATGAACCATTGTACCCATGTCCATGGTAAGTTCAGTTCTATATTGTAATCTAATAAACATTTTCTCTTTTCAGAAGAAATACGTAGCAATAAGAAAAAATATGCTTTCTTAATGATTACTATATTCTTCATTAGATGGATACTTCAAAACTGTACAAAACAACTACCTTTGGTATTTTGGACACATAAAATCAAACTGTCTTCGTATTGTCATTTAGCCTCAACGACCAAAAACCATTCTATTGGAAGACAACCATCCCTACGTCGTAATTTTCTCCATTCAACATCTGATCAATGCTTTGACTTAAACGTGACACTTATTATACACCGTCCGTGTCTCAGCCTATTCTAACGTAATTATCAGCGCACAAAGTCCTTAAAGCATTAATTACAGGTCTTAAGGCTTGGAGAAGGATGTCAGCAAGTGTTCTAGCAGCTTAACCGGCACTAAACGCAACAGGTGTCCACTTCACTTGATAAATAGCCCTTTAGCAGTGTCGCCCCAATAATCACTACAGTGAACGTTTATATTGCCGTTGTATCATTGAACGGAAAGCAGGAGAAAATGCACACCTCGTTCTGGCAGATTCGGTCGCGAAAACGCGGCAAAATTTAATAAAAAATTAGAAAAAAATTGAAAAACAAAACTGCGCAAATAAATAATCATACAAGAATCCAGACTACTACTTAAATTGTTGTAACTGACAAAGTTTTTCTCATTTTTTTCAATGATTCCTCCACAACAGAACTCCTAATCAATAATTTTATTCTTCTGCTGCTGCTTTTAACTGTTAAGAATCAGTGAAATTTGGTTCACAAAGGTCTACGCAAGCAGTGTTTGTTAAAATTCTACGTTTTTTAGTTGGTAATTTGCTGAAAACGATCTTAGATATGAATTTAATTATCTACTACTGCAGTGGTTTTAGTCTGTCCACAAACATACTGCTGCCCATTACTACCCGGTGACAAACTCTTAACCTCTATGTAATATCTGCCATCTAGACCCATTAAAATATGCTTATTCGGAGCTTTCTTTTTCACTGCAATTTTAGTCCCATCACATGGCATGGCGGCAATACAAAATAACTTGAAAACAATTTGTTTTTCCGTCAGTGTTGCACTATTTTGGAGTTAGTGACTAGTTTCGAACTCAATCCTTCATTTTCAAACCGTTGGTTCTTTTTCCAACCGTAATAATACAATCCATGAAGCATACGTGTGATAAAATCTTGTACATTATCCACTGTTAATACATGTCACTAATTACATTAAAATTTTATATCGGTTAAAGCCTCCAACGTGTCCCTTTGCTTCATGCATTGTATTATTACGGTTGGAAAAGTACCAACGGTTTGAAAATGGACGATTGAGTCCGAAACCAGTCACTAACTCCAAAATAGTGCAACTCTGACGGAAAAATAAATTGTTTTTAAAATATTACCAGTTACTGATCCTGCACCATCTTTACGATGAATTTTCACAAAAACTTGTTTGTTGATGCTCTCATACTGTGACCAACACACATTACTTTCAGTCACGTGATACCATCGAATTCTTTTCGTCTGTTTAAGATTCACAACTCCGTCAACGGCTATCCGACATGTATCTTCAAAAAGTCTGTAAGATGAATCTCAACCTATACTTATTTTATACTTATAATATTGCGGACTGGATTAAACCGTCGAAAAGAAAAAAAAAATCAAATGCTTGTACTACTACATTGGAATTAGTTTACTCCTAGGCAGAATATGTGCTCCTGTTAGGAAAAATAGTGCACATGTACGTAAAGTCGACGTCAAACTGCATCAAGCAATGAGAACAATGAGTGGCACAAAACGTCTACACCACAACCATGGCTGCCTGTATTAGTATTATATTCGACTTCCATCAGTAAGGAGAGAAGCAGCAGCAGCAATTAAGAGAGTTCCACAAGTGCTCCACTCACCAGAACTCACTTCTACACAATCTACTGCGGAATATACCTACCAGAAACCCAAATCCATAAAACCAACACGGGCAATGCAAGATGTGCCCCTTTGTTTATGATGACTGTCAAGAATGGAAGGAGGTTTGCCAAAAGTTTCTTCTGACTGTCTCTCATCTTATAATGGACCCTAACAAACGTGTCAATGGATTCGGTCTTCCCAGAAAACTATGGACTTCCTTGAACCGATTCCGTATGGGGCATGGAAGTTATAGGGCCTGCTTGTATAAATGGTGATACGAAGATCGTGTGTTTGTGGTGATCCTGTGCAAACTGTGCAGCACCTGATTGAAGTATGTGCACTTCTAAAATTTCATGATGGACTCAGTGAGCTACAGTTGGTGACAAGAAGAGCTTTAGAGTGGTTAAGAGGCCTACATACTCATTTATAGCATTATCTTTGGTTTGTTGGTTTGCTTGGTTTTATTATGCGTATTTGTACAAAGTTATTGTATACATAATCATTTGTATATTAAATTTAAAAATTAGATTGTAATATGACCAAGTGTAAGTCATACGAATAAATAAATAACAAAATTCGATTTTCAAAATTTCACTTTGTGGTATAATACGAGGTGCCATTGAGAACAGTAGGTTTGGAATGCTTACTGGAGTTGTTATCCTTCTCCCTAACAATGCTTTTCCCCATACGGTTCGGAGAACAGAAAATACAGGTGGGAGCTGTTTGATCATGGAGAGCGTAATTCTGGTCATGATCCAGTAAATATCCGTCTTCTCTGTAATTTTCTAGCTTTCAACAACAACAAAGAGTTTGAAGACTTATACGCTGGTTCCATTTACAGATGGACTTATTGGACCAAACTGCTATGACCATCAGTCCCTAGACTTATGAACTACTTAAACTAACTTACACTAACGACAAGACGTATACACACGCGCGAGGGAGGATTCGATCCTCCGGCGGGAAAGGCCGCCCGGTTCGTAGCATGACTCCTTAGCCCATGCGGCCACATCGCACTGCTAGCAGGCTTTTGCGACACAGGAATAGAAATTTGATACCACGATATGACGTCTTCATTCTTCTGATAACTATGAGAAAAGTAGCCCAAACATTGCAGTGCCTGTTGTAAATAAATTTATTATTGTAACCTTGTTGTCTTTGATTTAAAAAAAAATGCAAATATTGATTCCGGATTCACCTCATAGAACGGGCACAACAGACCTTTGTACTTTGCTTCTGACCTCGTATTGACGCTTGGAGACGCCGTCCTGTATGTTGTAAATGTAACTTTTTTGTTAAAATTCAAATGTTTGTAAATCTATGGGACCAAACAGCATGGTCATCAGTCCGTGCTCTAGGGAGGACTCGAAACTCCGACGACGGCGAGCAACCGCGCGCTCCGCAGCGAGGCGCTTTAGACCGCTCGGCTACTTCACCGCGGCTAACTTTTTTGTACTGTAGAAGTTCGATCCTCAATATCTGAGAAAGTGATACTAGTCTATCAAAAGGGGAAGTTATCTTAAGGTGTGTGTGTGAGAGAGAGAGAGAGAGAGAGAGAGAGAGAGAGAGAGAGAGAGAGAGAGAGAGAGAGAGAGAGAGGTACCGCAGAAGTTCTGTTCGCCAAGTTAATCGTGAGAAAGACGATTCCTTCAGCCAAGCTCTGCGCCGGAATAAGATGGAACATATTTTCTGACCTGTTGATCGCTCTGTCGCATTTAACGTAGAAAAATGATATGGGTCTACACTTGCCACGATGTGACAACTAGCCACAACGTTATCACTAACAGTAAGTAAAAGGACTTCGCGAGGTACAGGTATTACTCAGCTGCGGAGAAAGGCTATGCAACACTATGGTGGTCTAATATTTCACGATCGGAAACAGTTCCAATAAATACCTATTGGGCCGCGGTGGAGTAGCCGAGCGGTCTAAAGCACCTCGCTGCGGAGCGCGCGGTTGCTCGCCGTGGAGGTTCGAGTCCTCCCTGGGGCATGGGTGTGTATGTTTGTCGTTAGGTGAGTTTACCTAGGTTTAAGTAGTTTGTAAGCTACGGACTGATGACCACGCAGTTTGGTCCGATAGATTTACAGACATTTGAACATTTTTTTGAAAAACATACTGGTTGTGGGACCACATAATATACTGTCAAACTCCCTACTTTTCAGACACTGTTACATACATCGATTCCTGCTTTATATACATACCTTACTTTCCACACTTGAAAATACCATCACGATTGCTTCTCCTTGAATGGGCACAGTGGGTTTCTATTATCTGATTCGGTGACATGTTAAAAGGAGAGCTACGACTGACTTTTATTGTAGGTAATATACTGTAATATTTGGAAACCTGAAGGACGCAACGTGTTCAGTTTTTTAGTCTTTGTGTTGTAGAGACTTTAACCGAAGCTACGAGGAGTGGACGAGTGTCATGAGCATTGAGGCGAGGTTCCGATAGAAATCAGATGTCAAAGATATGTCATACACGTGGAACAGGGTCAGAAAAATAAAATTGTTTTAAATACAAACAAACAATTTGTGTTCTGTTGCGAGGAATATACAGGCGAAATGAAACAGTACAGATAGTAGGTTGTTCTGTGTACAAGCGTAGACGATCGATCGAAGTGTGTGTGTGTGTGTGTGTGTGTGTGTGTGTGTGTGTGTGTGTGATCCCACGCTACAGTATTCTCTATATTTCCACCTAAACACAAGATTGCAGCTGTTATCACACGTAATTCTTCCGCTTAGATCTTAATGAGACACGTCATGATCTGGATTTCATACTAACTGCTGGATAATGCCTTTTGTTGGAGTTACGAGATTCACAAGCGTTCATTTTTTTTCCTCTTCATATTTTTATCATACAAGCCAGCGCTCTTTTGTTAGCAGCCCAAACGCTGTTTCAACCACTACATTACAAAAGCTGGAAGGTACCGTTAATGCTGGTACGTACAACACAGAATCCTCGTTAACTATGAGAGTGCATGTGAGTTAACAGCTGTGAAACAAAATAACAGCGACCGCTCGCTTGTTTTTTGTCCAGTGAATGTTCCCGAGTAGAAAATAGATTACAAGTATAGGAACAGGATGTTGGCACGTGTCGTACAGAAGTATGGAAATCATACAGATACGTTTCAGTAAACCACGGATGGTTTTGTATCCTGGCAAACATAATAAATTGATATGAAATATAGTAAATACGAAGCCAGTTCGTAGTATAATGTCCGATACTTTTCCTAGAAACATTTTGCAGTGGGAGTTTCACCACTAGACCGAAGATTTTTAGATCGGAAAGAAAGAGTTTTAGGCGCCTAATGTAGGCACTTTCATTACCTCATGTAGTTTAAATAAAATAAAAAAATCGGCCCTGAAAAGAAAGCAGCAGACGAAATAATCGTAAAATAAAATATATAGAGTTGACTTACGAGCAAATTTTAATTCACATATAATAAGAAGAAAATCACACATTAAAGATCAAACTGACACCAAACCTTCATTCTTTTGGAAGGTAAAAATTTAATGCAGATCATAAGCCATGTGTTGAAATACATGTAATAAGTCTATATAATTTAACAAACTTCGAATAAACCAATGATTTCAAACATTCAGACGCTAATTGGCTTCACAGTAAATGAATGAAAACGTTTGTAGGTTTTCCAGAGAAAAGCCACGGCGCTCCTTTCATTAATTTATACGCCATGAGTGAACGTTGTATATCAACGGTATAATTTGAAGAGGAATGCAACATTAAGTGAATCTGGTTTTCTCGCAAAGGCCCTTCATGCCGGTGTTGTTCTGGGAAATCTTCTGAATTCTTTCGCGTTATTTTTCTCCCACTTCACCTGCGGTTCATTAATTTTGTCTTTCATTTCCTCCAGAAATTCAGTATTCTTGTAGAGAGTGGGTATAACCGTCACCGTAAATGTTAAATGGCTCTAATGAAAGGCAAGTCCCGCTGAACTGAGGAATCTGCGAGTAAGTGTGTTGCACCTTTGAAAGACAGAAGCACTTTATTTTCATATAAGCTATTTCAATACAGCACCTTCAACCCAGTGTTAACAAATTCTGCCATTATTTGCTCTTGTTTCGGTCTTGCTTTTGTCTGCTTTTCTTCCTTTTGGTGGTAAGTGGAGGCGCGCTGGCAAGAGAAGGCCTGCTTGTAAACATGACGTCTTTAGGAAGTTATCTGACGCCGTGTTTACTGCACGTTCGAGGCCTCCTTCGTTTCAGCGCCACACTAATGCTGCTGACGTTGTCTTTTATAACTTGCTTCTTCTCTGATTTTTATATATACATTTCAGTATGCAGATTTCTGAATTATGTATCACTTTCATTGAATTACCGATGCCTTGGAATGGTGGATAAAGAACGTCTCTGAAACTTCGCGTCCGTAAAGCCTATTTTACACGATGAACTTTCGTGTCCCAGGTCACTACTCGAGACGAGTGGGTCTACTGCAGCGCATCTGGCGTGTAATTCCCAAACTGCGTCTCGCCTGTCTCGAGTAGTCGATATTGTTTAGACGGAAACACTAAAACTGTAGAGCTGTCTGCTTTGTAGTTTCGCATCTTAATGAAGAAATGAGGTTATTTTCAAAATGATCAAATGTTTGTAGAACTTATGGGACTTAACTACTGGGTCATCAGTCCCTAAGCTTACAAACTACTTATGAACTAGCTAAGACTAAGGATGGCACAAATATCCATGCCCGAGGGGGGATTCGAACCCCCGACCGTAGTGGCCGTGCAGACCGTGACTGAAGCGCCTCAGTCCCCTCGGCCACCGCTGCCGGCAATGAGATTATGAGTACGCCTTTTACGCAGTAGCAGGAAAAACGTAATTGAATTTATTAAAAGGGTAATTTAAAGTTAATATTTTCCTCAAATGTCATGTAGCAAATTTTGTACACAATTGAGAACGTAAACAATAGGAAATGTGTCATCCAAACATTTCAAAACATACACATTTATTTGCTGAAGAAAATTTATTCTGGCAAACACATCAAACAATATCGAAAATGCAAAAAAAAAAAACGACTATTTACTTTAGTTTTAATTTCTTGTTTTCTTAACAGTCAAAATTACTTTGAAAATTATTTTCTCATCTCATAATTGTGAATCTTTCACTTTTGAAATATTTTTGCTTAAAACATTTTTATATATTTACGTTCGTTTTTATACAGGGTGGTCCATTGATAGTGACCGGGCCAAATACCACACGAAATAAGCATCAAACTAGAAAACCACAAAGAATAAAACTTTTCCAGGTTGAAGGGGGAAAACAGCTGGCGCTATGGTTGGCGCTGCCATAGGTCAAACCGATATCAACTGCATTTTTTAAAATAGGAATGCACATTTTTATTACATATTCGTTTAGTACGTAAATAAATATTACTGTTTCATTTGTAAAACTTTTGGCGCTTTGCGACAGATGGCGCTTCAATACTCACAAACGTATAAGTATGTGGGATCGGGTAACATTTCGCCAGTGCGGAAGGTATTTGCGTCCTGATATATTACTCGTGCTAGAATGTGCCGTTTATCATTTGCAGAAAAGGTCGATATGGTATTTATGTATGGCTATTGTCATCATAATGCCCAACTGGCCTGTGCTATGTATGTTGATTGTTATCCTGGAAAACATCATACAAGTGTCCTGACCTTTCTTCGGATAGTTACGTTATTTAAATAGACAGGAAGTGTACAGCCACAAGTGACACGTCAACCATGACCTGCAACCAATGATGATGCCAAAGTAAGTGTTTTAGCTATACTTGCGGGTAATCCGCACATCAATAGCAGACAAATTGAGCGAGAATCGGCAATCTCATAAACGTCGGTGTTGAGAATTCTACATCAACATACATTTCACCCGTACCATATTTCTATGCACCAGGATTTGATTGCGAAGGCTTTGAACGTCGTGTACAGTTGTGCCACTGGACACAAAATAAATTACGGGACGATAACAGATGTATTTCACACATTCTGTTTAGTGAAGAAGCGTCATTCACAAACACAGGCAACGTATACCGATATAATATGCACTACTGGGAAACGGAAAATCCACGATTGCTGCGACAAGTGGAACATCAGCTACCTTGGCGGGTTAATGTATTGTGCGGAGTTATGGGAGGAAGGATAATTGGCCCCTATTTTATCGATGGAAATCTAATTGGTGCAGTGTATTTTGATCTCTTAAGTAATGTTCTACCGATTTTACTACAAGATTTTTCACTGCATTACAGAATGGCAATGTACTTTCAACAATGATGAATATCCGGCACATGGCTCGCGTGCAGTTGAAGCTGTCTTATACGGAATATTTAATGACAGGTGTATTGGTTGTAGAAGCACTATACCATGGACCGCACGTTCCCCGTATTTATTTCTGTCGGGAAAACTGAAGGATATTTGCTATTGTGATTCACCGAAAACGCCAGAAAACGTACGTCAGCGTATTCTCAATGTATGTGACAACATTACTGAAGGCGAACTACTCACTGTTGAAAGCAATTTCGTTACGCGTATTGCCAAATGCAATGAAGGACATCATTTTGAACAATTATTGAAGTCATGACGTTATTACAGATAATCACTCAGTAACAGCATGTGTCCTCATAATGTATGACAATTTCACAAAAGTACACGTATCACATTCGAACAACCGAAATAATGTTCAGACGAACCTTCGCTCTGTGTTTTAATTTAAAAAACCTACCTGTTAGCCACTGTTCGTCTAAAGTTGTGAGCAATATGCTTGTGAATATTACAGCGCTATCTATCACAAAGCGAAAAAAGTGTTCCAAATGAAACATATTTATTTACTTTCTAGTCGAATAAGTAATAAAATGGGGGTATTCAATAAATGCAGTTGATTTCCGTTTGCCCTATGGCAGTGCCATCTAGCGGGCCAACCATAGCGCCATCTGTTTTCCCCCTTAAGGATAGAAAAGTATTTTTCTTTGTAGTTTTTTAGTTTGATGTATATTTCGTGAGGTATTTGGCCCGGTAACTATCATTGAACCACCCTGTATATACACGGTGTCCCAGCTATCTTGTCCACCCAAAATATCTCTGGAAATATAACAGCTATTGGAAAACGACTTTCGCCGGTATCAATGTACGGCTGGGGCCCATGAATGTACATATTTGGAATCATTTTAAAATGAAAGCAAATGTGTTTTTTAATACAAACTTATGTTTTTTTAAATAGACATTCTATATTTTTTGCTGCTTAGGACGAGCGCTAGCCGCGCGTTTCGCGTATTTCAAGCGTCAACTTCGCGTCGCAATATCTCGGGATGTTATTGGAATATTGCGATGCAGTCAACGCCACTGTTTATGTAATTGGTCATGATATGGATTGCTGAAGAAAAAATATAGGTTGTCCATTAAAAAAAACATATGTTTGTGTTAAAAAAAAAAACACATTTTCTTTCGCTTAAGAATGTTTCCAAATATGTACCTTCATGGGCCCAAGCAGTACATTTATACCGGTGAAAGTCGTTTTCCAACAGCTATTATTGTTCCAGAGATATTTTGGGTGAACAAGATAGCTGGGACACCCTGTAGTATAGACATTTTCCCTGTAAATCAAAATTATTTTCTCCTGCAGATGTTTTGTCTCTTTTGTAGGAGATCACTAGTAGAAGAAGGATGCTCGGCTCTGCTGCAACATTTTCGGTGTGATGAAAACAATCGAATAAAGTTTAAGAAGATGTAATATGAATGAGATCGACCGGAATAGGTGATCTTCAGATGTTAGCAGATGCCACTACTGTTACTTGCTTCAGTGCATGCGCATTCCGCAGCATACTCGAAAATTTAAAATTCCACACTCGGCACAATCTTTAGATCGTTGACGCCTTAGATGCACTCGCGATGTGGTTTGCTGCTGATTTACTAGCAGGCACGAAAGACGCACGAACTTCGAATATCCAATTATCACCACAAAGTCCATCGTGTAAAACGGGCTTCATCTTACTGTTACTTCACTCACACACAAATGTTTTGCAATGAATATACCCTACATTTTCATGCTTAGAAAGATTATTTCACAAGGTAGAAATGAAAGCAGATTAAAAACTTAACAGTATGAGGCATGAAGTGCACTCTTTTCATAAACAACACGTTGTTTAACGCGTTAGTTGACAAATTTCTGCGTCCATCACGAGGTTACTGCGTGGTCTCCAAAGTTAGGAAGCTCTACCAGGACGCTAGGTGCCCGCAACGAACGCGGAGGGCTCTCAGGATCGCGTCTACTCCTTTCCCTTCCCTTGCCACCCACTTTGCCGCCATCTCGGCGGTGATAGCATTTTCGCTTCACGGAACGGTGCATTCCTGGCTTTCAGAGGAAGACGACGATGCGATGCTTGGGGAGTCCCGAAGCAACGGAGGTGGCTCACATCGGTGACGCTTCGCAGAAGAGATGTGGCTCCCAGACCACATCAGCACATCACTGCCGTTGCACTAAATATACTATTACCACGAAACTCACCCAGTCGCAGATAACTGGTCAAAACTAATTCATAAATCCTTAAATTAGGAGACAGCTTTCCATGGTTAATTGTTTTTAGGTTGAACACGTGCAACGATAGGATGTACGTAACAAATTCGTAGCTTTTTCAAGTATGAATTTTCAAATAAAAACAGTTGTCTGTATCAGTCACTTATTCTTATTCCTCCCATGACACGTTCCGAGAGTTTACACACTGATCTTCGGGTGGAACAATGGATTTTTGCTTACACTGATCCTGCCAGGATCCAGCCATTTATTATTTTGAGTTTAATTTTGCTGCAAAACGCATATAAATTCTTATTAATGCAGGTAGGTGCAGAGATTATGAATTTAATTATTCATTTGGTTACTTCCATTTTTGTTCCAGTGTATATAGCTCTGTTGTTATTCGCACATTAACATTTCACTAAAACTACACACACTGGGCATGAACCAAGAGATAAACAAAACAAAGATTACGATACCACAGATATAGTGCCTTGTCTCGAAGATCTTGTATAACTAAACCCTATGGTCTATGTGGATTAGTTTATAACAGAATATTATTAAGAATGTGGATATTGCAAAATCAGTGCTGTTTGGGACAGATAGGAAAAACGAAGAGAGCATGTAAATTGCATACTATGTACATTTCATGTACAATTTTCATAAAGTCATATTCATATCGAAAGTAGCCTGTTATTAATATAAGCAAGAACTAGGGCAGTTGACATCGGCAAATGTAAGTTAAAACACTTACTGCTGCTCTGAATTACTTTATGAGTGGCCACAGTACATGTGCATTGTAAATTTATCTAACTGCTCACGCCTAAAGGGTGCAGCCATTGTTTATAACAAACAAAAAATCAATGTTACAAAATAAATGAGTAGATTATTAAGCATAGGATAGGGAGCATGAAATCATAAGGCAGAGGTTTGATACTTTAAAATTACCATCTACTCAGTAAAATAACAAGCAAATAAATGTGGGGAGACCAAATTAAGCACACACTTGGTACAAAAGTGAATTAAATCATATAGTTACTGCCTGTATTAATATTGTTTCTGCCCTCTATAAATATGGGGTAACGTGGGAGAAAATTTGCAAACACACAATGGGTAACTGAAAGCACATTCGTTCATTCACAGACACACGCATAATGCATGGTGGTACATTACTCTCCAGGAACTCTTGAAAGCAGTGTCGAAATAAAGCATTAGCGTCATCTTGGTGAGATGGCAGGTATCTTGATCACAAATTTTTAAATATACTGGGCACTAAACGACCTCATGTGTGGGAAGGCAGCGGCTCAATATCCTTAAGTACCACATGGTGTGCGACCACAATTTAGTAACATTTACAAACAGGAATTAATTTAGAATAAGCGAGTAAAGCACATGCACAATTTCATATATAAGAAAGCTAGTATTAATAAGGCCATGGCTGAAGGCCGCAGTAACGACCATTATTAAAGCATGTTTTCCAATCGGTCATACAAGACAGGAAAGACAGAATCAAACAAGAAAATCTAAGAGATATATTTAGTACACTCGCAGATACAGAGGCGACGTGAAAATGTTAGTTAAAAATAGCAAGGAAATTCAAACATGCTACGTTTACACAAAGGCTGAAGGCCACAAACGTGTGTTCTAACTTGAGCAAAACCAGACACACAATCATTACTGGAATGAACATGCAAATAATAAATTTGCACTCAATTTACTCAACTTCTATAAATTAAGAAACACTTCGCCTCTCAAAGTGAAAGAATTACTCAAAAGAATTATCAATGAAAAACCACGACTGCCTGATCACAAATAAATCAAAGTCCTAACAGCATGCCTTCTCTCAGAATAATTCGGTGGAGTAATTACTTCTGCAGTCGTCGGAGCCAGAATGAGGAGTCTAGAGTGAAGCTATAAGGCCTTGGAGAAACCTCCCTCCACCATACACTGGATGTAGAACGCTCTGAAAGCGACGCAGTGTGTATACAGAGACTAGTGTTTACCAACCCTTGCTACCTGCCTAAGAAAATTCCCTTTACAACCACACCCAGAGATGGCTCTTGTCACCTCTTTCATCCAAGATAGGTTGGTACAACACTTAGAACACGGTCACCTCGCCATCTTTCCAAGTAAGCTTGTCTGTGTCCCCCCAACATACGCTAGCGCAGACGATAAACGAATCCATGCGTTCTTAACAACAGCAAAATAAGGCCTAAAGGCGGAGGCGGCGACTGTAAGCCATTGCGCGGCAGTCAATATTGAAAGCAACGTTTCACATTCACATGAACATACAAGTTCAATCACACAGGTGTAAACATATTTAAATATAGGGCAAACATACATAAACATGGGGCATTTACCATTGATAAAAATAAAAAAATAATTAACACACAGATAGATAACATTAACGTGGCAGACACACTCTAGGTTGAAGAATAAATCAAAATGGAACACGACCACACAATCAGTGTCGCTTGGAAAGACGAAAGTGGAATAGCTTTAGGTTGCATCATACAGCACATTCATGAAACTCTGAAAGAGATTCATTGCTACGTCTCAACTTTTTCATTCTATGAGTTGTCTCCATATTTCCTATTGCGTAAGAATATTTCTAGTTATTCATACACGTTGAGTTTTTGTTTATTTTGTGCAGTATGATTAGGCTTTTCTTCGGAGTCATCAATGGCATATCCTGTGTTTTGAATATGTGAAGCTATGGCAGATTTGTTTAGTATGTTGTATCTAAATGCATCAATTTGTTCTTTGAATCTGGTTTGGGAGCTTCGTCCAGTCCAGGCAACATATAGTGCAGGGCACTGCTTGCATTTAATTTTGTACACCCCTGAATTGGAAAGTTTATCATTTTTTGTTTGGTTCATAATTTATTGTTAGTGGAGAAAGCAATTCATACACAGTATGGACTCATAACGTTACCAAACGTTTGGGAAATGCTATCAAAGTAGGGAAGGTACACTGTTGTAATGTCTGTGTGATTGTGGTTTTTCTTTATGTTACTATCTATTTCTTTCTTTATTTCCTAGGACATTTTTTCTTTGAGTGTAGGTTAAAAGCCATTTGCCTCTGCTATTTGCTTTATTACTCCTTTGCTAGTGAATAAGTTTTTCTCAAGGTGGTTAATGAATACGTTAGCTATGGTTCTACCTGAGTCTCATACAGCATTCATTTTGAAATATCCACAGCCTTAATATTATTCTGTTATAAATAAATCCACATATCCCACAGTGTTTAGATAGTTATTTAAGATCTTTGAGACAAGGCACTATATCTGTGCAATCGTGATCGTTGGTTTGTTTATGTTGCGGTTCATGCCCAGTGCTGTTCATGCCCAGTGCTGTTTTTCACTGAAATTACAGTTATATACACTGGAACAATTTGTACGTAACCAAATCAATACAAAAATTTATAATCTTTGTACCTACACACATCAATTATAGTTTGTATGCGTTTTGTAGGAAAATAAAACCCAAAATAACAACTGGCTTGATTCTGGCAGGATCAATGTAAGCAAAAAACCATTGTTCCACCTGAAGATGAGAGTGTAAACACCCGAAACGTGTCGTGGGAGAAATAAAAATAAGTGAATGATGCACTTTGAACTTTTACTGTCATCAACAGTCGCAGATCCTTACCACAGTCCAATATATAAATTATATATAAATATATAAATTCTTTCAAGTATCACACACATCATGCAAGTGCTTACAAGGAGGTTACAACGCTGTATATATTGAAGAAAATATTAAACATTCGGAGTTACTAATGTGATTCCTCTTTACATTTAAGATAATTTTATGCAACAATATCAAATCGGGTACACTTGGAAAAACATGTTTGAAAACTTATTAGCTGTCAGCACTGTCTAGGGGACAGTCGTTAAAAAATAGAACTTCTACATAATAGAAAACTGACGTGTCGAGTTTTGCAACCATACCTTCTTGGTGGATGTGTCTTTCTCCCATTGGTCTAGTTATAAATATACCGTTACATGGGATACATTTACATATCAATCGGTTTTGAGCGGTTGTGCTTAGAAAAATAAGAAAAACCCATATTTTTATATAGGCCCATACGATTATTTAGGGAGAGCATAATCTCATTCAAAAATACGAGATTTGCATTTTCTACGAAACGTTTAAATATTTTACAATCTGCACGATAAAAGAGAAACCAAAATTATAGGCGATCATTTATGCGCTTAATGAGTTGCGCATTTCTGAAGGACCTAAAACGGAAGTCAATGAGTACAATTAAAAGCTGTGTGTTATGTAATGTACGTCTCGACGTTTTTTCAAAAAAGCAATTTTTTTTTCGAAATCCTCTCTGCCCCGTGCTATGTTATGTATTATTTTAGGATTAGACTGATAGCTAAACTAAGAATACTGTTAATAGCAAAATCTGATAAAATATTGTTCTAAAAAAGCCTTCGTCAAAAATCAGCTAAAAGTAACGATGTATCTCCTGAAATTAAAGCAGGCACGTATTGAGCAGCAGAACAGCGATGTAGACTTACTTCTGTTTTTGATAAATTGGTTTTTGGAGTACAACTTTTTAACATTCATTCCGATATTCAAATGTTTGTGAACCTATGGCACTTAACTTCTGTGTTTATCAGTCCACAGGATTACAAACTACTTTAACTTAAGGACAACACATACACCCATTCCAAAGGAAGGACTCGAAAATCAGAGGGGGGGGGGGGGGGGACCAACCGCGCACACCGCAGCTCGGCCACTCCACCGCGACCCACCTGTAACTGATCTGCACACTCCAAATGTTCAGTATCAATGAACGAGTGTTCTCAGTTGCAGTAGAAAGGATTTTTGTAACATCGACGAGGTTGAGTTCGAAACAGAATGGTGTATCATAGTCCATCGCTACAATATTACCAAGACTTTGTGGTTTACCTCTTTTTCCCTTCGCGAAAAGTGATGGCTGAAACGTCCGCTTTCATGCAGCCCATACATTTTATCTCATCGTTACACATAGATTCGGCATCCTCAGGGGCACGTAAAACTTCTACCATTTCTTACCGTGGCTACCTTCTTTATTCCTTCATTTTTATATGCTGCTTGTAAGCTGCATATCTTCGCAATGTGACGAAATTTTATACTTGCTTCTACTTTCCACAAGCTCAGTTATGCAAAGTAAAAACATGTTTATTTATACTGTTGATACTGATTATAAGGTTAATTATTTTTATTATGTGATTCTCAATAAGTGTTTCTTTCTTTATGTTTCATGTGCGGTGACATCGGAGCAACCAACGAGCACAGCTTCTTCTCTGACAGGCCAGAGATGAAATAGCTGAGCATCAAACGTTGCGAGTCGGCAACTACGGGCAGAGAGGAGCTCTTATTAAGGGACGCCGTTGCCAGTCGTCATTATCGAATCAATATAACAGACGACACACTATTGTAAACGAAGTTTACCTTTGTTATGTATCAAAACACGTTCAGTTCTTACAATGATACGTGTAGGCCTATGGTCTGTTAATGTATATTACGTGAAATAAAACTAGAAACTTTACTTAAGGTATATGGGTGCCAAAGAAAATTGTTTCAGCCGTATAGAGGTCCAAGCATTTTATAACTGTTGTGAAGTTACATTTAACTTGAACCATAGGTGGAGCATTCACATTGCGAACAGTTGAGGGAGTCAGAGATAGCTAATCGTTTATCCCATACAGCGGTCAGTATCCAGCAAATAAAGAAATGTTTAGCCGAGGTCGATAATGATGAGAATATCCCTAGTAAAAGGGTTGCCAACATTTCGCAGAACGATAGTCTACCATGATAGAAAATTTAGATGCTAAGAATACCGTAAAGGAGAAATTTTCATAAAAACAACAATCACGATGCGAGTTCACTCTCGCATTCTAAATCTAACACTGTAATATCCCTACAGAATGGTGGAAACAAGTGAATTTAACCACATGATGTGATAGAGCTAATAAATTTCCCACTTTTAAACCTACAGGGCAGCTTCACCTGATAATTTTATAGATATCTTATGCTAGATCTATTACCCATTAAAACATTCGGAGGCAAAGGGTGACACGCCAAGATTATCAAGATTATCAAGGTCCTCACGACCTAAAATATTAGTAGAAAATAACAGAAATGACAAAGAATAAGTATGTGTACGTTATATAAATGAATCTATATATTTGTTTGTATTCTAAGGAAAAGGTAAGTGTATTACTTTGTAAAAGATGATTCAGCAACATATTGATTACTTAACGTACTTTGATACTCGCCCACTAAGACTTTACTAAAGGCGTCACCATCCTGAAATTTTACTTAACATGTCATTTCCCATGAATTTTACTTACGGTGTAACCACGCTAAAACTTCAATATGGTTCATTCGACTTTAATAAACTGTAATTATCTAAGAACTTAAGAAAGTTACATTGCCCATGAATCCAAATTGATCTTCCCCGAGGTCGGCTTCTGCTAGCTTTTCTATCCTTCAGTAAATAATTCGTGTTAGTATTTTGGAACCATTTTCACACTTGCTTGCTTTAGATTGTGGATTATTATATTTTTCCTAAAGTCTCTGAGCATTTCTCGTATCTCATACATGTCACTTAGCGGGTGAAACAATTTAGTAATGGCTGGCACTCTCTGAGATTTCAGTAGTTATGAGTTGTTTCGACTTAGATTTTTCAGTGCGCTATCAAATTCATATCTCGGTACAGTATCTCCTATTTCATCTTTATCTACTGCCTTTTGCCTTCCAACGATATTATGTCTAAGTTCAATTCCTTTGTATTGCCCCTCTATATACTCTTTCCACCTTTCAGTTTTCCTTTATTTGCTGAGAACTGGTTTTCCATCTAAGTTCTTTACATTTATAAGGCTGCTTTTCTTGTCTCCTACTTTCATGTAGGCGGTATCTATTTTTCCCTATTTATACATTTTTTACAGACTTCCATTTGCCTTCCAGCCACTCTTGATTAGCTATTTTGCACTACTTGTCAATCTCATATCTCAGTCAGTCGTGTGTACTCAGTTCTGCCTGTTTCATTTCCTGCCCTTTATGTTATCTTTTTCATCAATTTAGTATTTCTCGTGATATTCAAGGATTTTTTTAGGTTATGCCTTTAACCTTCTACTGTTTATAGACCCTAGTTTCTGTCAATTTTTGTCTAAATCTCCTCAACTTCTCAAGAACTACAGGTTCCTTTAATTTATCCACGCCCTATCTCCTTATTTCCCTACCTTTCTGCAGTAATTTTCAGTTTCAGCCTAGAATTCATGACCAATAAGATGTGGAGAGAGCCTATATCTGCTCCTGGGTATGTCTTAAAATTTATAACCTGGTTCCAAAATATATTTCTTTCCATTATGAAATCTATCTAGTACCTTCCGGTGTCTCCTTGTCCCTTCCACGTATACACGCTCCTTTCTATGAGTCTTAAACCAAGTATATCTTATAATTAAATTATGTTCAGTGCAAAATTCTACATGATGGCTTCCTTTTTCATTCATTTTCCCCAATCTATATTCACCTACTATTTTTCCCTTCCTTTTCCTATTACCGAATTCCAGTCTCCCATCAGAATTAAGGTTTCCTCTCCCTTAATTGTCCGAATTATTTCCTTTACCTTCTCATACATTTCTTCGATCTCTTCTTCATTGGCAGAGCTAGTTAGCATATATAACTGTACTACTGTGCTCGGTGTTGGCTTCGTATCTATCTTGATCACGGTAAGGATATGACTGCGCTGCTCATAGTAGTTTACTCGCATTCATATTTTCTTAATTATCAGACCTACTCCTGTGATATGCCCTAATATACTTATTTTGTAGTTATAATCCTGTACACACCTGACCAGATATTCTGTTCCTCTTACCACCGAACTTAACTAATCCCCACTATATCAAACTTCAACTTATCCTTTTCTCTTTCTGAATTTTCTAACCGTTGAGTGCAAGTCTCTTTCCTGATGGCGACATCCTCCTGAGTAGTTCCCACCCGGAGATCCGAATGGGGGTCTATTTTACCCCAGGAACAATTTACCCGCGGAAAAGCCATCATCATATATCCATGTCCTCGTGAAAAGTAACGTCTGTAGTTTCCCCTTAATTTCAGCCTCTAAGTTGTCTGTGGTGAGAGGTAATGCCTGAGATTTGGTATTCACGGCCCTCTTTCGTGAATCTTGGTAGGCCTATATTGAATTCCCTAACGATTTCCGAACTGTAATATCCGATGCGTTTTGCCTCAAATACCGTTAACAGTACACAGTCTGTTAAACCGCGTCGTACGACCATAGTCATGTCAGGAGGCTTTTCTCTTGAATCATTAGAATCTCCCATTGCAACTAGAATTTTCATACCTTGTGGTCGTACGATTTTTGTCACCACTGTTTACGACATCGTTATGCAAGTTTCACGCTGGCTTCATCAAACATGTACAACACATAATTATGCTGTTTTATGCGTTATATGTCTTGCAGTCAGTAAGTTCTGAATCTTGACGCCTGCAGGATTGGCAAGCACACGACTATATACGTACCACACGCTGCCGCATTCCAGGTTGCTGATTGTCGTTTAGGTTGCGGATCGTAAGGGAAACACCATGTTTCATCTCTAGATATTATCCGTTTCTGAAACGTCGGATGACAGTCTGCACAACCGATGAGGCCACTAAAAATCGTAATGCGATCATCAGGTTTGTTTAGTGACAAGATTGGTGGCAGACTATGCTAGGTAACATGATATATGTTTAGATCGTCTGTCAGATTGTTGTGTCAAGTACCGAGGCTGACACCTGCTGATGCTGCTAAAGTGTTTACAGATTAGGAGCGATTAACAGCACCATTGTTGCAACTTCCTCGATCTTGGCTTCCGTTCGAACTGTTCGTGGCCGACCAGTATACACACCATCTTCCAAACTGTCCCATCCTTGTACAAAACGTCGTTGCCTCCTAGCCGCGGTGGAGTAGAGTTTGTAACACTTGCGGGGAGTGACACTTGCGCGGAAAGGGAATGTGTAGACACTTGCGCGGAGACCCGGACGCTGCAGGTAGTGAACAGGGTGTTCCAGAAGTAGGGATACACCACCCCTACTCCTCGCCCTCCAGCCGCTACTTGTGCCGTATTCAGGGAAAGGCCCACCGAGCTAGGTGGAGCTGTAGTAACGGCCCGGAGATATCACAGCCTCATTCAACAGGGAGATAACACGTCATACAAATATCATTCGATTTACAATACAGCACCATGTGTAGAGGAATGTGATGAAATCGGAATTGAGCGCAACCGTTGCTAACTACAATTTCGGATTTACTGCAATTTGAGTCAGAATTCGCATCTATATTCGCATTTATCGCAAATGCGAATTTTTCATGTCCCTAATAATACCTCTAAAAATAAACAGCTGATCAAGGCACTAAAGGCAAGGGCAGATCTTTCGGTGTATTACTACAAATAACTAAAACACAATTTGATCGTGGAATTATATACAATCTCATTATAAAGGTTTTTTGTAGGTGGTTTTGAGCAGCTTTTAAATATGTTAGGAATAGCATTATGAAATATAGACAGCTACACCTGATGTTTAATATGAGATATCGATTTCGGCTAATTTCAGGTCATCTTCAAGTCTCAAACAACAGGTGTTACTTATGCATTTTTCCAGTGGCACTCATAACCTTTAACCGTTTACACACGAGGTCTAACTTTGTTAGTCGCGTTAGCGATGAAAACAAAACCCAGAATCTTTGCGTCTAAATTATACATATATTGGTGTGATGTCTTATTTCGAAAGAACAGACATCACACCAATACATATATAGCTCTCGGTAAAGTGGAACGGTACGATGTCGTTACGTAGCACAGCACAGCCGACTGGAAACGCAGGAGAAGTGCAAACAACGTTCTCTCCTCAGAGGTATGATTAGGTTCGACGTAGACTTCTACAACATACAGTCTACACGGCGAAGATTACACCAAAAAATTTAACGTTTCGTCTACTTTGGCGATAGCAACCAAATTTTAAAATCGTGTCTACTATGTAAAGATGTAGAAACACAAAACGCTTCAAGTCCAAAACTTCACTGATTTTCGAGTTCTGAATTATTAATATGTTTTTAATGTTATTACAGAAAAAACATATTTGGGACTCACACTACAATTTTCATATGGCAGAATTTGTAGGTACATTCACAAGACATAAGTCAACGGTTGTGTGCATTCATCTTATGAGAAATATCAATCATTTGTTTTCAGTGTTTATTTAAAATTTCTACATTTAAGTTTCTTTAATTATTAGTACTTAAATGTGGTTATGAAATAAATAAATTACGTGTATATGTGTAGTCTTATGCGGCCAAACTACTTAGATCATTGGTCGCTAGACTTACACACTACTTAATCTTACTTAAAATAACTTAGGCAAAGTACAAACAAACATACCTATGTCCGAGGAAGGACTCGAACCTCCGACCGGACCGGCCGCGCAATTTGTGACACAAATTACATGTTTGATAATATTAATGCATAGAAGTATGAAATCACGTCAAGACTACTTCCTGCAAAAATTTCGACAAAAGAAAGTTGGCACTGAGTTTAGAAAAACAAAATTCTGGTATATTGGATTTTAACATTTTATCAAAAATTAAATGTTACTACAAGAGATACAGCCATTCAAATTTACGGGCACCATAACGTTTTCCCTTCCTGAGTAAATGAGCTGCTTCTTATAGTTTCAACACCTTTTTCTTGAATGTTCTGAATATAAATCTTCACTCAGACTTGTTGAAGAGGAGAGTGATACGGATATCTGATTGTAAACCACTGCCTATTACCTTAGACTTTTTGACTGTACTGAACAGGAGTTCCGCGTATTCCGTAATTTATATTTATACAGTTAACAGGCAATGTAATTTATAACCAACTATTGGTTGCCAATTTCGCTTCATTATTCCTGGAAGTCTTGCAACTTGTTTCTCCCTGTTGGTTTATGCCAAGTTCGGAGTAAAAATGGTTTTATATGACGGTGATAGAATTTATCTTTAGCATTTTTCGGTGTGTGACATTCCCTTACACATTCCGTATTTCATATATTTCTTAGATGATTCGAATACAGCCAAATCGTTTTGGGGTCTACGAATAAACGCTTTAAGTATGTAAAATACTCATTGACTTATTATTAACGTTTTTTAATTGAAGGGTTAAGGTTGCATCTCCTATTAAAAAGCACAGTAGCTATTTTTAAAGAGATGGAAGTTGTGTGATAGTGGGGTTAACTACATAGCGGTCAATTACATCAACGTATCTGTGCAGGATGCCTAATATATTTATTGCTTGCGCAGGTGTCTTGATATGCTTAGTGTTCTGAATAATATGCTTTTAGGAGGTATGACTGTGGAAAGTCATAGTCTTGTAGTAGCAGAGATTAAATCTCCAAACATTATCACTATTAAAATACCTTTTTGTTTACAGGAGGAACACTCAACGGATTAATATGTAGTTAGAACAAGTTACTATATTGCTCTTCATCTTGCAAAAGGTTGTGTAATTTCACTGAGTTTTGTGTTGACAGTGTGGAAACTTGACAACAGCAGTGCTAGACTTGTTGGTGTGCCTGTACCCAGGAAAAGCCATCAGCCGCCCCCAAGGGCCCCGGGTTCCGCGCAAGTGTCACTCCGCGCAAGTGTCACTTCGCGCAAGTGTTCCAACCCCGTGGAGTAGGCGAGCGGTCTAAAGCGTCTCGCTGCGGAGCGCGCGGTTGCTCGCCGTGGAGGTTCGAATCCTCCCTGGGGCATGGGTGTGTGTGTTGTCCTTAGGTTAGTTTCCCTAGGTTTAAGTAGTCTGTAAGCTACGGACTGATGATCACGCAGTTTGGTCCGATAGATTTACAAACATTTGAACTTTTTTTTTGTTGCCTCCTAAACACAACACCGACTCAACCGTCCTTACCATCCACCTGCTGCATCATTTCGCACGTAGTCTGTCGTCAGCGGTTTTACCTAATTCCTGGCATAACCTGAGGCAACGTATTCAGCGTCACAACAACGACAATTCGTCAGCTTCCAGTGCATGCACCCAAATGTGTTTGGGAGGGACAAGGGACTAAGAAATGGCACCATACCACGGCGCTACCTATGGGCTGTTGTGCACCACACACCCTGTAACGTACCTTATCGTAACTCGTAGCCTCTTGAAGTTTTCGTAGATCTGCGCTTTCGGTAAAGGGTCGCTGAAATTTCATGGGGAAAAACTATTCTACTACAAATAATATAGGTGACCCGCAGAATTGCAGTTCATTGACACTTTAAACAGATTGAGTGCCACGTAGGAGGAACAAAGAACAGAACAAATACCTGGGATGTATTTTCTCACAGGGTGGCAACATAGTGAAAGAACTGGAATCGAGGTGCAGCAAAGCTAATGCAGTGAGTGCTCAGCTAAGATCTACTCGCTTTTCCACGAAGGAAGGAAGTACCAAGACTAAGTTAGCAGTGCACCGCTCTATCTCTCGACCAACTTTGTTGTATGGGAGTGAAAGTTGGGTGGATACAGGTTACTGTATTCATAAGGTAGAGGTTACAGATATGAAAGTAGCAAGAATGATTGCAGGTACTAATAGATGGGAACAATGGCAGGAGGGTGTGCATAATGAGGAAATCAAAGAAAAACTGAGAATGAACATATAGATGAAGCAGAGCGAACAGATTGAGACGGTGGGGTCATGATACACTCATGGGAGAAGAAAGGTTACCTAAGAGACTCATGAGCTCGGAAGAGGAGGGTAAGAGGGGTCGAGGTAGACCAAGAAGAAAATACATAGATTCGGTGCAGAATAATTTTGAAGTAAAAGGCATAACATGGGACGAGGCAGCAATGCTAGCATTGGATAGGGTATCGAGGAGGAATTTTATTTGAGGTACTATGCTCCAGACTGAACGCTGAAAGGCATAATCAGTCTCTGATGATGATGATGATGATGATGAACTGCTCGTGCCCAGTTGGCCCCATTTATGGCAATCGTAAACGTCTCATTAATAACAGTCACTACAACCCAGTACGCACTTTCCACACGTCAGTAATACAAATTTACGTCAGTAATACAGATTTACACCGTTTGTGGAATACGAATGTCCGAGGTGTACAATTCGGGTGGCAGCTATACGAAGAAATAGCTTTTAATTAAAATGGTATAAAAGACTTTCCACGCAACTAACTCGGAGAACTTTTACATAATTTTTTAATTTAGAGTTCAAAGTGACGTGGATTGTGCCTCAGATCAAGGATGAAACTATACTCATTTACATAGCGCGAAAGCATCGTATTTATTCCACCCAAACAATGACACTGAAAATTACGTATTATTAATTATGAACATTAAGTTATAGTGGAAAAGTTAACAGTTAAATTCAAGCGCCTATAGTAAAAGATAGCGTAAAAAAATCTCGGTTAAATTAATATTGCCTCACATTAAAATAAATTTAAATAAATTTTGAAACAATTACTGCGTAATAAATGGTGATTATACAGAATCTAATGAGGAAAATACTTCCCTAACATAACTCTGAAATATAATAATACCTTATTTAATATTAGGAGAAAAGAAATTATTTACTTAGATTTATCAGAAATACTAATTAGCATAATATCTGAAATAATGTATTAACTAATTAATATTTGCTTATTAAACAAACTTCTGCGACGTCAAATAATTACTTCAGTAGTCACGTTAGAAAAAATAATAACAAATTTGTGGAAAAGAAAATGATAATAGACTAATAACATTCGTATGTGGAATTATGCAACAGTGGTATCGCGAAGTTTGGTAATGCTTCGATACAACCAGTTATTTGGTCAGTCTCATAACTTATTGACTATACTACGTATACGTCTTCAGGAGCGAAATGATTGCTCGAATAAAGCAGGTGTAGTACTTTGCAAATATTTACCTATTATTTACACACATTTTGTACACTGCGGCTAAGAATCGAGTAACATCGCAGCTTGTAATTATGACATGTTAGCGGTGTTTATTGTAGCAGCAGAGGGCGGCGCTACATCAGGCTAATGCGTTAGCAGTGGCGAGGGTTGAGTTACGAGTCGGTGTCGTTTACACCGCTTCGCTGCGCAATCACTGATAATCACTTCCTATTGGTCACTGTCCACATCCCGTTTGCACTGATTATTTTCCAGATTAATTGCAGGAATATTGTCGCGTGGATGTAGCGCAGCGGCCACAAACCACCGCCATTATCAACACACGGTCAGTGATTACAATATGAACTGGATGCAAATAAATCTTTCCCATTTGAAAACCGAGATAGAATATTAATTTGCAGCCTCTGCATGACTTATGATATCTGGTTACGTCGCGGCTATCAAAGCAACTAACAATTACTACAGTAGCAGGGTGAGGCTGTGGGCAAGATTTGTTGTGTTTATTAGAATTTAAATTTTGTCGGCACCAGTGCTTAGTGCACCGACTACTGCATCTGCGGTTTAATTCCACAATCCACGACCGGCAGCCGAGAATTCACTGTCTGCTAGCATCATTTCGAGACATGCGTATAAGATTGCGTGTGTTTACGCAAATGCTGTTTTATTTTCTCGTGATTAAAATCAGAATTGACGATTTAGGTTTACTATTGTATTCCCTAACATAATATGAACAGTATCTTGTTGAATTAATGAAAACCGGTAGAAACAATTTACTCCAATTTAGCTGGTGTACAAAAATTTGTAATCATATGAATCACAGCACAGCAGACTCTTATTCAACATTGAGTTAGTAAAATAAATAAATAAATAAATAAATAAAAACAAAACATAGCATCAACGATACAATACGGGTAACCCTTGACATTTCCGTATCAGTTACACATCCTTCAACTATAATTTTCGAAAACTTCAGTGCTTTTTCGTGCTTTAGCTAAGAGTTCCATTCAGCTTATTTCTAACTTGCTGATATTTAAAACAGAAGTTGTCTCTAGAGTCTTTAGCCCTATTTCGTCATTACTAGAAAAGGAAGAAAGCTTGCTTCGTTTTCACAATCCACGCTGCACATGCTCCCAGGTTCCAAAACAAAAATGTTAAAGGGATACAATTGTCGTCTATTCTGAAAGAACAGACGTTACTTCTGATCCTCTTTCATATTCACAGAATATATGACCTGAAATACGAATGGGCCCAGTCGGTATTCGAACCCTGGTCTCTCACTTTCTAGGCAGTTGCGCTCACCACTACACCACTGTGGACACAGTGATTACCGCACCTGCAAGGACTTCCTAAGCACGCCTCCCGCCAGACACAAAATTCCACTTTTATCCTGCCCACAGTACTGAAACTCTTAGTCACTATATACTAATTCCTGTAAGAGTAAGGGCTCCAAACTTGCCCACCCCTCCTCACTCAAGACAGGATCATTGCCCGTCACTGGCATATATATATATATATATATATATATATATATATATATATATATATATATATATATATATATATATATATATATATCGTCTATTCCGAAAGAATAGCCATTACTTCTGATTCTGCAGTTTTTATTCTTTCATATTCACAGAATATATGAGCTCAACTGCGAATTGGCTGGATACACATTTTCAGCTTTGCCCATTCGCAGTTGATGTCATATATTCTGTAAAATCTGTGGAACTTAATTACCAAGTTCATTAGTCCCTAGATTTACAAAACTGCTTAAACTAACTTCCATTGTTCTTCTTAATGTAATGAAACATACCAAAGTTTTCGCTTGATTTTCATCATTACCTTCCTATGAGAAAAGTGCCCAATATGTTTCCAAATGGGATTCTGATAGTGTCTGTGTAATCCCAGGTTTAATGAATTTAAGTAACGAAATGAAAGTCGGCAGTGCTTAGGATTTTATGTTAACGTCACTTACCTACATGGTGGATAACTTTAAATATATTCGATTAATTTTGAGCAGTATCATTCCCTTAATGGATAAATAGCTGACACTAAATTTTTGCCGTATGTAGTTTCAAACTAGTTAACGTCTTCCAGGAATGCAGTCGTATTTTACTGTATTCGATAAATGGATGTGAGGAAACTCCCAAGTACGTTACGGCAGTTTCCCAGCAACACGCTCCTGCAGAATTAAATTCCTGCCTGCAAGAGTTATTTTTAAAGGTCATGTAATTTTACGCTCTTTTTACGACCGGTTCCAGCAACCTACACCGGACGACAGAGGTAGGAAGCCAGTTAATCTTCTAATGGACGTAGAGAGAACTCTCTATCATACCTGTGACAACGGTAATATTTTTTTCATGGTGGTCTTGAAAGGCGAGAAGAGGGACAGTGAACTTTTGGTGTGACATGCTGGTGTACGTTTCTATTTGTACTAGCGGTACATCTTTTGTTCTTGAAGCCAGTCAGCTGCTCTCCTTACTCAACATGGACTTTGGAGTACTTTGACAGGGCACCTCAAAATAATTGAAAATCCTGTTACTAGCGGTACGCTGTTCATGTATTGACATCTTTGTCTCTGCACATAACCAAACAGTATGGAAAAAAATAAACACACACACGTCATAGCTTCTCGAAACAGTTATACTTGAAAGACAAAGGTTCTTACCTCAGAAAATTATCAAGGTGTAAATAGGTATGCTCAGAGGAAGTCACGAAGCCACACGTTGGATACTTTGAAAGTTTCCTCTTACCAATTACATCCTCTTCCCTTCCTACAATATTGTCTCGAAGTTCATTGCCTTTGTAGAGCCCCTCTTTCCACCTTTCCCTTCTTTGCTGAGAACTGGTTTTCCATCAGTGTCCTTGATATTCATAGAGCTGTTTTTTTTATCTCCAAATGTTTCTTTTATTTTCCTGTAGGCTGCATCTATTTTTCCCATATTTATACATTCTTCTACAGCCTTGCATTTGCCTTCTAGCCACTTCTGCTTAGCCATTTTACACTCCCTGTCAATCTCATTTCTTAGTCGTTTGTACTCCATTTTGCCTGTTTCATTTACTGCATTTTTAAATTTTCTCCTTTCATGGATTAAATTTAGTATCTCCTATACTATTTATCTACCATATCATTGTCGAATAGCAGGCGGCAGGAAAGAAAACGTGAGGACTGCAGAATCTGTATTTTTGTTTCGATAGTCAGTTGTTGTTGTTGGTTTTTGAGGGGACTAAGCAGCTATGTCATCAGTCCCGACAATCAGTTCTCCCTATGCAGGTGTCAGTAATCAATATCGTTTGACATTCGTAGGAGAGAGTCGGAGATAGAAATTTCATAGTTGATGTCACCGCAACGAAAAGCGTTGTTGTAAAGATTCGCACTCTCATTCACACATCACCTCCCCCCTGGATTGAGATAACACATAACGAGTTAACTTTCTATGTACTATTTCTGTGTCCTACTTGAGGCCTACCTGATAAGGACCCTTCACCCTGCAGAAATACTCCAGAAGAGGACGGGCAAGCGTACTTTAGGCATACCTTTTAGTATTTCTGTTGCCTTTAAAAGTGCCGTGTTCCACCAATAAAACGCAGCCATTGCGTCGTCTTACCAACAATTCGAGTCTTCGTCTCAATTCGAGTCTTTCGTCATAGTAGCTCCTAGATATTGAGATGGATTTGTAGCATTTACATATGATTGCTTTATCTCCAAAACGATTTTTAAAAGATTCGTTTTACGTAATATCCATTCTATAAAGCAAGGTCAGAAACTGTAGTCAACTTGTTTAATTGCTACTTTTTCTCTTTTTAGTATGAAGTTGATATTACTGGTAACTGAGTCAGGATTCTACAGAAAATTTTGCACACTTCATCAGCCAGTCAAAAACGAAATATGCTAAATGAGCCCTGCGAATATTTGGTACCGTTGGTAGTCAGTGTTGTAATTTAGAAATAAGTAAATATAACTGTTTATTAAATCATAGCATTTTATTACAGATTTTAATAATATATTTTTAGAACACTTCCTTCCGGACAATGTTAGCTGATCGTCGACCCTTAGGTTCATTTTCAACTTTTATTTTTGAATGTTTTGCCCCGTAGTAAGAAAACATACACATGTCCGTGACTAAAATCTGGACCAGACAATTAGATTCAAACTTGATCTGGTGTTGTACCCTGCGCTTTAGTGATCATAATACAAAACACTAATTTAGAAATTGTTGACATTGAAAAGAAAAGATCAATGTAACATCACATTATGTAAAATCTATGCGACGTAATAGTTTTTTCTCCCCAGCATTATCACCAGTTGCAACTTCTAAATCTGTGATAATGTTCTACATTTTTCTTACTAATAGTTTCGTCCCATTCAATAATCACTAATCTACAAATTAATTAAGTAATCAGAACTGAAGATGTGCTTGCCGAAATGACAAAAACGGTTGGGAAGAAATACAAGTTATGTGTACATTGGTAGCTTTCTTCAGAATCAGTCATGCAAGTGTTTAAAAGCGTTCCTTAGGCCACAAACAAATACCTACCTGAATTAGAACCAACGATTACATAAAACACATTAAATATTCACAGCAAGGATATCGCTTTTATGTATAAATAAGATAAATCGAGAACTAAGTGAATTTCGATACTTAATGACAAAACTGTAAATGAATACCTTTCATTTAAAACAAAAATGAAGGAAATCGACAGGATAGATCGGTTTAACCTACTGATTTGACTTGTCACACATTTCTTTAATAAGGAACCTAGGGCGACATCCAACAGTCATCAGTTTAAAATCAGAAAATAACAGCAACTAGTCACCTTTGTTAGAAAGGTGACTGGTTTCTGTTATTTTCTGATTTATTTAATTAACACAGTCGCAGGTTCCACACTTCCAGAATGGATACAAGTTCAGTTTAAAATGCTCGTAACTATGATTACGGTTGAGATTCCACATAGTGCCGTAAACATAGTTAAAAATTTTAAAATTTGTGACATGTGCATGTGGTCCAACATATTTTACTTTTGGCTGGCAGTTCATGTGTGCGCAATTTTCTATCAAAGCAATGATCTGACGATGGATATATAAATCCCAAACACGATAATAGTATTAAAATAAAATTTCCAATCAAATATACATACTCATTTTACTAGTCATGTGGACAGCTTCACACTTCTTACTATTTACGGTGAATTGCCAACTTACACGTGAAACAGATATGCTAATGAAATCCTTATGCAGGTGGTTTAATTTTCTGATTTTGCTAATGCAAGATAAATAACAGCGTCATCTAAAATCAACTTCAGGTGACTGTTTAGATTTGTGGTGTCGCACAAGTATGAAGTGCGCGCCACGTACTTACGCCGCGCGCCGCAATGTACGCACGGCGCGGCGTTCTTACGACGTCAGCCACGAGCGCCCTCTGCTGCAACTCTGCTCGTGGCCACGACTAACCGCAATCAGATAGGCACCAGTTAAGACTTGGCTATCGGATAGGCACTAGGAATCATCAGTAGGCAGGCATATAAGCTATGTATCAGCATTCTGCAGTCGAGAACTATGTAAAAGTTAAGTATTAACAAGACTTCACGAAATATAAATCTTGTTCTAATTTAGCCTAGTGTTCTAGTTTCTGCTGTCCCCCTGGCTGGTCACCTCCGTACCTGCACACGCGTGCATCCTATTTCCCTGTGTCGGTCTTTCTCTACTCGGCCACCGACACCTACGACAGCCGGCGAAAACGAGACACAAAAGTGGCGACGAGGATTGGACACAAAAAGATTTGCTCCCAGATCGTTTATTTTGATAAAGTGTAGCAGAGGACCTATTCCACTATCCTGTGGAACTTCAGGTATCACATCCGCTTTAGACTATGCGATTCCAACAATTACTACAAAATGCGTTTTTTATGGCAGAATGTAGTTGATAACTCTGTTCCCTTTCTTGATTACTGGTATGGGCTGTGGAACTTTCAAGTCTTAGGCTACAAATCGTTCGTTGTATTAGTTGAGCTATCGCTTGAGCATCCTCTGATAGAAATATAATTGCTATACAATATAGACTTTTATTAAACGCTTTATTTTGTTAAGAGCTTTAAGTATCTTCATTTTACACACGTTACCTTCTAAAATCTGGAATATTAACTCAGTCTACTATTTTGCATTGTGTTTAATGAATCTGATTTAGCAGATCGTTATCATTTGTATTATTATCGTAAAGTGAAGATATTTTTGGTGTTTTGCATTTAGTGCACTTTACATATGACCGAAATCTTTCGGATTTTTCTACCAAATATTGAGACACTGATTCGTAGTGAAAACTACTGTAAACATCTTGCACTGATGTCATAGCTAAGTTTTGAGCTTCTGAGTAAGATTGCATTTCAGTGGGTCTTGTGTATGTCGAAATTTTTTATAGTTTCTTTTGGTTGTATGTGGAACCGTCCTCTGACATGATTTGACTACCAAGCTCCATTTTTTGTCGATTTATCCTCTATAAATCCAACTATGTATGTCTACACTATTTACTAAATTCAAGCCACACATATTGCGTACTTACGTTTCTAAATTGAAATGAGCTGAGGCTGTCTCTCTGGACAGCATTCACCGAAGTATCCTCCACCTTTCCGAAAAGATGTGTTGTTCATTTAATTTTGGTGAATTTGGGACTTTTGACGTTTACTTTGGCTAGGAGAGCCATGTGTCGACTAATTGTATCCGTTTTGATGGTCGTAATGGGCTCAGGATTATTTCTTACTAAGAGTTCGTGTGTATTTTACTAATCTTTACTATCCGAATGGTTTCATGAAGTAAATTCTCAACTTAAATTTCATGGTGTGTATTTAAAAGAACTTCGGACGAATATTTTCATGTGTACCTCTGGATTTAAAACTACATTTTCGCCAACAGATCTACAGTAAACAGGAATCACCATTTACTGTATTGCATCAAAGGGTACATATTTTAAATCGGCTTTAAGTTTTGTTTCAAGCTTTATTTTTCCTTACCAGTTTTGCATTTATTTTATTTTGCAAATATGAGAAGGTTGCTTCTGCTAACTCTATCTGTATTGCCCATTTTTGAAATTTCCCCCCATTAACTGCTCCTCTCATTCTGTCTTTTCAGGTTACCAATGGGTTGAATATAGTTCAAGCATGTTAATCTCATAAAATAATGAACTGTTACTGTAATCGATGCGATATTATTTCTATGTAGTTTTTATATGTAAAATACCTTTAATGTCGTATGATATGTAAGATATTTATTCTTATGTAACATCACAAATATCCAGGCAAATTTTTGTACTTATGGCTACAGGTAAATTGCTGAAAATCAACAGCGAAATGATTGTCGATACTCTGCCTACAAAAAAAGTAAATGTTCGATGTAATTAAATGCAAACCAGGCACCTTTGAGAGTACAACGGAAATTCTAATGTTGAACGTCAAAAGGGGAGCTGTTTGTTAGGAAAAGAGCACTGTAGTCCTTTAGGAGGTGCAATACCCCTTTGATGACTTTTTAGAGACATCCGATTGGTTTTATATGGAAAGCTTAGGCAAATAAGGTGCCACGGCGGATTAGCCGTGCGCAACTGCGGTGCGCGCTGCCGTTTACCGTCGTTGGTTCGAGTCCCTCAGGCATGGGTGTTTGTGTTGTCCTTAGAGTAGTTTAGCTTACTTTAAGTAGTTGGTAAGCTACGGACTAATAACAAGCAGTTGGGTCCGCTATGTGTAGAAACATTTGAACATTTGAGTATGAAATAAGGCTGAAAGCGTAGATAATATTCTTTCGAAATTTCCACTTGGGGAAGTGGCAACTAAATGACTATTCCAGGTGGTGAGTATAATCTATGAGACTGGTGGTGTAGCATTAAGCTTTCGAAAAATATCATCCAAAAAATTCCGACGAAAGCTATTGCATAGATGTGTGACAAGTACCGTACAATTAGCTTAACAGATCGTGCTTCCAAGTTAGTGTAGAGAATAATACTGAAAGAACAAAAAATATAGTTGGGGCTTTATTAGATACCGACCAGTTTGGTATTAAGGGACATTGTATCTCATAATGGAAGTAAGACTGAACAGGAACCAAGACACTTTCCTAGGGTTTTTCGACATGAAAAAAGCGTTGTAGTATGTAGATTGGCTCATGATGTTGGAAAATATGAGAAAAATGCGTGAAAGCTAGAGGGAAATGTGGTTAATCTTTATATGAACAGTAGAGTGTCCGTTTGTTGGTTTGTACGTATTACGTAATAACGTGCAGTTACTTTTCAATCCTTATGGCATTTTCCTTACCTGAAGTTAAAACCAAGAGGACGTTCGCCAGAAGCGTAACGATCACGTACAAAACATTGTTCAGGAGCTGCGACGTCGTAAACGATATAGCGAAAAACTGCTGCATCACGGACCAATGTTGCACATTCCCTGCTAAACTACGGGACCAAATGCAATCAAACGTGGTACACATATTCCCCACAGTGAGGTAACAGCTCTGTAGGGGTAAGAATCACACACGACTCATGGTCCAGGAGATATTATGCCACTCAATAGAAGTCGCAAAAACTGCCAGATCAAGTAATGAGACTATTCACACACTCTATGAGAATTTAGCATTGGAGGGAAGTGTGTCGGGTAAAAATCGCAGAGGGAGACCAAGAGACGCGTATAGTAAGCAGCTTAAAATGGATGTGGGTTGCCGTTCTTATGAGGAGATGAAAAGGCCTGTTCAGAATAGAGTAGGGTGGAGAGCTGCATCAAACCAGTCTCTGGACTGATGACCATAACAACAACATGGGAATGATTGCACTTAACGAAGCAACAAACTTTAAAAATAATTTCAAACCTTTATTACACGTCTTCTCGCTGTCAACCACAGCAAATTGGTAAAAAGGAAAAAAAGTATCTCGCTTACTCCTTTTCCGCTGTTCATGGAGCAAACATATGGAATTCAATTCGACTTTACAATTTATAATTCTACACTACCAATTGTAGGCGCAGTGAATTTTTCATAAGGTATACATACATATATCTGAATGCACCTTCGAAATTGTATCACAATACAATACGTAGTACATAAGATAGGGCATGAACCATAACGTATATGGAAAACCACATTAGGTTTCAGTCTATCACTTCTTTTCAAGTAACTGTATTCACAAGTTGATAAACACGTTCGAAATTGTTGTGCGACATATAATTCAATAAATATGATATCATATATACTGTGAACATCCCCATGAACCACTGACATTGTAGAGGTAGGGTGGCTTGCGAGTCTCAAGGATGAAAATAGCCGAACCGTAGGTGCGACAACAGCTGAGGGTTATTTGTGGAGAGGCCAGACATATGTGTGGTTCCTGAAGACGGGCAGGAGCCTTTTAAGAAGTTACAGGGGAAACAGTCTGGAAAATTGACTGAGCTGGCCTTGTAACATCAGGTAATGTGACTTTGCCACACAGTTACTGAGAACGGTTGAAAGCAACAGGAAACTAAAGCCGTTTACTTTCCCGAGGCCATGCAGCTGTTCTGTATGAATATATGATGATGGCATCCAATCGGGTAAAATATTCCGGAGGTAAAATAGTCCCCTATTCAGATCTCCGGGTAGGGACTAATTTGGAGGATGTCATCAGGCATTCTACGGATCGGAGCGTGGAATGTTAGATCCCTAAATCAGGTAGAGAAGTTACATAATTAAAAGAGAGAAATGGATAGGTTAAAGTTTGATATAGTGGGAAATTGTGCTCGGTGGAATGAGGAAGAGGATTTATGGTCAGATGAGTACAGAATTATAAATACTAAATCAGATGGAGGTATTGCAGGTCTGATAATGAATAATAAAATAAGAACGCAGGTAAACTACTATGAGCAGCGCAGTGATCGGTTTATTATAGTCAAGATAGATAGGAATCCAAAACCGACCACAGTAACACAGGTTTATTTGTCATCTAGCTCTGCTGATGATAAGCAGAATGAAGAAATGTATGAGAAGTTAAATGAATTATTCAGACAATTAAGGGAGGGGAAACTTTAATTCTGACGAAGGACTGGAATTCGGTAGTAGGACAAGGTAGGGTAGGAAAAAAGTATGTGATTGTCGACTGGGCAAAAGGAATGAAATAGGAAGCCGCCTGGTACAGTTTTGCGCTGAACATAATTTAATCATAACAGACAGCGGTTTAAAAATAACGAATGAACGTTGTATACGAGAAAGAGACGAGGAGACACTGGAAAATACCAGGCAGATATAGACTCTCACCATATTGTATTGGTTGTGAGTTAAAGGCTGAAAAAAAAAGAAAAAAAGAAAGAGGACTGGGTAGCATTGAGAGACGAAATAGTGAAGAAGAAAATAAACAGTAAGGGCCTAAAAAAATTTCCGTGGATATAAAAAAAAAAAAAAAAAAAAAAAAAAAAAAAAAAAAAAAAATAAATAAATAAATAAATAAATAAATAAATAAATAATAAATTTCATTGATGAAAGGAGAAAATGTAAAAATGCTGTGAATGAAACAATATAGAGTACAGATTATTAAGAATTGACGGGAAGTGCAAAATAGCTAAGCAGAAGTGGCTATAAGTCGGTAAAAGATTGTATAAATACGGGAAACATAGATAACGCCTCCGGGAAAATAAAAGAGGGATTTCGACACAAGAAAAGCAGCTGTGTGAATATTTAGAACCCAGATGGAAAACCAGTTCTCAGTGAAAAAGGGAAATCTGAAAGTTTGAAAGAGTATATGGAGGGGCTCTACAAAGGAAATGAACTTATAGACTATTTATAGAAAGGGAAGAGGAAATAGATTAAGGTGAAATAGGAGATACTGTACTGAGAGAAGTATTTGACAGAGCCCTGAAAGACCTAAATCGAAACAAGGCCCCTGGAGTATATGACATTCCTTCAGAACTACTGAAGTCTCTGGGAGAACCAGTCATAACAAAACTAATTCAACTGGTGGGTAAGCCGCGGCTAAGCCATGTCTCCAACATAACCCTTATTGAGTGCTAGTCTTGCATGTTTCGTAGGAGAGCTTCTGTGAAGCTTGGAATGTAGCAGAAGAGGTACTGGCGGAATTGGAGTTGTAAGGCGGAATCGTGAGTCGTGTCGGGATAGCTCAGTCGGTAGAGCGCTTGCCCGCGTATCGAAAACGTCCCAGTCACACAATTTTAATCTGCCAGGAAGTTTCATATCAGCGCACACTATGGTGCAGTGTGAAAAGTTTCATTCGGGAAACATCCCTAAGGCCGTGGCTAAGCCATGTCTCTACCGTACCTTTTCTTCCAGGAGTGCTAGTCTTGCATGTTTCGCAGGAGAGCTTCTGTGAAGTTTGGAAAGTAGGAGGCGAGGTACTGGCGGAAGTAGAGAAGTGATGCTGAATCGTGAGTCGTGTTGGGATAGCTCAGTCGGTAGAACGCTTGCCCGCGTAAGTCGAAGGTCCCAGCTTCGAGTCCCGGTTCCGGCACACAATTTTAATCTGCCAGGAAGTTTCACGTAATTATTATTTGATTAAGCTGGATTAGTTCAGAAACAGTGTTGGATCAGAGACCAGTGTTGCACTCAATTATTAACGTCCCTTCACTAACAGTCACCTGCATGAGAATTACACGGTCGGCAGAATAAATAATGTTAAGATTACCAGGAAGAAATTACTCAAAATGACTTGCAACTAATATCACACATGAACAACGCCGAAATATTAACCAACATAGGAAATCAACTTGACACATAAGTTTTACACCAATGAATCAATTAATTTAGAATTAATATATAATTTTGTTTAGTTACTTAATTGTGCCAATTTTGTTTTAAACGAAGCAATTCCTTATTTCCAAAATTGTAATACGTTGAAATTAGCTTTAAAATCCAAACTTTAATTATTTAAATTTTAGAGTTTGGCTCAGAATTTAATATTCTTTTCACTTTCAACGACATAGTAAAATCAAATTTTCGAATCAAGTCTCCATAATATTAGGAGGCTTGTGTATATGGAATAAGCAGATATTGCAGAACTTTATTTGGTGTCTGAAAATACATATAGACAGTAATTACTGCGACGTTATAAGTGTAGAGAGTCTACGTAAAAAACGTAAATAGATGAAAATATTCATAATTGTAATTGTGATGAGCTGCTTCTCTACTACAGATTAATCGCTAGTGGTGTCGATCAACAGACATCATAATATTGATAATACCATCGAGAAAGCAATAATTATCTCCGCTGTTGGATTACAGGAAGCTGCACCAGTGTGTTGAAGGAGAGGCCGCTACCTTGCTCACATTCTTCACGTGCATGGGAACGCTGCCACATTGTTTTGTAGGAGAGGATGCTATGTTGCTCACATTCTTCATGCACACAGGGATGCTGCAACAGAGTGTTATAGGAGAGGCTACTACCTTGCTCACATTCTTCATGCGCACTTGAATACTGCGACAGAGTGTTGTAGGAGAGGATGCTACATTGCTCACATTCTTCACGTGCACGAGAATGCTTCAACAAAATATTGTAGGAGAGGATACTACCTTGCTGACATACTTAACACACACAGAAATGTTGCAAAGCCGGCCGCGGTGGCCGAGGGGACTGAGGCGCTCCAGTCACGGTCTGCACGGCCACTACGGTCGGGGGTTCGAATCCCCCCTCGGGCATGGATATTTGTGCCGTCCTTAGGATAAGCTAGTTGATAAGTAGTTTGTAAGTTTAGGGACTGATGACCTAGCTATAAGCTATAGCTATAAGCTATACAAACATTTGAGTTTTTGAATGTTTCAAAAATTTTCAAATGTTTGTAGAGCTTATGGGACTTAACTACGGGGTTATCAGTCCCTAAACTAGCAAACTACTTATGAACTAGCTAATACTAAGGACAGCACAAATATCCATGTCCTAGGGGGAATTCGAACCCCCGACCGTAGTGGCCATGCAGAACGTGACTGGAGCGCCGCAGGCCGCTCGGCCACCACGGCCGGCAGGAATGTTGCAACAGAGTGTTGTAGGAGAGAATGCTTAGTTGCTCAGATACTTCAAACGCACAGGACTGCTGCAACAGAGTGTTGTAGGAGAGGCTGCTACCTTGCTCTCATTCTTCACGCGCACGGTATGCCCAGTGTGTTGATGAATCTCTCTTGAATCCTTCTCTATGCTGCGCAATGCACTGCAATTGTGACGCCACGTGTTTGTCTAATAAGCGTCTCCACAATTGCGATACTACCTAAGGCACCTTGCCACGGAGTGCACGGCTGTTTCCCGTTAGATGTTTGAGTCGTCTGTCGTGCATAAGTAGGTTTGTTATTCTCAGGTTAGTTTAAGTTGTTTGTGAGCCTAGGGACTGATAGTCACAGTAGTTAAATCCCACAGCCTGGTGAAAATACACTGTGTAATACGCATTTAAAAATCATAGTATTATAAAATGTAGTTACATGCATATTTTGCTACAGATGCAACAAAGTTGTCCAACAATTAAAAGGGAAGAAAGAACATGGTATTCAGAATCACTGCAGTCAGAAAATAGGAGATTCAGTAAACAGTAGTAGATCCTTTCACTATTTTTTAGAGTCCATTATTTGTGTAATTTTGTCCAGAGGTTTGGGAGTCCAAAATGTAGTAAGTGTATTAATAGCTTCAGTCTGTAATTTTAAGAGTCCATTATTACTTAAATAGAGACCCAAAATTTTACAGTAATTTACAATATATGTTTCTCTACTGTAAAACAATGTATTAATATTTAACCTGGGTTTGATCTGCCATCGCGTGGGTGTGTTTTTTGAGGAATCAGTTGTAGACCCAACGCCGTCAGCACAAGTGGCGAAAGCAATATCTGTGTGGGAGCAGAATAGCATAACTAAGGTCATAGGGTACCTCCTAACGTGGCGTTGGACATCCACTTACCTGGTGACGTGCAGAAGCTGGAATTAACATAGACTAAATAGTCACTTTATGTACCGTATAGTGGCATTAGTGTACTACACTTGTCTGTGAAACGTTTGGCAGTGCATGTTTTTGTGCTATTATGTCCACAGTTGGCTTGATAAGGATGACGAAATCATTTGCTGGAATTGTTCATAATGTTCTTCACACCATTCACAAACTATTGTGGCCCAGTCCACAACGAAATGATCTGCATGTGCCATAACTTAACCGTTTCTCGCCAGTGGTAGGTTAAGATGAATAAAAGAACGATGACTATTTAATGTAAACACAGTCCCACACAATTATAGAACCACCGTCAGCTTCCAGTGCCTCGCTCCCTACTTTGTTTCATGGCTTAGAAGTGTCTGCACCACACTCGGTCCCTACAATTTTTGTTACTAGCTGTAATCGGGACTTAACTGAACAGGCCACGATTTTATAATTTGCGTGATCTCTTGGTATGGATACCGGTACTTTGGTAAATCTAATTCTTGAAGAAATAAGACCAAGAAGCATTTATTAAATGTTTTACTCTTATAGACTGCAACCAATTTCGACATTTCAATTCTGCCATTTCCGGCCCCTTTATACTTAATAAAACATCAAATAGAAACATAGACACACAGTATCATTGAGACAGCATGTCACAAAAATGAAGTACATAATCAGTGTACATATGTAAACTAGCATCATTAACAATTGTTGGTAAATGACACACATAAGCCAACAGAGGTGCATAATCCAGTCTCTGTAACATGATGAGCTTAATCTTAATGACGGCAATAAAAATAGGAAGATTCCATGTAATATTCATATTTCAAACCGAGTGCTAAACTCATGGGAGGAGGCTAAAGGAGATGGCTCGATACCTTGGAAACTTGTTTAGCCAAGATTTCCGAATTACGAAGATTACCCCAAGTAATAAATGTCAAGAAACTTTATTGTGAACACTATTCGAATCAAATGAGGCTCAAGACCAACTGTAGCCTAGCGTTGAGGATTGGGGTGGGAAAATCTGGTGGGTAAACAGGTTTGGTACAATGACGGAGAATTAAACGACCTGCTGTTTTTGAAATCTTTTAAAGTGATAAATAATAAATTTTGTAGTAGAATTTACCAACCATAAGAAAAACATGGAGACTCAATACATTCATCTGCAAAGTACAATAAACTCTGCGACAAATCTTTCGAATTATTTAAAACAGAATGCAGAGAATGCACCATTATTAGAAATTCATCAGGTTTGGCTGAGACCGACAATGGTTCTAGTTCTACTATTATTGGAAGGGAGCAGTGTGAAAACAGGTAACAGAAAAACTCGCAATACCCTATAAGAAGAACTATGTGTTATCCTGTGGTATACAAAAGGTACAACAAACCTAAGTTGCATATTCATATTAACACCTAAAGATAGTTGTTTGCCTTAAAACGGGCACTCTCACATACTGTACCATACTGAACATCGTAAGGTTAAAATAAATACTTATGTTTCGCATGTCACTATAGACGTTAATGTTAATAAAATGTGGCCCAGAAAACTGTCTACATGGAACGGTATTGGAACTATATAACGATGAAGTCCTATTCTACAACAATAAATGGGGGAGGGTAAGTGTTGGGAAGATGAGGAAAAACATGTGGTGAAATAAGTCACGGATATTTACACGAGCCGCTTTTCTGCACAGGTTTAAATTAATACGACTACTTCAGAGAGAATATCATGGTATCTTTTGTACTACAATGAGGTAAATATATATAACTATTATTCATATCAATTAAGTACGATAACTCATGCAAAGCATCTTCTGTGTATTATAGATATCAGACAAGGTATTCTCTCAACATGTGTAGAGGAACATAAACGGAAGTGTGTATAAGAGCCAGAGATAAGGAAAGCTTTATATGGGACGGGTTCCACTACAAATGGAGGAATAGAGATAAGGGACATGTTGATATGGATAATTTATTAGGGTGGCACAAATGTTTGAAAACGGGAAAAGAGGGGATGAAGCGAGAGTCATTAAAAGCTCAATTAATTAAAGTCAGAACCGGACCACCGTACCTAGGTCCAATATGCGACAAGGAGTTTTTCGTGCCGCGGTGGAGTGGCCGAGGGGCCTAAAGCGTCTCGCTGCGGAGAGCGCGGTTGCTCGCCGTGGAGGTCCGAGTCCTCCCTGGGGCATGGGTGTGTGTGTTTGTCCTTAGGTTAGTTTACCTAGGTTTAAGTAGTTTGTAAGCTACGGGCTGATGAACACGCAGATTGGTCCGATAAGATTTACAAACATTTGAATTTGGAGTTTGTTGTCTTTATAAACTTTCTATAAACAATGATTAATAACACTAAATGAAAATAGATTGGTAGTTAGGAATGATAATGGCGGTAATGAAGTTTACAAGGAGAGATGATAAATATTTAATGCTGTAGTCTCAGATACTAAAATGAAACAAATATCTACTAATAATTTTAGAAACACCTTCAGCCATTCTTTTTTACACCTGGTGAAGATTAGTTTCCCTAAGAGTATATTACCAACTTCATACCTCTGCCCGCGGCACAAATTTTGATGTGTTGAATTATATTATGCAAACAGGGTCTGTATTCATTAATTTTATCTGTGTTACCTGCTGGCAGCAGAATAGCCAAGGACAGCCCTGCCCAGCTGAGTTCAGCACTGGCCACATGGGCTACTTGTGATTCCGAAGGTGACCTACATCAGGTCGAAACCGGTAAATAGAAACTGTTAATTTCTGCGACCAAGACTGTTGTTTGTAATATAGGGTCTGATAGGGTCTGTATTGGTGAATTAGTACGTAGATCCAGCTTTATGAGACCTGTCTGACGATGTTATACTTCTAGGCATCAGCAGACGTAATGTGGAAAACAGTAAATCACGAAATAATAAAACTGAGAAAACTGGTAACCACACAGAGCTTCAAGTTAGGGAGAGGAGTAGCATAGTCTTGTTACCGGAATTTCCTACATGAGTTTCATCCCTGTGAGTTAGTCCAAGTTTCCGGGAGAAGCGCTGACCCACGAGACATGCTATCGGCTACAGGCAAACCGTAGGCGAGCCTGAGGGCTTACGCGACGGGGCCAAGCAAGTGGAGTCGATACCTGCGGCGCCACAGGTGGGGCTGCGCCTGCAGGGTCGGCAACCGCGCGCTGCACGTGCTCCGGGCTCCTTGCTGCGGCGTCTGGCGCCAACTTGTTTGCCTGGGGCGTTTTATAGCCGGCGCGTGGCCCGACAACAAGATGCTGCGCAGGCTACCGACCAAGATTATATAGTCCGATTTTCAACTCTTCGCCGTTTAAACGGGAAGAAATCTCGTTAGGGACTGATGACCATTGTAGTTTTGTCCCCCTTAAACAACCTAACAACAACCTAACAACAAATCTCGTTAGGCAAACTTTAAACTTTTCTCGCTTCTTTCATTCGGGGGGAAATAAATATTCGGCGTTTACGTTACAGGCACAACTTGCAATCTAGATCATAGCGGAGTCATAGTAACCATAAACTTCCAGTACAGTTCCTTGTACGTGTGTGTGCATCTACATAGTGCTTTAAAGCCATCGACGGAACGAACTGATAAAGAGATTCTAATGAAAATAATTATATGGTATGCTCTGAACGTGCTTCTTCGTAGGGTCTGTTGAAGATATTACGCTACACAGTAAGAGATATTAAATGAAGGAACGGCAGTTTCTGTACATCACTGGAGAATGCAATTAAAATTCAGGCAGATGATATCCACAAAGGTCTTGGACTAATTAGCAGTAAGATGAAGCCGACGAAAGACATTTACGCTTTAATTTCTGTGTTGATTTGTTAAATAATTCTCCAGGAATTCGTAAGAGTGAATTATTCTCTACTGTAATTATCACAATCTTAAGTAGCATATCTTGGAGCATATATTATTCAGTACAGCATACAAGCTATTTCATTGTCATTCTTCACGTCCTGGAACAGGTTGTCACATTTTTGTTTCCCGCATTGATACCTCATTACGCAATTCTAAACACTGCGTTGGAGTTTCCTTAGTAATTCACTAGTAATAATTACAGTGCACGTACTGTCATCTTGCCGCGGTGGAGTAGCCTTGCGGTCTAAAGCTTCTCGCTGCGGAGCGCGCGGCTGCTCGCCGTGGAGGTTCGACTCCTCCCTGGGGCATGGGTGTGTGTGTTTCTCCGTAGGTTAGTTTACCTAGGTTTAAGTAGTTTGTAAGCTACGGACTGATGACCACGCAGTTTGGTCCGATAGATTTACAAACATTTGAACATTTTTTTGAGCTGTAATATTGTCTACAAAAATTTGTCATTTATACATTTGCATTTGAACAGTTGTTTTCAAGACTGGTCACAACATTACATTTTCGTGGATAAGCTTTAGATGCTACTCAGTTTGCTATGATAACGAAATAGATGGAGGTGAATGACATGTAGCACATAGCTCGTGAGTATCCAATATTTATTCGATGGACCTCGATACTAATGTGTAGAGTGGAACAAAAGCTGGTTGAAATTATGATCAAAGTATAACAATTATGTATAACACAAACAGCCGTAACAATAAGGATTTTGTTAACTGGCAACAAGTTTCAGAACCTCAAGAGTGACATCTTCAGGCCATCAAAACATTCAGGATTTAACTGTGATTTATATGGCTGGATTGAACTGATTGCTGTCTTGTACGTGGATGTTTCACACGTGCCCAAATGGACACTGTGAAACCAGTTTAATCCAGCTATATAGGTCACATTTTCGTCTTGGATCTTGATGGCGTGAAGATGGCACTAATGAGGTACTGAAACTGGTTGCCAGTTGATATAATTATTATTGTTACAGCTGTGGGCTTATATATTTTAATATACCTGGACCATAACAGAAACTTAGTGACTAGCAAACAATTTGACCCCGCAACATCAAAACTTTGCGTACTCTTCCTCCCTGGCTCCCCCATCCACAGAAAAAAGAAAATACTTCGTCATTTGCTAAACAGTCGCTGTGAATACGCTGTATCTGGTACATTACAACATTTTATTACGCCAAGAAAGTAATCGTATTTACTATTATTAAGGATATATGACACTGAGATGAATGAAAACATGCCACATTGTAATGAGAAATTGCAACACTTAACTTCTGTATCCACGGATACCTAGTTTTCGAAGGGATGCTCTTCTTGAGAAGTCAGTCACTCTTAGAACTCTACCACTAAGAGGAATCTGGCTGCTGTTCCCCTAATGAAAAAGTAAACGTAATAGTCCCAAGCTAAATTAGTGCTCGTAAGAATCCCCAGTTCACAAAATGTCGCCATGTGTTTTAAACAAATTTACACAAACTACACATGTATTTCATTAACATCATGGCGATATGTATAGATACAGTCGCCATCAGTACTCCTAAATTTCATTTGACCTCAGTCAAGAAGAGAGGCCGATGGAAAAAATGTTCGTGGACAATTTTCGGCCATCTGCAGTGTGGCATATAGAATAATTTATTAATAAATACATACTATCATGTTCGAATTAACCATCAGTGAAAAATAATAAATGCTTTCGGTCTTGATAGTGCCCACACTAATGCTGTGACGGTTCACGGAATAGTAGCATGAAATAAAAATAATTCACTACATCATTAATTAAAAAGTGATAATAGATAGCTGTTTACTTCAAACCATGTTACTGGAACTGCGTTTATATTTACAGTAGTGAGTGCTTCATGTACTTCATCTGGCATGTTCCAAGCAGCTTACGACTAATACTTTCCTGTAAGTGAACTTGTTTTGTACTCTTCTCCTTTAACTAAGTCAGTTGTCAGTGAAACCACAACTGCTTTCACCTCTCAGGACATTTGAAAATTCTGTTTTGATAATGCAATATCACTTATCACCCATCTCGAAACATCCCCAGCCATTGTCTTCATAACATTTTAAGTACAAACTTAAATATGCTCTGATTATTTGTTACAGACTCTCTCAGAATAGCTGGAATAAACCTACTAGTCGGAAAGCAATTTCAAAGGGCATGAAGGATGTAAGCAACAATGCTAAATTAAAAATTGTTTATCCAGTTAATTGAGTGAAAAGTGTGGAGGTTATGGGAAACGTGTTCGGATAGCCGAAGAGATTAAGAGGAACCCTTACGTAGAGTTAGATATCCTGAATCGAAGCCGGTCCCAGCAAAAATTTTCAACTGTCACTATTGATTGTATCTCAACATTTTAGAGAAACCAAGAAGTACGAAATTCTACTTATATGTATTATTTAACTAACGAAGTTTCTGTACACCATCCGGTGACATATTTATCTTGATTTGGGGCTACATTAACCCTTCATTAATTTACGAAACAAATAATCACAGCAAATGACATTAACGCATTATTTAAAAAAAGTGAAATGTAACTTTCATTTGAAATTTCTAAATTCACTAGAAGTAGTGCAAGTAATTACTATTGATGATGGTGTGAAGACTCTCTGACTCAGGAAAAGTGCCATAAAATATATGCAAATATTTCATTAGCATATTCCCAATAACATTAATGGCAGATATGGAAGATGAATCGCATTTCACTTCAACAAGTGCCGAATTTTCAAGAACAGAAAAAAATCGAGATGGATAACGAACAGGAGATATAATGGATCAGGACTGGAGAAAATTGAATAACGTTGATAGGGTTTCTTGAAATGCGTTCTGGAGATGAAAAATATGAATAACGTTGTGATCGGATTAAAAATGGTATGAGACTGGCATGTAGCCTTACATCGCTACCTACAAGTTGATAAATTAAAGAAACTATGGCGGAAAATTGATCAAGGAGTGGGACAAAAATTCAACGTTAAATGATATTAATGATGAGCTTCACATTTTTGTATTTGTCATCAATGAATGTGATGATCAACTATACAATTGTTCTGTTAAGAGTTGAACTGTGGACCTCGTCAATATATAAGTAGTTATGATTATTAAATGTGGATAATTTAGTCTCGAGTGATACATCTTGGAAGCTTATGTAACATGACAATGGTTAGAGTTCACGAATCTATAAGCCCCGATGGAACAATGGGGGCAATGAAAACGGATGCTGCTTACAAGTTTACCTAATGTTGCCAATTAACGATATTACTTGTAAAAAAGCAATGATTGGCTTGGGGACACTATTATCATTTGAAACATGTTGAAGGTATCAAATATTTATTAGATCTTTCGGTGTTACAGCAATGTATGGAAGTTATTTTCATTGCATCTGAACCTACTGATCATAAACTTTTTGATACAGGTGGTGTAAAAAATAATACAAACACCAAGCAGTCGCAAGATGGCACCATTTCAGACTTTTAGACATTGAGGTAGGATCGTTGACAGGTGACAGTTGATGCTCGCAGACTTGGTTGTTAGTTTGCTGTATTATATGCATTTTATTCTGCGATTAACATAAATGATCTGCGAAATCTATCATGCTTCAAAACAAACCTTAATCAGTGGTACTCGGGTGCTTGGAGCCTGTGTAACAAAACGGCCGATCTATTCAACTTTGAATTACCGACAATTGACTAATATATAATGAACATAGGAAGCACGTATTCTTTCTCCCAACACATATGTATGGGATAATCACTTTCAAATGTTTAAATTTAAGAAAATACGTAAAGAAGAAAGTCAGTGTTTCCTGTTTAGAGAAAAATGTCAGCTGAGAATTACAGTTGCGCCTGAGATTAAAAATGTTTGATGTGTGAAACTATTTTCCTATTTTCAATAATATTCATTTGTGCTTAGCAACTATTTTCTTGTGCAAAGAGCAACAAATTATTCAAGAATTAAAATTTCACCCTATTTTTTTGACATACCAATGAACAATGACATGTGCACGAGCTGCAACAGTAATAGAATTTATTAGGGATTCCAAAGTACAGCACCTATAAAAATCATTTCGAAATAGCAAAGAAACGAAACATAATTTTGGTTTTCAGAACCTTACTCAGTTCAATGGTTTCCTTGTTTACATGTCACTGAAATAATTCGTTATTTACATCATGGACGTGCTATATATAGTAATTTGGACTTAAATGAAACATGAAAGTATTCTTAACCTAATAATGTGAAGCAAACTTTTCAGAAGACCAAGTGTTTTACGTTTTACAATGTGAACAATAACAATCTCATAAGGCAAAGATAATTCCAAGTAATATAGTATACATGCTGGCATAAAATAGGGGCATATTATGTTGAATGTATAGTGCATCAAGCACACTAATGGTAGGTACCTCTGGGATAAATTTACAGTCATATGGAAATGTGCCTTACTTCTAGCTTGCCCACAGCTACAATTCAATAAAATGTTTACAAATGTTTGTTATGATAATAACTTCTCTACCCTCTATTTCATATATCAGTGATCGAGAGATAGAAGGAAGGATAATGAGGTGTAACGCCTCATAGGAGAAAAAGGTCATTGGTGGCGGAGCACTAGTCACAATGTCGAAAGGAAACAGCCGTATACATCACAGGAACAAACAGGACATTCTGCTTCATCTTTTGTGAGAAAGATAAGATAATACAGGGTGTGTGGAAGGCAGTTGGACCATTTTCGTTAGAAATTCACATTTAGTTTCTTACAACCTCGTCGAATCTCTCTTATGTACTGATCGAAAGTCACAAAATCTTTGCTACACTTATTTTGATGGCCGGCAGCTACAGTTTCATAACAGTATTTTGTCAAATTTCCGTGGATTATGACCGCAGTTTCTTCTGGAAATTAATGCAGGTATGGTGTCAAATCTAATTAAACATAATACATTATGTATCATGTTTGGGGTCATCAATTAATTGATTTTGATGTGATTTGCAAAGTCACAATTTATTCTGTGTTGTTGTGGTCTTCAGTCCAGAGACTGGTTTGATGCAGCTCTCCAACCTACTCTACCCTGAGCAAGCCTTTTCATCTCCTCATAAGAACGACAACCCACATCCACTTGAATCTGCTTACTATACGCGTCTCTTGGTCTCCCTCTGCGATTTTTACCCCACACACTTCCCTCCAACGCTAAATTCACAATTCCTTGATGTCTAAGAATGTGTCCTACCAATCTATCCCTTCTTTTAGTCAAGGTATGCCAGAAATTTCTTTTCTCCCCAATTCGGTTCAGTACCTCCTCATTAGTTACGCGATCCACCCACCTAATCTTCAGCATTCTTCTGTATCACCATATTTCAAAAGCCTCTATCCTCTTTCTGTCCACACTGCTTATTGTCCATGTTTCACTCCCATACAAGGCAACACTCCATACAAATGCCTTCAGAAAGGACTTCCTTAGGCTTAAATCAGTATTCGATGTTAACAAATTTCTCTTTTTCAAAAACGCCTTTCTACCCATTGCCATTCTGCATTTTATATCATCTGTACTGCGACCATCATTTGTTATTTTACTGCCCAAGTAACAAAACTCATCTACCTCCTTTATTGCTTCGTTTCCCAATCTAATTCCTTCAGCATCACCTGATTTTCTTACACTGCACTCCATTACCCTAGTTTTGCTCTTGTTAATGTTCATCTTATTCTGTGTATGTTCAATAAATAACTGACTCACATGGGTTTGACTAGATGAAGAATCATTGTGCCATGTACTACATTAGTGTATGTACATAGCAAGCTGTCATAGTTCTTACGTATTAATGCTAATAACGAAACACTGTGTTTCAATACAGCAAGCAAATGTATCATTAATGTTTTATTAATTATATCAACTACCATTATTTACTTACATTATACGATCAAAGTGTTGGGAAGGATCTTCAATTCCCTGAAAAACAAAATGAAATGTGAAGGAAAAATCTCATTGGAAAAGCATTGTAGACGATTTACAGCTGTACAATACCCTGATACTACTTCAGGCCATTATCGAATAAAAGTTATGGACAATATTAAATAAAGATGGCATTTACAGAAATTCGGAACTACAGGGACGTGTACTGTGTTCTTTTGTGAAATTTTTGTAAGCGAAGATGTTCATTAAATATTTCGTTTTTAACATTACTGCACTTTTACAGCGCTAATATTTCCCGGCTTTGCCTTATTCCACTACCATCACTATTTTCTCAACATGATCATAGTATTTCTATTATGAAAAGAGCTGTTGGGCGGTTGAGATTTTTCGAGTCCATCGCTCACATGTTATATACAATAAATGTTCATGAACTGAAACTCATCATTGTTAAAAGTATTCCTATCGACAGGTGATCTGTTTCACTAAGGCCGCTAAAATAGCACTTTTTAATCTACATCTACATGGGATACTCTGCAAATCACATTCAAGTGCCTGGCAGAGGGTTCATAGAACCATCATTATACTATTTATCTCCCATTCCATTCTCGAATAGTGTGCGGGAAGAATGAACACTTGAATCTCTCTGTTAGAGCTCTGATTTCTCGCATTTTATTCTGATGATCATTTCTACGTATTTAAGTGGCAGTCAACAATCTATTATCGCATTCGGAGGACAATGTTGGTGATTTTAGTTTCGTAAGTAGACCACGCCGCAGCGATAAGTGCCGTTCTAGTAATGATTCCCATCCCAGGTCCTGTATCATTTCAGTAACGCTGTCTCCCCTGTATTGTGACAAAACGAAACGACCTGCCCTTCTTTGAACTATTTCGATGTCCTCCGTCAAACCCACCTGACAAGGATCTTACACTGGGCTGCAATACTCCAAAAATGGACGGACAAGCGTAATGTATGCAGTTCTTTCGTAGTTCTGTTGCAAGTTTTAAAGGTTCTGCCAATATAACGCAGTCTTTGGTTCGCCTTTCCCAGTATTTTATCTACGAGTTCTTTCCAGTTTAAGTCTGAAGTATTAGTAATTGCTTGGTATTTTGTCTGATTTATACTCATTATTTAGAGTCAATTGCCAATTTTTACACCATACTGATTTAATTGATATGTAGGCCACAGTGTAACTTAGCATTACTCAGTACTTTCTCGAGCTGACTACTTTGGACTGCAACAAGTGGCTTTCGGGCTACGAAGGGCGGCGAATGTCGGTTCATCTATAGTGTCTGAGTAAGGAGAGATCCATTTAACAGGCTAAAGATTACTGCTACGAGGCATGAAAATATCAAGGAGGGAAGCAGTTGCAATATTTCTGGCTTAAAGCCATCGTAATAAAATGGAAGTATTGCTTCAGTGCTTCCGGTTAGGACCAGTAGGCGACAGATGGTAAAAGCTGGTGAGAACCATGACAGCTGGTACAATAGGTCGGGTTCTCATGGGAAAGAGCTCTGGGAAATCTCCGCGAATTCTAGGGAAGACCCTGAGCGGCAGGCACTGGACGCTGATTGGCTGTAGCACTGGCGGTCACACGCCAAAACGTATTCATATTTTTGTTAATATTTAATAAACTAATAATATATTCAATGTTAAAATCAATTTTGAAATACCCCTCAAAGCCAAGCTATGCCCTGAGTAGGTAAAGTATATTAACAATTGCCAAAAACATAAACAAAACAGTTAATATAAGACGGACGATGCACGGCGGCCAAGTTTACGCGCCAAATTGCGGAGCAAAGGCAGTATTGCATCGAGCCGCCACTCTTCAGTGAAGAACACGCACTCGGAAGAGTAACATGTGACTTCAGTACTCGGTGGAGTAACATGTATATGTAGGCGGTCATAAAACACTGTTTAATTATCTTAGATCAAGGGAAATAACTTTACATTTACTTTCAGTTAAGAAAATGTTTGTCACGTTGATGTTATTATGCAGTTTACTGGTTTTCTGCTGACTTTAATAAAATAATTAGGCATCCCAATTCCCGATGATGTCAGTTTTATTCAGTAACTAGTTCAGTACCTACCAGCAGTTTAGCAATTTCTGCCTGATTCAAGAACTCCAAGCTGCGTGATATCATCTGCGTGGGGACATCTATAGAAGAGGTCTGGTTGGTGAACTTTTAGAGTTTCTACTCTTCAGACAGTGCAGTGGGGAGGAACTACAACCTCTCGTACACTGTCATTGCAATACAAACGCAAACTGGTGTGCGTCATCCATGGCAACATGGAGGAGGAAAGGAAATGATATGGGACCGGTTAACATACCCCCTGTAGACATTTTTTCCCGTTGTACAGTGAAATTATTATCGCGAGATATTTATCCTCCCCTTTCTCGCGTCTCTTGGTACGTCAAGCTGTAGAGTACAAGACGCGAGTGTGAAACTCCTTGTCGAGTAACAGATGGTTGTGTACTGCTAAGAGGGTGCAAATGAAGAGGCCTCCGGCGGCAGCGTGGTGCGGCGGCGGCGCCGACAGGGCAGTAACGGCGGTAATTACGCCGGCAAGTCTCACACACCCCCTCCCAGACACCCCCTCCCACCACAGGACGCAGCCGCTATCTCACGCGGAGCGCGCTAATGCGGCTATCGCGAGTCAAGCACGTGCGTGGCTCTCCGCCGGTGTCTCTGACGGCACTGCTGCTGCCGCTGCTGCTGCAGTTGTTGCTGTTGCTGTTGCTGTTGTTTCGCCACCACCTCGTCTCGAATAGCTATCGATTACTCGCGTTCCTTCACACGTCAGCAGCTAGCAACTCCGGACTATTCCGATCCAGTTTTTCACAGTTTACCGACACATATAAAATAGTATACTGTTGTTCTCTCAAATGTTCAAATGTTTGTAGAACTTATGGGACTTAATTACGGGGTCATCGGTCCCTAAGCTTACAAACTACTTATGAACTAGCTAAGACTAAGAACGGCACAAATATCTATGCCTGAGGGGGGATTCGAACCCCCGACCTTAGTGGCCCTGCTGACCGTGACTGGAGTGCCTCAGCCCCCTCGGCCACGGCGGCCGGCTGTTGTTCTCTCACTAAATGGAACAGTGTATGTAAAAAATTCGACGAAATTTGACATCCTCTGTTTTCTGCTGCATAAAATACTTCATATACTCCTGAAAATTTTGTCAATAAAAGATCAAATTCTCAATTTTTTAAGATTATGGGACTTAATTGCGAGGCCATCAATCCCTAAACTTACAAACTTCTTATAAACTAACTTTTACTACACACAAACATCCATGCCCGAGGATGTATGCCGGCCGCGGTGGCCGAGGGGACTAAGGCGCTCAAGTCACGGTCTTCACGGCCGCTACGGTCAGGGGTTCGAATCCCCCCTCGGGCATGGATATTTGTGCCGTCCTAGTTCGTAAGTAGTTCATAAGTAGTTTGTAAGTTTAGGGACTGATGACCCCGTAGTTAAGTCCCATAGACTATACAAACATTTGAACATTTCGAGGATGTATTCGAACCTCCGACGCGGTAGGCCGCGAGATCCGTAACGTGGCGCTCTGGGTCGCACGGCTACTCCCGTGTGGCTGAATAAACGAACTTTGGAGAAACAATTAGCCGGCCGCAGTGGCCGAACCGTCTGCGACGCGCCAGTCACAGTCTACTGCTGTCGGGGGTTCGAATCCCCCCTCGGACATGGATGTTCGTGTCGTCTTTAGTATACGGTAGTTCATAAGTAGTTTGTAAGTTTAGGGACTGATGATCCAGCAGTTAGGTCCCTGAAGCTTATCAAAATATTTGACTTTAGAGAAAGTCACCGATAATGTGCATCAATCAAATCTCGCCAAGCTCTGAATTGCAGTGTCTATGCGGAATGAAAGAAAAGCTAGAACACGCTTTCTCATCAAATATCTCATAAATCTGGTCGACTAAAATACTATATAAATATGTTTGAAACTTTTCTACATAATCGTAAATTAAAAGAGCAAATTGTCCATGAGATGTGTAATTGCCTTTGAGAAAAGCAACCCTTTCTACAGTCGCCCACCTAAGTCTCATCCCCTCTCTGTCAATCTCTTACTTCTATTTTGTTTCTTGTAGTGGGACGGAGTACTGTCTCCACTACTACTTTGTGTAAGCTCAGTTTCGAAGAAGATTATGTTTACATTTTATGTTTTTAAATGATTTTTGTGTAAATTTTTTATTTTATATGCATATTAAAAGAGTTTTCGTATGTTTCTTGTGTTTCATGTGCTGTGACGGCGATTCAACCTACGATAGCAACATCTTCCACGGCGAGCTCAAGGAGTTAACATCTGGCCACTTCAAGTCGCGGGTCGACGGCCACGAGGCAAGAAGATGCTGGTCTCTGCGGTTATCGTCGGAGATATTGATATTATGATAGAAACTTTCCTGGAAAATGAAAAGGACCATAAATCCAGTCTTTGTATAACTGTCATTGAGTCATGATCTGTATTGTGACAGCAATAAATGTCATTGTGTCTCGAAAATTAAACAAGTGTCAACGATCATTATTTTGATATTTATAGAAATTTTACAAGAAATATATTCATTGACAAGAGCTGAAGAATTATTTACTGTAAAACCATTTTACAATTTGAAAGAAGACATTTAGGGAAAGTTATTTTGTTTAACATATAAAGCAAAAAGTCTTTTATCCATGTTAGTATTTTAATCAATTGATCTTATATATCAATCGATCATCAGTGACTAGGACTTGTAATATCTGTGTCTATAGCAACCAACACAACTTCGATCTTTAAGAGAACTTTAAAACATTTATTTCAAAGTGGCAGTTTGTAATGAAGTGCAAACCTACAATCATATGCTTCTTCTATCTGCGCAAGGATCTGTCGTTGAAATTTCACAATAGAGGAAGATTATATTATTTGGAACTTTTATTTTTCCTTGTTGATGAGCGGACGACTTTCGGATCCTGAAGTCTGAAACGGCACATTAAAAAAAACGGTATTTAGTTCCATGCAAGAAGAGGTCGTATCGCCGCACTGTTTCATCTTTTGTAATTCCTACTTATTCCAAATGAAGAAACTAAAAATACTGAAGTAACATGAAATCTTTTGTTAACGGAGATAATAAACCGAAAGTAATACCAGAATGATACTCTCATTTGCAGCGGAGTGTACGCTAGTATGAAACTTCCTGGCGGATTAAAACTTTGTACCGGAACAGGAATCAACAACTGGAACCTTTGCCTTTCACAAGCAAGCGCTCTACCCCGCACACACTTTTAATCCGCTAGGAAGGTTATCAGCGCACACTCCGCTGCAGAGTGAGAAAATCATTCCGAAAACATCCTATAGGCTGTGTTTAAGTTATGTCTCCATCACATCTTTCTTTCAGGAGTAGCGATACTAGTCTTGCACGTTGCTTAGGAGAACTACGATGATTTTTTAAAAGTAGGAGGCGAGGAATTGGCATGAGTAAAACTGTAAGGATGGGCACTGAATCGTGCCGGGATAGCTCAGTCGGTCAAGTGCTTGCCCGTGAAGGGCAAAGGTTCCGAGATTCAATCCCGGGTGCTGCAAAGATTTTTAGTCCGCCAGGCCTGAAAGTTACTTTAAGAGATGTTCCAATGTTTGTAAACCTAAGGGAACATACTGCTGTGGTCAACGGTCCCTACGCCTTCAGACTGCTCGAATTAACTTCTGCTAACAACAACAGCGGTGTAATCGCCGAGCGCTCGAAGTGCCTTTCTGCGGAGCAGGCGCTTGCTCTCCGTCAGAGGTTCGAGCCCTCCCTCGGGCATGGGTGTGTGTGATGTCCTTAGGTTCATTTAAATATTCATATTCATGGAATGTATAATATAAACTGCCAATAGGCAAAGTTGAAAATGTGTACCCAGCCGGGATTCGAACCCGAGTCTCCTGCTTTATAGGCAGTTTCGTTGATCCTACAGCACTGCGGACACAGCGATCACCACATCTGCACGGAATTACTTAAGTACGTCTCCCGTCAGATACAAATTCTCAACTTTACTCTGCCCACTAAAACTTAATTGGTAGTTTTTATAAACTACTGGAAATTCCACCGCACTGAAGAAAGGATCATTGCTTGTCATCGGCATATCGTATAATGTATATATGTCGTGTCTGTTATTTCTGACACGTCCTAAGGAACAGACACCAGACATACACTTTCCTGGAAATTGAAATAAGAACACCGTGAATTCATTGTCCCAAAAATGGGAAACTTTATTGACACATTCCTGGGGTCAGATACGACACATGATTACACAGACAGAACCATAGGCACATAGATACAGGCAACAGAGCATGCACAATGTTGGCACTAGTGCTGTGTATATCCTCCTTTCGCAGCAATGCAGGCTGCAGTTCTCCCATGGAGACGATCGTAGAGCTGCTGGATGTATTGCTGTGGAACGGCATGCCATGCCATTTCCACCTGGCGCCTCAGCTGGACCAGCTTTCGTGCTGGACGTGCATACCGCGTGAGACGACGTTTCATCCAGTCCAAAATATGCTCAATGGGGGGCAGATCCAGAGATCTCGCTGGCCAGGGTAGTTGACTTACACCTTCTAGAGCACGGTGGGTGGCACTGGATACATGTGGACGTGCATTGTCCTGTTGGAACAGAATGTCCCCTTGCCGGCCTAAGAATGGTAGAACGATGGCTTCGATGACGGTTTGAAAGTACTGTGCACTGTTCAGTGTCCCCTCGACGATCACCAGAGGTGTACGGCCAGTGTAGGAGATCGCTCCCCACACCATGATTCCAGGTGTTGGCCCTGTGTGCCTCGGTCGTATGCAGTCCTGATTGTGGCGCTCACCTGAACGCCGCCAAACTCGCATATGACCAACATTGGCACCAAGGCAGAAGCGACTCTCATCACTGAAGACGACACGTCTCCATTCGTCCCTCCATACACGCCTGTCGCGACACCGGTGGAGGCGGGCTGCTCGATGCTGAAGTGTGAGCGGAATACGACCTAACGGTGCACGGGACCGTAGCCCAGTTTCATGGAGACGGTTGCGAATGCTCCTCGTTGATACCCCAGGAGCAACAGCGTCCCTAATTCTCTGGGAAGTGGCGGTGCGGTCCCCTACGGCACTGCATAGGATGCGACGGTCTTGGCGTGCATCCATGCGTCGCTGTTGTCCGGACCCAGGTCGACGGGCACGTGCACCTTCCGTTGACCACTGGCGACAACATCGATGTACTGAGGAGACCTCGCGCCCCACGTGTTGAGCAATTCGGCGGTAAGTGCACCCGGCCTCCCGCATGCCCACTATACGCCCTCGCTCACAGTACGTCAACTGCACAAACGGGTCTCGTACATGCTGTCGCGGTATGTTACCAGTGTTAAAGACTGAGATGGAGGTCCGTATGCCACGGCAAACTGGCTGAAACCGACTGCGGCGGTGCGCAACCGCTGCGCAGCTAGCGCCATTCGACGGCCAACAGCGCGGTTCCTGGTGTGTCCGCTGTGCCGTGCGTTTCATCATTGCTTGTACAGCCCTCTGGTAGTGTCCGGAGCAAGTATGGTGTGTCTTACAAACCGGCGTCAATGTGTTCTTATTTCAATTTCCAGGAGTGTAATTCAAGTAGTTTGTGAGTCTAGGGATTAATAACCACAGAAGTTCTGTCCCATAGATTTACAAACACTTGATCGTTTTGAAACAATAAAACACACACACACACACACACACACACACACACCAATGCCCGATGGGATACTTAAACCTCCTTCATCGAGAGGCCGCAGTAACCGCGAATAGGCGACATGGACCACCCAGCCATTTCCGAGCGTAAATGTAATCAACATAAAAAATCTGTTCATTATTTTTCTCTTGACGTACTAATATTATGATGCTTAAGTCGAAAATGAGGCAAACTTTTCATAACCTCGCGCACTCTTTAAGAGTGAAAAAGTAATAAATTCGAAATCACTCGAACTAGAAGACTGTGAACTGCCGTTTTAATGCCACTGTTACGTCTCCGAAGTTTAACTATGAAAAAGCAAATCAGTCCTTCTTCTGGCACTAATTTCTTGGAAGATAATGCGCCAGGAACAAATTTCTGTGGTGTACCTGCCTCGCAAATCCCCAGGTATATATAGTATTTCTGTAACACCTGCCCTGCCTCGTATTTAAGCCAGACAGGGAGAAGTTTTGAGGTAAGGTTCAGGGAACACACTAGTTCTTCTAGTAGCAAGTCAGATTTGAGTCCACATCTAAAAGAAACAGGTCATTTAATCACAGATTTGGCCACAAATTTAAAAGTTCTACACCTGGATGACAGAGGGAATATATTGGAGGAATTTGCAACTTACAGATCGTTAAGAAATGACCCCGAAAATATACTTAACTGCCAAGCAGAATTACGTCACGGTGACCGACTGGCTAATGTTAATTCTCAAAAGAGATCAAGTATTTTAATTTTTCAAGGTTTTAAATAGGGTAATTGTTATTTTTATGTTTAGAATTTTAGGCATGTTAGACCTTGGAGGTGCGCTTCGGTTGCACAGTGGTAGAGTGCCAGACTACAAATCCAAAGGTCGCGGGTTCGATCCCCGCCAGGCCCTAGGATTCTTATCTGTCACTTTCCACTTCTTTCACCTCTGGCAGCACTGCTCATGTGAAAAATACCGAGTAGCACTGTGGTTCGGAACTCACGTTAAACTGTAGGTCCCCCTATAACTGGCTGGGTAAGTCAGTTCGAAGGTCGGAGGAAGGCAACGGCATACCACCTCCAAACAGAACCATGCCTAGTAAAGCACTGTGGTGTTCAAACCAATCTTCGGATTGTTGACTGCTTTAACTTTTTTTTTTTTACTTTAGACCTTGGAAACTACTGGGTATGAATTCCAGTACTTACGGATTTTATTAACATGATGTACAGCTAGTCCCCACTATGTAAATCAACGCGCTCGTCCGCTAATACACGCGTCGGTTCAAATGCGCGTCTCTTGTCGTTGGGCTCAACCGCGACTCGTGTCCAGTTTTGACGCCAGCAACAACAACGCATCCTTACCTAGCTGTCTCCTCCGAAGGTAAACTGCCTGTACGCTAACATCTTTTTAACCTTCTTCTTTTACCCCCCAGACGCGGCTTTTATGATGAGTATCTGTGCCACTTCATTGATTTATATCAGATGTGGGCCACTAGCTGATGAATATTTACTATTTCAGATATGGGATGGATTTTATTCAAATTTCAATTTCATAGTTGACGGAGCATCAGTTTCAAAACGAAATAGGATTTTACAGGTTTTTTTAAATTTAATGTTTATTACACCTGAAAATAAATGATGGGAAACAGCAACTTCTAACTCCGTGTAATATATAGTAATGACTTGAATGTAACTAGACAACGACCCATATAATGCAATTGGTATGTGGTTTCCAGGGTTGATAAGGTTAAATTCTGTTTTCTGTACTTATTTTATCTTTTATATAGGAAATGAGCACCTTAATTAATTTTGCGAATTTTGTAGTGTATTCTGAATAAGGAATTTCTGCAGTCGCAGCGATGTATTGTGTAGAAAATACAGCTTAAAATGTCTTTCGTAAATGTAGATACTCAATATAGTATCAATAACGTTTTTTTTTTCTTCCTTCGAAAAATTCCCATCCAGTATTTTCGTCTACTAGTATGGCTGGAGCATTTTCACTGCGCTGTCGCTGACCTATAACAAATTTTGGAGAGAGTGTTCCTGTATTTCGACTTGATGCGGTTCCCAAACACTCTAGCACCTGCTTCCACAAATGATCTGTAAGTGGTTGTCCAAAGCTTTGTGTGTTATGCAGCACCCACTCACTGCGCAGGAAAGTCACTGCTGCAAGGCCGAAGAATGGAACCAAAACGTGTAGGCTTTCACATCCGATGTCTTCGTTAATTCAAACTTTCTGGCTAAATGGCTGGCTTCGATCGTGCAATTTCTTCCTCCTGACGCTCGGAAATCATCTTCCTAGGTGAGCCGACGAATCCCCACGGTAATTAATATTCGAAATTTTAATTAATGAAGAGTGAAATATTTTACTTATGGAACATCGTATTTTGTGATTTGTCACGACTGTACAGTTCAAAGGATTACCCCGAACGAGGAAGACGTATGTACGGTAAGCGGCTTCGTAGTCTGGCATTAAATGTTTCTGTGTGGAAATCGCAGCGACCGTTTAAAGACCCCCTGAAGCCTCTAGGATAAAGGTTGCGGGTATTTATTTGCCTTGCGCTTATACGAGACTGCCATATGTAAGCGGAGAGCAGGATTACCGTTGGTTGTGTACACATATGTAACGTCCTCGGCGAGCTACCTGGGCTCCTTAAATATTCTCTGAATCCGCGGGTTAAGACGAGAGGCGGAGGAATATCCATTCACTGGGGGGTGCAGGATGTGTAGGAGGACCGTCTGGTAATACGTGAGCAGAAGTGAAAGGAAAGCTACGAGCAAGATGCAGAGGCAAGGAAGTATTCGATGAGGGACTTAGATCTTTGAGAGCAGATAAATAATTGGGGTTTGCCCTTCACCTAACTGCCGTGAATATTGTGACAAATTGTCTAACGTACACAAACTCTGACGTTTACATCTACATCTATATAAACACTACGCCAGTCACACCGAAGTGCATGGAAGAGGGTTCATCGAACTGCTTTTATGTTGTCTCTACAGTTCCATTCTCTAAAAGCTCGCGGAATAAAGGAACATCTTCCCATTTTCGATCTCTCTTATTTTATTGTGATGATCACGCCTTCCTATATAGGTGGATGCTCACAAAATAAGCTCGCACTTGGAAGAGAATTGTTGCTGAAAGAAATTTCACGGTGTCGTCGCAACGATAACGCCTTTGTCTTAATGATTTCTACCCAAACTCGGGCATTATTCACGTGACACTCTCTCCCTTATATCGTGATAATACAAAACGAACTCCCCTTCTCTGTACTTTCTCTAAATCGTTTGTCAGTCCCACTTGGTTGGGATCCCACATTGCGCAATAATCCTCCAAAACAGGACGCCCATATGTGGTGTAGGCAGTTTCTTTAGTAGAACAGTTGCATCTTCTAAGTGTTGTGTCTACGAAACGTAGTCTTTCCAGCAATATTTCCCAGACATTCTTTCCAATTTAAGTTGTTCGTAATTGTTACTCCTAGGTATTTAGTTGAATTTACAACCTGAAATTTCGACTGTTTTATCGCGTAAATTAAGTTAAACGAGTTTCTTTTAGTGGTCATATGGATGACTTCATACTTCTCGTTAGCAGGATTCAGTTCTCGTTTCGTGCACCATGCAGGTATCTTATCTAAATCATTTTGCAGTAGATTTTGAGAGCTACTCACATTACCCCCGAAATCTTTTAAGTAAATAAAGAACAATAGGGATTCTTATAATACATCCTTGGGAAACGCCAGATATCACATCGGTTCTACTCGATGACTTTCTGTCAATTGCAACGTACTGTGTCCTTTCTGACAGGAAATCACAAATCCATTAACACAACTGTGGTGATATTCCATAAGAACTCAGTCTGATTACAAGTCGCTTTTGAAGTATATTGTGGAAAGCCTTCCGGCAATCTGTAAATAGTGAATCTATTTGACATCCCTTGTCGATGCCACTCATCACATCATGTGATTAAAGAGCTAGCTTTGCATGCAAGAATGATACTTTCTGTGACCATGTTGATTATGGGTCAATAGGCTCTCTTCGAGATAATTCATTATACTTGAGAAAAATTATATATTCTAATATACTGCTGCAAGCCGACGTTAATGTTATAGACCTGTAAGTTCTCGGATCACTCATATTGCCTTTTTTTTGAATATTGGCGTAACCTGTGCAACTTTCCAGTCTTTGGGAATGGAACGTTCGCCGAGCGAGCCGTATTTTTATAATAAGGTATGGGGCTGTTGCATCAGCGTACTCTGTGAAATGAAACTAATTGGTATACAATCGGGATCGTAAGACTTACTTTTGTTGAGTGATTTAAGTTTCTTTAATACAGCAGTGAAATCAACTTCTAAATTGCGCATACTGGCAGCTGTTCTTTTGCCAGTGGGCAGGATTCGTCGATTTCGGATGAATTTCGCGTAATAATTACAAAGACAAGAGAAATTATGGCTCGTACATAGGCATATAGACATTCTTTTTCCCTCGTTTTATTTGAATAGGAAAAGAAATGCCTAGTAGTGGTACTGTGTACACTCCGCCACAGACTTAACGATGGATTGCAGAGTATATGTATGTAACTACACTTGTACTTCCTAACATTCGACGTGATTGTGATCAGTTGTTCCACGACAACACAAACCAATCGTGAAGAAATGTAAGATTTGAACGTCCTTTTTATTTCCTAGAATTAATTCTCGAATAATCGTACCGATACAGAAATTTCAATTACATTTCTACAGCTAACTTCCAAAATAAAAAGTAGCTCACACCATTTGACTTATTCAGTTTTTAAAGTTAGTTGCTGTGTGCGCAGACAAGGTGTTGTGAAGCCATGGTACGCGAGTTACCTTCAATAAACCATAGCGAATTTGGTCGATTCTTAAGCCTACGTACACCATTATTAACAAAATTTAAATAATTACAGAATATATGACATCAATTGTGCATGGGCGAAGTTGAAAATGTGTACCCAGCCGGGACTCTAACAATGGTCTCCCGCTTTCTAGGCAATTGCGCTGACCACTACACCACTGGGGACAGACTGATCGCAGGACCTGCAAATACTACCTGAGCACACCTCCCGCCAGACACAAATTATAAGCTCTGCCCTGTCACATGTGTATATATAATAAGCGAGTGACGGGCAATGATCATTTCATTAGTGGGAAGGGGAGGACAAGTTTGGAGCCATTACCCTTACGGAAATTAGTACTTAGTGACTATGAGTTTTGGTACTGTGGGCAGGTTAGAGCTGGAAATTTGTATTTGGTGGGCGGCGAGCCAAGGTAGTCCTAGTAGGTGCGGCGATCACTGTGCCCCGGTGGTGTAATGGTCAGCCCAACTGCCTAGAAAGCAGGAGACCCGTGTTCGAATGCCGACTGGGTACACATTTCCAGCTTCGCCCATACGTCCTGTGAGTATGAAAGAATAACAACTACAGGATCAGAAGTGTCATCTGTCTTTTCGGAATAGACGCCACATGTATATACAAAAATTAGAAAATCGCTTTCAATTTTTTTTCCTGATGATTGATCCGGGTTGTATGTTCGTGGCATATCTAACATATCTGCTTCTAACGTTTTGACGTTATAGTTCATGTGCTGGGGCGTCACGAGTGTGATCGTCATTAGCAGCTGGTCGGCCATAATGGAAAAGTTTTTAAAGTTTATAAATAGTGTCTGCTCTTTCTATCAAGCAAAAACTAAGTACGCTGTACACATGTAAATGCATACTTGTGTTCTGTACATTTATGCTAACATGACAGACAAAAGATCGGTATTTGAATAATCATATTTCCGCACAATTTCAAAAGACGCCCTTCGGTTTGAACAGGCCTCTAACGTAGATGATATCGTGACTATTCCTTATAACCTACAGAATGTATCCATTCGGCTACTGCACGTTGTGCACAAAGATACAGACCGTCAATTTTCTCACGACAAGTTGCGTCCCAGGGATAAGGTTCTACAACGATACCCTACAGTCACCGAACGATAACATCGGAAGTAAAATTTCGCATGGGAACCGCAGCACTGCTCGCAAAGTAGCGACGAACAAGCCAAGTGGGCCACTCGTAAACGGGCCACTTGGATAAAGAGCACGCGGACGGGCGGGTATCTCCCAGAGGAGATGGGGAACCCCCGGACGAGCGCGGCCGCTCATTTCGACGCGTAATGACGCAAGGGCCGCGGCGGCAGAGCGCCCTGGCGGCGGGCGCCGCAATTAAAACGCGAACCCCCCTCCCCCTGCCCGACTAACCACCGCACCCCGGCCGGCGCTCACAGCTGCGGAAGAACGCCCCCGCGCAATTAACCAACCAGCTAGGCGCACCAGTCACCCTACACGCATCACTCGTCCCCCAAAGGCGAGCTAAACTTTCAAACACTAAGCTGTTGCAACACTTGAACGTCTAAAACTTTTTTGTCGACAAATTTGTTCCCAATAAGCCAAAATTGTCTTGAAAGGATGAACATTAACATGAGTAAAACGAGCGTAATGGAATGTGATGTCAGAAAATCAGGTGATGCTGAAGGAATTAGATTACGTATTGAGACAATAAAAGTAGTATATGAGTTTTGTTATTTGGGTAGCAAGATAATTTCTGATGGCCGAAGTAAAGATGATATATAATGCAGAATTGCTATGGGAAGAAAAGCGTTTCATAACAAGCGAAACTATTTGATATCCAATATTAGATTAAATGTTAGGAAGCCCTTCCTCAAGGCATTTGTCTGGAGTGTAGCATTCTACGGAAGTGAAGCGTGGAGAATAACGAGTTCAGACAAAAAAAATGATAGAAGCTTTCGAAATGTGATGCTACAGACGAATGATGAAAATTAGATGGGTAGATCACGTAAATAATGAGGAGGTGCTCAACAGAATTGTGGAGAAAAGGAATTTCTGTCGAATTCTAAGAGAAGGAATAGGTTGGTGGGACACTTCCTGAGACATCAATAAATCGTCAACTTAGCATTAGAAGGAAGTGTGTGGGGTAAATATCGTAGAGGGATACCGAGGGACGAATAGAATAAACAGATTCAAAGGGATGTAGGTTGCCGAAAGTATTCTCAGACGAAGAGACTTGCACAGGACAGGGTAGCGTGGAGAGCTGCATCAAACCAGTCTGCGGACTGAAGACCACAACAACAACAAACCAAACTTTGCAGAAACACCTCTTACGTGATCTCCTCCTCAGTAAAGGATTGATGCTACTCATTTGTGACATATTCCCCTGGAAAAAAAAGTATGTGTCGATTCAGCAGAAGGAAATTTTATTCACACATTCGTGAAGATGTATACAACACACGATCATACAGACAGAACTAAGGACCGACGGAATATTCGGTTTCGGTTACGGCCAGTTTCGGCCAAAAATATTGGTTTCGGCCGCAGTTTCGGTTTCTGACAGAAATCAACCAAATCTTCGGCTTGGCCGAAATTAGCTTTCTGGAACTTTGTAATGAAGTCCGGTCGCGTTCTTGATGTATTCGGTCATCAATAACGATTTCCCTTGGTTGATAATGCGCCATTTAACTACTATGAGGCTCTCTATACACGAAAAAATGTGGGTAATTTGTACTTAACTTCGCCCTACTCTATCCTGAGCAAGCTTCTTCGTCTTCTCATAAAAACCGCAACCAACATTTATTTGCAGCTGTTCACTGCCTTCGTCTCTTCGTGTTCCTATGCGATTTTTACCCCACCCTCATGGCCAGAATGCTAAATTCACGATTCCTTGAAGTTTAAAAATGTGTCCTACCAATGTAGCACTGTTTTTAGACAAGGTATGCCAGAAATTCCTTCTCTTCCCAATTCAGTTCAGTACCTCTTCATTAGTTACGCGACCTAGTAGTACCTGTCTGAAATGTTTATCATTGACGTTTTACTCCCGTATCAAGCAACAATCCACACAAATGCCTTCAGAAAGGACGATTATTACAAATTTCTTGTTACCTACATACGGCTTTAAACGTCTAAGCAGAGGTATTTTACGTATCATGATTTCCTATCGCGTGGAACCCATTTTACGTGAGACGGACGTTAGAGCCGAACGTCATGTTGAAATGTTTCCGTTTCAAACAATAAATCGTAGACTTTTATTGTCTCAATATATATATATATATATATATATATATATATATATATACGATATAAATCTGAAGAAGAAGTAATGAATTGAAATTTGTACTGTGGCCGGAATTCAAACCCGGGTCCACCTACTGACTACTACGACACCATTACTGTACTACTAAGACACCATTACTTAATGGATACAGCGATTGCACGGATTGTCTTAACCGATTAAAGGCCATTTCCTCGACTGAGGACAGTTGGCTTTATTGTTTTTACAAGGTATCCTGCTTCACACCAACAATGAACATTTTTTGTGTGTAAAGTAAGGTTTCCTTCAACAATGTGTGTAGTGGTTATTGCTCTGTTACAGTTATTCAGTTGAAACTATTTACAAAAGTCACGTGTAGATCCGCCTTCTTTATAGTGGCTGCATCAATGGTAAGATCACTGTCATTTTCTGCCTGCTGCTTAATGTGATACTATAAGAGAGTTTGGTAGTACTGAAGGTCAAAATACTTCATCGCACTTTGTGTCCCAGTGCTTCAAAATTAGCCTTCGTCATTTGAGGACAATGGGCACTTCTGTGCTAAACGCTAAATTTTTCGATCTCTTCAGATTACTTTGTCAGGTAGCAAAATATTTTTAAATCTGTTGAAGAGGCAGTAGAATACCTATTTTCTGAGGACACAGAGGCAGATATGATACCTCTTCCTCCTGATGTAGATGAGCAGACAGATGCGGAATATATCGAAGATGATTAGTTAGGAAATTGGTAAATGATATTTTACACGAAAGAAAGAACAAAGACTTTCTCATGTTATTTCTAAAACGGCATATAAAGAGGAAGTTAAATGGTGTGAACAGTCTCCGAAATTTACATTTCCTGGTGTGGAGAAGAAATCCTCTTTTCAGATGAATTGAAGGAAAAGATAGACGGTCTCACTCGCGCACAAGATTTTAAAGAACTCTTTTCTGAAAACGCTGTAAGCATGAGTGTAGATGAAACTGAATGTTACGTGAGGTTTTGTAATAATAGAACATATTAAAAAGACATATTGACAGAACATACCTGAAGAAACGCCTAGAAATGAGGTCAGCTAAGGGAAGACCAATGAAACCTCATCTCGCAGGATTAATGTACCAGGCATATGATACGACGTGAAGCTATACGACTTCAAGAAGCGTGAAAATCAAACAAGATGCCTGTAAAGAAAATTGTAAAGGAAATCCTAGAACGTATTGTGGAAAGTATATAAAATGATTTCCTAAATATCGTATTAAGCCTTTAACTTTGGTTTTTGAACATTTTACGGTTTAAACTATTGTAAACGTCATATTTTGTAAAATATATAATAATTTTTTAATGTTGTCATGAGTTTGTTATTAGCAATTTCCTTATCAGTTGTCACTTGTCTACTAAGCAGTTTAAGGACAAAAGATCTGGCAAGTGTCCAGTGTCCTCAAATGAAGCTGAGCCAAAGTGTCAAATCTGGGCAGTAATTGAATAAATCAGAAGTCAGGATACAGTTTTCCAAAAGTTTAGAATATATTTTCATTAAAAATAAATTGGGCATTAATGGGTTAAAGCACGTCTCCATCATTAACACAAATATACAAAATTCTTTCGTATTAACAGAATATATGACATCAACTGTGAATACGCACAGCTGAAACCTAAGAGAGCTCCTTATATTTTCCCCTAAATCGTTAATGTAAATAAGCTGCGCGTTTCGGGTTTTTCAAGCGTCAGTTTCTCGTCGCAATATCTCGGGATGTAACTGGAATATTGCGATGCAATCACCGCCATTGTTTATGTGATTTGTCATGCTATGGATTGCTGAAGAAAAAATATAGGGTGTCCATTTAAAAAATCATAAGTTTGAGTTAAAAAACACATTTGCTTTCGTTTTATAATGTTTCCAAATATGTACATTCATGGGCCCCAGCCGTACATTGATACCGTTGAAAGTCGTTTTCCAATAGCTGTTATTGTTCAAAAAATGTTTGTAAAGCTTATGGGACTTAACTACGGGGTCGTCAGTCACTAGACTTACAAACTACTTACGAACTAGGACGCCACAAATATCCATGCCCGAGGGGGGATTCGAACCCCCGACCGTAGTGGCCGTGCAGACCGTGACTGAAGCGCCTCAGTCCCCTCGGCCACCGCGGCCGGCAGCTGTTATTGTTCCAGAGATATCTTGGATCGACAAGATAGCTGGGACACCCTGTACATCAAAGATATAAATCTGAACTTTCATGAAAGGTTCTGTTATGGAGGAAGACGTGCCTTAAGACAACTCGTGCAGGTGCTGTATCACTTAATTCACGGTTGCTTCGTGGTATAGCACCTGCCTAGTAATCAGGAGGTCGCAGGTTCGAATCCCGACCTGGGCACAAATTTTTATTCAATACCTTTTCTTCAGATTTATACCTTTGAGTCCATTTCATTTCGCATCCAAACACACAAACATGCACTGCTATTGACGCACGTCGTTGTCAGCGAAAGCCTTGCACGCCTCGGCGATCCCTGAGAGAACGAGGCTCGTTTCCGCACGCGCGCGCGCTAGGCGCCAAGTTGGCTATTTGCGCCCGGAATGAGCGATAGGGGGCCGAGGAAAGCGTGCCGGCACGGCGCTCCGTCACCGCGCCGCAATCTGCCGGAAACTTGATTATTGGATTAGTTGCGGCGCGCGGGATCGACCGGCCCACCGGGAGACAGACGTCTCAGGGCGGCGGGCGGAGAGCGACGGTTCCTCTGCCACGGAACAAGACGGCTCCTAAGCCGGCTGCAGCTGCGCCGCATTCACAGAGCCGCGCCGCCCTCGCCGGTGGGTAGGTCGGCTCTGTTGTTGTTGTTGTTGTTGTTACTGGTTTCGAGGGGACTAAACAACTAGGTCATCAGTCCCCTGTTCGTAGCTAAGAGTCTTCTGTCAAGGGCATAAAAAGTAAAACACAGCTTCTAACGCCCGTCACCCCTTTTCGGAATGACTCAAACTGAGCCCTAATATTTTCCTGAATCACGGAAAATTTTATTAGTTCACAGTCTATAACAAAGTCATTCCACTGTAGGTGAAGTTGAACTTATCTTATATGCTGGCTGATGTCCATTGCGTTGTGAGCCGTCTTCGGCATTCACTAAAAGATTTGATGTTACAGGATCTATTCGTAAATCATAAACATGTCAGTTGATATGGAAACGATTTTATTTCCACTTAAACAACGTTTAAATCAATCACATTGTTGCACAATTAAAAAATGCAGCGGAAAGCCAACAGAGCTGATTACAGGTTTGTGACTGCTAGAAGACTAACAAAACATGGTTTCTCTCAAACATCTTTCTACGTAACCACGTAATAAGATTGATGACAAAGTTTTGCAGTTCACAATTAAACAATATTCTTTTACATTAAATATGCCAAAATATAGAAATTAAAACATTACATTTAAGCTCTGACTATTTATCTCAATGTATGTACATGTTTCATGAAATTTGTATTTAATGTGGTACCCAAATTTAAAGTCATCCTTTGACTATTGTTTACAGTGCTCAAATTATTTACATTATTTGTGTTTTCGAAGTGCACACATATTTGTTTTGCCAGTGTTGTGTAGGCGTACTATTATTGTGACATGGAATTTTCCATGTATTTCAGTTTGCGCTCAAATTTTTTATTAATACGGATTTGTATATGGTTGTCGTAGTTTTGTTAATTTCGAAGATAGTTTCTCAGTACCAAACGGGTTATTAATTTTAGTGCATGAAAAATGATCAGTATTTAATTTAGGATCCAGTGACATATAAAACATGATCTGCCCTAATTTATTTAAACAAAAGGTATATATGAAATCATGTTGTGCAATAGTTATAACATATAGTATTGTTGTTTTTATACAAATTAATATCTATATAGGTTCAGCAATTTCCGAAACTAAGTGTAATGCATTTTTAGTGTTTGCAGCTATTATTTACGAAAGTATTAAAAATTTAAAATTACGTAAAAGGACTGGCAAAGTTGTTATATTTAAATCAACGTACTATTTCTTAAAGGTATTTTACTAATAGTGTTAATAGAATTTCAAACTGAAGGCTAAAATGTGATATTTTACATGTCGGGTAATGAAGTTTTATTTTAGGTGTCAGATATTTCGTGTTTCTATGTTGGCAACTGATTTTTAGGAGTGAGCAACATAGCAGAAACGTTACAAGCTTCGAAGATGAAAACTCACAAATGGGGTAAGCTGACATTGGACAAGTCGCTGACAACACAAAACGAAGACACACAATAGGTAAAACGAAGTCGGGATCACACCTAAAACTGGACAGTAGAAGAACATGACTGGCTGATCACAGAGAAAAAAACAGGATGAGCCAGCCATACTGCACACACTAAAAACCCCTTGGTAATATACAGAAGGGTCTTAAAAGGGTGTAAAATCGGTGGATAGGTGAGGACCTGAAGTATCAGGCTATAGCACCCACCACTAGATGGAGTTGTAAAAACCAGCTGCGCGAATAAAACTTAAGACAGAATGAGCCGTGGAGGCATCGACGCCTAAAACTAAGGGTAGCGCGTCTGGTAGGTTAAAAGACTGCCGCAAGGTAGCTAAAACTGGGCAGGCCATCAGAAGATGGACGACTGTCAGCGCTGCTCCACACCGACACACAGGTGGGGCCTCACGGCGAAGGAGATGGCCATGGGTCAGCCAGGTATGCCCAATAAGAAGGCGGCAGATGACAACTGATTCTCGACGTATGGGCCGCAGTGAAGACTTCCACAGAGTTGTGGGTAGCTTCACTGCTCGAAGCTTGTTTGTGCACTCATGATAGACCCTTCGGCACTCGAAGCATCACGCACCTTCTTGTGCAATGCTAACCTGAGGTCCGATTCTGTGACGCCAGTGGTTAAGGGTGGCGCATTGGTGGCCTGTTTGGCCAACTGGTCAACGCGTTCATTCCCCGGTGTGCTAGGTCGGATATCCTCTACCCGCAAGTCGAATACACGAAGTGATGGATGCTATCGACAAGCGTTCGCAAACAGATTCCATATTTCTTGATTTCCAAAAGGCTTTTGACACCGTACCTCAGAAACGGCTTTTAATCAAATTGCATGGTTATGCTATATCTCCCAACATTTGCGACTTGATAAGGGATTTCCTGTCAGAGATGACACAGTTCGTAGTAATCGATGGTAAGGCATCGACTAAAATAGAGGTGATATCGGGCGTTCCACAGGGTAGTGTTACTGGTCCTCTGCTGTTCCTTATTTACGTAAACGATTTAGGGAAAAATCTAAGCAGCTCTCTTAGGTTGTTTGCAGATGACGCCGTCATTTACCATCTGGTAAAATCGTCTGAAGATCAAAACCAACTGCAGAACGATCTGAATAAGATATCAGTATGGTGTAAAAACTTGGCAATTGACTCTAACTAAAGAGAAGTGTTAAGTCGTCCACATGACTACGAAAAGAAATCCTTTAAATTTTGTTTATAAGATGAATCAATCAAAAGTGAAGGCCGTAAACTCCACAAAATACCTAGGAATTACTATTACTTCAGCCTTAAATTTGAAAGAACACGTAGATAATATCGTGGGAAAGGCGAACCAGAGACTGCGTTTTATTGGCAGAACCCTTAAAACATGAAACAGCACTACAAAAGAAACTGCATATACTACACTTGTCCGTCCAGTTTTGGAGTATTGCTGCCCAGTGTGGTATCCTTATCTGGTGGATTAGACGGAGGACATCGAAAAAGTCCAAAGACGGGAAGCTCGTTTCGTATTGTCACGATACAGGGGAGACAGCGTTACGGAAATGATACATGATCTGGGATGGAAATCATTACAACAACGGCGCTTATCGCTGCGGCATGGCCTGCTACGAAACTCCAATCGCCAACATTCTCCTCCGAATGCGAAAATTTTTTGTTGACTCCCACTTGCATAGGTAGAAATGAAATCAAAATGTTCAAATGATTGTTGAGCTTATGGGACTTAACTACGGGGTCATCAGTTCCTAAACTTACAAACTACTTACGAACTAGCTACAACTAAGGACAGCAAAAATATCCATGCCCGAGGGGGATTCGAACCCCCGACCGTAGTGGCCGTGCAGACTGTGACTGAAGCGCCGTAGTCCCCTCAACCTCCGCGGCCGGCGGTAGAAATGATCATCAGAATAAGATACTATAAATCAGAGCTCGAACGGAGAGATTCAGGTGTTCTTTCTTCCTGTGCGCTATTCGAGAATGGAATAGGAAATAAATGGTGGTTCGATGAACCCTCTGCCAGGCACTTAAACGTGATTTTCAGAGTATCCCATGTAGATGTAGATGTAGGAGCGTTTGAAAAGTCAGTGCAAAAGTAAAAACCACTAACGGTGGTCAACGGGGTCGCGATGGGAAGACCATAAGCTCCACTTATGGCAAACCTGTCTATGGAGCACTTTGAAGACATCGCCGTGCACACGGCACCTGTAAAGCCTAGCTGTTTTTATCGACACCTTGAAGACACGTTCGTTGTCTGGCCGCATGGACGTGAATTCTTCGACTACATCCGTAACATCCATTACAAGGTCAAGTTCACGATGGAGGTGGAGAAACAGGGTGCCTTGCCGTTCCTTGACGTCCTCGTCAGCCGTAAAAGCAAATGGATGTCTCAACCATGGTGTTTACAGAAAACACACCCATACCGTTCGGTACATGCACGTCACAAACCATCATCATCCATCGCAGAAACTGTCTGTTCTAAGGACCGTGGTGCACCGAGCGGAAGCAGTGTCAGACTCTAAAAAAATCTGCAAAAGGAACTGAGCCACCTACCGATTTTTTAGGAGCAATGGCTACATCAACAGCTTGTTTACGAAAGCTATCTTCCCGAAGATACGCAAGCAGAAGACCTCCGAAGAGGATTGAAAGAAACTTGCCTTTTTTGGCGTTTTGTGGCTCACTCACGGGATAGATTAACCGACTCCTTATTAAGAGACACAAGATCGACTCGGTCTTCAGGGGTCCTTCAAAAATACGTTAATTGACGAGCCTTAAGTATGATGTAGGCCTAATTACACCGGGAGTATATAAAGTACTTAGTGATTGTCGACAATTTTACATAAGACAAACACACTATTGAGCAGTGCTGTGTGGAACACGAAAATTGTTATCGTTTACGATATCCTGAAAAGTCTGCTATTGTGGAGCGTGCACTTGAAAACAGAAATCGTATTGCGTTTGAGGAGACATCCATAATTACAAGAACAGTTTCTGGGATAGTGTGATAAGAGAGGCGATTGAGATCAAAATAGCTGACAATAGAGACGGCGGCTTGCAGCTGATCACAGCTTCGAAACCGGCGATCGGAAGCTTGAAGCGGGAGCTGCAGGCAGGGTCATGTCGCGAAGCACCAGTGACGCCACATCCAGCATTGAAGCTATATAAGGACGACAACAGAAATCATTCGATAGTCAACCACTGGACAATGGCTGAGGAGATCTCAGCCTAAACGTCATGGAGAAGAAATCTCATGACGCGGCTGGAAGCCCGAGAAATTTTTATCAATATAACTCGCAGCGAAACAGTGCATTAATAAACTACTAACCTGTTTAGGGAAAACTTACTTTTTATTTATCACCACAGTTTCATTTTAGACATACACTTCGTCCAACGCTGTTCTAATTTGTTGGTCTCTTCTTAGTAATAGGAATTTTCCAGGCCTGCAAAATTGCTGTTAGTTTCTACAATTACCTCCTCGTTTGAATGAAATCTGCGCTCCGCCAGCCATTTCTTCAAATTGGGAACCAAATAGCACTCCGAGGGAGCCACGTCTGGAGAATAGGTGGGATGTGAATCGACTTGGAATCCTATTTCCAATAATTTTGCGACCACAACTGCTGAGGTAGGTGCTGGTGCATTGTCGTGATGAAAAATGACTTTTTTTGTGGGGCAATCGCCTGCGTTTTTCTTGCAGCTCGGTTTTGAAGCGGTCCAGTAACGATGAATAATGTGCACCTCTAATAGTTTTACTCTGTTCCAGAAAGTCGATGAGGATTATCCCTTGCTAATCCCAAAAGACCGTCGTGAAGGACCGGTCTTTGCCTTTTTTGTTGCACATTTGCAACAGTTCACACGATTCTGTTTTTGATCAAGCGTGAGAAATCGCGACAGCATCATGCGGATAGCTTTCTCATGTCCAAATGTTTATGCAGAATATTATGTATTGGAGATGCCCATAGCATAGAAATTTCACGCACCTTAACTCTCCTGTCATCCATCAACATATCATGGATTTTTTTTTTCATAAGTCGTAACGCCCACAGGGCGTGCATAACGTTCAGAGTAACTTGTGACCACATGGACACTCAGAAAATTTAAACCACTTTTAAACTGTTCCGATCAAAGATGCAGTCCGGAGGCGTTTTGCCTTTCATAACGTAACGTTTAATCACCACACAAAATTCTTTTTCGTCCATTCTTTGGCAATCACTTGACTTCCTTGATTCTCAACAATTCCAAACACCACTGGCATTTGGAAGGATGATGGTTCAAATCCACCACCGGACAACCAGAGTTAGTTTTCCTGTGATTTCCCTAAATCACTCCAGGCAAATGCCGGGATGGTTGCTTTGAAATGGAACAGGCGATTTCATTCCACATCCTTACCAAGCTCTCTGAGCATAAGTTCCGCCTCTAATGACCATGTTGTCAACGGGACATTAAACTCCAAGCTTCTCATGCCAAACACAAAAAAGTAGACCAAAATGGCTGAAACTTGGTGTGCGTTCTTTCCAAAAAGGCTAGTAACTAAACCCGACCTCGATACGCGCAGGTCATGCCATCTCTCGGACATAGCATAGACTTTTCAAATGCCTCTCATAGCTCCGATGTTTCGGCCGTTGATGATCAAGGTATATAACATGATGCGCACATGAGTTCGTCCGTTCACAGATCGTTTTGTTCAGTTCGGTTCAGTCGAGTAAGTGATGTCAATGGGAGAGGACGCTTGTACTGCGAAGTGTGTGGCGGACCGCCGTCCGGCCGAGCTAGCTCCATCGGCGGCCATGTCTGGCCCCCCACCTATGAAGAACCCGGTTGTCGACGAGCACGGTTTTGAACTCCTACGGCGGCCGGCAAAACAGGCACAACGGAAGACATTGACACCGCTGCAAACGAACAACACTTTTACTGAACTTTCCGTAGGGGTAGAGCTTCCTGCCACGAAAAAGAAAGCCAAGCAGCCCCTGCTCGTTGTACATCGTTGCCTATACTGGCTACTCATCTGCCTCATCGGTCAAGACAACGGGTCATCAAACCTGCAGGTACGGACCTGTACAAAGTCACTCTCAAGACAAGAGACAACTACAAGAAACTCACAGCCAATTTCAGGGAGCTTGATAAGCCTTTCTACACGTTCCCCTCAGTGGTGGACAAGACACTGAGGCCGGCCGCAGTGGCCGAGAGGCCTGAGGCGCTTCAGTCACGGTCTGCACGGCAACTACGGTCGGGGGTTCGAATCCCCCCCCCCCCTCGGGTATGGATATTTGTGCCGTCCTAGTTCGTAAATATTTCATAAGTAGTTTGTAAGTTTAGGGACTGATGACCCCGTAGTTAAGTCCCATACACTATACAAACATTTGAACAAGACACTGAAGATTGTGTTCCACAGTCTCCCACGGAAATACAGCATTAGCCATATCAAAAAGCAGCTGTCAGATATGGGTATTGCTTTGGACTCCATTCTGTCACCCATCTGACATCTCGACGGACAAGGAAAGAGACGCCCCTGGTGCTGGTTGTCACGTGTGACATTCCTCACAACAGAGCTCTTTGGCAGGTCACCAAGATAGCAGCGACACCGGTCACCAAAGAGGAGCTCCAATCCAAGCGGAGGAGCCGCAGTGTTGCAACTCCCAGACAATTGGTCACGTTTCCCGCTTCTGTTCACTGCCCCCTCGCTGTGTCAAGTGAGGGGGGACCACGCCAGCCGCAACTGCCCTTGGAAGAGAGAAGATGGGCCGCCCAAATGTGTTGGCTGTGAAGGGGAACTCATAGCTTCCTACCGAGACTGCCCTGCATTTGCTTGAGCTGCGGCGAAAAGCCGCGGGAAACGTCCCAACACCATCAAGAGGCCGGTGACTTCGTCCTGGAGTCAGATTTGTTGCAGCTGCTTCGTCAGACGCAACGCCGACGAAATCCCACACAAGAGGTATCAACGGCGCACCCCGACACCGAGGAACGCCGTCCAGTGAATGCCCGCAGCGGTGCCACCGCACCGCCGCCTGCTGAGAACAGTGGAAAACAACTGGAACGCTGCAATCACGCCTGTCAGAAACAAGAGGCACCGGTCGTGGTCCCTCCTCCACTGCGACCACCAGACCGCTCCCAGAATGGCGGCCATGATGACCCTACTTCATGAGTTGCGAGACCTCATAAAGGAAATCCCGAGGCAAATCACCGCCGTTGTCACGGCTGCCTTCCAGGCGCTCTCCACCGTACTTCAAGCAACACGCCATGGCCCGTAGTCAACGAGGAGACGAGGCGGTCGACGTCTGCCTGGTTGGAGAAACGTTCCTCAAACCAGGGGTCAACGTTCAGGTCGCTAACTACGCCTGTTATAGATCGGACAGACCAATGCATGGGGGTGTAATGGCCATCTGTGTCCGAAGTTCACTGGCGCATCACAGGGTACAGCTGCCGCCGCTGCAAGCAATTGAGGCCACCGCTGTAGCTGTTGACAACTCGCATGAAAGGATCACATTCATAGCGATCTACCGCTAGCCGAAGACCGTCGTCCAGCCGGCCGACATGGAGGCATTATTGTCACCATCAGGAAAGATATTTGCTGCAGGGGTTTTTAATGCTAAGCACCACGAGTGGAATTCTCGCGTCTTCAACCACTATGGCCGGAAGTTACTGCGAGAGGCCCGTCTCCATGACGCCATCATCATCGGCCCACATGACACCACGCATTTTCCTGACAATGGGGGCCAGACTGATGTGTCAAATCTGTGCCCCACGTTATCTCTGCCAGTATCCACAACGTTCTGTCGTCTGACCAAGTACCTGTCGTGTTTGACATCGATGTCGACGCTTCGTCCATACCGATGAGGGGCATTACATCCAACGCTGTGAACTGGAACTGCTACAGGGAGCATCTGGAAGACTTTTCCCGATGTGCAGCCAGCTGACATTGGTGGCGTTGAGGACTGTGTTCGCGCCTTCACCGAGAGCGCCATCCATGCCGCACGGAGAGCAACGTACCCCCAGGAGAGATCATCCTGATCGGTCATACTGGAGATGATCACCGCCAAAAATAGGCTCTTTCGGGAGTGGCAGCTAATGCGCAACCCCGCTACAAAGAGGGATCTCAACAGGATACGGCAGGCAGTCACAAACCATCGCCACCAGGAATGGTCTAACAGACTGGCACCGGTTGGAAAGCAACACAGATGTTCCTGAGGAAAAGGCAGAATATACAACCTGTTCAGGTTGGCCGTGTTATAGTCAGCGATCCCACAGAGAGAGCGAATGCCATCGCTGATGTAGTTGAAGCCAACTTCCAGCCTGCTGAGGACCCCATCGACCACAACCACATCCAAATGGTACGACAATGTCTCCCAGTATTCTTTGATGCTGTCACTGATGAAGAACCGATACAAGAAGTTAGTGAAGAAGAGGTCTCCAGGATCCTTCGTCGCCTCAACAAAAGAAAAGCAGATGGCCTCGACCTGCTTACAAACGAAATGCTCTGTCATCTGCCACCTGAAGCGGCTGACCACCTTGTGATGCTCTTCAGGACCATCCTATGCACTGGCCACTTCCCTCAGGAATGGAAGCATGCGGAGGTCATCTCCGTCCCCAAGCCGGGAAAAGATCTAAGACAGCCAGAAAGCTATAGGCCTATCAGCCTTCTGCCAGCTATCAGCAAGGTTTTTTGATCGTGTGTACCTCCGCCACCTCCTACAACACGTCCAACGAGAGAACCTCCTACCTGAGGAACAATGTGGTTTTCGACCTGGCCACGCCATGACCCACCAGCTGCTCCGCCTTGTAAAGGAGGCACTCGACACCACCGAACGCCGGGAATACTTTGGGGCGGTCTCTCTCGACGTCTCGAGGGCATTCGAATGTCTGGCATGAAGGGTTCCTCTTCAAGCTGCTCGATCTTGGCTTGCCCCTGTCACATGTAGGTCTGCTTCAGTCCTATCTCCACAACAGGACGTTCTGCGTACGAAGAGGAGCTCTACACTCGCCGCATCATCCGTGCAGGGGTCCCCCAGGGCTCCATCGTAGGCCCCATTCTTTACATATTGTATGCAGCGGACATGCCGCGTATTGACGGTGTTCAATTTGCCCTTTATGCGAATGACACCGCCCTCTACAGCAGCAGCATGAACGCCCGCCATCTAGGTGCTCGACTGCAACGGGCGACTGACACACTAGACCAGAGGGCCTGAAATGGAGGCTAAAGTTCAACGGGGCAAAAACACAGACGCTCATCGTAAAAAGGGAAAACGTTCTGGTCGACCTTCCTCGTCCCACCGTGTCGGGTGTGGCTTTACCCTGGGGCAAGACAGCTAAATATCTTGGCGTGACATTGGACAGGCAGCTCACGTGGAAACCACACATGGATGAAGTCATCGGCAAGATTCGGGGATGACTGCGGGCTTTGTACCCCTGACTCTACGCTCTCGCCTCAGCTTGGTGTTGCCATCTACACCACTCTCGTCCGCCCCATCTTTGAATACACGGCGATGGTTTGTGGAAATGCTGCGCAGACTCCCATCTACCGGCTGCAAAGCCTACATAATGGGGTGCTTCAGCTAGCCCTACATCTACCACGAGATTTCCCAACGGAAGACCTCATAAAGATCTCTGGAGTCCCCACCATCGAGACTGGATTCCAGCAAGCTGCGCGGGTCTTCTACCAGAAGGCAGCTCAGTCAACCAATGCCCTCATTCGGACTCTCGGCCACAGAGTGCAACGGCTTAACGCCACTTGATAGCTACACCTGCTCCGATCTAATTAGGCGCGGTTATCACGTCAGGACAAACGCCAATCACGACTGCAACCGAAGGACATCCAAACTCGCCATGACACACACCAACCAACCACGTATTTTGGAGGCATAGCCTACCGGCTTGAACTCCACCGACACTCAGAAACACAGTTGTTTCCGTTATGCAGCAAGCGAGAGAGCGAGTGCGCGACTGAAATGTTTTAAGGCGACACACGCCCAAACAACTTGGCATAACTTGAGTAAAAGAAGGAGTGGGTCGATACGACGTATTGTGGAACGTCGAGGGATCGCCAAGTTATTAATAAAGGGAATTGGGAAACGGTGCATGTCTTATTTGGATTACCGCTATTGAAAGTTTATAGTACTCTGTGTTAGCAACACTAGAGATATCTGGGCTCTATCCTCACATTTACCAGTAGGTACTGTAATCAATCAAGGAATGCATGACGTTTGTGCCGCAAGGGGTGATCCATCAAACTGATTTTAAAAAATTGGAAAAGAGAATAGGTTGTCCAGGACCACAATATAATACCATAAATCTTTGACCTGTTACTGCAGATCTAAGCTTCAATTATAACATCTTCTGTTTTGTTCAAAGAACATGTCACTTATTGCCCCACGATTTAAATAGGAGGATACTGGGAACATGAGCGTGTCAAAACTAAAAACAGCATTCTAAACGGCACTCAGAATATGTTTTCTGTTGTCCAGTCATCCTGTGCCTATGAGGTTTGGAACTTAATTAGAGGCACTATTTATACAAATCAAATGTTTGTTATGCTTATGGGACTTAACTGCGGTGTCATCAGTCCCTAAACTTACCAACAACTTATGAACTGAAACTTCCTGGCAGATTAAAATTGTGTGCCGGAACCGGGACTCGAACCTGGGACCTTTGCCTTTCGCGGGGAAGCGCACTACCGACTGTGCTATCTCGACACGACTCACGATGCCGCCTCACAACTTTACTCCCGGCAGTACCTCGCCTCCTACTTTCCAAACTCCACAGAAGCTCTCCTGCGAACCATGCAAGACTAGCACTCCTGTCGTGTAGGGATAGCACAGTCAGTAGTGCGCTTGCCCGCGAAAGGCAAAGGTCCCAGGTTCGAGTCCCGGTTCCGGCACACAATTTTAATCTGCCAGGAAGTTTCATATCAGCGCACACTCCGCTGCAGAGTGAAATTTTCATTCTGGAAACATCCCTTAGGCTGTGGCTAAAGCATGTCTCCACCATATCCTTTCTTCCAGGAGTGCTAGTCTTGCATGGTTCACAGGAGAGCTTCTTTGAAGTTTGGAAAGTAGGAGGCGAGGTACTGGCGGAAGTAAAGTTGTGAGGCGGCATCGTGAGTCGTGTCGGGATAGCACAGTCGATAGTGCGCTTGCCCGCGAAAGGCAAAGGTCCTCGGTTCGAGTCCCGGTGCCGGCACACAATTTTAATCTGCCAGGAAGTTTCATATCGGCGCACATTCCGCTGCAGAGTGAAATTTTCATTCTGGAAACTTATGAACTAACTTATACTAAAGACAGGACAAGCATCCATGCCCGAGGGAGGATTCGAACCCCCGACGGGGAAAGCCCTCGCGCATCGGAGCATAGCGCCTCAATACTCTCGGTGACTCCGAGTGACTGTTTATCCCTCAACTGTGCGCATGCCGGTGACATGGGACGGGCAAGTCCATTTGCTTGGATGTATGGTAGGTATGTTAACAAAATTCAAATGTTTAAATGTTTGTAAATCTACGGCATTAGAGAAGTGAACTACCAGTAGTTTCAAAGTTGAAGATTGATTCACAACAGGTTTCGAGCAATTATTGCCCATCTTCAGGTATCTGTACAGGGAACAGTTAAGATTAATATACACATACAAATATTACCAAATATTCTATGATTCTACTGGGATTTTATGTAAAACTAGCTGGAAAACCGGCCTTGCCAGGGACTTATTCATTCCAATCTTCACATCCTCATCCCTTTCTCTCTCTCTCTCTCTCTCTCTCTCACTCTCTCTCACTCACTCACTCTCTCCACCCCCTCTTTCCTTTGTCCATCTCGTCCTCTCCCCTCTCTCTCTGCTCGTCTCCTCCTTCCCTCGTCTCCTCCTCCCTTATTCTGCCGGAAATGGCCTCACCTCTGTCTCTAACTCCTTCTCCACCTCTTCAACCCATTTACACCTCCATTTATCGGTAAAAAATTGAATAACTCTGTTAATTATAATTGTAAAGTTTGGTCTATGTTCACTGCAAGTTACTCTCCAAATGAAATCTTAAGCAGACAATAAGTTTTTTGAACTTGCAGTGTGCCAAATTTTATCAAGATTGGAATAAAACCATAGATTTTGTCCAGGTATGTAAGTAAAGTACCCACCGCCATACATCATACAAAATATCAAAATATTATGCACGCAGTGACCTGCCTCATAGTTTGAAACTCAAGTGTGCAAAATGGCATCAAGAACGGAATACAAATGTAGATTTTGCCGAAGTACATTGATGAAGTGTCCTCTGCGACGTATCGTCATTTAAAAATCTTAACGAAGTATGCTTTCTTACATAAAATTCACATGGTGTGAACAGTGTTTTAAATGTTTCTTTGATGATTATCACCCTGAAAAATGTAACGTAATTTCCAGAGAGAGCTGCTAGAATTTTCAGAAATCTTATTTCATACGAAACTTCGCCAAAATCTGATAATTAACTGTTTAGTCACGTTAATTAATAGAAAAGATTGTAAGTAATCTGAATATATTAATACTGAACTGATAAACGGAATTGTTCAATCATGTCATTTCATCAGGATCGGAATACAACTGTAGAATCGGACGAAGTCCTTGTGTAAAGTATCCTGCGTCATGCATCATCCAAAATGTTATGTAACAATGACCTTCCTCTTCTTTTTAAGGTAAGGTGTCCAAAATGTCATGACAATTTTAGTATGAATAAAGTGCCATTCGCAAGTCGCATGATGCCACAGGTTTTCAACCAAATAATTGTTTATGATGATATATCTCTTGAACTGTATGAAGTAAACAGTTCTAACTCCTACGTCAATTGTTACCTCATGGAAGCAACTAAAAAATTTGTTTGAAATCGGTACAGTGGTTTAGAAGCAGACGTCGCATGATGCAGCGCTTTTCCGCACATTTAATAGTTTATTACATCATATATGCTGTACTATTTGCCATACAGTCATTTATTGGTGCCTACGACCATCGCGAAAGTGCAAGCAATATGTTTGCAAAGTTTCATCACAGTCGGTTTAACGGTACGGCCGACTATAAAATACAAACACTCATTTTTATATATTAGTTTTGATTTTGTATATTATTGTTGTTTCCTGTACATATACGTGAAGAAAGGCAATAATAGCTCGAAATCGGTTGTAAATCAATCTGAAACCCTTAAACTGTTGCTTTTTTCTATTGTAACCTATTAAACACAGTTCTGCCATAGATAAAACATATAAATCTATGGGACCTAACTACTCTGGTCGTCAGTCCCTAGACTTCCAAACTGCTTCCACAAACTTCCGGTAAGAACAACACACACACACATGCTCGAGGGGGGGGGGCGAACCTCCGATGACGAGCAGCATTGTGCTCGGCGGCAAAGCACCTCAGACCACTCGGCCATTACATCGCGGCAGGCACAGATACGTACAGTAAGTAGATTTAGCGTGCTGTAGGCTACATAAATTATTAAGAAACGAAGAGCCTCTCTCAGATTAGACTGGCGTGTAGCATTGTCGCAAACGAAGCTTTAACTGAAAACGATAACAACATCAATGGTATAATTCCCCAGCTTCAATCTTCCGATTATTTTGCAGAGGAATGAAAGTGTCAAACAATAGAGTCAGGTAACTCTGTCGGTGGCCTGTTTGGTGCCTAAATTCCTTCTGTGAGAAAGCTGGATGTCCTCTGTAATATCAAAAAATTAGAAAATAATTCAACCAAAATGACAACGATCAACATAGAGCAAGTACGAAACCAAGGAAACGGTCTACCCAGGGGGGAATCAAAATCGGTAAGAGTGGTTGCCCGAAAAATGCAAAGGACTTTCTTTCGAATCCCGGTTTCCAAGAACTTTTAATCTTTCAGGATGTTTAAAATACTTAACTGCGACCTCTGAGTATTATAGTTATTCGTGTTATTTATGGGGTGCAGTCTTCCATACCACGATGTAACGAACCAAAATGACAAACGATTTTCCAGTAATAGTTATTTCAAATCCAATTTACTAATTTTTGGAAAGGTTTATTTACTGTCACCTATTTACAAAAGTTACATGAGATGAACATATCTGATCAATGAAACATCTGCGGAAATTGTATGAATTTCAGTACATTCGTTTATGTTTTAAAGTACTGCTTCAATTTTTGAAACGTTAATATTACATTTTTTTTATTCCTATCAATTTCCATAAATAATTTCACAGAAGATATGTGTAGAAAGAGATATATGTATGTTAGATCGTTGTATGTTAGCTTTGTGGCGAAATGCTCATCATTCAAATAGTCACCGTCATGGTGATATTGCCGCGAGAGACCACAAACACCAACTGCCGGCGTTGCATAGTGGATAGCGTCACGGACTGCGAAGCGGAAGGTCGCCGGTTCAGTCCCGCCCACCGGCAAAAAATTATTTCTTTGTAATTTACAATTCCAGAAGGTTCTACATCTTTCTTATGTTCACTTGTAAATTCTACTTGTTTCTTGTGTTAACTGTTCTTCTAATTTCTGGTAACTTCTGTCTGTGTATAAATAGCAGAGCACTCTGCCTGAGAGGCAGCAGTCTGCTTTCGGCTCGCGTGCTGTGTGGACGTCTGTTTACTTCCTCGCTGCGGCCGGACGCGCGCTTACAGTGTGTGGTGAGTTAGACGCTCTTGTAGCGTAAATAGTAGCTTTATGTGCCGAAATGTGTAGATCATCAAGATGAGTCAACCTAAACGGAAATATACTTTGAAGTTCTCGTTTGACGAACACTATGCTAGACAAGAGCATTTGAAGTAGAGGCGTTCCTTCGAGATGTAGTAAAGCTCAGTATTAGTGAGATAGTCGGGATCCACTTATCGATCGTGAGTAGCACTGTTTATGTAAAAATGATTAATACTGAATGCTGTGAAAAGGTTATCGAACAATGCAGAGGCAAACTGAAATTTAATCATTGTGACGGCATTGTCGGTACCGTTCATGTGGACTATTCGGGATTTGGGACTAGAACTGTTCGTGTCTTCGAACTCCCGTTCGAGATAACCGACGATGAGATTAATTCAGCTCTAACACCATATGGGAGGGTTATCAGCAATACTGCTGAAAAATGGACAAGTTTTCAAACGTTCCCAGTACTCAATGGTGTGCGGCAACTAAAAATTGAACTACAAAAACATATTCCGTCGTATATTTACGTTTGCGGATACAGAGCCATTGTCATGTACGACGATCAACCACGTACATGCTCAGGCTGTGGACAGACAGGGCACGTTAGATCCGAATGTGTACAGCGAAGAGTGACGCAGGTGCCAACAGGTGAGCCGGTCGCGCCAATGAAGATGACGTCACTGCCGGTGACTTCTGCCACGGCCCTCCGAGAGAACACGGCCACCGCGTCGACCGCCGCAATGGACGGAAACTGCGGGCTGACGACGCTAACGTAAGCGTGGCAATGGACACCAGTATTAATCAAATACTGGTCGTCGCAACTAACAACACGAAGGAAACAGTCTCTAAAGATGAACCTGATAAAAATATCCCAGAAATTTATGCACAAGATGCGCAGCGTGAGGAGGAAGCCGTTTCTATTAAAGATGATAATACTCAGGATCCCACTAGCACTTCCGAGAACGAGGAGAGTCCACAATCTGGATCCTCCCCGAATAAGCATAAAAAACGGCGCATAGCACCTCCTGACGCCAAACAAAAAGTACAGCCAATGCGTGAGAATGCGCAACAAACTAGTCGAAAATTAAGTGCCGACATGTCCGGCAAATTGCAACGGAGTCAACAGACGAGTATGGACGTTTCGTCAAATATAGAAACGCCCACACAACAGGGCGGTGCAAAGGCTAACTCTAAAAAGAAAGATTCGCGGAACAAAACACCATCTCAACAGGGCTCTGAGACTGCGATGCTTCAAACCACTCATAGAGGGAACTGGACAGACGAAACTGCACAATTCCCTGAGGACGAAGAAATGAAGGAAGTACCGAGGGGTGAGAAAACGAAAGGGACGTCACCTCCACGCCTGATACACTAGAGATATTAGGCGCTATGAGTATCAGTCATGTTATTCACCTATATTGTCAATCTAACTTTTCACAATTGCATTACAATCCTATAAAATAGGAACGATAAACATTAATAAGATCCGGAGTCATTTAAAACTCAAGTCCTTACAAGATATGCTTTACGCAGCAGATATCGACATAGCAATGTTGCAAGAAGTTACAGACATCCACCTTGATGATATCACAGGATTTAATGCAACTGTCAACTCAGGGAACGATTCCGAGCTCGGCACAGCAATACTAAGCAAAGAAGTTATTATTGTCAACGATATAGTCAAACTGACAAATGCCAGAGGCCTAGCTGTCACCATCAACGGCACTAGGCTTATCAACATCAACGCACCCTCCGGCTCCAGCAATAGACGGCGTAGAGCTGAATTTTTTAAAGATGATATAGTTCCCCTTTTCTGTGGACGATACGACCAAGTAATTTTAGGAGGGGATTATAACTGCGTCTTGTCGGCCAAAGATCAAACGCCAAACATTAATTATTGTGCCGAACTTGATGACATAATCAAACAACTGAACATGACTGATACCTGGGAGCTCAAAAACGGCGCACTGCCAGGCTTTACTTATATCACAAGCCATTCAGCCAGTCGCATCGACAGGATATATGTGTCCGATAATTTAAAAACGCAGGTGCTGCAGACCGAGTTGTGGCCCACCATATTTCGGATCACATAGTATATATCTGCACCATGAACCTTAAAAGACAAGAAACATATCGGGGACGAGGATTGTGGAAGTTAAATGTGGCACATTTGCAAGACCCTGAATGTCACGATATCTTCAATAGTGTATGGACTGAATGCGGGGAGAGATTCACCTCATACCCCTCGTCACTGACTTGGTGGCTGAAATGTGCTAAACCGTCTATACGACGAGCGCTGATAAACTACTCACGAGATAAGAATGCCTGGCAAAAACGGACGACTGAATTTTATTTTACAGTTCTTAGAGAATTATACACTAATGATCGATCAGTAATCAACAACCATTTAGAGATAAAAAGAATTCAGGCCAAACTCTTAGCTTTGAAACGGAAACAGATTGAAGGCTGCAAAATACGATCAAGGCTTCAAAACGACATAAAAAGAGAACATACGTCAATTTACCACGTGATAAATGAAAGAAAGGGCCACCGGAAGAAAATATGAACTGAAATTCGTTCCATGGATGGTGGACTGATTACAAAGCAAAGTGAGATTAAGAACGAAATCTATAAATACTTCACCAACCTGCTAAGTAATACCAAAACGGACACCACAGCACAAAATTTTCTTACAACAGGACTGACACGGAAGCTGGACCAGAATCAAGCAGTTAACCTGTTAGCTGACGTGACGGAAGATGACGTGGCGGATGCAATAACACGAAGTCCAAAAAACAAATCTCCTGGGCGTGACGGAATTCCAGCTGAGCTATACCACACGTTCCGAAGACAAATGATACCTAAGCTAACACGAATCTGCAACGAATTAATGAATCCCAGCTTTGATATCCCAAGTGAGTTTAGAGAGGGAATAATAGTTCTAGTCCCGAAAACTCATGCAGGAAAATCTGTAACAAATTTACGACCGCTAACGTTACTGAACTGTGATTACAAAATATTTTCCCGCATCTTGAATGAGAGATTAAAATCCGTAATTAACACCGTCACTGGTCCGTATCAATCCAGTGTCGGACGCGACAGATCCATTCACCACACACTGTGTGACTATAGAGACATCATATCAATTGCTGGAGCTTGTAAAATAAAATGCGCGCTCGTCTCATTAGATTTCGAGAAAGCTTTCGACAGAATCAATCATGATTATCTCTTCCACACTATGGGTTGTATGAACCTCCCGCAACGTTACATCGGAATTATAAAGAATTTTTTAAACAGTGCTACCTCCACAGTCATGGTCAACGGTCAGCCCAGCAAATCTATCACAATAAACAGTTCATTGAGACAAGGGTGTCAACTATCTATGTCCCTATTTGCAATAGCCATGGAGCCTCTTCTTTTCTATTTAAATCAACATCTCCAAGGCATCACAATAGATGGAGAGAAGATAGTGTGCAAGGCCTATGCTGACGACGTTGTCTTTTTGGTCCGAGATAACGAAGAGATATGCAAGGCATTAGAAATAATAGATAAGTATGCACTTGCATCCGGAGCCAAGCTGAATAGCAATAAATGTGCACTAATGAATATCGGGCGTGGCTTAGGAGTTCCCACTCAAGGACCAATAAAGGAAACCCCCACATTAAAATGTCTTGGAATCGAATATGCACCAAACATCCGGCAGACAATTGCTTCGAACTATAGAAAATTACTTAATGTCATACGTTCCAGCATCCACCAACATACGCTCAGGATGATTGATGAAATACAGAGAGTGCAACTCGTAAACATCTATCTAACTTCCAAAATAAATTACGTGGCACAAGTTCTGCCAATGCCAAAAGACGTGGCAAAAAGGATCCTGGCTGCCTTTGGTCATTTCGTCAGCCGCGGCCACATGTTTAAAGTAAAATTTGAAACACTGACGTTACCACCTACCAACGGTGGCTTAAATCTTGTAGACGTGTATAATAAAGCAAATGCGCTGTACACGTGCAAGACGTACAAACAGTGGAAGAGGTCACCGAACAGCATAGTCGCATTTTTACTTAACGAAATAGTACCAGCCAACTGCGATGCCCCAATTGATGTTCACCACATCCCCAGCACACTCTACCACTTAAAACATTTCTTAATAGAGCACAGTTATCTTCGGATGAGGATTGCAGAGAAAGATATGATAAGTGTCAAACAAGTATACAAAAACTTAATGCAGTTTCATAACAAGAATGTCATAGAAACTAAATTCAATGCAGTCAACTGGTCAAATGTCTGGAAAAACATACATCATTCGAACTTACCAACTTGCGTGAGGGCAACGTGGTACTACGCCGTTAATAGAAAAATGACAACGAACGAACGCCTTCATTCCATTCGCATGGCCGATTCCCCTATGTGTCTCACCTGTAATCTAAATGACACTGATGGTCACCAGTTTGTTTGTGGTGATGCGAACACCATCTGGCAGTTAGTCAGAAGTAAATTAGCAATCATCCAGAGAACATCGCCGCATACAATAACACCCTCGAGCTTCTTATTACCCGATGAAATATTTTATCCCAAGACGAAGAACAATGCGGTTAACTGGTTAAGGGGACATACAGTATTTTATATACTGAAAAACACTGAAAAGAGCGAACAAGACTTTTGGACGTACATAAGGACCCAGCACCAAAACCTACCGAAAATAAAGGATCATCATCATCAATACGCTAATTTCCTTAAGAGAACTATCATGTAAATTGCACATGGGACAATACCATTGACGATGGAGTTTATAGAATGACATTAATTGCACAAATAAATAAAATAACCCAAAGAATGGTAAACTGAACAAATGACGAACTAATTACTGATTAAACGGAATCTTCTGGAAGAAAAAATCTGTATTTCAGAATAAGTTTTGGTTTTCAACCAAGCTATATCTCCGTTATACGTATTTATATTTTATTACAGATGAATTCTGTGCTCCAGCCTACTGACGAGTTTCAGAGTTAGAGAAGGAAGCATTTTTGTATTAGTGCATAACAGAAAGCACGAAGAAACTGAACCTCAACCGGACACGAACAATTGCAAACAAAAACCGAGAAGACGAACTTTGAAATCGACGGCGGGTAGGGCCATAGAAAAAGAAGTAAAAAGTTATTTTCTCCAATTGTAAATAGAAGAACAATAGATTATGTTTCCTACTATAGAAGTGGCTTTACTTTTTTTTTTTTGGAATACCTTGGAACCAAAGCTGTGGCGCAGCAAGACGAAAATTCGTCAAATAAGTTTTATTATTATTATTTTTTTCCCCTACTTTTTAACCAAACTTCCCCAAAAAGGATTTTTATTTGCAAGTACAAGATGGAAGGAAGCATTTCAACAAATAAAATTTCCAAAAAGGCGGATTGAAGCCGATGCCGAAGAAGGCGACTTTGGTGAGCGGAAAAAAAAACAAAAACAAAAAAACAAAAAAAAAAAAAAACAAAAAAAAAAACGAGGCAGTCAATGCTGCGTGTATGTTGAGTTCGTAATAAACGTGCTTTCAGTATAAGTGCTGTGTTTAGTTGCCTTCGAAGTCAAGCCTACTTCCATTACAACGTGACAATATTTGCACTGAAGTAAGCATTTAAAAAATGTTTGGGATGAAAATAAGGATTACCAATTATCTTGTTCAATTGATTGTGAATATTTGCTAAGTAACTACTGTCGTCATCAGTCGACAGGCTCATAGAATATTTAAACTAACTTATGTTAAGGACAATAAAGACACCCATGCCCGAAGAGGGACTTGAACTTCCGACTGTGAGCAGCGGCGCGCTCAAGACGCCTTCGAACGCTCGGCCACTGCACCCCGGCTAAGATTTTTTACTTGATTCATATTAATTTGTCATGTATTTTGATACGGACGTTATGACGTTACACAGGCTACTTGTTGCTGTGCCTGACTTTTTCTTATTTGGTATTTTATTCTTGACTTGGAAGGAGGACTATCTATATATTCATCAAAAATCTCGTAAAAACTCTTACTATATCGAGAAATAATTTTATGTGTGTTCAGTTTTAAATGGAAGTGTCGTAAATAGCCTCTTACCTCATAGGAGCAGTACATATGGAAAAAACTATTTTGGCAAAAGATTTTATCACATGTACTGCGGTACGATTAATATGCAAATTCAAGTTGGTAGAGATTGTATAAAGAAAATTTATATAGATTTTGCAACCATATTAGTTATGAAATTAAAGGTTATTTTTAATTAAATTTAGTACCGAAGTTGTGCTTTTCCATGGGGTTTGGATGAGAGCTATCCTTATTTTCTTAAGTAAGGAGAGAAAGTTTCAGGATTCTGAAACAAATGCATCTGCACAAGCACGTCAAGAGCTTGGCATTGTGCAACCTCCACAGTGTTTTTCCAAAAAAGTAACTTTGATCGTGCCAATAAATAAATTTTTCGTTTTACTCGTACTTCGCCACTGATTACTGTACAGAGAGTTTTAAAATCACCTTTCATATGCAAGAGAAAAAATAAAGTTTAGCATTACGCACTTGTTGAAATGGAGGCTTTTTTAGCGTGGTATCATGCTGAATATTTCAACGCTTCGCTGTGGCTTCATTTGGCGTTAATGAATGGGAGAGAAAATAACAGAATTATTTTCAATACACACTTACCGAGAAAATACTTCAATCATATCAGTCCTTAGGTTTGCGGCTGACTTTTTTTGTTGTACCCTTTTCTGCCGAAATATAAAAAAAATATAGTGGTTTACCGACTCTAGAACTACCGACTTGTAACTTCCCTTGATTCTCTCCGTCTATTTTTCATCCTCATCTCCCTCCCTGCCCCCCCCCCCCCCCCAATCTTTCTCCTCCTCTCCCTCTCTGTTCATTTCCTCTTTCCCTTGTCGTAGGCACTGAAAAATGAAGAACAGAAACGAGGAACTGACATTTAGTTCTGAGATGACGGCGATGAATGAACCATTTAAACATGAACGTCCCGAGATTGTGATTTCAGGAAACTTTTAATTTCCTGTGTCATTTGTACCCTAGTCCTGATCAGAAAGTTTCTAGCACTTCGATGGCTACGTATTATAATTACGATAGTCGGAGATTTCAATGCAAGGTAAAGAGGGGAACATCAGAGTTATAGATTTGAATACATCTACTTCTGTTACCTTTTTTAAGGGGTACGTATACTTTCGGATTTTGTTTTGTAATCATCCACGAAAAATCAGTTTTCGCGTTATGTAAATTTTGTTGGCTTTCTTATATAGTTATTGGTAGTTTTCGTGTTAGCACATTAACGTTACTTGTTGAGAACCCGATACCAAAGTGCCGGCCGCGGTGGCCGAGGGGACTGCGGCGCACCAGTCACGGTCTTCACGGCCACTACGGTCGGGGGTTCGAATTCCCCTCGGGCATGGATATTTGTGCCGTCCATAGTATTAGCTAGTTCATAAGTAGTTTGTAAGTTTAGGGACTGATAACCCCTTAGTTAAGTCCCATAAGCTCTACAAACATTCGAACATTTTTTTATATGAAAGTCTTCAAATATGGGTGTACGCAGTACGACATGTGCCAATCTATTAAAGAGCCGGCCTGGATAGCCTGATTGGCGACCATCGCCATGGCTCAGCGCGCTCGGTCAGAGCGCGCAACGACCTTTGTAAAAATAAAATAAAAACAAACTGTGCCAAATGCTAACCGAACGTAACAAGTTTAAATATTTCGAATTTGTCTTCCTAAAGACTTTTACTGGTATAGAAGGCCTATTAGAACTTTCTTTCATATTTTGTTTACATCAAGGCTTCAAGAAACGATAAAAAAAAAAAAAAAAAAAAAAAAAAAAAAAAAAAAAAAAAACTGGAAAGTATGATTTTTTTCAGTTCATATATCGATTTTTGTGTAGCAACAATGTTTAATGTAGTATATTGTTGACTTTAAAATACGTTAATAACGAACGCTCATAGTTCCAAGGAAAAATACGAGAATTTATGTCATAGTTTTTGTTTTAATATTAATAACACAGTAATAAAGTAAGCGTTCCAGGGCACAGAGCGTCATCTAGAACGGGTTGCGGAGTAATGACAATCGGAACGTATGCTGTCACAACACTGTTTCTAAACGACTGTTGTCGCAAAATCATCGAGATCTCGTCTCTGGGCCATGTGACAAAGTGCGTCTCATTTTCCTCAGGCGTAGAGTGATGATACTAATATGAATATCGTAGCCACTTTCGCTATAGAAGCAGAAGCCGCTGTCTCTGCTTCTCTTTATGTAGGAGCGCTGGTTCATGGCCATAGCTATTCAGTTGCTAAGAAATTTTATAAATAATACATAAGGTCAGAGATGGAATGAGTGGGAGAAGATGACATATATCATTTCCGTGATAAATTGCGCCGATACTGCCCAGACGTATTGTGATTGGTTGCCCAAACCATGGGTATGATCCTCTGAATGATTCTTTGAATATTAAATAAACTATAGTATAGAACGCGATTTTGTGTAATTAAGTGTCTACATGAATCTTTATTATGTTTTCTTATTTCTGTAGTGATGATCTAGTTTAATAAGCAATTGCTTGTTGATGTTCTAGAAAGTTAAATAAGCGCCAAAATTTATTGTACGTGGGACCAGCACTACCCATTTGCGGGCAGTCCAGGACAGCTCTCGCTTTAAGATCATGACAATCGATCTCTTCAAATAGCCTGTAAGACAGTTCAAACTTTATGGTATTAACTTCTGTAATTGGGATTCATGTTTATGAAGATCGCGGACAGTGTTACATATGTCACTTGTTGTTTCACGACAAATAAATATTACGAAACAACTGACATCCCTTCTTATTTGAATAATGACAACAGTTTTAAAACATTCACTGCACTGAACTTCAAGATCGAAGGATCAACAGCATGTAGCTGCTTCTGCGTGGGGACAACAACGGAATAGGAAATTAAAGCTTATTGAACAGAAAATTGAACTGAAGGCACTGACGATGCATGTAGTTCTACGGCCCTCAAGTGCAGTGCTACGTAATTAATGATTGCGACATTCGCACGCGTGTAGAAGCTCCGAAAAAAAGTGTTGGAGAAAGTATAAGAAAGTATAAGAGACACGGATAACGTACAAAATTTTTACAAATACTTTCATCGAACTCTTTCTACCCATCTTTTCCCTCCTGCTGGACTTGCGGCACTTTCTTTAATAGCACAGTTACGCGGTCCGCGGATTTATAAGGACGAAGCGCGTTCCAGAGCGTCAGTCTACAACTGTCTCTGGAGATGACGACGGCATCCAACCAAAATATATGGAAGAAGTAAGTTTTATGCGGCTGCATGCCCGAAATTTATTTGAACAGTCACTGCAGCGCGAAAATTTGAAGATTTTTTCCTTTTTTTTTTTTTTTTTTTTTTTTTTTTTTTTTTTTTTTTTTTTTCCTTGACAACAGAAATCTTCAATATCAACCTTTCTAAAGCACATAGCTGTAATTTATTAATGAAACCAAATGCTTGTTTTTAAGGATTACATTTTATCCTTATGTATGCTACTAATTGTTCTTTGGGGCGATCAAAATCAATTTATACAAGTTTCCAGCCAAGATCGCGTTGTTTGTTTATGGATGACCGGTTTCGACGTTCACAGACGACATCTTCTGACCTCCTATATTTTACAATGTCATATCTCTTATGGTTTTACCTATGTCCTTTCATTACATTTGTCATGGAGCAGTTGTATACAAACATTGATTGTGAAGTTGGATATACAGCGTACATGTCCAATCTGGTTGAACAAGAGTCACGAAGTCACTATGTGACTTTATACAACCAGTCTGGACATGTTCACTGAAGATCCAGCTTCACCATCAATGTTTGTACACAATTACAGCATGACAAAAATATGATGAAAGGATATAGGTTCAAATGTTTGTAGAGCTTATGGGACTTAACTACGAGGTCATCAGTCCCTAAACTGACAAACTACTTTTGAACTAGCTAATACTAAAGGCGGCACAAATATCCATGCCCGAGTGGGGATTCAAACCCCCGACCGCAGTGGCCTTGCAGACTGTGACTGGAGCGCCTCAGTCTCCTCGGCCACCGCGGCCGGCAAGGATATAGGTAAATCCATATATGACATTGTAAAATGTACTAGATCAGAAGATGACGTCAGTGAATGTCGAAACCGGCCACCCATATATAAACAACGCGATATTGGCAGGAAACTTCTATAAATTTTATCGGCTGAACATACCACTGGAAAAATATTATTGTTATTTGAATTAGTTACAAATTTAAGGAATTTACTTGGTTTAAAAATTGAAGTAACCATTTAAAAAATTAAAAAATAACCAACGAAAATGGAAAGAAGCTTAGGGTTTAATGTACTGTAGACAGCTCAGTTTTTAGGTCATTTTTGACATCTACAATTAACACACAAAAATAATTAATAGTCTGAAATTACGACTAAGTACAAACAAAATAAACCTAAAGCCGTTGCTGTAGGTCGATTCTCTAAGGAACCGAGGTAATTATGTAAAATGCCTTTATCTCAAAAAGCGATGTATCCCAAAAACAGATAAATAATTTGAATATTTCCATCAAGCGTATTTTGTCTAATCTCGGGTGGTACGTGCAGTAAATTTCAAGTTTGCGAATACAAGTGTTAACGTAGTGAGAAAACCTCGTTTCTTATTCCGGAATGTGGGTATCTGTTTTAGCAAAGTTCGCTGACTCGAAACAAGATTCACAAAATACAAACATTACTTAAATTTTAATTTACATACACTCATGCTTTTTGTGTTTCGGTAGCTTTTGCATTCGATTTCACCTGATGCTTTAACTACAGGCGACTGTGCTGGCTCACGTTGCCGCCTATTGCGGCTCGCATTCCACTGTGACCTGTTGTGACCCCTCGCTGCCACCCGAGATCAACGCCCGCCTTCGGGTCGCACCTGTACTGGCTGCATAAATTCCATTGAAGAAAACATGTTGAAGCATTTATGATTGAACGAAAGCCAGCACGCTACGGTATTATCTTGAGATAGCATTCCACTGTGTGTATAAATCTGGCACAGTAGTGCTATTAGTTTTACGAAAATAGTTGTTTATTTCCTTTAATCTAGTAGATGTCAGAATTCCTACATTAAATCTAAAATGAAACATATATTTGTGAATTTAGTGGCTCATATAATAGTTTTTTGATATATTGCGAAGTTTGTCACCACCTCTTTGCAACATGAATATCCTTACTTTACTCGGTGAATCCAAATCGAAACTGATAAGTAGCGCTTAATTAAGTCGTGTGTGATTTTCGAGATCATTGTTAGACCATTAAATCTCAAAACTAATATTCAACATACAAATACACATATAAAATGTTTAGCATCATCTTGGCTGCAAGCTCAGCTGAACACTGACGCTGGATGAGTACAGTGTATCAAAAAAGCAGTTCTACAAATTGTCTATAGATGTCACACCACCCGCACAAAGGTATCGACATCCACGCAGTAAATAAACGGACGACCAGTTCCATTCATAACTCGTCCCGGCACGACGTTAAACTTCCTCCCAACCCAAGGTGTGGTGCGACCCGTGCTGAGGGGTGCGTGGCACATGGGTGGATGTGTCTCGAACAGGGCCTCAGAGATACTGGGCGACCTCCCTGAGTAAGTAGCCTTGCACCGCGCGGGGTTATCGTGGTGTGGACCATATAAATCCCCAAATCTCGTGGGACTAAGATGAACACGGAGAAAAAAAATATTTTATAAGAATCCGAGGGGCAATCTGAGACCTCAGATACTCAAATATCGGTGTCAGGACCGATGGAGTGCACTCCTACTTCTCAGTCAGAGTCTAGACCTGAGCAAGAAGTGGGAACTGTAACAGAGAAGTTGGACCAGATTAGGATTAAGGCTTTGTCTGGGGCTCAGAGGAGGAAATTTCTCAAGTAACAGAAGCAAAAGGAAGGATAAGAATGGCTTCCTAAACATAGATGGAGGGAATCAAAAGGGCTTGAGCCCAAGACCCCCAAAATGGTCCAGAACCCAAAAGTCTCAATAGAGGATTGGAGGGTAATTAACCAAAAGGTCGTTCCGGGAGGACGAACCCTGGTGATGGAGGTCGGAAAGAAGTCCCTGAAGGCAATGCAAGAGCAACGCCTGAAACTGTTTTTAGGGTTCTCGCAGGTCGCCGTCAGGGTAATCAAAGACCTTAAAGGCAATAATGGCAGCAAGATGGGGTGTGGAAGTGCTGCAGATAAACCTGCAACACAGTAAAGGGTGCCACTGCTGCCCTGATCCGTCGCCTGGGGAGACAGGTGGTGGACGTCGCCCTGATACAAGAACCCTATTTATACAAAGGGGCTGTATCTGGCCTCGGTGGTACTGGAGGTAAGCTGATTTATGCCAGAAATTTAAAAAACTCCAGAACATGCATTTATGTTAGAAATGGAATACCTTTCATAACAATGATGGATTTTTGTTCCAGGGACCTGGTGACGATCAGGATGCAGCAATGTGAGGAAGGTATCAAGAGGGAAATTGTTTTGGCTTTAGCATACCTTCCTTACGAAGACAGCTCTATTCCTCCTTTGGAAGTGAGGAGACTGACGGAAGCCTGCCATCGGCAAGGTGACGAACTGTTGTTGGGATGTGATGCCAATGCCCACAATCTATCGTGGGGCAGCAAGGACAAAAACAGTAGAGGTGAGCACCTTCTTGATTTTCTCCTATCTAACAACTTGGCGATCCTGAATGGGGATGATGAACCTACATTCAGGAATAGTAGAAGGGAAGAAGTAATTGACATAACTTTTGGTTCCTTGATGATGGGAAGTTATGTCAAACAGTGGCATGTGGTCCTGGAGCCATCCTCGTCAGATAACATGTATATTAAATTCAAGGTTGAAATGGGAACCAGACCATGATCTATAGGAATCCCAGGAAAACGGACTGGGAGACATATAGGAGAGACCTTGACTTCAGCCTATCGGAAATTAAAACTTCGATAAGGAATCCAGCAGAGTTTGAGGATGTAGCAGAGGCCGTAACCTCTGCTATAGTGACCTCATACCAGGACAACTGCTCAATCACCAAGAAGTGCACAAATAGGAGTGTGCCTTGGTGGAATAATAACCTGGAAATGCAAAGGAAACAGGTACGAAGACTGTTTAACCTTGCGAGGCGCAAAGGATAATGGGCGAAATATCGTGAGGCCCTTGTCAATTACAACCTTGCCATCAGACGGGCAAAGGAGGCATCCTGGAAGGTATTCTGTGAGGAAGTGGAGGGCACGGCTGCTCAAGCGAGACTTCATAAAATCCTCACTAGGGTACCAACTAATCCAGGAGGAAAATTGAGGAAGGAGGATGGGGAGTATACAAAGACAGCACATGAAACCCTGTAACTGCTCCTCAAGACTCCCTTTCTCAATATACTCTGGGGGATAACTCAGACCAGAATGAGATTCCTGAGAGACAACGGTTCTCAGGTATTCGCAAAGAGGACTGGGATCTGGCCAAGGAGTGTGTCGATTTCAGTATGGTCCGATGGGCGGTGGGAACATTTCAACCGTTCAAGTCACTTGGCCCCGATGGAATCTATCCAGCTCTCCTGCAACAAGCGGGAGAAAATCTTTTTAGATTCCTATGCAGGTTATTCAGGGTTAGCCTAGCAGCAGGAATCATTCCCAATGCCTGGAGGGCAGTGAAGGTTGTCTTCATTCCAAAGCCAGGGAGAATTGATCATACCAAGGCCTAGGATATGAGACCAGTCAGCCTGTCCTCCTTCATTCTTAAGACATTGGAAAAGCTGGTTAATGTGCATGTTGGAGAGAAGAGGTTAAGTAGGGCTCCCCTACATTCAAACCAACATGCATATCAACCAGGTAAATCATGTGAGACAGCTCTCCACCAACTTGTTGGGAAGGTGGAGAAAGCACTACACTTTCAGGAGATAGCCCTCTGTATCTCCCTGGACATTGAGGGGGCTTTTAGCAACACGGCTTTCGATTCCATGGTTAGGGCAGCAGAGGTGCATGACCTAGGGACCACTATATGTAGGTGGACGAGGGCCATGCTCAGTGGAAGAAAGGTAGAGGCTACCATGATGAATGAAAAAATGGTAATTAACAGCACTAGGGGTTGCCCACAAGGAGGAGTTCTTTCCCCTTTATTGTGGAATCTAGTGGTGAATGATCTCATTGGAGAATTAAACTCTAGGCAGTATCTAAGGATACGCAGATGATCTTGTCATAATAATACTTGGCAAATTTGCTGACACAGTGGAGAATATGGCACAAGGTGCATTGGACATTGTGCAAGACTAGGGCAGAAAAAGGATCTGGGGGTAGTCCTAAGAAGACTGTTGTTGTACCATTCACAAGGAAACATATCGAACACTCAAGTTGAAATCTAAAGCTTTTCAATGAAGCACTACCTGTGAAGGGGACAGTGAAATATCAAGTGGTTACCCTAGATGAGAAACTGACATGGACCCCTCACATTAGGAATATCTGCTCCAAGGCAAGAGTTACTTTAGTAAGAACCAGGAGAGCTTGTGGCAAAAATTGGGGCCTGAGCCCCAAGGGTATGCACTGGATATACACCACAGTTATTAGACCCAGGATCACCTATGGGGCGGTCGTGTGGTGGAAGAAGGTAGAACAGCAAGTTGCTGCTAAGGAGCTTGGTAAGGTGCAGAGATTAACCTGCTTAGCCATAACAGGCGGAATTAGCAGCACACCAACTGCTGGGATGGAAACCATGCTGGATATGCCTCCATTACACCTTTGGGTCAAGTTGGAGGCAGCAGCTGGTGCATACAGGCTCAAAACTGGTAACAACTGGAACTCTTTGGGATATCCAGAATCACTCACTAAAATAGTGAGTCAGGTAAATATAGGAAAGGTTGGGGAACTGCCAGCCGACTATATCATAACCCCATACTACTTCAACAAGCCTTTCAGTATAACAATTGGAAGGAGGGAGCAGTGGGACACAATAGTTCGACACCGTACGGGGGATATTGTCTGGTTCACTGACAGGTCGAAATCAGACCAAGGCGTTGGGGCCGGGGTATATGGGGTGCAGCTAAGACTGGAGGGCGTCATCTCTCTGGCCTCAGTATTCCAGGCCGAAATCACTGCCATCAGGGCATGTGTGGAGGAGAATTTGCGTAGGTGCTACAAAGATCGTAGCATCTACATCTATTCAGACAGCCAGGCAGCCCTGAGATCACTGTCAGCTCTTGCAACAAGGTCTAAAATTGTTGCAGAATGTCACAGGGTTCTGGTGGAGCTAGGGGAAAGCAATACAGTAAACCTATTGTGGGTCCCTGGCCACTCGGGGATCAGTGGCAACGAACATGCCGACAGATTAGCCAGGATCGGCTATACGGTATAGTGATGAAATCCTGCAAAAAATATTGGCAGCATTTCGTGGAGGTATTCATCTTAACTGAAAACAATTCTCGCGTTAATCCTGCAGATTTTGTCAATACCTTCCTTCAAGATAACAATATTACAATTCCAACATGTTTTTTTTTCTGATATGAACCCCCTTCGACATTCCTTGGACGAGACAACCACCAGCCACCTGAGAGAACTACCCCGAATCGCCCTTGAGGAGTTGGACAATCTGGACCATCAGTGCCTTGACGATCTAGAGTTAAAACGCCATGAAGAATAGACGCATGAGTCCGTTGATATGTTACCGGGTGTTAGGAGGTTTGCTGTATGCTACAATCTGGAACACAGGTATAGAATGTCAGGGCTATTCCCATAGCCATCGTCAATTTCTGTTTTCATTAACAATAAAGGGATCTTTTCCATTTTATGTAGAAAGTAATGAACCCGTAGTATCGTGTCGATATGACACATTTGATGTGTAAACATTTCTGATAGTGCAAGATGGAAAGTATTGTTCGATACAGATTTCTTATTAAGAGAACCCAGGATGAGTTCTCATCTCGTCTGTTTTACAAAAACTACACACGGCACGGATACGAGCGGCGAGGAGTTTTGGAATGGAAGCAAAGAGAACTTATGAACTACTTACGAACTAGGACGGCACAAATATCCATGCCCGAGGGGGGATTCGAACCGCCGACCGTAGTGGCCTTGCTGACCATGACTGGAGCGCCTTAGTCCCCTCGGCCACCGCGGCCGGCGGAGTGCTATTATGAGTGGCGAAACCAACAGTAATTCTGTCGGCATAAAAATTCCGAGGTGTTGGGTGGCCACCTTTCTTCAAAAGTGATGTCAGATATCGTAGGTTGGGCAGACTGGTAAAATATATAAGACCTTACTGCTCAAAAGAGGACAAATGTGTTTGAACCAGCCGCGCTAAAGTGGCCGTACGCTATATCACGTTACATCTACGTACAACACCCAGTTGGAGCTCAAAGTTCGCTAGTTTGACAGCAGAAACCGTCGAAAGTATCAATGACTGTACAGGCTCTCAACCGCTGCGAGGACATAAGCCTTAGCATTGGCGGGCGGAATCCGCATGGCGGACGTGACGTCATTTTCAAGTCCCATTTTTCCTATCGAAGACTGCCTTTATATTTGGATACCACGCTGAAACTATTAGAGTTACAGACTATCACGGAGAGGCAAATGAAAGAGGAGAACAGCAAGATTCGGATATGTTGACGTCGTTTATAATAATTGTATACCAAACGTTATTGAGAAAACTAATTGTAATTAACTCGGAAACATCCTGACACTAAACTAATTGAAGTACAGTGACGAGCGAGGGCTCAAATGAAAGGTCTTATCGAGACAAACTAGTATGGTATAACCATATTATCTGCAACATTTATATTGCGAATAATAATGCACTTCTAAGGAAAAACAATAATGATATCTAAATAACAATTAATACAAGACAGATATACAAACAGCGAAGCGGTGATAAGTTACAGGTGTCTTAAACACACATTACGACTTCGTTAGAGTATACTATTTTTGTCTATTTTAATATGCTACCATTGTGTAAAACAAATTACTTTGTTGATCGATCGTAATTTAAATTTATGGGCACAGTAATTCTGAATACAACACTGGAAGGAGCACTAGGAAAACTACCTGAGATTGGAAAGAACACGTAGATAATATAGTGGGAAAGGCGAATCATAGACTGCGTTTTATTGGCAGAACCCTTAAAACATGAAACAGAACTACAAAAGAAACTGCATACACTACGCTTGTCCGTCCATTTGTGGGGTATTGCAGTCCAGTGTGGGATCATAATCAGGCGGGTTTGACGAAGGACATCGAAAGAGTCCAAAGAAGGGCAGCTCGTTTCGTATTGTCACGATTCAGGGGAGACAGCGTGACGGAAATGACACAGGATCTGGGATGGGAATCATTACAACAAAGGCGCATATCGCTGCGGCGTGGGCTGCTTGCGAAACTCCAATCGCCAACATTCTGCTCCGAATGCGAAAAGATATTGTTGACTCCCACTTACATAGGTAGAAATGATCATCAGAATAAAATACGAGCAATCAGAGCCCGAACAGAGAGATTCAGGTGTTCTTTCTTCCCGCGCGCTTTTCGAGAATGGAATGGGAGATAAATAGCATAATTGTGGTTCGATAAACCCTCTGCCAGGCACTTAAATGTGATGTAGATTTCATCTAAATGACTGCTTAAACAGCTATTGCGCGACGGCCGAAAGACATTTATCCTCGATCATGCTGAAAATATTCATTTCTTTAAACGTAAGACTGTCGGGATACTATTGATATGTGGCCCAGAAAGTAGGGCTGATATGGGCGCATCTCCGTCGTCACCAGACGCTTGCCCAATGGTAGAGCGTTGCAACGTCCCCCTACGTTCTTCATAGTGCAAATGGGACGGTGCGAATCGTCTTCCAGAGAAACATCTCTTTGATACCTGTTCACTTGGGCAACCGCTGGTCCAGTGATGCTATCACTAGCCATCATAACCCCGAAGGAGTGTCGTACACTGATATCAGACTTGTTGATGAACAATTTATGTGCTGGGCCCTAAGTATTCAGACATCAAACAGATGTAAACCAATTGGGATGTTATTGGAAGTCCTGTCGAAGTTCATCCCACCCACTCCGTAATTCACGGATATTAAGTGATTTGCGTGTGCAGACGTGACGTCAACTCTCTTCGGCTACCGGCAAAGTTCTCTTTGCTTCCATTCCAAAACTTCTCGCCGCTCGTATCCGTGCCTGATCAGTGAGTAGTTTTTGTAAAACAGACGAGATGAGAACTCATCCTAAGTTTAGGGACTGATGAGCCAGTAGTTAAGTCCCATAGACTATACAAAAAAAAAAAAATAGCTCTCCTGGAAAACTCGACAAATCCTACAGTTTATGAAGTAGTGACGAACCCGAGTGCCATCAGAATATTTTCTCTATCGAACTGATTCTACATCTACATCTACATACATAGTCCGCAATTCATCGTAAGGTGCGTGGCGTAGGGTACACTGTACCACTACTAGGCATTTCCTTTCCTATTCCACACCCAAACAGAGAGAGGAAAAAATGAATGCATATATGCACCCGTACGAGCCCTAATTTCTCTTATCTTGTCTTTGTGATCACCACGCGAAATGTAAGAAGGCGGCGGCAATATCGTAGTACACTCAGCTTCAAATTCCGGCCCCCTAAATTTACTCCACAGAAATTCACGAAAGAACATCGTCTTTCCTTCATCGATCCGCAATTGAGTTTCCGGAGCATTTCCGTGACACTCGCGCATTGGTCGAACCTACCAGTAACTAACCTAGCTGCTCGCCTCTGAACTGCCTCTATGTCTTCCTTTAAACTGATCTGCTGCGGGTACCAAACACTTCAGCAATATTCAAGACGTGGTCGTACAAGCGTTCTACACGCGGTCTCCTTTACAGGTGAAGTTCATCTTCCCAAAATTCTCCCAACAAACCGAAATCGGCTGTCCGCCTTACTCACAACTCCCCTTACATGTTCATTCCATTTCATATCACTCTGCAGTTTTACGCCTAGATATTTGAACGACGTGACAGCATCAAGAAGCTCACTATTCACGCTGTATTCGAAGATTATGGGATTGTTTTTCCTACGCATGCGCATCACCTTAAACTTTTCTACATTCAGAACTAGCTGCAATTCTTCGCACCAACTAGAAATTTTGTCTATGTCATCCTGCATGCTATTACAGTCAGTTAAAGACGACACCCATACATCACAGCATCATCAGCAAACAGCCGCATTTATATATATATAGAAAATAATAGCGGTCCTATCACACTCCCCTGGGGCACGCCTGATGATACACTCGTCTCTGATGAACACTCGCCGTCGAAAACAACGTACTGCGTTCTATCACTTAGGAAGTCTTCCAGCCAGTCACAAATCTGTGAACATATTCCACAAGCTCGTATCATCGTTAGCAGTCTGCAGTGTGGCACCGCGCCGAACGCCTTTTTGAAGTCGAGAAAAACACAATCCGCCTGTTGCCCTTCACCCATGGCTCGCAAGATGTCATGTGAGAAAAGAGCAAGCTGAGATTCACATGAACGATGTTTCCTAAACCCGTGCAGATTCATAGAAAGAAGCTTTTCCGTTTCAAGGAAATTTACTATATTCGAACTGATCATATGCTCCAAAATCCTACATGAAACTGATGTCAACGATATTGGCCTGTAAATGTGTGGGTCAGTTCTCTTTCCTTCCTTATAAACAGGAGTCACTTGCGCTTTTTTCCAATCACTAGGAACTTTGCCCTGAATTAAAGATTCGCGATAAATGCAAGCTATGTAGGGGGCCAATGCCGCAGAATACTCTTTGTAAAAACGAACTGGTATTCCATCCGGACCAGCAGACTTTTTCGTATTTAGCTCTCTCAGCTGCTTCTCTACACCGGAGAAACCTATTACTATGACCTCCATTTCGGAATTAGTACGTTGATGAAATGGTGGTTCATTTGTGCGGTCCTCCTGCGTGAAAGATTTCTTAAAGGTTAAAATTAGAACTTCGACTTTCCGTTTGCTTTCTTCTATTACTGCCCCGGAATGATCAACAAGTGACTGGACAGTGGGCTTTGAACCGCTTATCGATTTTACATAGGACCAGATTTTTTTCGGATTCTCGGAAAGATCTTTTGGTAAGGTATGGCTGTGATAATTATTGTATGCTTCGCGCATCGATCTTTTTATAGACGCACGAATCTCTACTAGCTTTTGCCTGTCATCATTTGCGTGTTCTTTTTTGAATCGAGAGAGCATCAGTCTTTGCTTTCTCAGCAGCTTTCTAACATTATTATTATACCACGGTGGATCTTTTCCATTATTAATCATCTTTACTGGCACAAATTTCTCTAACCCTTTATTTACAATGCAATTAAATTTATCCACAATTCCTCTACTTCCATAGTCGCGGAATTAAACGATGCAAATTCATTTTCTAAGTGCGATCCTAACATTTGATTATCGGCTCTTCCCAACAAAAACACGCTCCTAGCCTTCTTGATTGGCTTATGAACTTTGGTAACCATCGACGCTATGACGATATCATGATCACTAATTCCTGTCTCTACACAGCCATCGTTAATAAGTTCAGGTCTGTTCGTGGCTATAAGGTCTAAAATATTTCCATTGCGCGTGGGTTGCCGGTTTAACTGCCCAAGACCAACGTGTCCAAAAGTAGCTCGCAAGACTGCTTGTCTGTACCGCCTGAAATGTAACTAGAGAGGTCCCCATCTATACTCTTAACGCTCCCCCGACTAATATTACATGGCCGGAATGAATGAATGAATTGAATGTTGACAGGCGATTGCTCATCAGAATTAGCGCCTAACCTAAAGATGAATAAATAAATAAAAAACTATCTGCACTCCACAAGTAATCTGCTACCCGAGTAGCCGCTTTCGTAGTGTAGTGCACCCCTGGTCTATCTTGGGGCACCCCACAATTTCCCAACCGATAACGCAGATCCAGAAATCTTCAGCCATGACTGTCACAAAGTCAGCGAAGCCTCTGGCTCAGACCTTCCACACGGCTCCAAACTAAAGGACCCCGATCAACCCTGGGAACAATGCTACAAATCGACAGCTCAGCTTGCACCCTGCGTGCGAGGGCAGCAGCCTTCACCAATTCCGCCAGCCAACCGTAGGACCTGAGGATGTCCTCAGAACCCAAGCGACAAGCGTCATTGGTGCCGACGTGAGCCACGACTTGTAACCGACCGCATCCTCGATAGCCGCCGGCAAGGCCGCCTCCACATCTCGGATGAGGCCCCCCGGCAGACACACAGAGTGCACGTTGGACTTCTTTCCGGATCTCAACGCTATCTGCCTAAGGGGCTCCATCACGCGCCTAACATTGGAGCTCCCAATAACTAATAATCCCGTCCCCCCGTGCAGCTGCTCGGACCCTGCTGAAAGAGTGGCCACACCTCCACTCACAGAACGAACGGGCGTGGACTGACGTCCAGCCTCCAGATTGGCCATCCGCCTCGTGCGACGCGACCGCCGTACAACCGGCCACTCCCCTTGCGGAGAGGGCGGCTCAACCACGTCCGGTACACCTGAAAGTGACTCGATAGAAGGGACAGAGAGCGAAGCGTGAGAGACCTGAGGTGTCCCACTCGACGCACCAGACTCCCCACCATCGCTGCACCACGAGACAGCAGCCTGAAGACGGCTGACCGTAGCCAACAGCACGCTCAACTGTTCGCGAAACTGCGGCCAACTCCTCCTGCGTCGGCACACAGCAGGCAAACATCCTATCCATCATATCGATACAATTAACTGTAGAAAGTAGAAAACTAAATAATCAATTTTTAAGTAGCCTAGTACTTTAATAAAGGTGGCTGGCAGCTGACTGAACGTGGTCAGTGTTAAGTACAGTGTCAAAACAACGAATCTGAGATAGGCAGTTTTCAAAATAAACAATAATATCTGTGGAATACACCGTTATCAAACGCGCGGGAATGTAAGCTGTGTCAAAGCTGAACGCGAAATAAGGAAGTGACAATATGACATGTACCTTGCACCAGACGAAAACTGTACACACGATATTTATCAAAATACGCGAGAATATACTCAAAGCAGTGACACAAACGAAATTTGTCAAGTAGTGAGAAGAAACCTCTTAAAAACAGAAACACTAACGAAAATTAAGAAATTAACTGGCAACGAAATTTCACGCAATTAAATTATGATACTTAGCGCTCTGGGTATTGGGGCAGTGACAACAGCTGGCACTGAACTGACTGCTAACTGACTGAATGCTAATCTGACAAGTACGCGGGAATAAACCTCTTCAAACAGAAGTACTAACGAAAATTAAGAACTAGACAGGCAAATTAAATTTGACACAAACTGAATTAAGATACTTAGTGCTATTTACGATGTGACACTGGCAACAGCTGGCTTTCCCATTCGCACAGCAGCAAGACAGCTGACACAAATGTAAAAGGGCAATATTAATTTACCAAACTGTAAGTATTTATTGGAAGACACCCAAAGTGCACGAAAATATCAGATCTCTCCCTTGAAGTTTATCTGCTCGAGAGCAGTAGTGTTATATTTGTTGTGCGCTATTTATTAATTTGTCAAATGCTGTGTTAGGAAAAGTTTCTGAAAACATCGTGGATAAACTTCGATCTTAATTATCGATCATGTAAATGCAGTCTTGGTCGCAAATTTGCAATGTAGACTGACTTTTTCATGAAACTGTCTTAGGAGTTGCTACACGTCAAATTTGATTATGTTGATTGGTGTAGGACTAACTCTTGCCTAACGTGTTTCATCCAGTATCATAAGGAAATCAACTGTTGACACATTTCTGTCGTTTATTGTGTTTGTTTAAGAGTAACTATTCTTAATATTTTATTTATGGCAATCGTTCATTCCGACATAATTACCCCGAGGCAATGATTTGAACGTTAAAAAATTAGCCTTGAGGGAATGCCCTCGAAAGTATTGAAACCTTGGTGTATATGATAGAAGTCCTGGAATTGATTGCTTCTGTATTTACTTCAAAGATACTCATACAATTGTTCAAATGTTTGTAGAACTTATGGGACTTAACTGCGGGGCAATAAGTCCCTAAACATACAAACTACTTATGAACTATCTTATACTAAAGTCGACACGCACATCCATGCCAGAGGCTGGAGTCGAACCCCTGGCAGGGAACGGTCTCGTGCATAGTAGCAAAGCGCCTCAATGCGCTCGGCAGCTCCGCCGCGGCAACGTTACTCATAATTTCTGGTATCAGATATGTCCAAGATTTTGTTTGTTTTTGTTATTTCCTTGCCATATTTGGGGTAGCCATATTGCTCTCCAGACATCTTACGACACAGATATTCAAGACTGTGCCGTGGCATAGGGAATTGCCCAGAAGTGCCTCACACAGAAAGCATCCCGGAGTGCTTTTGGCAAGATCAATATCCAGTTTTATAATGGTTACAGTTTATTTATGATAATTCAATGTATAATCTTAGAAATGTTTATATTCGTTATTCAGGCCGTAGTATTTGTAGTGTAGCATTGAACACATTTCCATCATTAACGAACTGTAAATTTCAGCTATAATTTATTATCTGCATTTTTAACAAAAGATACGCCATCTTCTTTCAAATGCTTGATGCCCTCCGCGTTTCCTTTCATACTTTGTATTAAAACTTTCTTATCAAATTATATGTTACGAATACAATTTTCTTTATTAATCAAAAAAGATTTGACGAGTGATTTTTCTATATTTTGATATTCCTTGCACTTTTTTTAGGATACCATCATAGAAAAATACTTTGCCACAAATGGAGAGCTCACAAGTATTCAGAGATTTTGGTTATCCATCCTTCACCATGTTATTTCGGAATATAGTAATCACCATACGATTTTTATTAAATGGAACATAAAAGATAGAGAAGGGAAGGAACTCCTGTTATAGATCTAAGTACTAGGCTTTTAAGAACGAGCGACAATGAGGAGAATGATACCTTTCACCTCTACTTAGCCTTCTATGAGCTCCCCGCTAACCCCACCTCCTTCTTCTTGCAGCACCGCCTTCATTTCGGAAACGTACTTGAGCCATTATTCAGGATGATCTATCAATGTCATTATATGAATTATCACAAAGAGCTATAAATCAGACTTTTCTACCACAAGCTTAAAACGGAAACTTCTATTATTATAGGCTTTCCAACTTTCTTAGCGACTTCTTCGTGAAGTTGTCCTGAGAGTGAGGTCGTGCTAAACACAAACCTTTTCCAAAGAACATATATCACTATCTTAGGCTTGAGGAACTAATTAAGCTTCGTTGTTTAGAGAGAAGATAGGCTGAATGATGCACAATTTTTACTAATGAAAGAGAACAATCCTTGCTGAAAATAGCAGTTACTTCTCATGTTGCTTAAGCAGGAGAAATTATATTTCTTCCACTGCCGTCTTTTCATAATATACAGTTTAGATACATTCTCCATATGCATCAATTTTTTGTTTAAAAGACACGAAGATTACTTTTCCAAATAAGAGTTTCGACATATATGAGAAATTGAAAATAATTAACGGAGCTAATATTCCCGTTTGGTACAAAATTACCACACACGCTGATAAGATAGATGTAGTGATTCACTATTATCACTCCCGAAATGACATTGTCAAAGCAAGTTACCATAGGTAATCTGTAATGCCATTTGCAAGAAGTTTTATATGGAACTAGTTTCCGTGTAAATGTTACTTACAGGAAGAAAAGTATGCAATTGTAACAAAAGCAATCAGATTCAAATAGTTTTGTCATCAATAGACTTCGTGTGGCCTTCGACTGGTCTTTTAAACTTTCCATCTCAACCATTAATGTCATGCTTACTTACTATGTTTTAAACACGTTCAATTAGTCGCCTGTTGGTACCTAACGTACCTTGGATATGTATACTCTATGGTGCATAACTTTAGTATTTATTTTTTCAGTTACAATATGTCTTCCCTTAAAGTTCAAGGTCTTTAGGGAAAAAAATCTTATTTGTAAAATTTCAAATGTAAACTTCGGATTTGGGTGTGTTTCGGCTCCACTGTTTTTAAATTTCTGTGTAGCATTACGTTGACATTGGTGGATTTCATTCTCCTGTATATGCTACAGGCCAAACCCGATTTTAGAATGAACCAGTTTCGCCTAGGCCAAACCAGTTCTCCCTACATGCAATAAGACAAACCAGTTTAGCCTAGGCTAAACTAGTTTATTCTGTTAACGATAGGAGCAACCAGTTTAACCTAGGTGGAATCGGTTTATCCTAGTTAGAATATACATGCTTTATGACAAACTGGTACGTCCGAGGCTAGGGTGACCAGATGTCCCATATTTTACGGGATCGTCGCTTATTTAGCTTAAGTGTCCTCCTGTCCTGACAAAAACGGGATGAACATTGTCCCGTATTTATTAACAGTCCCATATATTAACTTCGTAAGCTTTCCCGGCGTGACAAATCTTCGAAGTCTCTGCGGGTTTTCTACCGGATAATAAAATCAAACTGATTCAATATTTCGACGGTACAGCTGTCCGCCATCTTCAGGAAACTGCTGCTGCTGAGTCCCGCTAAATACTGGTGCAAGAGCGAAGTACGGCGTCCTATATAGGCGTCGGTCGCGTCTACGGCGCATGCGCCGGCCGTCACAGTTGCTACCTCCTAGACAGGGCTGGTGGCGCCGCCCCTAGTGGAACAGGGCACAACGATATATCGCACCTAACATTAATCAGTCCCAGGTGCTGGAATCCGGGTCGAACATTGCAATTTGATATTATTTAATAATGGATTCCATGTTCTACTAAGAGGAACCACATGTCTCTATTTATTAGATTGTCCGTCACCCTGATTTCAATGGATTCTCTGTAAACACTGTTCCAGAAACCGGAGGTATTGTTACTATGCGGGTTATGTCATCTTGTGTCCTTGCGTTAAACAGTGTTCTGCTACCGCCGATTTATCTGGCTGCAATAGTCTCGTGTGGCGGCGATGTTACACGCATCTATCATGTACAGTTCGAAGTGTACGGCCAATGTATGCCTTGCCACATTCACACGGTATTTTATAAACACCGGGTTTCTTGAGTCCGAGGTCATCTTTGACGGAGCCAAGCAATGCCCTAATCTTGGACGGCGGACGGAAAACAGTCTTTATGTTAAAACTTTTCAAAAGTCTTCCAATTTTAAAAGAAACGCCCCCAGCGTAAGGAATGTAGGCTAGAGCCCTATACTCCTCTTCAGGAACTTTTGGTGATGGTCCAAACTGCATAGCACGGCGAATCTGTTGCTCAGAGTAGCCATTTTCCTTAAATACTGTCGTCAGATGTTCCAGTTCCGATGGTAAACTGTCTGAATCTGAAATCGCATATGCTCTGCGTACCAGAGTTCTAAGGACGCCATTACGTTGGTATGGTGGATGGCAACTACTGACATGCAAATACCTGTCCGTATGTGTCGGCTTGCGGTGAACACTCTGTCCAAGGGTGCCATCATCTTTTTTGTAAACCATTACATCCAAAAATGGAAGTTTACCGACACTTTCGACCATAGTAAACTTGATGCTTGGGTGCTAGGCAGTTAAAATGATCCAAAAATCGATCGAGCTTATCACGTCCATGAGGCCAGATGAAAAAGGTGTCGTCAAAGTATCTCCAAAACCACGTTGGTTGCAACGCTGAAGTTCTCAGTGCCCTGTCCTCGAAGTCCTCCATAAATAAATTGGCGACTATGGGTGATAAAGGGCTGCCCATGGCCACTCCGTCCTATTGCTCAAAGAAGTTGCCACCGAAAGATCAATACGTGGACGTCAGTACATGACGACAGATCTTAACCACCTCTTCATCCAGTATATCACTAACTAGACTCAAGGACTCCTCCAGTGGTACCCGTGTAAAGACGGATACCATGTCAAAGCTTACGAGTAAATTCGAAGGACCCACCTTCAAGGATTTCAAACGTCTAATAAAATCCATAGAATTAGAGATGTGGTGTTCACACTTGCCGACGTATTGGTCGGGAATAGACGCCAAATGCTTCGCCAGAGGATATGTGGTTGCACCCAAATTAGAAACTATAGGACGTAACGGCACCCCTTCCTTGTGCACTTTTGGAAAACCGTACAACCTTGGAGGAACAGCAGCACCGGGATGAAGCTTCTTGCGCAGTTCTTCTGACAATGTGCTCGTTTTCAACAGTGAAAGAGTCTTGCGCTTAATCCTTTCAGAGGGGTCATCTGTAATCTTACGTATGCTGGATCGTTGAGTAGGTCATCAATTTTAAGGACGTAATCATCCCGTGTCAAAACAACGGTAGCGTTCCCCTTGTCTGCTGGTAAAACAACAACTTCATCATCATTCCTAAGGGAGCGAATAGCTGCTCTGTCCGCAGAAGAGATGTTATCCCGTGGCGGTCGAGCCCGATGCAAAGTGTGGGACACTTCCTGTCTAATTTCATCCGCCTTATCCTCAGGGAGGCTGTACACTGCTTGTTCTACAGAGCAAATAATATCTCTAACCGGAAGACTCCTTGGCGTGGGAGCAAAGTTTAAGCCTTTCTCCAATACAGTCATAGTTGGTCCATCCAAATCCTTGTTTGAAAGATTGACAACAGTGCGCCTAGGTGTATCTCCTGACGATCTGGACCGAGAAAGAAGTCGTTCAAATTTAGAGGACTGTCTGGTAACGGCGCTCCTACGTTCCCAGTCCGAGATTGCCCAAGTGGAACAATCAACCCACTCCCACACATCAGTAGAAAGCTCTGAAGACAAGTCCAGATGCAAGTAAAATAAATCTTTGGAAATAATATCCAGTTGTCTACGGGTAAAACGAATCCGTTCTGTAATTAGTGCTCGACTAGCACGGTCCTTAATTCTATTGGCTCTCTTGCTATTAATAAAATGAACAAATCTGGCAAAATTTGGAACAATACCTTCGTCATTGCATCTTCGTAAAAAGGCGAGTGTACTCAACAGCTTTCCCCTCTTCTTCCGTAGTTTATCCAACTTCTGTACAAGGTTCACCATCTCCTCCCCGTAGAGGTACTTGATGTAACTTCGTAGGCTTTCCCGGCGTGACAAATCTTCGAAGTCTCTGCGGGTTTTCTGCCGGATAACAAAATCAAACTGATTCAATATAGTGCTGGAAACGGAGCGGTTATTCCGGAGGCGCAGATTTCGCGCCATTTCACTCGGAGCCTTCGGCTACCTCCGGTTGGACGTGTCGAATCGAGCAGACGCCATTTTGGAGATGAATTTCGCCGTATTTATTTGATTTGGCAGTGTATCTTGAGTAGCACGAAAAGATGCTGTTTCCCAGCATCTGTTCCATAAATATAAACCAAAATCGAAGTTTTCTGATACGAGTTTGTTATAATAAAAGTTTTTATAATAAAAGTTTTGTAAACGTAGAATTGTTGATAAACTTTTCACGATGGCCTTAGAAGACTAAGGAAGTACGAAATCTTAGATCGCATCTAGTTGGCTGCAGTATGGGTCAGGTATTAGCGTGTTAGTATGTCGAGCAAAAGGTCCTGAGACCGATTCCCAACAAGTGCGAATATTTTAATTCTCTGTAGCTGTTCTAACTTCCTTTTTCTTTCTTTCTTCTACTACAAAAGTTTATTATTATTTGAGGTAATACATTTCTGTGTTCTGATAGCTTTCTGTCAAAAACTGTCGAATCTGTTAATGTATACACATTGACATTCCGTCTTCATATACATTTGTCTCTTCTTTTATTATGTCAATTTGAAGATAGTAAATGGAGAGAAGCGTCTATACATAACAATATTAAAACCGAAAATATCACATTGCAAGATAGTGTAGACCTGTTACGCTGTCGAATAGTCGGTCCACAAAAATAATTCAAAAATTGTATATAGGCGCCAAACAAAGGAGTGGTGTTACTGTTCTGTTTTATCACAGTTTTTTGTCGCTTTGCTCGTGCTAGTTTTACCGTAATATTTCGAAGGAAAGCTTTGCAGTTACCTCGGCATGTCTTCCACAATTACGATTGTCTTCATTGTGGAAATAATGAAATGTGTCATGGTTGAAGGTATCGTGTTTTTTTTTTTCTTTATTTTTATCGACACTTTATCATTCTTATCCACATTCGTATTGTTTTGCCCTTGGTACTCTAGGAATGTTTATAAAAGACTTTTCACACAAGAGAAACGCGCCTTCTGGCCACCGATATTCCGTCGCGCCTCCGTTTCCTCCTGCCAGCCTCAGATTAGGCTGGTGCCTTCTACGGTAACACCGGAGATCACCGGATGTGGCGCACTAGTCGCACCTTTCATTTACTCGCCAGTTAACCGGTTCTGTAGCCCAGCACTAATTCAGTAATTCGACGGTACAGCTGTCCGCCATCTTCAGGAAACTGCTGCTGCTGAGTCCCGCTAAATACTGGTGCAAGAGCGAATTACGGCGTCCTATATAGGCGTCGGTCGAGTGCACGGCGCATGCGCCGGCCGTCACAGTTGCTACCTCCTAGACAGGGCTGGTGGCGGCGCCCCTAGTGGAACAGGGCACAACGATATATCGCACCTAACATTAATCTGTCCCAGGTGCTGGAATCCGGGTCGAACATTGCAATTTGATATTATTTAATAATAGATGCCATGTTCTACTAAGAGGAAATCCCATGTCTACAGGACCGACTGTGGAACTCTGGTACAGAGCCGAGTGGAGGGTCTGAATCAGAGGCTCAGACGGTTCTGCGACCGTGTAGGCTGCAGATTCCTTGACTTGCGCCATCGGGTGGTGTGTTTCCGGGCTCCGCTGAATAGGTCAGGAGTCCACTATACGCAGGAAGCGGATACACGGGTAGCGGGGGCTGTGTGGCGTGGACTGGGCGTTTTTTTAGGATAATAAGCTTTGGTGAAATAGAAAATGGGCAATCTCAAAGGGTTCAGGTGGATCACAGGAGAAATGTAGATCCGGAAACTATCGGTATAACAGTTGTAAATTGTCGTAGCTGTGTCGGGAAAGTACCAGAACTCCAAGCGTTAATAGAAAGCACCGAAACACACATCGTTGTAGGCAGTGAAAGTTGGCTCAAGCCGGAAATAAGTTCAGAAGAAGTATTTTCAAAAGATCTATCGGTGTTCAGAAAGGATAGATTAAACAAAATAGGTGGGGCGTGTTTGTCGCCGTCAAAAGTAGTATTTCATGTAGTGAAGTTGAAGTTGATAGTTCCTGCGAGCTAGTATGGGTAGATATTGTACCCGAAAATCGTAAGAAGTTAATAATCGGTTCCTTTTACCGGCCTCCCGACTCTGACGATACAATAGCAGAAAGGTTCAAAGAAAACCTGAGTCTAATTACAAAAACGTAACCGACTCACACGATAATAGTAGGTGGTGATTTTAATTTACCCTCGATCTGTTGGCGAAATTATATTTTCAAATCAGGAGGTAGGCATAAAACATCGTCCGAAATTGTACTCAACGCATTCTCTGAGAATTACTTCGAACAATTAGTACTCAGAAGCTCGAAATTTAGCGAGGATTTCAATGCGAGATGCGTACAATATTTATCACAACGAAACATTTTCTCGTAATTTGACTGAAAATCCAAAGAGATTTTGGTCATGTGTTAAATATACTCGGGACAAATCACAAACAATACCTTCACTACTTGATAGTAATGGCGATCCTGCCGATGACAGCGCTACTAAAGCAGAGTTACTAAACTTAGCTTTTAGAAACTCATTCACCAAAGAAGACGAAACCAATATTCCAGATTTCTAATTACTAACAGATGCCGTAATGAGTAACATAGAAGTAGATATCATCGGAGTAGTGCAGCAACTAAGATCACTTAACAAGAACAAGTCTTCTGGTCCGGATTGTATACCCATTAGATTTCTATCTGATTATGCTGAAGCGATAGCTCCTTACTTAACAGTCATATACAACCGCTCTCTCATAGAAGGATCTGTACCAAAAGATTGGAAAGTTGCACAGGTCACACCTATATTCAAGAAAGGCAGTAGGAGTATCCCACTAAACTACAGGCCTATTTCATTGACGTCAATTTGCAGCAGGGTTTTGGAACATACCCTGTATTCAAATATTATGAATTATCTGGAACAGAACGATCTATTGACCCTAGGTCAACACGGATTTAGAAAATATCGTTTATGCGAAACACAACTAGCTCTTTATTCACACGAAGTGATGGGTGCTATCGACAAAGGTTCGCAAATTGATTCCGTATTTCTTGATTTCTAGAAGGCTTTTGACACCGTACCTCACAAACGGCTTTTATTCAAATTGCGTGGTTATGGTATATCGCCCCAAATTTGCCAATGGATAGGAGATTTCTTGTCAGAGAGGACACAGTTCGTAGTAATCGATGGTAAGGCGTCGACTAAAACAGCGGTGATATCGGGCGTTCCACAGGGTAGTGTTATTGGTCCTCTGCTATTCCTTATTTACATAAACGATTTAGGGGAAAATCTAAGTAGCTCTCTTAGGTTGTTTGCAGATGACGCCGTCATTTACCGTCTTGTAAAATCATCTGAAGATCAAAACCAACTGCAGATCGATCTGAATAAGATATCAGTATGGTGTAAAAATTGGCAATTGACTCTAAATAATGAGAAGTGTGAAGTCGTCCACATGAGTACGAAAAGAAATCCGTTAAACTTTGTTTACAACATAAATCAATCAAATGTTAAGGCCGTAAACTCCACAAAATACCTAGGGATTACTATTACTTCAGACCTAAACTGGAAAGAACACGTAGATAATATCGTGGGAAAGGCGAACCAGAGACTGCGTTTTATTGGCAGAATCCTTAAAAGATGCAACAGAACTACTAAAGAAACTGCATACACTGCACTTGTCCGTCCATTTTTGGAGTATTGCAGCCCAGTGTGGGATCCTTATCAGGGGGGTTTGACGGAGGACATCGAAAGAGTCCAAAGAAGGGCAGCACGATTCGTATTGTCACGATACAGGGGAGACAGCATTACGGAAATGATATAGGATCTGGGATGGGAATCATTACAACAATGGCGCTTATCACTGCGGCGTGGGCTACTTGCGAAACTCCAATCGCCAACATTCTCCTCCGAATGCGAAAATATATTGTTGTCTCCCACTTACATAGGTAGAAATGATTATCAGAATAAAATAAGAGAAATCAGAGCTCGGACAGAGAGATTCAGGTGTTCTCTCTTCACGCGCGCTATTCGAGAATGGAATGGGAGATAAATAATTGTGGTTCGATGAACCCTCTGCCAGGCACTTAAATGTGATTTGTAGAGTATCCCATGTAGATGTAGATGTAGATTTCTTAGATTGTCCGTCACCCTGATTTCTATGGCTTCTGTGTAAACACTGTTCTAGAAACCGGAGGTATTGGTTACTATGCGGGTTTTATCATATATCATCTTGTGTCCTTGCGTTAAACAGTGTTCTGCTACCGCCGATTTATCCGGCTGCAATAGTCTCGTGTGGCGGCAATGTTACACGCATCTATCATGTACATTTCGAAGTGTACGGCCAATGTATGCCTTGCCACACTCACACGGTATTTTATAAACACCGGGTTTCTTGAGTCCGAGGTCATCTTTGACGGAGCCAAGCAATGCCCTAATCTTGGACGGCGGACGGAAAACAGTCTTTATGTTAAAACTTTACAAAAGTCTTCCAGTTTTAAAAGGAAAGCCGACACATACGGACAGGTATTTGCATGCCAGTAGTTGCCATCCACCATACCAACGTAATGGCGTCCTTAGAACTCTGGTACGCAGAGCATATGCGATTTCAGATTCAGACAGTTTACCATCGGAAATGGAACATCTGACGACTGTTTTAAAGGAAAATGACTACTCTGAGCAACATATTCGCCGTGCTATGCAGTTTGGACCATCTCCAAAAGTGCCTGAAGAGGAGTATAGGGCTCTACCCTACATTCCTTACGCTGGGGACGTTTCAAAGCCAATTCTTCATTCGGGAATGAATAGCAGATGCCTAGTCGAATTTATTGATTTCCAAATACAACCAGACGAGAATTTTAAATTTATTCTAGTCTACCAACACCAGCTCACAAAATTTGTTCTCCTTCGTGCGTTAACATCAAAGAGGGCTGAAGACGTGGCTCATGACATACTTGTATAGGCGCCGTGCATTCTTCAGTCTTATAATGGCAGAAAATTTGTGAATAATGTTATAAGAGATCTCGCAAATCTTTGGCCAGAACTGAAAATTGTGCATGGAAACCAAGCCACATCCAAAGTCAGCGTTCTGTTGAACGTGCCAACCAATACATTGAAAATATGTTAAGTTCTTGGTTAAAGGACAACAATACAACGAAGTTGTCGGAAGGATTAAGGTATGTTCAATTCAGGAAAAATCGAGCATACAACTCTGGCATAAAACAATCACCTTACAAAGCAATGTTCGGAATTGAACCTACAGTAGGACTTTCCACTTCTTCGTTGCCTCAAGAAATCATTAATGAAACGCCAGTGGAAACATAATAGAGAAAATTGATTGTGCTAATGTATTTCTTGTTTAGATCTTCTGCCTAATCGTACTACATAATGTGAGAGGGCTGACATGGAGCCGTTTACTTCGCATATCAAAATATTAGGTGTTAAAGAAGTTCTCTTGGTTGGTGAACCGTGTAACGCAATAGTAGAAAGGGTGTGGGAATGAGACAGTAGATGAGCTTGTATCTCGTGGGAAAGCTCCGCCCCTATTGTAAGTTGAGATGTGACTGGCTCCCGCCTATACTAGTTGTCTGCCAAAACTAAGCTTAATTTATTAATATTTAACTTTCCTATGTCTATTAAAAATTATCTGTATACTTTCAATAATGCTTTTGTACTAAGCTATATTTCGGTTAATTCAAAGATTTAATTATTTGAATATTTTTTAAGCTGAACAATGTTAGTCTAGAAGTTTCGCTTGGCGCCATAATGGTGGCTTGTGGCGCGCAGCGAGAGGCGGAAGCAATCAGTCGAGCGCCGACCGCGATACCTTGCACATTCATGTTAGTTCAGTGAGGGCCAGGGAAGTTTATACGTTATGTATCGCTTATATATTTAATATTCCTCAGTCTGTATATTTTTGCTTGGATATACACTGGCATTTCTTCAATAAAAACAAGCACTGGCATCCTACAAAAGCTAAAGTTAATCTTAGTGCAGTACTTCCTAGCCACATTTCAACACCCTTTTAAGCATCACTTCAGGTACGATGGATGCGCGACCTGTGTGCTTCAACTACGCAATGGGACATCAACTACGACAGAAGACACAAGGTCAGTAAGAGAGTGATTTTAGATATGCACTGAAGTTGCATATCGACACGGCACCTCGTGTGCAGTGCTGCCCTGTTTACAAACCAGGGCACTGGCATGAAGTGCGTTGGTAACATCGCCGAGGGAAGGCATGATAGAGGGGAGGTGTTTTAGGAACTTTGTCAACTATGCACTGACCGACCCTCCCTGTCTTTTATTAACAAGATGCCACGCCGTAATAAGTATATTTAAACGCTGCTTCTACATTTCAGTGTTACTAATTTCTGTGATATAACAGTAAATTTCAAATGTCCTAAACCAGGCATGTCAAACACTGCCCAGCGAGTGCAGGCGCAGTAACGGACTAAGGGCTGTTGGAGGCCGGGGCGGCGACAAAACAAAATGAAGCCCCGTCCTCTTAGAAATACATGTCTTACTCTAACAAGTGATTTGGAGGCCTTCCAGGACGGAGAGGAGCGAGACAGTCCATCATTCAAGAACTGGATGCCCCAGATCGAGAGGCTAAAGGAACTCAAAAAACATGTTTTCCAGGTATTTGGAGCCCCCCCCCCCCCTCCCAAGACGAGTTGTCCGTGGCGGTCACCCCCCTCCCCCCAACCCCTTAGTCAACCACTGCGTAGGAGCCTTTGCCGCGCCCCTGCCCCGCGCTCTGTGCGCAGCGGCGTGTGGGGCAGAATGGCGAGCAGGAAGAGGACGAACGCCGCTACAGTCAGCCAGCGTAAAACTGAATTTTATGCGTCAACCGGTAGCGCTCGCTGGGGTCAGGAACGGCAGAGCAGACAACCAGGAGTCGAGTTATGCCACCCCTAAGATTTATTTGACGGTGAACACAAATGGTGCATGCTCTTCCAAAGCCCATTGACGGTAATTTGCATGAATGCACGCAGTCGACAAATATTTAAGGTACTGATAGGAAGTGGAATTTGTTCATTGTCAAAAACTTTTACGTACGCTACTTAGCTTTGTTTACATAGTACAACTGTAACGCTCTTCTTAATAGTCACGGCAATACCGTGTTATGCGCGTATTTCATAAAAGAATAAAGTTATAGCTTTGGTGAAAAAAAATCAGGTAGCAAATATATATTAGTGCCAAAATCCCGATTATAAAAATTCGACATTGCCATCACCACTTAGTAGCCTCACTGTGTTGCAGAAAATGCCTTCCTTCCTATCCCTCTTGCAGCAAAAAAATGTTTCAAATGTTTGTAAAGCTTATGGGACTTAACTACGGGGTCATCAGTCCCTAAACTTACAAACTACTTATGAACTAGGTAACACTAAAGACGGCACAAATATCCATGCCCGAGGAGGGATTCGATCACCCGACCGTAGTGGTCGTGCAGACCGTGACTGGAGCGCCTCAGTCCCCTCGGCCACCGCGGCCGGCCCCCTTGCATTGTTAAGCATATAGCCGTCTCACTCCCACACATGTTGTTGGCATTGCAGTGGTGGATTATTTTTGTTTTAACAAAAAATATTTACTTATAAGAATCAGACTCTATAGCACTTTCATAAAATTATTTTTAAAATAGCATATGTATGATAGAAGTTCATTTAAGGAACATATATCTTTCAGAAGAAACCTATATATGACGAGTGTGCATGTACAATACTAATAGAATAAAATTTAGGTCATAAAATTACTACGCTTCTTTTCTATTCGTGTTTTGGATATTTTCTATAGCTTCGCATAGTGATACTGCCATAAAAACATTACTTGTTACCTAACAGTATGTGGTTTGCTTGTTTTACCCTTCTTCGACCACATTACAGAGCTGCGCTTCCTCTGTTACTTCGTTTACGTTGCATCTGACTGCGGGGCAGTCCAGCGCAGGGCAGTGCTGTACGGTCTCACTCTTTCCGCAGCTATCTCTCTCACACTATTGCCGACACTAGCGACACACGGTCGCGGCCGGGGCGGTGAACTACAGTGAACTGCTCCGCGGAGCGCGGGCGCGTCCGCCGGGCAGAAATGTCAGCCATGCCTGTTCTAAGCTATGTCAACCAAAGTTGGTTTATATGTTCCTTTGTATCGGCCAACAATCGCTTTAAGGGGGAAAACCATCTAAAACACATGTCAGGAGATATGACGTCGTAAATAATGACATTCGTGAAGAACGGTCGCATCAGTCGATAATATTCTACATTTTCTCCTAATGGACAGATTTCACTCAGAAGCCACCTACGATACGTAGTTCGTACGATATCACTTCATAAACATTGAAAACTGTCCCATCATGCGGCGCGTGGTAACGTGATTTTATTCTTCGTATATTTGAGAATTAGAGCACTTAGCGACTTGAAGTCAACTTTAAAGATAATTTCAAATCTTTACGAAACTTTTCCTAGCTAACAATGCCAAAAAATGGTGCACTATTACTTCGTAAATTGTATTCGCGAGACATTTCACAGACAGTTCACATCCGTACCATTGAATGTTCCTTCGATACTATGTCACAGATTATATTAGTTGGTTCGTTCCATAGATCCGTGTTGAGGTGGTCCTCGTGGATGTGGAACATGTCAATAATTTTTACTTTGTTTTACAAGTTGATAATATAATATTACTAATACAGTTACATTCACTGTTTACAAGATGATAATATAACAATACTAATAGTATGAATACAGATACGTGCATCATTTAAGAATTCGTCAGTGGAGTAGGAGTTCGCTACTAGAAAGTCTTTTAGGCTCCTCTTAAACTGATCTTTATTTGTAGCTTAATTGTTTATGGTTGTTGCTAAATTATTGAAAATGTGTGTTTCTGAACTAAAGTAAGTGCTTGTAAGTCCTTGTGTAGATCATTTTTGTTCCTAGTATTGTAGGTATCAACTGAGCTGTCTGTTGGGAAAAGGAATGTATTATTTATGACAAATTTCATGAAGGAATAAATATACTGAGAGGCAGTAGTTAATAAACCCAGTTCTTTGAAGAGGCTTCTGCGGGATATCCGTGAATTTACACCACAAATAATAATACTTATTACACTATTTGAGACTCTGAAAATTTTTGCTTGACTTGAAGAGTTATGACATTAAGGAATGAAAGCATGCAAGCTTTTTTTTATTTTTATGTCTTCTATGTCTGATACCACACCTATTGCAAGTTGTTTCTGCAGTTCTGTGGTGTGTTCCTCCCAACTGAATTATCAAGCTGTAATCCCAGGAATTTTACACTGTCAACCTCTTCTATCTGCCTTCTAAAACTAAGCTCGACATTCTATTTATTGCAATACTTGTATCACATGCAAACAAAATGAACTCTGCCTCTGGCAGTGTAACTGATGAGTGGTCATTAATGTAGACAGGAAAAAGCAATTGCCCTAAGATGGATCCTTGTGGAATACGAAATATAATTTCTTCCCAATCTGATTATGACTGTCAGCTTAATTCACTAGTCCCTTGTACAGTTCAATATGTAGGACATGAGATATGAAGTCAAACATAATGGTTCTTTAAAAAGCGCATCATCAAGCATTAGGTTTCGATTTATCATGTCTTTACTACTAACAGCATATTTTGCAGACATGAGGAACATATATCATGTTATGTATCTTAACATTAACACTTATTTCAGGAGATATGACAACAATGTAATTTCGAAGTAACTGTTACATCAAGCGCTATTTTTTCACATCTACGCCTAAAATAATGGATCGATTTCAACCAGCGTTGGTACGTATATTGCTTACTATCAGAAAACAATCACAGTGGATTTACAAACTACCCGCGACAGACAATTAAGGACATATGACGTCGCTAACAAAGAGTCGTAACATCTCTCCCATCATGAGCCGCGTGTTTTACGACAGTTCAATGATCCACTATTTACCCATCGCAGATAGTTTCCTTATATTGCACTCTGCAAATCTGGAAAATTATGTTACTGTAAGACACATAGTCGAGGATATATGATTGAGCTGCATGAAAACGAAACTTAAATGGACAGATAGTAAAGTAGGAGCCGATGGACAGAAAGGAGAGACACACAGGTGGATTATGAGATAGAGAGAAAGTTGGAAGTTTGAGATATACAGGAGATGGAAAAGAGAAATGGGGAGGAGGAGATAGGCAAGCAGTGGGTAGTAACAGACATGCAAAGAAGTGATTGAGAGGGGGGGCGGTATTGGCATGAGACATTTCGGTGGAGGAGATGCAGAGAGGCGGGAGTGAGAGGGAAGAGAAGGTTTAAGAGAGAAATGCGGGAGATGGACTGTAGGGTTGAGGATGAGGTGGTCAGTGATTAACGGAGGATGAGACGGATGAAGAGAATGGAAATAGGAAATACATACTAACAGTGTATAGAGTACATCTGTTTCGCTTATAAGACTGGAAAACTATTACACCATGAAAATGCCGGCATGCACAGCTAGTTGTTCTATAAAATTTAAAAGTTTAAGGAGAACTGCTGGATGACTGTAATTTTTGGTGCGATTTTTCGGTACAGGGTCTTCTGGCTATTTGCAGATGAATACCGCCGAAGTACTGACTGGCTGCGCTGTGCTGTTTCAGACCATACTGACACTTGTGCTGTGTATTACGGCGACGTGCCGCATGCGCTGCTTGAGCGCGCGCGATTTCACTACAGCTCTGTGTCCAGCGTCGCACACCCTCCGTGGTGGAGGCTTGCCGCATGGAGATCACATACAATTTCATCGTCACTCAGCCACTACGTTTACATGCAACTCATCCTCCGGAAGAAGAAAACCGAATGTCGTAAACCGTTTTTCGCTGTCGTGTTTACATGTTACAGCCTGATTCGGATCTCATAACCCACTTAATATGGCGGCTGAAAAACAGCTGATTCAGTTCCTTATGTAGTCAGTACTATCGCTATTTTTCTTTACTTGTGGAACTAGAAAACCGCTTTACATAAGTGGATTTCCAGAATCGATTTTGGAGTGTTTAAATGACCAATCAAGAGTAGAATTGGGAAATCGCTTTACGAAATCCGGTTTTGGAAGCCCATGTAAACGGGGTGACAATCAGAACTACGTCGACTACAGATATTTTCTATGACAGAATTCCAAGCGGAATTTAGCTGGACACCGCCATCTCGATTGATAATCTTCTCTCTCTGTTCGACAGTCCTATTCCCACAGATTCGTTGATAGTCTAGCACGTAGCTGTATGGGCCACAATTTTTGTCAAACTGAAATTTATTGAATGCTCTGTTCGGCAATTGCACACATTGCGGATTTCAGGAGGCGAGTATATCTCGGCTTTTCTAGAATGAAATATTGCACAGTGCTCTTCGGTTGCCCTTCAATTTGCCTCATTTGCTACTTTATGCAGCTGCCGATCGTCATTGAACAGATCCGATTAGCGACGAAATTTTGGAAGGAGGGCGAAACATTTAATTTTCTTAAAATGCAGCCTATTTTCGGTCAATAGATATATATTCCTCCTTCTCCTCCGTAGCTTTAGGTCTTTCTGTTTACTTGCTTAGTCGACCACTCTTGAAGAACACTGTCCAGGTGTTCCAGTTCCGTTTCAAGACTACCGGCATCGTAGATGGGCTTCTTGGATTACGGTCCTTGTTAGTGAGTGAATATGGTTATCGATCTGAAATTTATGTGGCAAAAGTACACCAAGGAGTGCGCGTGGCGCAGCTCACAGAAATACAGTGAAAGGACATACGCGACGTCGCCTAAATGCACAGTAGTCCATTTCTGATACGGTATGAAACAGCAGAGCTCAGTGCGTTTTCGCCAATACTTCGGCGGTAACTACCTGAACATAGCCACAACACACCGTGTCTAAATATCATGGGAGGAAGTAAGAAGTAAGTTTCACCTTCTTATTTCTATAGTATTCGTATAACGTGATGGTCCAAGTTTGATTGTTGCGAAAATATTAGAGTTTGAATTGTAGCAAGTGTTTAGAATATTTACGCATTTTTCCTGCCGAATCAATGAGGCAAAACATCAGTTGTAGCACGTATCATTCGCCTTTGCTTCTTTAGTCTCTCGAGCTTCTCCCAGAATAACTGGTTAGACGGCAGGTGCGACAAACTAGTTCTTCACTGTTTGACATTTTATGTATACTATCACGATAATATTAAGAGACATTCAACATATACGCTAAAGCATGTTATCTGCCCCATATGTACTGATAAAATTTTCTCGTCTTTCTAGGTCCATCAGGGGCTTTAAAATCAAGTCGTTTTCAACCAATGTAAAATTGTTACTGATGCGTGCTTCCAGCTGCTGTCTTTATGTAGTCGAGCTGCCACCTTCAGTCCGAACACCCTTCCCTCTCCCTGCGTGACACATGCCCTTGGAGAATTACTTATGATCATTCACACTGCAGTGTGTTCCAGTTTACAACGTTGAAATGGCTTGCCAGGTGAGCTACTGGTATTTTGAATATTGGCTGAATGATCTTGTACCTGAGAAGTTAACCCAAATCACCTACCTAGAACACAATTAAGTTCCCTTCACCCATTCCTCAAAGGAGAGTACATTATCTGCACCCTTGGTAATGGACCTGCATTTCATTTCCTGTAACGAAATTTCGGGGTCTTACCGATTTAGCCATAGACGACGCAAACTACATCTCTAATATACAACGTTGTTAAACTAATCTATTAGTCTCTCTTAAATTGTTAAATACCTTATAATATACGGTGTCCAAAAAGGCCCACTAAAAACATCGATGACTTATAGCTTAAATAATATATTGGTAAGAAACCCATGTCTGTAAATGTTATCCAGTGACTCAATGAAAACTTATTTACCTTTCACACATTGAAATACACTGTTAAAACAGATGATGAGGTGAGATTTCGTATACAATATACAAATGGTAAGGCACTTTATTAAGATATTGGTTACAACTGTAATTTTTGTGTGATACAGAACGATATTTGTTTGTCTCAACTCTTACATGCCGTTCACTTAGAACCAGGCACCATAGGGTTGCCATAATAGTTGCCCTCAAGTAGGTGATCACCTTGTGGCATGTGCAGTGTGAGATTATCAATAAGTTCTTGTGGGATATTTGACAATCCTTCCATGGGTGCAACATTGTGGGAGGTAGGTGCTAAAATGCATCTGTCAAGGGCATTCCTGAATCATTCGATCGAGTTTAAGTCCGGTAAAAAGGCTGGCCACTCCATTCGTTCAATTCCCTCAGCTTTCAGCATGTTGTCAACTAGTGCAGCTCTGTGGAGACAAGTGTTATCGTCCCACAGAAGGAACCCAAGTCCATTGGTACCAATTGGACACAACAAAAGTTCGAAGGATCTCGCCGCTACACTACAGAGCAGTCAAATCACTGTTCTGAACGACCCTGAGAATCCTCACACAATTTGTCCACTACGATGATCAGGTGATATTTCCTGCACTCCACGATCTCTCCAGATGAGGGAGCAACGATTGGACGACGGAACACAAATTCTTGAGTCATCGGTGAACCCGGTGCCATTCGATACGTCTTAAATCCAAATGTTCATTCGGTCAGTTTCTGCGATCTGAAAGGTGCCGTCGTTTTTTGTGGTACGTAGGTGCGTAGAGGCCGCAATCTCGAAGACGATATATGATTGTAGTTGTGTTTGCGCGTACTTTTGCTGCTGAAAGTGTCTTGCAGCTAAGTTGAATTCAGCCTCCTGTCTATTGTCTTTTAACCGGAGGTAACGGTCATCTCTTGGTGACGTTACCCGTAGACAACCTTGGCCTTGCCTGTTTTTAACGGATTCTACTGCGTGAAATCGTTTCCTGGTCTTGGAAATTACACTTTTTGACACTCCAACGGCTGCAGTCACCTCCCTCTATGCCTGTCCCACTTCCTTTCTGTAGCTCTCCATGCCATAGCTTCGGGTAGATTACGTTGTTGTTGCATTTCACACTACCTGCTCACTACACTTTTGAACCCAAACGCTTGATTTATTAAACACAAGTCAAGATCAATGCTCTCTGCAACAACTTTCCGATAATACCCCTGTCTCGGTTGCCGTAATGTTGTTGTCTCCACTTAGTAGAAACCGCAGAAAGACCTCGCTCCAGCCGGCCGCGGTGGCCGAGGGGACTGAGGCGCTCCAGTCACGGTCAGCACGGCCACTAAGGTCAGAGGTTCGAATCCCCCGTCGGGTATGGATATTTGTGCCGTCCTCAGTATAAGGTAGTTGATAAGTAGTTTGTAAGTTTAGGGACTGATGACCCCGTAGTTAAGTCCCATAACCTATACAGAACATTTGAACATTTGAAACCTCGCTCCATTCACTCTGCCGATGAAGATACTTCAGAACGTATATATGTCAACTAATCTCCTAAAACGTTTGACCAGCGGAAATCTCTACTAGTGCCAGACTTTTTTTTTCAATATTTTGGAAGACGGTAGAATGAAAAAAAAAAAAAAAAAAGAGTCATCTGAAATGCATACAGTATGTTCAAATTTTTGGTTAGGTGTGAGTCAACAGCCGTAATATACTTTTAAAAAATGCATAGTCAGCAATCGGCTGTTTATTGTATTTAATTCTTTACCGGCTTCGGATATTATCCATTTTCAGAAAAGTAAAATTAAACAGGCTGATTGGTAACTACACAGTTGATCTGAAGTTTATCGGATGAACTATATAGTTATCAATCAGCCAGTTTAATTAATTTTAAGATGGGTAATATCCAAAACCGCTAAAGTTTTAAATTAAATAAACATCTGATGGTTGACTATGCATTTTTTAAAGCATACAATAAGATCTATGAGCCAGTCTTCCATACTATGAACATGTCTCTTGTGCTCATTAAGTGAGCATAGTTCCAGCGTCACTGGATGACATTTCCGTATACGGTTTCCTCATCAAAATATTATTTACTCTCTCTCCTCGACGATTCGACGGAAAATTTATGTAAAGCCTACAGAAAAGTAAATAAATAAATGAAATAATCGAAAAGTAACAAAAAAACTAAAAAGTGTTCAGAAACGATGGCTATTGCTCAACACTACATCATTTACTCCGCTTGAAATTGCTTTGTTCAGATATTTTCGAATTTATTCTGTGTATTTAGATCGGTAAATAAACAGCGCTATATATCACGTACCAAGTAATATCATTCCGTGGGTGAAATCGCATCGTAAGGGAACGTTTTATGACTCAATCACTGCACCAATAGAATTTTACTGAGCTGACTTCAGGCTGTGAATGTCTTCGGTCATATAAAGTGAATTGGATACCGATAAAATTTGATACCGGTACTTTCGATATAAACAAGAGTAACAATAGTATTTGTTCATTAATATATATATTGTTACACATAGTATAGTAACTAACAAGACGCTATGTGCACTTTCTTACAGATATTTTTACGTCTAGTGTCAAAGATATTACCTTACAGACATGAAAAACAATGACGCTTTAATTACACTCTTCTCCGCCCTGATCAGATTAAAGGGAAAGGTCAGTTGCACGACCCTACCAGTATTTTTTCCGTAATTTTTTGATGAATTAACGTCCCACTATTCTATCTCTCTGTGGGTTTATTCATAAAACGTGTGATCTTTTACACATGTTACTCTACTATGTACATTCCTGTTTGAGAAGTTTGAGAACTGTTTTAGTTCATTCATTGCTTTTTTTTAACTTTCCAGCTTCGGTGAAGTACCCGAGTGGTCTAAGGCGTCTTGATGCGGAGCGCGCGGTTGCTAGCCGTCGGAGATTCGAGTCCTCCCTGGGGCATGGGTGTTTGTGTTGTCCTTAAGTTAGTTTACTTAGGTTTAAGTAGTTTGTAAGCTACTGACTGATGACCACGCAGTTTGGTCCGATAGATTTACAAATATTTAATTTTTTTTTTATTCGAACCCCCGACCGTTGCGGTCGTGCAGACTGTAACATACATTTGAACTTTTTTTACTTTCCATTTTTTCTTCACATCTCTTTGAAAATCCCTAAAGTATCAAGTGCCTCCTTACATACTGACGATTTTTCTCCAAAATCTGTCTCACGCAGTGTATCCACAGTTTCCCTAAGCAGCTACGAGATTTAAAATGATATTCGACGAAGCATTTACGAGATCGAAGTGTAGGTTGATAGTCTTTTCCCGAAGATATGGGAGAGGTCATCTACTTCCGTGCTACTTCATGAACTTTATTCGCATTGTCCAAACAGTTTTTCGCTATCGTCGCAAGATTCTCTTAATGACACAAATAATGTTTATGTCTCCCGTTTAATGCAGGTTCGTGGTGTGGTGCACAAGGGAACAATAAGATGTAATTGAGCTTCTTAAACTTCTGATATTGACGAAGTGCGAACCGACAAAATCAACAATTGTAGCACCACAAGTTTTGTTAAAATGACCACGACCAGTTGGTAAAGGTGCTTCGCATCGCATTAGTGCAAAAATTTGCGCTTTGTTAGAAGAGAGAATGTGATTGAACGTTCATCCTTTTCACTACTCATCCATTTCAACAGGACAAGAAAATAACGTTTCGGCTCATCTAAGCCGGGTTTCCTGCCTACCTCCACAAACTCATTGCCCAAGATTTAAGCTCCAGCGCCAATTGAAGCTAGTAATCGATTTCATCTCCACATAGCTGTCAGATACTGGAATATCTATGTGATTACTTGGCACAAAGATATTTCAATTAACTCATTCAATTTGCAGCATCCATAGAATACAAGTAAATTTAACATCTCAAAAAACTGTCATCACTCCCTTATGTGAAAAAAAAATCTACAGTCAAATATTGTGTGGCCGAAAACTGATGATTCACTATTGTAAGCACTTTCAATGACCATAACGTGTCATAGTTTAGAAGAGTAGAAATTCAGTATAAAATTCTATAGAAAGCATAATTTATAGCCCGAAGCCGGCTTCGCCCTCAGTTCTTTAAACTAATGCGGTAAACCACTTGAAAAACATTTTACTGTGCAGTGCTGATGACAGCGGCATTTAATTTAGAAAATTCAAGCTCTAGTCCAAAAATATTCATTTTAAAGTTGCTAACTTTACTTTTGTCTGCATGCTGTATCGGCTACTAGTTGCCTTATTGTCTCGTCGTCTCTGAGTTTATATGAGGTCCTAAAGTGTGGTTAATAACGAGAAACCAGTTATGAAATCAGTTTTCAGAATACAATCGTTCTATTGTGCATTAGTCATCGTAGTCATAATTATCACCTATCCGTCCACCATAATGTGGTTAGGTTTCTCTATGTTCACAAAAGAGCAACGCTCTAGCAACTCCAGTGGACACTCGGCTGTGATAATATACGTGGTCGACGAGAGCACCTATATGACTGCCTTATTACTGATCATTCTCCTGTTTACAATCATTAGAATGATAATCGTGCAATTAGGCAAATCACAGTTAGTACATAATTAATAATGGCTCTTTTGACAGATGTCATAAATTCAGTACTGCGTCAAAATCGTGTATGTAAGAGATGTACGGTACTATACACGTGCCGTCATTGAAAGTCGCATTGCAGAGAGTTAATCTGTGTGGAAAATTCTCAAAAGTCGATGTGACACCTGCTATCTTTAGGAGTACATTCAGTCGGATGGTTTGATTTTGAAAGGAACTAAACGACAAAGGTTATCAGTCCCGGAGTACAGGTAGTCGTTTAGCTCGGAGGATGACGTCACCAGAAGCAGGTTCAGCAGAGCTCCAAGATAGGGAGGGGTCGTGGTGACCATGCGCGGCTGTCAAACCTGACAAGTTGCAGCCAGCTGATATTTTCTTTCGCGTTTGGGCCATGGAAGGATGTCATTCGTGGACGAAATTGTGAGAACTGCCATGTGATTCAATGAGTGAACTAATGATCCGTGACCAGAACAAGGAGTGGTACACATACGACACTTAAGTCCTTGTTCCAAGCTGCAGACAAGCCGTAAAAATGGATGAAGATTGCATGAAAAATTGATCTCTTGTTGAACGTTGTGTAATTCTGATTAGATACAATAAATAGAAAAAACCCTAACGCATGAAGCTGGCTGTACATCATGTAAATCATGCTAATATGTAGCCAAGATCGCATAATAAATTTTCCACTTCACCCAATTCGACTGATCATCCAGTGTTAAGATTAAAACTAAACAAAATGTAAAACAATAAAAAAGGGATGCCAGGAAGTATCCCCTACCAAGCGTTGCAGCGGAATTTTAATGATAATTGCTAGCGACTTAGTGACACGTGTATGCCACCTAGTAGTCAGTTTGGTAACTGCCCTGGGTCGTGGTGGATCTTGTCAGTAGCAGTGTACGTTCACAGTTTCTATCAATAAGCCACTGAGATATAATTACTAGTGACCCGCCCGGCTTCGCACTGGTGGAATTTATATTTTTTAAAGTATATATAAAACGATGTGCGTATGTATTTCATTCGATACTGTGTTCAACGTAACATGATTAAACACAGTGCACACTATACTTATACAATTCTCAGCGCGTCTAATCCACATTTGCATACTTGTATCACAGTGAAACGCATATTAAAAACCTTACGGTCCGATTGTATAAACATCACTGACTTCAAATTTGACATTAGTTCAGAAATTAAACTATGTCCAGGGTTTCCCCCTATTATGTAACACTAAATCTAGATCCGCCGAAGCTAGATGAATGATGAACTGAGTCATCACAGAAAATACTTGGCAACACCGCTAAAATCGGCGCTCGACATATTACGCCTCGACCACAGATATGACCTGATATACAATATTTGTCATCGAAGTTCTCTTCTCCAAACAGGAAAATATTTACTTCTAGTAATAGCTTTGGGGCAATATTTGGACACAATAGAAAGGAAGAAGACCGTTAAAGTTACTGCTATCTAGAAGGTACCGGCACGGATAGAAGTTTCTTCATTTTAATTCGCTCATATCGGAACAGATTGTGACAGGAAGAATTTGAAAGCGTATAAAGAAAAAATTTAAAAACGACCACAAACGTAAAGATGAACACAACTTTTCCTTTACAGTTATTACGGTACATTTCATCTTCCAGAAAGCCTTACATATTCGAAAACAATAACGTGAAATAGTTTAGTTGCCGTACAGAAACCTAGAATACTCTGAAAACGGACAGTAATTACGAGTAATGCAACGGTGGGTTATGATAGTGTCCTAATTATATTTCTGGCCGATGAAACAGACAATTCTTGATAACAGTCGCGTGGGAGTAGCCGACCGGTCTGGAGCACCACATTGCGGATCGCGAGGCCTCCCACTTCGGAGGCTAGAATCCTCCCTCGGACGTGGATGTTTGTGCTGTCTGTAGCATAAGTTAGTTCATAAGTAGTTTGTAATTTGAGGGAATGATGACCCCGCAATTAAGACCCATAAGCTTAACAAACATTTGAACAATTTTTGATAACGCAGAAAAGTAATGCAGCGTGTAAAGAGATTCGAACTGGAATATATATATATATATATATATATATATATATATATATATATATATATATATATATATAATATAGTGAGGACAGTTTACTACTCACCGCAAAGACGTGGCGACGAGCTGCGACAGGCACATACAAAAGACACACACATACAACACATTCAGCTATCGGCCATGGCCTTCTTCAGAAATAGAGCACTCACGCAATCACACAGGCACACAACACAGTCATACAACCATCACCTCCGACTGCCACACTTCGAATCACGCTCTGCAGCGAATCGGGGACGGGAGGGGAGAGGAGGGGGAGGGGATAGAAAGGTTACGTCACGGTGGTGGGGATGGGTTAGATGGGAATAACGAGATGCAGCTTAGGAATGGAGTGGGGAGGCGGGTGAGGGGAGAAAATAAAATAAAGTAAAATAATTCATGTACACTGCAAGTGCACAAGACCACATACACACATACACATGCACGCACACACACACACACACACACACACATACATATACACACACACGATCACACATTCACACACCACTCCAATCAGGCGAGGTTTGGGATACAGAGGTAGGAACTGTAAGGTATGGAGAAAAAAAAATAAAAATAATATATATATATATATATATATATATATATATATAAAGTTATCGTAGGTTGAGGCCTGGTTGATTTCGGGATCGGAGAATGTATTGTAGGGATAACTCCCATCTGTGCAGTTCAGAAAAGCTGGTGGTGGATGGGAGGATCCAGATGGCCCGGGTTGTGAAGCAGCCATTGAAATCAAGCATGTGCTCCGCTGCATGCTGTGCCACAGGGTGGTCCACCTTGTTTTTGGCCACAGTTTGGCGGTGGCCATTCATCCTAATGGACAGCTGGTTGGTGGTCATGCCAATATAGAAAGCTGTACAGTGCTTGCAGCACAGTTGGTAAGTGTGGCAGTCGGAGGTGATGGTTGTATGACTGTGTTGTGTGCTTGTGTGATTGCGTGAGTGCTCTATTTCTGAAGAAGGCCATGGCCGATAGCTGAATGTGTTGTATGTGTGTGTCTTTTGTATGTGCCTGTCGCAGCTCGTCGCCACGTCTTTGCGGTGAGTAGTAAACTGTCCTCACTATATTATTTATTCCAACCTGGACTTTCCATTATTATATTTTGCCTAACGGTCTTCCTTCCATCCCATAACCTTCTCCTTTGTTACTACTTTCTATAACATCCCTCTATCAATATTTCCTTGACTCTTGTATTTTCCTATTTTCCTTCTTCTCAATCCTTTGTAACTGTCACATTCCGACTTCCCAGCCAACAATCCCGCCAGCTTTCAACAGAGAGCTTTATAACCACGCCAATTGTTGATGCAGCTTATTCTTCCCCCTTCCAGTTATTCTAATACACTTTTCCTTACTTTCCCTCGTGTATTTTCTCGTAGTTTTGGTCAACTGTATATACATTTATTTTATATTTTTTATCACCTTAGTTATTTATTACGACCCAACTATGCCAGAACCACTTTCGTTTGAACTAACGGGCCCGCCCACAGATATGTACATGTAATCTTTTATCCCCAGCCACTTATATTAGAATTACGTAAATTTACGTTCCTGTGTCTTGAGTTTTCTGTTCTAGAAGCTCCATTACAGTCTTTCTTCCACGAATTTCCGTACTTACGCGTTGTTTGGATTTTTGTACGCATTTTTGCGGTGGGCTGCTTGCTCCTGTGTGAGATCTCCCGTTTTAGTGCGTGATATTGCGTTCTGGTGCATGATTTTATTCGCGATTTTGCATTTTTTTCCCCTCATTTAGTGCGATTGGGTGTGAATCTGCGTGCTTGTGTGTGTATCTGTGTAGTTGTGTGCGCGAATTTACGAACTTTTGCGTATCTGGTGCGTATTTTGCGTGTTGAGGAACCTCTTCCCAGGTTCATCATAATCCACTGTCTCTCCCATCATTCCTCAGTTTCCACTTTCCCGGCACCATCCCTGTCCCAATGGACCCCTGCTCCTTCTATCTGTACCAGTTCAGGAAAGTATCCTTTTCCCTGGCCAAAACCCAATCCCACATCCTATTCCTAAAATGCTGTCTAAGTCATGGTATCCCTCCCAACGGTCTAACCTTAAAAATTCCATTGTCTGGATCCCACCCCTCCTTCCACAATGACCTGCACCTTTTCAGATTCCACCAATCCTTATCCCTCACGAACCTAGTCCTACAAAATCACCTCTCCATGGCTCATAAATCCCTTAGCTACCTTCTCTCCCTCCGTAAGATATTACTATTGTGTAACCAAAACTACCTACATCCCATCTCCCAGATCGAATCCTTTGCTCTCCAGCAACTGGAGGAGCATTCCAAACACCACCTCCACAAACTATCCAGCCTGCTGACATCATATTGCCGCCTTGGAGCACCCATATCCAATCCCTATCCGAACCACAGTGTTCCTCCTCGTGAGCCCCTCATAGGTCCCAGACCATGCTTAGCTGACCTCTTGAACCTACCTCATCCCTCCAAACTCCCTACCACCACTCCACAACATCCAATACCAAAACAACCCCAGAACACTGTGGTCAACCTATCCACAAAAAACCTAAACCCCACTGAAGTTTCCGTTCTATCCAAAGGTCTTACCTTTAGTCCTACACCCCAGTTTAATCATGTTGCTCTTGTCAAAGACCTACTCTCCTTTTCCCGATCCCTACGATGGAAACACTACTTTGCCACCAATCCCTCTGACCGCAATCTACCTATTCCCAATATTAAACCCTGCCTGTCCCAATTCATACCACCATCCAACAAAGATCCCCCTGCACTCCCACCTAACCACCCTCTGGTTACCCTCCAAGAGTTTCTCACCTCCAACTTGTCCTCACCATGCTTTCCCAAGTCCCTTCCCAAGAACTCAAACCTTTCAGCAGAAGAAAGAAGAGCCATCCAAAACCTTAAAACTAATCCTGACATAATCATCCTCCCTGCTGATAAAGGTTCCACCACTGTAGTTATGGATCACAGTGACTACCTGGCAGAAGGGCTCCGCCAACTATCTGACTCCTCCACCTACAAGTTGTGCCAGATTGACCCCATCCCCAAAGTCCAACAAGATCTCCAATCCCTACTAAAATCCTATGGCCCCTCCCAGAAACTCTCCCCTGAATCCATCTCCCTCCTCACCCCAGCAGCACCCCGCACACCCACCTTTTACATGCTCCCCAAAATCCACAAACCTAATAATCCTGGACGCCCTATTGTGGCTGGTTACTGTGCGCCTACCGAACGAATTTCAGCCCTAGTTGACCAACACCTCCAACCTATTGTCCAAAATCTAACTTCCCACATCAAGGATACCAACCACTTCCTTCACCGACTCTCCACCATTCCCACCCCTTTGCCTCCTGGATCTTTACTTGTCACAGTGGATGCCACCTCCCTATACACCAACATCCCACATGCCCATGGCCTTGCCGCTCTGGAACACTACCTCTCCCAACGTCCCTCTGAATGCAAGCCTGATACCTCATTCCTCATAACCCTTACCAATTTCATCCTACTTAACAACTACTTTTCCTTTGAGGGGAAAGTTTACCATCAAATCCAAGGCACAGCCATGGGCACCCGCATGGCACCCTCCTATGCCAACCTGTTCATGGGCCGTCTGGAGGAATCCTTCCTAGCATCCCAAAACCTCAAGCCTCTGGCCTGGTTCCGGTTCATTGATGATATTTTCATGATCTGGACTCACGGCCAGGACACCCTATCCTCCTTTCTTCAGAACCTCAATTCCTTCTCTTCCATCCACTTCACCTGGTCTTCCTCAACCAACCATGCCACATTCCTGGATGTCAACCTCCACCTCACTGATGGCTCCATCCACACTTCCGTCCATATTAAACCTACCAACCACCAACAGTACCTACATTGTGACAGTTGCCATCCCTTCCACGTCAAAAAAACCCTCCCTTACAGCCTGGCCACCCGTGGACGGCATATCTGCAGTGACAAGAATTCCCTTTCTGAATATGCTGAAGGTCTCACAAAGGCCTTCACAAACAGAAACTACCCCACAGACCTAGTCCGCAAACAAATCTCCCGTGCCATATCCTCACACTCCCCAAATCCTCTTCCTAACACTAGTAACCATCCACAAAAGAGCGCTCCCCTTGTCACCCAGTACTACCACGGTCTCGAACAACTAAATTCCATCCTTCGCCAAGGTTTTGATTTTCTATCCTCATGCTCTGAAATGAGAGACATCCTGCCCAAGATCCTTCCCACCCCTCCTAAAGTGGTGTTCCGTCGCCCTCCCAACCTTCACAACATCCTAGTTCATCCTTATGCCACCCCAAAACCCAGCTCACTGCCACAGGGATCATATCCTTGTGGAAGACCCCACTGCAAGACCTGTCCAATCCACCCACCCAGCACTTCCTATTCCAGTCCTGTCACAGGCTTATCCTACCCTATCAGAGGCCGGGCCACTTGTGAAAGCAGCCACGTAATTTACCAACTGTGCTGCAAGCACTGTACAGCTTTCTATATTGGCATGACCACCAACCAGCTGTCCATTAGGATGAATGGCCACCGCCAAACTGTGGCCAAAAACAAGGTGGACCACCCTGTGGCACAGCATGCAGCGGAGCACATGCTTGATTTCAATGGCTGCTTCACAACCCGGGCCATCTGGATCCTCCCATCCACCACCAGCTTTTCTGAACTGCACAGGTGGGAGTTATCCCTACAATACATTATCCGATCCCGAAATCAACCAGGCCTCAACCTACGATAACTTTATATATATATATATATATATATATATATATATATATATATATATATATATATATATATTATTTTTTTATTTTTTTTTCTCCATACCTTACAGTTCCTACCTCTGTATCCCAAACCTCGCCTGATTGGAGTGGTGTGTGAATGTGTGATCGTGTGTGTGTATATGTACGTGTGTGTGTGTGTGTGTGTGTGCGTGCATGTGTATGTGTGTATGTGGTCTTGTGCACTTGCAGTGTACATGAATTATTTTACTTTATTTTATTTTCTCCCCTCACCCGCCTCCCCACTCCATTCCTAAGCTGCATCTCGTTATTCCCATCTAACCCATCCCCACCACCGTGACGTAACCTTTCTATCCCCTCCCCCTCCTCTCCCCTCCCGTCCCCGATTCGCTGCAGAGCGTGATTCGAAGTGTGGCAGTCGGAGGTGATGGTTGTATGACTGTGTTGTGTGCCTGTGTGATTGCGTGAGTGCTCTATTTCTGAAGAAGGCCATGGCCGATAGCTGAATGTGTTGTATGTGTGTGTCTTTTGTATGTGCCTGTCGCAGCTCGTCGCCACGTCTTTGCGGTGAGTAGTAAACTGTCCTCACTATATTATTTATTTATTCCAACCTGGACTTTCCATTATATATATATATATATATATATATATATATATATATATATATATATATCAGAGGTTATGATGAAGTTTAAAAAAAATGTTTGTAGAGTCTATGCGACTTAACTACGGGGTCATCAGTCCCTAAACTTACAAACTACTTACAACTAAGGACGGCACAAATATCCATGCCCGAGGTGGGATTCAAACCACCGACCGTAGTGGCCGTGCAGACCTTGACTAGAGCGCCTCAGTCCCCTCGGCCACCGCGGCCGGCGAAAGGTTTTACTGAGCCTATTTACCAGTATAATTTTTTCTATATTTTAATTGTGAAACCCATGTACAACACAGGCAGGATGGCAGCAACATCGTACGCTGCTCTTCAGCCGCAAGTTCAAAACATAATGAACAAGAAGAATAAAACATGTTAATACAGGAGTTTGTGAGATTTTAAAACCCGAGCAACTAGAAAAGTTGAAGATATATTGAACTTGAAGATGCTGAAAACACGTAGCTTGAGGCGGAGATAAGAACACATTTAGGAATAGTGCACTGGACATGAAGGACATAACGGAGACATTGACAAATTTGACGAAAGTGACAGTCGTCTTAATACAGTTGGACACACTGTTAAAAGACACTGAAGACACAACACTGTAAGAAGCACTGATTAACACTCGATCAACAGAATGACCACGCTGGAGAAGTGAGGATGGGAGAGTCGGAAACATGGAAGGAGGGGAAGGAAGGGGTGTGAAGGGGTGGGAAGGGAGCGTAGGGAGGGAGGTGAAGAGAGGGGAAACCAAGCGGCAGAAGGGAAGAGGGGGGGGGGAGGATGGCGTTGCATACACTGGGAGAGGGTTAAAGTAGGTTAATGAAGTTAATGTTTGTTAATCTTATGTGACCACTCCCATGAACCACAGACATTGCCGAGGTGGGGTGGCTTGCGCGCTTCAACGATGTAGATAGCCGTACCTTAGGTGCAACCAAACCGGAGGGGTATCTGTGGAGAGGCCAGACAAACGTGTGGTTCCTGAAGAGGGGCAGCAGCCTTTTCAGTAGTTACAGGGGCAAAAGTCTGGATGATTGACTGAGCTGGCCTTGTAACATCAGCTAATGTGGCTTTGCCACACAGCTACTGCGAACGGCTGAAAGAAAGGGGAGACTACAGCCGTTACATTTCCCGAGGACATGCAGCTCTACTGTATGAACATATGATGATGGCATCCTCTCGGGTAAAATATTCCGGAGGTAAAATCGTCCCCCATTCGGATCTCCAGGCGGGGACCACTCAGGAGGATGTGATCATCAGGAATGACAATACTGGCATTCTACGGGTCGGAGCGTGGAATGTTAGATCCCTTAATAGAGTACGAAAATTAGAAAATTTAAAAAAGGAAATGGATAGGTTAAAATTAGATATAGTGGGGATTAGAGAAGTTCGGTGGCAGGATGAATAGGATTTCTGGTCAGGTGAGTACAGGATTATAAATACAAAATCAGTTGGGGTATCACAGGGTAGGATTGATAATGAATAAGAAAATAGGAATGCGGTTAAACTACTATGACCAGCACAGTGATCGCATTATCATTGTCAAGATTGATACGAAGCCAACACCGACAACAGTAGTACAGGTTTATATACCAACTAGCTCTGCCGATGATGAGGAAATTGAAGAAATATATGAGGAGCTAAAGGAAATTATTCAGACAATTAAGGGAGAGGAAAACTTAATTGTTATGGGAGACTGGAATTCGGTAGTAGGACAAGGAAGGGAAGGGAAGATAGAAGGTGAATATGGTCTGGGAAAAAGGAATGAAAGAGGAAGTGGGGAGGGGTGGGCAAGTTTGAAGCCCTTACTCTTACGGGAATTAGTTAAACTACGAGTTTGAGTACTATGGGCAGGGCGAAGCTGGGAATTTGTATCTGACGGGAGGCGTGCATGGGTAGTCCTTGCAGGTGCGGTGATCCCTGTGTCCCCAGTGGTGTAGGGGTCAGCGCAACTGCCTAGAAAGCAGGAGACCCGGGTTCGTATCCCGGCCGGGTACACATTTTCAGCTTTTCCCAATAGCAGTTGAAGTCATATATTCTATGAATATTAAATAATAACAGCTGCAGGATCAGAATGTGATGTCTGTTCTTTCCGAACAAACGCCACATGTATATATAAAGAGGAAGCCGCCTGGTAGAATTTAGTTATAACAAACACCTGGTTCAAGAATCACAAAAGAAGGTTGTATACGTGGAAGAGCCCAGGAGACACCGGGAGATACCAGATAGATTTTATAATGGTAAAACATAGCTTTCGGAACCAGGTTTTACATTGTAAGACATACCCAGGGGCAGATATAGACTCTGACCATAACTTGTTGGTTATGAACTGTAGGCTGAAACTGAAGAAACTACAAAAAGGTAGGAAAATAAGGAGATGGGATCTGGATAAATTGAAGGAACCTGAGGTTCTTAAGAATTTCAAAGGGAGCTTTAGGCAACAATTGACAGAAACAGGGTAAAATAAAACAGTAGAGGAGGAATGGGTAAAATTGAGAGATGAAATAGTGAAGGTAGCAGAGGACAAAATAGGTAGGTAGGCAAGACGTACAAAAAATGCTTGGATATCACAGGAGATACTAAATTTAATCGATGAAAGGAGAAAATATAAAAATGCAGTAAATGAAACAGGAAAAATGGAGTACAGACGACTAAGAAATGAGATTGACAGGAAGTGCAAAAAGGTTAAGCAGGAGTGGCTAGAAGGCAAATGCAAGGATGTAGAATAATGTATAAATAGCGAAAAATAGATACAGCCTACAGGAAAATAAAAGAAACATTTGGAGATATGAAAAACAGCTCTATGAATATTGAGGACACTGATGGAAAACCAGTTCTCAGCAAAGAAGGGAAAGCTGAAAGGTGGAAAGAGTATATAGAGGGGCTCTACAAAGGTAATGAACTTCGAGACAATATTGTAGGAAGGGAAGAGGATGTAGATGATGATGAAATAGGAGATACTGTACTGAGAGAAGAATTTGACAGAGCCCTGAAAGACGTAAGTCGAAACAAGGCCCCTGGACTAGATGATATTCCCTCAGAGCTACTGAAGTCTCTGGGAGAACCAGCCATGACAAACCTGTTTCACCTGGTGTGTAAGATGTATGAGACAGGCGAAGTACCGTCAGACTTTAAGAAAAATGTTATAATCACCATTCCAAAGAAAGCAGGTGCAGACAGGTGTGAAAACTACAGAAACATCTGATTAATAAGTCATGGTTGCAAAATATTAACACGAATTATATACAGAAGGATGGAAAAACTGGTAGAAGCCGACATAGGGGAAGATCAGTTTGGGTTCAGGAGAAATGTAGGAACTCGGGAGGCAATACTCACTTTACGGCTTATCCTAGAAGATAGATTAAGGAAAGGCAAACCTACATTTCTAGCTTTTGTAGATTTGGAGAAGGCTTTTGACAATGTTGATTGGAATAAACTCTTTCAAGTTTTGAAGCAAGCAGGAGTAAGATATAGGGAGCGTAAGGTTATTTACAACTTTACAAAAACCAGACAGCAGTTGTCAGAGTTGAAGGGCATTAAAGGGATGCAGTGGTTGGAAAGGGAGTAAGACAGGGTTGTAATCTTTCTCCATTGTTATTCAATTTGTACATTGAGGAAGCTATAAAGGAAAGTCAGGAGAAATTTAGAGAAGGAATTAAAGTTCATGGAGAAGAATTAAAAACATTACGGTTTGCCGACGACATAGTAATTCTAGCAGAGACAGCAAAGGATCTGGAAGAGCAATTGAACGGAATGGACAGTGTGCTGAAAGGTGCATATAAGATGAACATTAACAAGAGCAAAACTAGGGTAATGGAGTGCAGTGTAAGAAAATCAGGTGATGTTGAAGAAATTAGATTGGGAAACGAAGCAATAAAGGAGGTAGATGAGTTTTGTTACTTGGGCAGTAAAATAACAAATGATGGTCGCAGTACAGAGGATATAAAATACAGAATGGCAATGGGTAGAAAAGCGTTTTTGAAAAAGAGAGATTTGTTAACATATTGATTTAAGCCTAAGGAAGTCCTTTCTGAAGGCATTTGTATGGATTGTTGCCTTGTATGGGAGACAGACATGGACGATAAACAGTGCGGACAGGAAGAGGATTGAGGCTTTTGAAATATGGTGCTACAGAAGAATGCTGAAGATTAGGTGGGTGGATCGCGTAACTAATGAGGAGGTACCGAACAGAATTGGGGAGAAAAGAAATTTCTGGCATACCTTGACTAAAAAAGGGATATATTGGTAGAACACATTCTTAGACATCAAGGAATTGTGAATTTAGTATTAGAGGGAAGTGTCTGGGGTAAAAATCGCAGAGGAAGACCAAGAGATGGATACAGTAAGCAGATTCAGACAGATGTAGGTTGCCGTTCTTATGTGGAGATGAAGAGGCTTCCTCAGGATAGGATATTGTGGAGAGCTGCATCAAACCAGTCTCCGGACTGAAGACCACAACAACAAGCTTATGGGATTTAACTACGGGGTCATCAGTCCCTAAACTTACAAACTACTTATCAACTAGCTTATCCTAAGGACGGCACAAATATCCATACCCGAGGGGGGATTCGAACCCCCGACCCTAGTGGCCGTGCAGACCGTGAGTGGAGCGCCTCAGTCCCCTCGGCCACCGCGCCGGCTTAAATTTGGTAGGAGGGTTAAATGTCAGGACGGAGGGGACCATCCGGAAGGGGGGAAGTTACCCTGGGATAGGATGTGGATGGTGTGCAGGGATGGATGTAATGTTGAAGGCGTGGCAGTGGCCCAGGTTTGGTGAGGATTGGGTAGGCCAGCTGTTGCGGGATTCTATTATGCTGTACATGTAGAGATGTAGAGCAGACGGATATGTATAAGAAATAGTAGGATTTGTGGGAACAGGATGAGGACGTACAGGATCTGCGTAGAGGAAGCGAGGTCGATGCAATAGGTGAGGTAGATGGCGTGGCGTTCGGGGATGTGAAGGTTCTTGTAGTAGATGGCGAGAACGGATACCCAGGTGGAGTGGAGTGGAAACTGCATAGGACGGGACACATGATGGATCCGTAGGTGTGGAGGATAGTGAACGCGTTGATATTAAATGTCCAGTTGGAGACGAGTTTGAGCAGTTTGAGGTGGGCCGAGCTTGATGAGGGAGGGGGGAGCCGGCCGCAGTGGCCAAGGAGACTGAGGCGCTCCAGTCACGGTCTGCACGGCCACTACGTTCGGGGGTTCGAATGCCTCCCTCGGGCATAGATATTTGTGCCGTCTTTAGTATAAGTAGTTTGTAAGTTTAGGGACTGATGACCCCATAGTTAAGTCCCATAAGCTTAACACACATTTGAACACATTACGAGGGGGGAGGGTGCAAGATAGGGCTCGATCGGTTATAAGGCAGAGTTATTTGAGGGTAGAAATGTGACGGATGGGACGATCACAGAGGGTAGGTAACAATTAAGGAGACAGAAGCAGGGGGTCGGCGACCTGTAATGGTTGCCTGGGTTCATTAGGATTAACAGATAGAAGCCATTGGTTACACAATGCGGTGAACTCTACGAGGTGGAGCAAATGCTGGGAAGAGGGAGGGGGAGGGCTAGGAAGGTAATGTTTTAATATTCGGTAGGTGGATGGGAAGCTAGGATTGGGGCCTGTCGCAGAGTAAATGAGATAGAGGAGGGGAAGAGGACAGAGCCTAAACGGGAGTTACAGTTACACAAGTGTCATAGGAGGGGCTGTGCTTCAGATAGGCTGCAGTGACACGGACATAGTAGGAAAGGCATTGTACTGGAGTCTTAAAAGGAGACTGGAATACCGTACATGGTCATAGGCTTTCTCAATATCGAGGGAGACAGAGATGGCGGATTGATGGAAGTTGGAGAGGGTGGAGGTGAAGGAGCTGGTTATAGGCAGAGAAAGAAGATAGATTGTCCACATTGGGAGTTTGTGAGGATTAGATGTTGGCGAAGGTACTGATGACTAGGGCGGGAGAGGCTGGTGTCCGGGACCTTATTGAACATGGAGGTAATACTGGTGGGACGGTAGGATATGGTCTTGATTGGGGCTTTGTGTATATGTATAAAAGTGTGGTTGTGATTTAATCATCTATATGCAGACAGTTGTCATAGCACTATCTGTTCAGTAATAAAAGCACTATGAGGAACTTCACAGTTACCACTATCAAGCTGAGTGTGTTATTGGCTGCTGTTGTAATTCATAAGCTTAACTGTTCAATATTCATCATGAACAATCACCAAAGCGGCACTAGCAGATGAAGAGGCTTGCAGAGGACAGGGTAGCGTGGAGAGCTTCATCATACCAGTCTGCCGACTACAACATCCTTAGCGTACTGATATGAGAAAGAAAAGTATGCATTGAGAAAGGCAACTTACTTGCCGGAATTTCGATCTGCACAATAAAGCAGATTTTTTTTAACAAATAACGACTGACTGATTCAAAACACCTATTTGGAGATCTGATTATGGCGACAAGACCCTCCAAAACCAGTAGATAAATGCTAATTTTAATCAGTATTCTTGGCTCGATACTAAAGAAGTGTACAGTAAATTAGTCAAAGATCAAATATGTGGTGCATTACATTTTCGGCCATCCATGTATATGAATTAGGAACAGATGCTAATAAATTCTTTCATCATTCTTGCATCGTTTTGTTTATTGTTTGGCGGAGTGTCATCCAGGGCCTACGGTTTTGAAGAGTTGGCAAAAATCCTCCTGAATGCTGCTACAGGCGCTGCGAAGTCTCTATGGGAACCAGAATTCCTGCAGGTTTCGCTGCGCCGCCCATCGGCAACGAAATTGCGGCGGAAACAAACGCGGCCGCAAAACGAGTTGTGCCGGTAGGGGCGCTGGCAGCGGCGGCTGATGGGTGCGCCACGGACGGTGTAGCCACGGCCGCTACTACCGGCGTTCTGGTATCTCCGGCAGTCGGCGGTGGGCGGGCTGGCATCGCTGTTGTTTACGCGCCGAGAATGCACGCCGCGGCCGCTGTAGATAGCGAGCGAGGGGCGAGGGGCGAGCCAACACAGCGCCAGCTGCCGCCGACCTCCGTATACAGCGGGCCGAAAGTCCCAAACAGGAAAACAGCGCGCTGCCCTTATCTGTCTTTCTCACTGAATATCTCAGCCCTATACATGATGTCTCAATACCTTATGTATTCCACCTGAATAATAAAAAATCCCAAAGGAAGGTACATGTGATTTTTGATAGAATTGAAGTGCCACATAACTACAATCCGGTATACCTAAGTATCACTCTAGATCAGTCCTTGACATTCAAAGAACAGTGCTTAAAGCTTTCAAAGAAACTTACCTCAAGAGTGAATTTGCTTCGTAAGATTGCTGGCAGCAATTGGGGCGCAGACGCGTATACCCTACGCTCTGCTGCGCCCGCTCTTGTGTATTCTGCTGGGGAATACTGCGCGCCAGTGTGGGAAAACAGCGCTCACACAACAACAATTGAGGTCCAACTTAATGAAGCCATGAGGATTGTCACTGGCACTGTCACATCTTCGCCCATCCAGTGGTTACCTGTCCTGGCTAAGATTGCTCCGCAAGATCTGAGGAGGAAAGCAGTTAGGATGGATTTAAAATGGAACGACCATGTAAAATGAATCGTCGGTAAAGCAGATGACAGACTTAGATTCATTGGAAGAATACTAAGGAAATGCAGTCCGAAAACATAGGAAGTAAGTTACAGTACACTTTTTCGCCCACAGCTTGAATACTGCTCACCGGTGTGGGATCCATACCAGATGGGATTGATAGAAAAAGTGGAGAAGATCCAACGGAGAGCAGCGCGCTGCGTTACAGGATCATTTGGTAATCGTGAAAGCGTTACGGAGATGATCAATAAATTGCAGTGGAAGACTCTGCAGGAGAGAAGATCTGTCGCTCGGTACGGGCTTTTGTCGAAGTTTCGAGAACTTACCTTTACCGAGGAGTCTAGCAGTTTATTGCTCCCTCCTACGTATATCTCGCGAAGAGACCGTGAGGATAAAATCAGAGAGATTAGAGCCCACACAGAGGCATACCGACAATCCTTCTTTCCGCGAACAATACGTGACTGGAATAGGAGGGAAAATCGATAGTGGTACTCAAGGTACCCTCCGCCACACACCGTCAGGTGGCTTGCAGAGTATGGTTGTAGATGTAGATGTAGATGTAGATAAGGTAAAATTGATAAAGAATGTCAAGGCTCACAAGAACTCTCCCTTGTATGATGCTCTACAGGATCCCCCAGCATGTCCGAAATCACGAAAACCTCCTTGGTGTGACACAGAAAGAACCACTTCCTTCGACGTGACCTCCAACTGGCAAGAACGCTGGAACGAAAATCCACCGCACAACGGCCACCTCGTACAAGATCCATCAAAGAAGGTTGAGGGATTCCATATACCACGCCAAACCTGGTCGAGACTGAAGCGCATCAGGACTGGTCAGGGTAGGTGTGCTTACAACATTAAGAAGTTGGGTTTCTTCCATTTTTTGACTGTGACTGCGGGGCAGAGGAGCAAACCATAGAACACATCGTCAAAAAGTGTCGATTGCGAGTATTTAATGGTGGCTTGGAGAGTTTACATCAAGTGACAGAAAGTGCTCTGGACTGGTTGTCAAATTTGGACATTTCCATTCAATTGTGTGTATATATATTTTTATATACTTCTATAACCTGCCGCGGTGGAGTAGCCGAGCGGTCTAAAGCGTCTCGCTGCGGAGTGCGCGGTTGCTCGCCGTGTTGTCCTTATGTTAGTTTACCTAGGTGTAAGTAGTTTGTAAGCTACGGACTGATGACCACGCAGTTTGGTCCGATAGATTTACAAACATTTGTATAACCATACGATAAATAAAATAAATAAGTACCTTATGTACATTTTCGGGTTAGGCATGTTTGCCGCTTCCGAAACTAGGCCGTGTAAACCTGATCGGGCCGTCTTCTTTGAGGTCTTCCCGTTCCTCTACTACACATGGGTATTGAAACATTTCTCCCAAGTTGTAAAAATTTAGAGATGGCTTATTTAAATAATATCTGTAAGCAAATATCATTGAAATGGAATTGCTCGTGCAAATGAAACTGTACCACGATTTTAATTTTAAAAAGAACTGAAAGAAATAATAACTTGAATGAAAACACTGTAATAGCCAGATTATATTCTTGGAAGCTATCACTAACGGTAGTGTAAAGAGTGTACAGGAGAAATATTTCAAATTGGTGTCATAGCATTTACGTGAGTCATGAAAGGTGCCTAAACCTTGAAAGACGACCGTCTGTCATCTTCCATATATTTTTGTATAGTTTCTTTAAAGTTATAATTTTTTGGGCCAGGGAACAAGGTTTTAGAGTAGGGAGTAACCGTTAGTTCACACGGACCTTATTTACTAATTTTAGTGACAAAGTAAGGCTCATTTTACGTACGGTGGTCGAATTTTAAACTTTATGTTTTAAAAAATGGAAAACATGCAGCACTGTTACAAAAAATGCAAGATACGATTTTTTTAATATCTGAATGTTGATGGTAAACCGGCGATAACCTGTCATTTACTATCACCTATTTACTCGGAAAAAAATCTAATGTTCAAATGTTTGTATATCTATCGGACTCAACTGCGTGGTTATTAGTCCGTAGCTTACAAACAGTGTAAGGTAAACTAACCTAAGGACAACGCAAACACCCATGCCCGAGGGGGGACTCGAACCCCCGACGGAGAATGGCCGCGCGCACCGCAGCACGGCGCCAGAGTGAGCACGGCTAATCCGAGGCGGCACCGATTTAGTAACAAAGGCCGGTAGCCTGTAACACAGGAAATAAATCATTTGCTCTTCACAAACAAGGAAATAGAAGCCAGACAGACACTGAGATGATGAACATGGTTGAGACAAGGACTAATCACAATTCCTGTTACCTCTTAAGTGAAAATGAAATAGCTGGTTGTGCGTCCTCATCCGACTGTACAGGGTGTTTCAGGATGTAAAGTAAATATCGTTGGTTGTGTTAATATAGTCCAACACGAAGAAAAATGCCGTATAAGATGCGTCAAATTTCCAAGCCGTCTTCAGACTATACTTAATAATTACAAATTGTCCATGAAATTAGAAAAGCTAACGAAGCAGTAAATTTACGCTATTGCAATGCGGATCTGAAGCCACGTAGAAAAAAAATGAATTATTCATTCGCAGTTTCCGAATTTAACAGAATTTAGCCCCATGTCTTAAGGTGGTCTATTATTTTCTGACAGCCGCGGCGGAGCGGCCGAGCGCATTGAGGAGCTATGCCGCGACGTGTGAGGCCTTCCCCGTCGGGAGTTCGAATCCCCCACGGGCATGGATGTATGTGCTGTCTTTAGTATAAGGTTGTTCATATGTAGTCTGTAAGTTTAGGGACTGATGACCCCGCAGTTAAGTCCCAGAAGCTTAAACTTTTTTTTATTTATTTATTTTGTGACAGATGGGAATTAGTGTGGAATCGGCACTGTATCTCGTATATACCACTTTTCGAGAACGGTGCCTTACCCTACTAGCCACGCGAGTACGTTCGCCGGTCAGTTACGAAAAGCGGGAGATACGGGTTCTGGTACTAGTCCACCACAAATTTTCATTTAACGCAAAACAATGGAGCACCTTATGGAATGGAGCTGAAGTCCACAATTCGCAAATTCCAAGCGAATCATTACACCTTTCAATGTCTGTTCCTTTGGAAACAGAAACTTTGAAAAATTTAAATGACTTATTCCTGTGAAAGTTGATTACTGATGGAAATCCTCTACAGAGATGATAAATTATCCTTCGAAATAAATATATTGGCTGGCCAGTACTTACCTCTGTGTTGTACCGCCGATGACACACAAAGGCAGGAAGACAGGGCCACTGCGAAACTACATATGTCATTTAGCAACTGACGTTTGCCCACTGTGCTGCCTTCTGTGTTGGTGCTACCACTAACAAATTAGGTGAGTGGATGAATGGTCACAGACGGACTCTTCGCGTGGGAGACACCCAACATCCTGCGGCAGAGCATGCCCTCCAGCATGATTCTATCCTCTTTGACATGGCTCAGTACTAATACACAGTATCTCTGACTTCCACAATTCTCACTCACCATTCTCATGAGGTAGGTCGTGAATTACTTTCCCCTTCTGTTCTCATTCCTTATTTCCTCCCTTCTCTCCAACCTGATGAAGGAACCCTGTTCCGAAAGCTAGTCCTATTTCTTCGTTCTTTTTTCTTTCTTTGTGTGACTATCGGCGGTAAAGCACAAACCTAAGAACTGGCCAGCCAATCTGTCTCGTTTGAAAAATAGTTTACTCCAGTAAAATGTTATTCATAGCTGTGAGAATATAATTTTTTTTATTTCTTTGTGCTGCTTTACAGTCCCAGAAATAGACACCCTAATCATGTAAATGTGAATGACAGGGTGAATTTAACAAAATCAAGTTACTAATTTTATCTAGTGACAAACTAATACCATGTATAAAAAAAGATTTCCAGTAACGGACTCAGTATCAGAAAAGGTATTAGAGGATATTCAGAGAGAAAACTAAAATACAATAAATACAAATAAAAAAATAGGTGTCTTTAGCCGATAGGACTGTTATCCGATCTATGCCACACGATTTCTAGGAAACGTTTGAGACGAATATCGTGCCAGATTACTGTTGCTGAGATGCTAGGATGTACACTATAAGCCCTCATTTCCTTCCGAAATAACAGGAGAGTACCCTTTCTTGAGAACCGCCTTGTGTTTCTCGCCTACAGAACTTCTTTTTGGACACAAATGGATCCAGTACTTTCTTGTCACCTTTCCCTACATAAAAAGGCAATTATTATTTTTTGTCATCTATTATTGTGAGAAATACTACACTGATGCTTATCTCACTTAATGTAACTATTTCTGAGCCCTGTCTGTGACATTTAAGACAGCCGTAGGGGTGTTAGTCTAGTGTTTGCCGTTGACGTATTTCCTTGTTAGTAACGTGAATTAAGCTACATGGCAAACGCGAATGCACCTTTTCCTTCAAGTTACTATCGTAACTCCGAGAGAAAATTCTTCAGAGCAATAAAACAAAGCCGCGGTGGAGTAGCCGAGCGGTCTAAAGTGTCTCGCTGCGGAGCGCGCGGTTGCTCGCCGTGGAGGTTCGAGACCTCCCTGGGTCATGGGTGTGTGTGTTTGTCCTTAGGTTAGTTTACCTAGGTATAAGTAGTTTGTAAGCTACGGACTGATGACCACGCAGTTTGGTCCGATAGATTTACAAACATTTGAACATTTGAATAAATCAAACAAACATAAGTTTACTATTCTAAAAAGTTATGTCTCCACAAAAAAAAAAAAAAAAAAAAAAAAAAAAAAAAAAAAAAAAAATCGCTAAGTTTGTGTACTACATCCTAAGACAATACCATTGTTTGAGCGAAATATTCAATTAAACAGGTAAAAAATAACAAGTATAAAAATACTTCACTAAGTAGCTATCATGAAACAGAATCCTTGATCGGATACTTTTCGTTAATTTAAAATAACAATATTAGCGTTCTGGTTTCTCCTGGTACAACACCTTAGTTTACCCATTAACCGTTTGGAATTGCTGCTCTTCTATTTGCAGTGTCTGCGGTTAAAATTATTGGTTGTGATATAGGCCTTTTAACAAAACACTTTCACGTGAAGGAAACATGTTTTAACACGTCTTTGCCGTTATCAGTGACTACGTGAAAATAATCATACATCCGTAATAAGAGATCCCCTAACATTAGACCAGAAGCACTATTTTTTTAATTCTTAGGCTGCTTTGGGTTTACAGTTTAGGGTTGTCCAGGACTATTTTTACTGAATAATTTTGCGTTATCATATGAAGCAAAAATGATGTTCCGTATAATTTTATTCACGAGTTAATTACTTTGTAATTAAAAATTTAATTCTCTGAGTTATTTCATTGATGTATTTTGTGTTATTTACGTTTTGTTTAGGCAAGTGCTTCTTACGAGGGGGGAGTTGAAAAATAAGTTCCCCCTGTCGACTGTCGGCAGAGTTGTATGCAAAGAAAAAAAAAAAATTGAACGAGAAATTAAAAATAAGACGTAGCTTTATTTTTCGACATAATTTCGAAGTACATTGAGACATTTGTCAAACCGCTTCGTAAGCTTAAAAAAGCCGTCCATGAAATAATAATAATAAAGACTTTCTGTTCCGGATTGTGAGAGGAGATGAAAGGTGGGTGCACCCGAATCGAACGCCGCATCCATGGAGTGGAAACACTCGTCCTCTCCTAAAAGATCAAAAGCACTCCGTCTGCAGGTCAAGTGCTACTCACCCGTGTTTGGAACACAATAGTTTAACCGTATGCAACGCTTTGATTTTTCTGGAAGGCTTTTTGAAGCTCACAATGCTGTATGACAAATGTTTCAGTATACTTGGAAATTATGTAGAAAAATAAAGAAATGTCTTAATCTTTAATGTCTTATTCTGTTGTTCCCCTTACATACGAAACTCTGACCATAGTCGGCAGGGGAAACTAATTTTCCAAATACCCCTGGTATTGTTATTCACTTCTTTGTAATTATTAAGAGCAACACACAGATAGTTCACACATTCAGCAGACGTTTGTTTGCAACAGGTATTTTCCGGCAGGAGTCCCTTCTTTTCATACAAAAACTGGTACGAAAGATGAAAAACAACGGTTCCCCTTTTGAGGGACTTCTCATACATTGCAATATAGATATTGTAAGCTCAAAAGCAGATAAAATGTACCTGAACGCCTAACAGTACAGACAGGCTTATCGTGAGGTCTGTGTCACAGACGCAGTGTAATGATGTCTCTGATGGGCTTTCCGGAGGGCAGGAAACCAAAACAGGCGTTAACAGTAGTAGGCCGCTTTAGCAGCATAATGGAGCTGCTGTGGCCGGGTGGCTGGGGAGTACCTGTTATTAGTTTCCTTTATAGGAGCGACTGCCGCCGGCACGGGGCAGCCTGGAGCACACGACAAAGCGGAGAACGCTACAGAGAGTCGAATCCCACCACAGCTGCCGCCGCCGCGGCTCCTATGCTGCTGATGCCGCCACAGGAAACACGCTTTCGCCCTTCACCTGTTTACACTGCCTTGTGTGGAGGAGTTCGATTACACCAACAAGGCCCCGATGACACAGCGAAGCAATATCCTCAAACACATCGGAAGCTCTCACGCCTCATGTGAATATTGTTCGCCACCAAAGAGTTGATCCCAATATCAGTAGCTACGTGCAGGGGTGCACAACCCGCAACCAGCGAGCCGCATATGGTCCGAATCAAGTACAGTGCGGCGCAAAAAGTATGTAGCACACGATAGGTAAATAAAAAAGTTACGAAAAATTGAATATTTTCAGTTATAAAATGTCTTTTAAATATGCTGGGCTATTATTTTATGGATACTTGACATGCAACTGCGAAAGTACACGTCTAGTAATAAAACTCGGTCATGGAAATACAAGAAAGTCTCGGTTAATTATGTTGTTGTTGTTGTTGTTGGGTGTTTAAAGGAGACTCAGCTGCTGGGTTATCAGTCCCCTTACAGTTAATTATGTACAACTGCGATAAAGACGATCTCACCGTACTTCTAATCAGTATAATTTAGTTTAAAAGGGAAATCTTAATGTGAACTAATTCGCAGTGTTGGACTTTTGAAGTCATACCTACCCCGACTTGAAGAGCATGATGCAGTGGTTGGGAAGGGAGTAAGACAGGGTTGTAGCCTTTCTCCAATATTATTTCATTTATATTTTGAGCAACCTATAATGGAAAGGAAGGCGAAATTTGGAGAAGGAATTAAAGTTTAGGGTGAAGAATTAAAAACGTTGCATTTTTCCGATGACATAGTAATTCCGTCAGAGGCAGCAAAGGACCTGGAAGAGCAGTTGAACGGAGTGGACAGTGTGCTGAAAGCTGCATATAAGTTGAACATTAACAAGAGCAAAACTAGGGTAATGGAGTGCAGTGTAAAAAATGAGGTGATTCTGAAGGAATTAGATTAGGTAACGAAACAATGAAGGAGGTAGATGAGTTTTGTTACTTGGACGGTAAAATAACAAATGATGGTCGCAGTACAGAGGATATAAAATACAGAATGGCAATGGGTAGAAAAGCGTTTTTGAAAAAGAGAGATTTGTTAACATATTGATTTAAGCCTAAGGAAGTCCTTTCTGAAGGCATTTGTATGGATTGTTGCCTTGTATGGGAGAGAGACATGGACGATAAACAGTGCGGACAGGAAGAGGATTGAGGCTTTTGAAATATGGTGCTACAGAAGAATGCTGAAGATTAGGTGGGTGGATCGCGTAACTAATGAGGAGGTACCGAACAGAATTGGGGAGAAAAGAAATTTCTGGCATACCTTGACTAAAAGAAGGGATATATTGGTAGAACACATTCTTAGACATCAAGGAATTGTGAATTTAGTATTAGAGGGAAGTGTCTGGGGTAAAAATCGCAGAGGAAGACCAAGAGATGGATACAGTAAGCAGATTCAGACAGATGTAGGTTGCCGTTCTTATGTGGAGATGAAGAGGCTTCCTCAGGATAGGATATTGTGGAGAGCTGCATCAAACCAGTCTCCGAACTGAAGATCACAACAACAACAACAACAACAACAACAACAACAACCTACCAGGAGACAGATATCCCTTTCTGCACAGTCATGCATTATATATGTCATCTTCTTTTGTAAGTGCGTAGCGTACGCTTTTGAACAGCTATTTTTCTGAGTAAAATATTGAAAGATAAAACAAAGAGTACAAACGGAACCAAAATCTCAGACGATAACCTTTAGAATTGCAACCTATTTGAAGGAAACGAATGACACATTGCTGTCTCAGTCTCATAAATTTTTATTACTTTTAAATAAAAATGTTCTGATATATTTCAAATTAATTCCATCTTCGTCAATAACTACAAGCTACATTTGTCACCTTAAAAACCATACCTCTGTCGCACTAGTTTTTGGGTATATATATACGCGAGGGTTAGGGTAAATGTTATGGGAACTTTTATTTATTTTTATTTATTTATTTATTCTTGCAGGTAGCCGTCAATAAAATTTCCAAATGTTTGTAAATCTTACGGGACTTAACTGCGGGGTCATCAGTCCCTAAACTTACAAACTACTTATGAACTAACTTATACTAAATACAGCACAAACATCCATGCCCGCGGGGGGATTCGAACCCCTGACAGTGAACGGCCTCGCGCATCGGACATAAAGCCTCAATGCGCTCGGCCGCTTCGCCGCGGCAGATAACAGTCCGGTTCGAAAATATGACATATACTGAAGAAAAGACGAGGTGTTAACTACATGTGTACAATGAATATCACTGTATTCTCACCTCATAATTTATTACGGTAGTATATAGGCAATATGGCCCTCACGGTGCAAAAGAATAACACAGTAGACATTCAGTTGACATGACAAACCTGGGCCTACAGACTTATTATGATCTCATTCCAAGGAAATAGGAACCTCTATTTGGTAGGGGATTTGCAACACTGAGAAGACATTGCTAATGGTTATAGCAAACAGGTGACCGTATTAAGACATGGTGCGGCAAATGCTGAGGCAGATGGTATTCAGTGCCATCCACATCGTTGGCAACGTGTGGTGACAGTAGCAGGGGAATACTTTGAGGGTCTCATTTCAGCCTATGGAAGTTTCCAAAATCTTTAATGCTCCTATAAATAAATATTTGAATAACGACATACCATAATACCATCTTGTAGGAATACTCCCACAATCGATGTAGACTTCGAAAGAATGATAATGCATTGTTTAATGATTATTTCTCTTGATCGTGCATGTTTTGTTATTTCCAAGTGCATGAATCGATGCATATTTCGGGAATTTATAGTGCATGAAATTCTCGTCTCTTACATATGAGGGAAATCGGGTTTCATAATATTTAACACGCTATGACATTCCAGTGCATCAGCTGTATAAAATTTAAATTACAAATATGTTAATGACGAAGAGCCGATATTTTATTGACATCTCATTCTTATGTATGGAGCAGACATTTTCTACTACCTAGGAAAACACACACGTCAATCGAGAAGCTAAATACCAGCAATAAATGGTTACTATTTCTGTTTGTTTAGTTGTTTGTGCTAACTTTACAGCATAAGTTTTGTGGCACTCTCCGCAACCGTTGTTGTGCAAGTGACTTATTTCACAAAGAATATCCATACTTCGTCACTATTTCCAGACGAACTTATATGAATAAAATATAAGACGTCAAATGTAACTGTTTTAAGTGGGCTGAATAAAAATTGTCACATGCAAGGTATCATTTCTAGTGGGCTGAATAAAAATTCAATATTTACTCTGAATAAAATGTGAACTATAATTGGTACATTTTACACTCTAACCCGACAACTCTCTTGAAATATGACAATGGCATTTAATTAATGGAGAATGACGTAAGGCCCTTTATGCTCAGAAATAGCAGAACGAGAAAGTCATCTCTCTGTTTTTGGTCAAATTTATGGCCCTCTTGTTGCCATTTCCTCCATAATGAATTACGCTTTCAGTTCTACCAAACAAAATACAGCAACACAGGAACAGCAGCAGCAAAGGCGGCGGTAGCAGCTAAAATTATAAACAAACAGATAAAAACTGGATGGAAACTGCAATGTGGCCTAAAGTAAAGAATGTTGACTAAAATTGGATTTAAATGAAAAATCTGCACAGTGGAAATTGGAAACTAAGTACGTGAATTTAATGATGTAGTCTGACGCACCATAAGTTTTTACAAAATGACCTATATTGACTTTTAAGCAAAAAATAAATCAAATTTTAACATTAAAAGTTCTTTTCGTCAGCTTACAATGAACATTAATACAAAAATTTGGGCTCAACTTTAACAAAACGGGGCCAAAACGTACTTTTACTTGGTATCTAACTTGCCATTACACAATTTATTATGCTCTCTTTCAAAGGCGCATATTTACCTCCATGTTCCTCCTTGCCCGAAAGCTTAATAGCAAAGTTCCCTCACAGAACGCCGGCCGCGGTGGCCGAGAGGACTGCCGGCCGCGGTGGCCGAGGGGTCTGAGGCGCTCCAGTCACGGTCTGCACGGCCACTACGGTCGGGGGTTCGAATCCCCCCTCGGGCATGGATATTTGTGCCGTCCTAGTTCGTAAGTAGTTCATAAGTAGTTAGTAAGTTTAGGAACTGGTGTCCCCGTAGTTAAGTCCGATAGACTATACAAACATTTGAACATTTTTGAACCAACACAGAACACCTGCGACAGATAGACGCCTCATACCGTCTACTCCAGACAGACTCAACATATCGACTGCTCCAGACCCTTTATACCGCTACCACAGTCTAACATACATACACAGTCGCGACAGTCACTGCTGTAAAAGTTTTTACCAGATGACAGTTGCAACAACACTGGCGCTCTTAGTGGTGGGCAGGACGCCGTAAGAATAACGTTTGTTTATAACTACTTTTCTATGTAGTTAATGCAATAATTTCTGTAATTTTTGGGCTCCAAGCATTACTGAAATATGGAAAGATATCAATAATCGTGAAATAATGTAAAAACGAATTTCCCTGATTAATTGATGTAAACAAGAACATAATCACGAGAAAATAGTTACAAATATGTACGTAGTTTGTAGCCTAAACCGCTGAAAGTGAAAGAATAGAAACCTACGAGAAACATTAATTAATGTTTTTGTCTATTCTTATATGTCATTTTCTTTTACGTGTAAGAAATAGATGTGGAGTCTAATGATTCGAGCATTTTCCCACTTCATACGTGTTTCTTATAAACGTATACACATTTGAGTGTAATTACTTTTGCTTATTAAACACATGTTTTGAAGATTCTTGCTATTCGTGTTTCAGATTTAGCAACAGTTGTGGAATTGATTTCTGCTTCGTTGGGAAACTGATCTTCCTTTCGATGTTTTATTGTCACGTTTGCGATATTTTCCTTTAGCTACAGCTGTCGTAACAGATCTGATATATTTAATAAGGTGGGTAATGTATTCCATATAAGTTTCTTACCAGCAACACTTACTGTCTTGACTGGAATTTTAGTGAAAGAACCGAGACGTTTCTGAGTAGCAGGTCTTTCTGCAGAAGGTTGGGTTTCCTGTTGTTTCAAATGATCAAATGTTTGCAAATCTATGGGACTCAACAGCTTGGTTATTAGCCTCTAGCTTACAAACTACTTATCCTAACTAAACTAAGGACAACACAAACACCCATGCCTGAGGGGGGAATCGAACCCCCGACGGCGAACGGCCGCGCGCACGGCAACACGGCGCTCCAGTACGCGCGGCTAATCCGCCGCTGCCTCCTGTTGTTTATTAGCTATTTTTGGTCTTAGTAGAAAATGAAATTCTTGGTTAAAAAGTCGTACATTTCAAGATAATCTAAGATAATCTAAATCACTCTTCCCTGTAGAGTACCGTTTCATACCTTTCAACGGTTCTTAGAAAACCTCATAAAGACAAATATGAAGTTATTTTCTGGTTATTACCTTTTTATGGCAGTACGTACATTCCCCATTGTGAAGAAAATGTCAAAATCAATTTAAACGACTCTTGTCTCACTCATACGATATCGTATTCAGAAATGTACCTTGCCAGCCACTCACAGCGCTACAGACGTAGCGTGTGGGAAAAATCAGTCCGAATGTCGTCACTGTATATGTTAGACTGTGCTGCTACAGAGTTACTCTCATACCCGCTACAATCCTTGAGTTCGGCGATAATAGTATCTCCAAAGGTATATAGTGTAAAAATATTCTGAGAAATTTACATGGTATCAAAAATATAAATTTAGATATAGTAACATTGCCAAATACATAAAATTTACATAGCATCGAAAATATAAAATTAAATCTAGAAACCTTCAGACCTTGTCGATGAGCATGTGCTGGAATTCGGTAATTGAATTAAATATACAAAGACATAACAGCCTTATCAAATTGGTATAACAATATCATATATTAAAAACACATTTTGATTAAAGTGTATGTTTTCTTGGATAAAAAATATAGGCGTTGAAAGACAGTTCGTTCAAGAAGTTATACTTGCCATCCCGACCTGAAGAACACTGTCTTGCACTTCTCCAATATCCGCCAGAAAGCCTGCATATAATCTAAAAGGATGCTCTCAAAGTGTCCCGCATGGACGTGAAACTTTTAAAGGAAATAAAAAAAGTGCAGCCTTTTAGCAAAGTAGGTGTAGTGCGCAACAAACGCAAAAGAAGGGAGTGTGGCGGCCCCAGAGCGGCATCACGAATATTGCATTACCCTAACAAAGTAGTGGCGGACAGCCCCGGAGGAACAGGCGCACTACTGCCGGCTAATGCGTGCAGCCGGCGGTCTTCGTTCCACGATCTTCCCAGAGACTCTTCTGCGGGCAGTGGCGGGTGTCGGGTACTAAAAGAGCAAGTGTGGGCTCTATTCGTGACTACTGACAGCTGCTCGCAGCGTGCTCGTTCTAGCTTCAAGCTATCCAGTTTTATCGAAAGTGTTTTGGTTCTCCTACGAGTGTACGATGGGGAGTTGGAAAATAAGTTTCCCCTGTCAATTGTGGATAGATCTGTGTAAGGAAAAAAAGAAAATGAGACGTTAAAGATATATATATATATATATATATATATATATATATATATATATATATATGGCGTCAGTTCCGAAAGAACAGACGTCACTTCTGATCCTGCAATTGTTATTATTTAATATTCACAGAATATATGACATCAACTGCGATTGGGCAAAGCTGATATTGTGTACCCAGCCGGGATTCGAACCCGGGTCTCCTGCTTTCTAGGCAGTTGCGCTGACCCCTACACCACTGGGGACACAGTGATCACCGCACCTGCAAGAACTCCCTAAGCACGCCTCTCGTCAGATACAAATTCCCAGCTTTGCCCTGCCCACGGTAATTAGTTTTATAACTACGAGTTTGAGTACTGTGGGCAGGGCGAAGATGGGAATTTGTATCTGACGGGAGGCGTTCTTAGGTAGTCCTTGCAGGTGCGGTGATCACTGTGTCCCCAGTGGTGTAGGAGTCAGCGCAACTACCTAGAAATCAGGTGACCCGGTTTCGAATCCCGGGTGGGTACACATTTTCAGCTTTGCCCAATCGCAGTTGATGTCATATATTCTGTGAATATATATATATATATATTTTCCAAGTACATTGAGACATTTGTCAAACCGCTTTGTAAGTTTCAAAAAGCCGCCTGGGAAAAAAAAGTCTAGGCGTTGCATACGGAAGTAGCGTTCACCGGCTATGGCCGAGCCGAAAGACGACACAGCAGGTCAACGGGCACGTGCAAGACACCGATTCACCAACGGGTAGTTGTCGACCATGAATATGGCAATATCTTTGTTTCGGATTGTGGCGGGAAATGAAACGTGGGTCCACTATTACACGGCAGATTCGAAGGCCGCATCTATGCAGTGGAAACATCCGTCATCACCTGTCCGAAAGAAGCTCAAAATCACTCCGTCTGCAGGTAATGTGCTCCTCGTCGTTTTCTGGGTCGCCCAAGGAGTTTTGTTGCCGTACTTTTTAGGAGGATGCAACCATCAATGTTCCACGACACTGTGACACACTGTCGAAATTGAAACAGGCGATTCGGAAAAAGCAGTCTGGCCTCCTCAGACCTGGCATTCTGCTGTTGGTTGACAATGCGAAACCACATGCGGCGACGGTAACGCCGAACCATATTGCAACTCTGTGTTCGGAACGCCTATGACATACGCCATACAGTTCTGATCTCGCACCAAGTGACTTTCTCGGTTTGAACAAGACTCTCGGCGTAAGGCGCTTTGGAAGCCATGCTGAAATCAAACAAGCCGTTCAACGCTTCTTCCGTAGGCAAGCCCTGATTTTTTCTTTGATGGCTTTTTTGAAGCTTATAAGACGGTGTGACAAAAGTCTCAATGTACTTGTAAATTATGCAGAAAAATAAAAATAAGTCTTATCTTTAACGTGTCATTCTTTTTCCGCTTTCATACTTAGCTCTGACGACAATCGACAAGGGAAAGGTATTCTCCCACTCACCCTCGTACAGAGCCTTTTCAGTGTCCTTAAAAAGTATGTTTATATTACTAAATTTTTCCTGGCTACTATGACGTGGTCTTATGTATTTATTACTGAAACCAAACGTTTCGTTCCCATCAGCGGACTACATTTTCAAGAGGGATCGTGGCACTTTTGTATGTCTGATGCACGCCCTGGCTCGTTACTGATCTTTCCGAACGTGAAAATTTACATTTTACTAAAAGTATTTTGTTAGGATATATCAACAACAATTTTTTTGAGTGGGAATTAATTACGCTACGAAAAATAAGTTTTCGTCGGAAGAAAAATCTTGTCTTCTAATATATACTTGTATGTACATGTTTCATACAAATCTACAGTTTTGTTCCAATCTTCATGAAAGTCTACAAAGATAAGCTTCAATCCATGATGACGGTCGCCATAAGTGTAAGAATCACGTACAGCACATAAGTCACGCGGTATGACGTCATAAACAATGAGATGCGCGAAAAACTGCTGCATTTAGTGACAATGCTGCTCATTTTCTCCTAAACCACCGGACCGATTTTAACCAAATTCGCAACTCACATTCCTTACCGCGAGGTAACAATTGCTGCGGGGTTAAAATGACATACAACACATTGTTCACAAGATACGAAGTCAAAAACAATAGGAAACACAAAAAACTGCCACATAATGCGGAGAGACTTTAAAAATATGATATTGAGAATGAGGGTATTTAGCGACTTGTAATAAATTTTAAACATAATTTCAAACCTTTATTAAACTGTTCTCGCTGACAAATGTAGCAAAATGATGAAAGAAAAAAGTTTCTCAATTACTGCTTTTCTGCTGTTTATGGAGTAAAACTATGGCGTTCGGTTAGACGTTACAATTTGTAATTGTAAACTATGGATTGTAGCAGCAGAAACTTTACAAACAGTATGCATAGTTGAATGTACCTTCTAAATTGTAACACATTCCAACACGTAGTTCATGATATACGAGCACATAAACAGTAACGTTCATGAAAAACCGCCTCTCCGTGATGTCTTACCTGCCGGCAGCGGTGGCCAAGCCGTCTGCAGCGCGCCAGTCACGGTCTGCTCGGCCACTACGGTCAGGGGTTCGAATCCCCCCATGGACACGGATATTTGTGCCGTCCTTAGTATTAGCTAGTTCATAAGTAGTTTGTAAGTTTAAGGACTGATGACCCCGTATTTAAGTCCCATAGAGTCTACAAAAATTTATACTAACTGTATTTCCAATAGAGTTTACAGACATATAGCCATTACACAAACGATCATATACCTGAAAAATGGCAGGAATAAATACATACCCGGGCAATGTCGGGTTTTCAGTTAGTTTTTTATATAAAGAGCTAATTTTACATAAATTAAAAAACACAGTTTGTGTGTGTTCTACAAGTATATTTTTGTTTACTAAACCCGTTTTCGGCTTATTAGGCCATCTTCAGAGTACTGACTGCTGTGTCAAAGAGGTGACAATGTTTACATACAGTATGGGAAGAGATGACAAATGTCTCCTCTTAGATGGACATACTTAGTATAACACTTCTTTGACATTGTGTTATTACAGTTATCAACTTAAAAACTAAACAGTAATTCAGAAAAGTCGATGATTGAAACTTAGCAAACAGATCACGCCGCAACGAATAACGTCTTTCTTTTAATGATTTCCACCCCAATTCGTGCAACATTTCCGTGACGCTTCCCCCCCCCCCCCCGTAACGTTATAGAACAAAACGAGCTGCCCTTCTCTGAATCTTCTCAATGTCTTCCGTCAATCCCACTTGGTGAGGATCCCACAAGAAATCCCATAAGAAATTTCGGATTCAGAGATCTACAGTATCCAATAAGAGGTTTACCAAGCCGTTCTCTAGAAGTGAAAATGCGATTGGGCGTTTTATAACAAATGTGGAGACCATGTACGATAAGTGATAAAAAGGTGGACCAAATCCTAGAATTTCATTCATAATCCTCGTATTCTTATTCTCTTATTGTTCCAGTATTCTTTCATATTTTACTACATCTCTTTTTTATGTTCTCAATTTAGACCCAGTCTTTTTCACTCTCCTTCCCTTTTTAACAGTTTCTCCCACAAAACTCTCTTTCTTTGCCATCTTTTTTTTCACTTATGTTGTTTCTTTCCAAACCTTCCCTAACTTTTTGCATCCAAGTTGTTATTGATTTATTGTCCCAATGAAATTTGAAAATCATTTTGGTTAATCTATTGGATTTAATACTGAACAATCTCCAAAAATAAGGCAGCCGCCTCGTATGTATCGTTTCAGTTATGCTTCCTCTGTTGTGATACTCTTCATTATTTCTTAATTTCCTAGATCTACACTACTACTACAGTTAGGGATCAGGTGAGGGATACACACAAGATACATATGAAATGTATTTGGTTACCATTGTACTTTCTGTGTTATACAGTACGATACTATGCTGTCTCAACTCTTGATGTTCCAATACAGTTTGGTACCGTGGTGCTGAAAATGATATTCTCGATGGCCCATAAAATGGTGTATTATCAACTCGGGCGTGCAGTACAGTTGCACACCTGCATAGAAAGTATGAGTTTATCAACCAGTTCTTGAGGTATATTTGGCCATTCTTCCATGAGTGCAATATCTGATCTGTCTGCAGTGCGTCTCCCAAGTGCATGCCAGACCTGTTCAATCGGGTTTAAGTGCGGTAAACAAGCTGGTAACTCCATTCGTTCAATTCCCTCGTATTCAATCATGACGTCCGCCGTGTAGTTCTCTGGGGACGTGCGCTATCGTCCACTATAAGGAACCGTTCTCCTATGGCACCAGCGTATGGCACAAGAAAAGGTCGAAGGATCCCGTCTCGATACTTCTGAGCAACCAAAGAACCATTATGATTGTCATTGACGTCCGTACGTCTATCAATACTGACTCCTCCCCACGCTGTTCGTCCACCGACATGAACTGGTGATGTTTCCTTCACATAAGGAGGATTTTTTAAAGCTCAACTTTCTCTACAGATGAGGGAACGACGATAGACCGGGGTGAACACAAAATCGTAACTTATCTGTTAACAGAACCCTGTGCCATTCGTTAAGACTTCAATCGAGATGTTCCTGCGGTCAGTTTCTGCAGGCTAAACGGGGTCCGGCGTTTAATGGAACGCACACCATACTCCTATGTGCATTCCCTAAGGCTATTTTGGGATGTTTGTGTTGATATTGCGCATCATATTTTTGCCTAGAAGGGACGTTGCAGGCCGGCCGCGGTGGCCGAGGGGACTGAGGCGCATCAGTCACGGTCTGCACGGCCACTACGGTCGGGGGTTCGAATCCCACCTCGGGCATAGATATTAGTGCCGTCCTTAGTTGTAGGTAGTTCATAAGTAGTTTGTAAGTTTAGGGACTGATGACCCCGTAGTTAAGTCCCTTAAGCTTAACAAACATTTGAACATTGTGTTGAACACAATTCAACACAGTGGGGTTCTCTGCAGCAGCCGCAATAATGTTGTCACAGCTCCGTAGACCCGAAAGAAGGACGTCGAACTATTGTTGCTCATTCCACCGATGACGATACTTCAGAATCTTGATGTCTTAATTGACCAATATAATATATTTTTCGAATGAATCCTCTGTGTTCAGAAATTCTGTTATTGTGATTATTTCCACTATAACCCTTACTAGGTGAGGCGAGGGCTCGTCTTGTTCGAAAGCGCCTCGCCGCTTTTCCTTTGATTCTTTATTCTGTCTTGTGCCGGCGCTGGTTCATATTTGGTTTTCCGCCTTCCCACGGCAGGCAGAGGGCGGCGAAACCCAGTGGGCCTGCGGCAGCGGACCGCGACTCTGGAAAACCGCTGCGTGGAGGACGCTGCCCGCTCCACTTGGTGGCTAGTCCCTTCTGTTTAAGCGTGTGTTGGCTGCATGCTTCGTGCTGAACCTCTCTTGGCTATTACCATTACATTGAAATTTACAAACACCTCATCTGTGCTGCCAGCGTCTTTCTGAATCAATTCATTGTTAACTATAACGAACGGAATTTTTGCCCTCCTGCGACCCGTTTCCACCCCGGGCGTAGTTGGAAATCAGGGATTGCCTTTTCACATCTCTTCGTTTTTCCTCTCGACGACGAATTGTAATTTTACAGTTCTTCTATATAGTTTTATTTGTCTCTCGTCGTTGTTCCTGCCAGCGACGGGTTGTAATTTGTCGTCTTTGGTTGTGGGTGATCGTCATTGGTGAGCTAGTCAGTGCTGATGGTATGTGGTAAATGTGTGGTTCAACTGATTGTGTGGTCGCGTTCCATTTTGATTTATTCTTTTACGTAAAGTGTTTCTGCACCATTAATGTTATCTATCTGAATGTTAATTATTTTATTATATTTTATCAATGATCAGTGCCCCATGTTTATGTATGTTTGCCTCATATTTGTATATGTTTCCACCCTTGTGATTGAACTTGTATGTTCATGTAAATGTGGAAGGTTGCTTTTAATATTGACTGAGTCCCGCGCAATGGCTTACAGTCGCCACCTCCCGCTTTAGGCCTCGTTTTGCTGGAGTTAAGAACTCATGGCTTCGTTTATCGTCTGCGGTGTCTGCTGGATAGCCAGAGACAAGCTTGCTTGGCAAGGTGGGGAGGTTGCAATGTTCTTGATGTCATACCAATGTAATCTTGGACGAAAGAGTTAACGTAAGACCGCTCTGTGAGCGGTTGACGAGGGAATTGTCTTGGCCAGATAGCAAGGGTTGGTAAACAATAGTCTCTGAACGCACTCTGCGTCGTTTTTAGCACGCTCTACATCCGCTGTATGGCGGAGGGAAGTTTTTCTGAGGCCTCAGAGCTTTAGTCATCATTCTTCATTCTGGCTCCAACGACTGTGGAAGCAAGTACTCCGCCGACTCATGCTGTCAGGACTTTGATTTATTTGTGATCAGGCAGTCTTGGTTTTTCAGTGATAGTTCTTTTGAGTAATTCTTTCGCTCTGAGAGGCGAAGTGTTTTTTAATTTCTTACAGAACTCGAGTAGATTCAGTGTAAATTTATTATTTGCATTTTCATTCCAGTGATGATTGTATGTCCGGTTTTGCTCAAGTTAGAATACATGTGTGTGGCCTTCAGCCTTCGTGTAAACCTAGTACATTTGAATTTCCTCCATGTTTTTAACTAACGTTTTTGCGTCATTTCTCAATTTGCAAGTATGCTAAATATTTTCTGATTTGATTCCATCTTTCCTGTCCTGTACGACCGATTGGACCACATGTTTTCATAACGGTCGTTATTTCGGCATTCAGCCATGCTTTTGTTAATACTAGCATTCTTCTAGACAAATTCTCGTGTGTGCTTTACTCGCTTATTGTAAATCAATCTCTGTTTGTAAATGCTATGAAATTCGGCATGGTCGCACACCCTGTGGTACTTAAGTGTTCGTTTAGTGGACAGTATATTTTAAAATTTGTGATCAAGATGCCGCCAATGCTTCATTTTGCCGCTGCTTTCATGTGTCCAGCAATGTATTGTCTAGATTTATGTGTGTGTCTGTGATTGAATTAATGTGCATTCAGCTACCCGTTGTGTATTTGAAAAATTCCTCCCATGTTACCTGCATATTCATAAAGGGCAGAAACAATTTTACTACAGGCTGTAATTTTATGATTTAATTCACTTTTGTACAACGTTTTTGCTTAATTTGGTCACCACACATTTATTTGCTTGTTTGCTGAATAGATTATGAATTATCAAACCTCTACTTTATGATTTCATGCTCCCTGTACCATGTTTAATTATCTATTCATGTACTTTTTAACGTCGACTTTGTGTTTGTTAAAACGTTGGCTGCTTCTTTAAGGAGTGGACAGTTACATAATTTTCCGTTGTGCATGTACTATGGCCACTCAAAGTAATTTAGAGCAACAGTGTCGTTTTAACTGTCATTTGCAGATCTCAACTGCCCGAGATCTTACTAGCTTTAATAACAGGCTACTTTCAATGGCCGTACCACACCTCATCAAAGAAAGTTAAAGTCAAGAGTAGCATCTTAAAACATTTGTGTGCATCCTCTCCCCCTTTGACTTGTCATCCACGGCGCCCGCTCCCTTCCACCGCTTGAAGTGGCTTGCATATTTGTCAAGATAGTTGGGTACTGATTTGAAACATTGTGTTAAACGTTTTTAAAGAGCTGTAATTAATATTTCTGAAGGTTTGAGACTTTTAAGTACTTTCTTAATATTGAATCAGTAAGGGGAGGGTTTTCTGGCAAAAATTTTTATCGCATTGTTCAATCTCTTAATCTTATTGGTTTCTCTATGATAGTTAATTGCTCTTCAAATCGTTTAAATGCTGAACCCTCTTTCATCAGCCTTAAGTTAGCTCTTAACTACTGTGTTCCTTGTATGGAACCACCAAGGGATTTTATTGGAAAACATTATATTATTCAAGCTGTAAACCTTGTTGGTTGCTCTATGATAGTAAATTGTTTAAAATCCTAACGCCTTTCATAAGCAAGCTGTTGATAAGTTCCAACGATTTTCAGATAGCCGTGGCGGAGTAGCCAAACTCTTGAGACCCTATGCTCCGATGTGCGACGCCATTACCTGTTGGGGGCTCAAATCCTTCCCTCGGGCACGGACGTTTGTGTTGTCTTTAGTATAAGGTAGTTTATAAGTAGTTTGTAATTTTAGAGACTGATAAACTTAATAAACATGTTTCTGATAATTTAGCAAACCTCAAACATTGAAGGAAAATATATATATATATATATATATATATATATATATATATATATATATATATATATATATAAATAAAGTTGTTCATTTACAGAAATGTTTTGATCCACTGTTTCAAGAAAATGGATTTCACTAGTGAACAGATTTATCAGTATCACTCTTCTGTCGTCTACATCCTTATTAAAAACCAGCTTGGTGGTATAAGATTAACCCTTTCGTGGTTTTTACTCATTTTTTAGAATATCTTAAGATATCTCAGCTGTTACAGAGTCTGATTTGGAACAGGATTACAAATATGACACTCAAAAAATTTTACCACATTCCATTTTTCCTAAAAAAAAAAAAAAGGTGGGGCACATACGTCCCACTGATCATTTCTGGCACCGATTTACCTAAGACTTTTTAAAATAATTTCTTAAGTTCTCCTGTCATAGGATCTAACCAAGTACATGATTCAAAAATATGTAATGCACACCAAATTGAAAAAAAAGAGAAAAAGGAAAAAAGAAAAACGAGAGAGAGCTGTCTCGCAGCTTCTATAATAGAAAATGCAGATAATAGTAAACCACATACCCGACCAAGGTTTTCGGGAGGTTTTCCTTGGTTGTAAGGCGTATGCCGGAATTGGTAAGCCCCTCCCACTTATTCCCAATTGGGATCCCTCTTTGCCCCACTATCAGCTTGTCTGATATTGGCTGAATAGAACCGCGACTCCTTATGGGCCGGATCTCAAACAGCCCGCTCCACTCCTCGGAGTGGAGAATGAAAAGATTAAGTTTTTTTTTGTTTTTTTTTTTTTTTGTTTTTTTTTTTTTTGTTTAATTAGAACAAAAAGTTACAGAAAAACTTGTTTTCTTTGAAATATGAGTACTACAATATCGCAACATAACGGCACAGTGGTCACTGGGACACATGCGTCCCACTAATTGTAAATTCACTGCAAAAATTTTTTGAAGTAAAATGAGTTTTAGAAAGCGTAATTGTTGTTTGTAAGCTTCTAAGAAACATAAAATAGCAAATATACTCACTTCGGACATTTTCGGTAGCGATGAAAGTACGAAAACCGATTCAAGGCACAATAAACTACGGTTACGGCGCGAAAATTCAAGCGGCAGCCCATATAAACAGTCACAGCCTCCTACACTGTAAGAATTTCAGTGCCTCGATTTTTTCCGCGTTCTGAAGGGCCACCAACAGATGGCAGAACTATGCAGAATTACGTAACTCGCCACCTTGTGGTATAAATGACGTCCGAAGTTAGTGAGACGTATATGTCCCAACAACCACGAAAGGGTTAAGCTTGGTACCCAAACCCCGGGTACCACTACGTCCTTCTCTCTTTCGAGATTTTTTACAACACTGAATTCCGCATTCGAATATTCACAGAGAAGCATTATCTTTATTTGAGAATATGCGCGTTCTTCATCACGCAAAGTGCCACGTGCAAGTGGGAAAGACAGCCAGTACCAGCGCCCACCGCAGCCCCCGCCGCCTCCTTGGCATTCCGCCGCCGCTTCCTGCCGCGCCGCCTCATGTATCCCTGAGAGGGGAGCGCCTCACGGAGTCCCGCCCTCTATCTTGATGAGTCAATCTGGGACGTGCCGCCCTCCTGTTTATTGCTATTGTTCTCTGCTCTACTTTACTCCGATTGTTTTCTGCCGGCGGAAGGCGGGGTAGGTTCTGCAACGCCGCACCTGCCGTTTCATTTATCGCACCGAGAAGAGACTGTTCATACGTCGTTACGTTGTCTTTTTGGCATTTTTTTACGTTTTTATGCATCACTGATCCAAACTTTGGTTACATATTACGAGCCGCGTGAAGACCATATCTTGTAACGTCACAGATGGTGACCTTCCATCTGCGGGTCGATTACACAGATATGAAATCGTATTATACTTGTAAAAGTTTTGTATATTTTTCTGAACTAATATTTTAGGTATTTCCTTACTTGTTCATTTCATGTATATTATCTGTTATAAATAATTTCGTGTGGCTCATTGGCCTGGTGCAAGTCTTTCAATTGGACGACACTTCTGCGACTTGCGTGTCCCTAGCCTACCCCGGTTATCCAACCGGGGAAGGGGACCTACAGCTTAACGTGGAATCCGAACCACGTGTCGTTTCTGGCGACTCCTCACATCGTTGAGAGGTGAAGGATGGGTAAAAGTGCAGCCTGAAAAAATCCGAGGTCCGACCGTGTTTCGAACCCGCGACCCTACGGTTTCCAGTCGAGCGCTTTACCCCAAGACCACCAGGCCCAACATGTTATCTGTTTAATTTGTAACGTTAACTGAATATTTGGATTGTACATATGTAAACTATGCTGTCGAAGATATTTTGTATGAATGTAAGCAGCGCGCTCTACTGCGCCACTATATTGTTGATGCTGAGACAGTCGATGAGAAACGGAGCCTGAGTGTGGGTCTCGAGGCGTGCGGACGCTGTCCGGTTCGTCGGTTCGTCGCGTGCAGTCGCCGCTACCAAAACCGCGAAACGTTTATTCAGGTATATTGAAAGAAGAAGTGTTCACCGAGAAAGTTTATTTTCAAAAGTGCGCGAGTACCATTTATCGAAAGAGTGTCTGCAAGTGTCAGAGTCGGTGATCTCTTCGTACGTATGCAATCGCATCGCGCGTGTTTTAACGGAACTTGTCTTCGTCGTGAGACGATACGTGTATCGCGGAACCGACCCACTCACGTGAATGAACATTTAATGAACTTGTGTGAAAATAATTTTTGCCTCGCAGCATCATCATTGTGAACTGGACCACTGTATGGATGTATATGTCATTGCTGATGGATTCTTATGTGAAGATTATCTGAAGAAACGAATGCTACAGATAAGTACTATTTTGTAACTTTTATGTTAAAATATAAGAGTGAATTAAAAGTTAAAAAAGACTTTTTCTATTAATACCTAACAGACCTTATAAGAACTAATATGCAATAATAATTCAAAAGTCAGAAAATTTGATAGGAGTGCGAAAGTTTAACTGACGAGGACATATCACGTTCATTCATCAAATAACGATTGAGTTTGAACTGAGAAAATTAAATATTGTGTGCACTAGAAATAGAGATCAGAGGTTATAGTTAGAATTTTGATGAAACAACAATAAACAATATCATATTAATAATCAATCAGTTAGCCATTATGACAATAATGAGAGAGAAAATTAGTAAAAATCCCTAACAGACAATTTTTTATTACAGTTAACGTCAATAATTTATCTGATTAACTGAATGTACTTGTGCACAGCTATTGTTTCAGTGTAAGAAAACTCACAGCGATGATCAAAGAATCAGTCATTTTCAAAAGGAAAATCATAATTGCATTTTTATATTACGACAAAAAAGAGGTCATGCAGAATTTTTATTTTTATTTTTATTTTATTTATTTTTTTATTTATTTCTGCAAAATGATTACAGCTGTTCCAGCATTTATATCCTCTGAATATTTTATAAGATTGGGTGGTAAGTTCTATCTTCTGTGAAGGTATCAGATGTGCAAGGACTAAATATCAATCATATTCATTCATTTAATTAACAAGCTAATTAATTTCATTAATAGTGACAGGGCCTAAATCAGAAAAGTGTGTGTAGATCTGACTGTTACGAACTTTTACGAGTCTGTTTCGAGCCACAATCATTAACGAACCTTTTATTCTCATTTTTAAATAAAAAATATTTAACCACCACCACACCCAACCTTATAATCTAAACGTGTTTGCGTCAATGTATATTCTTCTAGAAGTACATCTAAAATTCGTGGCTACTGAATAACGCATGGAAGTGGTTCATTGTCAAGATTAAACTTTTCATATACTAGACAAATCATGAAGCCCTTTCTCGTCAAAAAAGTAATACATTTTTTTAGATGTTTCCAATAGTGATACTCATCGTAAGTCCAGCGAATCAGTATGGATGTTCACCGGTAACAGATCCATAGCCATATTTTAGTGCATCATACATGTGGTCTACAATGAAGCTAAAAATTTAACAAAGATCTTAATGCGAATAGTGCCCACAATGAAACACTATCTCGAAATTAAAAAAAAAAAATTAAAAAAAAATTCCATAACATATAAAGTAAATTAATATTACAAAAAACAGTCTTGGTCGCAAACAGTTTTTATTGACCGGTTTCGACCTGATGTAGGTCATCTTCGGAACAAAATGTAGCCCATGTGGCCACTGCTGGCTGGGCTGGGGTGTCCTGGCTGTTCTGCTGCCAGCAAGTCGTAATCGTTGCAAGTGTTATCTCTCCAGTATGACCCGGCAACGTGCTAGTGCGGGCCGGTAATGCCCGAGAGCTTCCACGCTATCATCGCCCCTGCAATTCTTCTGCAGCCTCTAAATGACAATCTCCGTGGTATGCCTCGTCCTTAATAGAAAATTACTGTCGTCTAGTACACAAGTAACTGTTCCTCTGTCAATTTAACGCTTTTCCTGCTCCCTTTCAAATTGAAAGGTCCATGTGTCGGTTCATTAGCAGCTATTAGAAGCAATATACCTTCGATAACTGATCACACAACAACAAAAAGTGTACACGCTTTAATACTAGCTTAGACGCTGCAACTACAGGGAGTAATCCGACAATGAGCGCGGACGCTTATAAGCATCAGCCGCAATAGCTCGTGGCTTGTAACGCTTATACGCGTCAGCCCCAGCGAAACTGTTAAGCAGAACAAGCATATAGATCTTTCTGAAAGCATTCAGTGTTCCAGCAGCATTGTGGGAAACGATCTCGCACCGCACGTTTGCGATTATTCCCTTCAATCCCATTGGTTTGAATGATTTTACTCATTACCTGATAGTCTTTCGTAGTTAAAGGTGTTTTAACGCATGCCAGTAAGCGATCACCAACTTCAGTGTCATCTTATCAGACGCTTTTAATAATTCCCAATGCATCTTCCTCAGTTTCAGGTAAGTCACCATTATACTCATAAACTTTATAAACGGTGATACATAATGTACGACAGTATATAAGCACTGACTATGTAACAGCAATGGTGTATTATTTACAGATAGGGTAACTAAATATGGATCGAGAGTGTGAAATTTAAACGATTTGAAACAGATACGATCTTAATTACATTAATTATAAAAGAAACCAAAGCTGAACGACACTCTATGGAATTGTGGATGGCGTAAAAGGTGTCGTATAGTGATTTCATATTTCCAGCACGCTTTTGAATTGTACTTTACAAACAACTTTTAATAACATTACCTGATTAAGCAGTATCGCCGAGGGTTGTGATTATAAATGGGATTTCCTGTTTTACGAATTACGCAGTTTTTAATTGACATAATGACTAATACGAGGGTTCGAGCTTAAATACTGGCAACTTTTTATTCAAATACGACACAGAACCGTTACAGGTTTGCCTCTGTTATAGTCCTGAAAAATAGTCGCCAGCGTCATGTTGAACCCGTTGCCAGCTAGAAACCGTAGTATACGGTTAGCAGAGCCTGTACTGTTCATGGTGCGAACGGAGCGGTCTACTGTCCGTCTAATCTCTGGAACAGCTCTGAAGCGAATGTCAGGGAGTGGTTCCTTCATCTTCGGAACCAAATAAAATAGTCACATGTCCGGGGAGTATGGTGGATAGTACAGTACTTCCCAGTCCCGTCGACCGAGCAGAGCAACAAAAAAAAAAAAAAAAAAAAAAAAAAAAAAAAAAAAAAAAAAAAAAAAAAAAAAATATGTTCAAATGCTTTTTAAGCTTATGGGACTTAACTACGGGGTCATCAGTCCCTAAACTTACGAACTACCTAAGACTAAGGACGGCACAAATATCCATGTCCGAGGGAGATTCGACCCCCGACCGTAGTGGCCGTGCGAGCAGCTAAGCAGCTACAGCACGCCGATTGAAGAACTTGATGGCACTGTCGTGCTGTACTACCTCTGGCACATTCAGTCCTTCTGTAACTCCGTTCTTCGTGTTTCAGAAACATACTGACGCCGTTACGTTAGCCCACTTGCTCACAAATGACTGTGTTCTCCTCGATTGTGCGCATGCCGGTGACGTGGGACGCGCGAGTTCATTTGCTTAGAGGTAAGATAGCTATTTCAATAACGTGTCCTATTAGCGACAACTTTTATACTCTGTATTCCGTTGTCTGCCTGAGTTTGCCGACCTTCGTTGAAGGCTTTTAACCAACGTGCCACTGTTCTGTACGGCAATGGGGATTCCCCGCACGCCGATTGAAGAACTTGATGGCACTGTCGTGCTGTACTACCTCTGGCACATTCATTCCTTCTGTAACTCCGTTGTTCGTGTTTCAGAAACATATTGACGCCGTTACGTTAGCCCACTTGCTCACAAATGACTGTGTTTTCCCCGATTGTGCGCATGCCCGTGACGTGGGATGCGCGAGTTCATTTGCTTAGAGGTAAGATAGATATTTCAATAACGTGTCCTATTAGCGACAATAGTAGATTCCAATGCATAGTGTCTCCACAGCAGTGTTGCCACTATTTAAGTTCCAACCCTCGTACGTATATGACATCTCTTGTTCCCAAGGGTAGTGCTCCTGGTCCTCATCAGTCCCTTATCTATATTATCTGGGAATAAATCTCAGCATTATTATAAGGTTTTAACAGATTATGCTGACATTAATAGCTTTTTATAGTCGTTAGAGCATCAAAATCAACTGTGGAACGAATTTTACAAATTTTGGTGAAATTAAGCAATTGGGCCTAAATAAAGGAATGTGTGAAATCATCCACATGAGTATTAAAAGGAGTCTAACGACTTCGTTCAATTAAATAAATCAATTAAACCTTAAAGCCGCAAGTTTAATTTAATAACTACAAATTACTATCATGACAAGGAAATAATACAGGTCTTGGAATGGGGATAGTTCCAAAACGACGTCTCTCGTTCCTATAAGATCTACTTCCGAACTTTCGATCGCAGACTTTCTCACTCTTTTAATATGGGACATTGCTCATCAAAACTATCAAATAGAATTTCCATCTCGAAAATTCAGTTGGGATTAGAGTTGGCATAATACGTCAAGGGTATTATAGCATACTATCCAGAGATAGGGTTCTCATATATCTTAGATCCGAAGATTCGTTTTTCAGCGGTCTTGTGAAATACACCAGGCAGTAGCGTGTAGACTGTCGTGTAAATGATTAGCGTTCGATTCTCACTGTGGCAAACGTTTTAGTTTTGTTACTTGCTTTAAAAACTGTAACAATTTTCAAAGAAAATTAATGACGTAAAATATTACAATTTCATCGTATAGAACTTTATACTATTCATGGCATAACGGATGTAGCTAATTTTCTTTTTAAAAAGTCGAATAATTCCAAATGAATCTTACAATTAAAATAGGTCGATTAATACATTGAATGCTATAGCCACAACAATGTTATTACAAAATTAGACGATATTGTAAGCTGCTAAATATTCGTTACAATTTAGAGGAATCGGATTCTTCATGGAGCAGCATAGTATAGTTGTGTGTATACAGACTGCAACGAGGAGTCAAACAATTTAAAAAAAAAAAAAAAAAAAAAAAAAAAAAAAGTGTTTGTTGATGGAATGTTGCAACCGGAATGGTTCACATGACAGACGAACACGTTTTCACCTGAGTTGTTACACCGTGTTACGGCACGTCATTCACTGACAACTTGGTCAGCTATGTATTTGGTGCGCTTAATACTTTAGAGCACTTTATTTTGTAACTTTGTGGATGGTGCGCCTTCGGACTTCTATGAGAGGACACTTATGCGTTATACTACTATCCTGACAAGTCCTATTCCCAAATTAATTCGGAAGGTATCCGTGTAACAGAGATCGGAGATAAAATAGAGAGATTTAGATGTTCGTTCTTTCCGCAAACTATACGACTATGAAGTGGTAAATATACTGTAAGGGAAGTCTTCGGATTTTGCATCGAAATCCGCCTTTCGTCATCCATCTGTACATCTACATCTACACGAGATACTCTGCAAATCACATTTAAGTGCCTGGCAGAGGGTTAATCGAAACACCGTTATATTATTTCTTTCCCATTCCATTGTCGAATAGCGCGCGGGAAGGAAGAACACCTGAATCTCCCCGTTCGAGCTCTGACTTCTCGTATTTTATTCTGATGATATTTTATACCTATAAAAGAGGGAGTCAACAATATATTTTTGCATTCGGAGGAGAATGTTGACGATTGTAGTTTCGTAAGCAGCCCATGCCGCAGCGATAAGCGCGTTGTTGTAATGATTCCCATCCCAGATCCTGTATCATTTCCGTAACGTCGTCTCCCCTGTATCGCGACAATACGAAACGAGCTGCTCCTCTTTCCATTTTAAGTCTGAAGTAATAGTAATTTCTGGGTATTTTGTGGAGTTTACGCCCTTTTGATTGATTTATCATGTAGACAAAGTTTAACGGATATCTTTTCGTATTCATATGGACGACTTCATGATTCTCATTATTTAAAGTCAATTGCCAATTTTTACACCATAGTGATATCTTATTCAGATTGTTCTGCTGTTAGTTTTGATCTTCAGATGATTGTACTAGACGGTAAATGACGGCGTCATCTGCAAACAACCTAAGAGAGCTACTTACATTTTCCCCTAAATCGTTTATGTAAATAAGGAACTGCAGAGGACCAATAACAATACCCTGTGGAACGCTCGATATCACCTCTGTTTTGTTTTATTCGATGCCTTACCATCGATTACTACGAACTGTGTCTTCTCTGACAGAAAATTCCCTAGCCAGTCGCAAATTTGAGGCGATGTACCATAACCACGAAAATCGATAAAAAGCCGTTGTAAGGTACGGTGTTAAAAGCATTCCGGAAATCAAAAAACACGGAATCGATTTGCGAACCCTTGTCGATAGCACCCATCACTTCGTGTGAATAAAGAGCTAGTTGTGTTTCGCACGAACGATATTTTCTAAATCCGTTTTGACCTTTGGTCAATAGATCACTCTGTTCGAGATATCTCATAATATTTGAATACAAGATATGTTCCAAAACCCTACTGCAAATTTACGTCAGTGGAATAGGCCTGTGCTTTTCGTGAATATAGGTGTGAGATTTGCAACTCTCCAATCTTTTGGTACAAATCCTTCTTTGAGAGAGCGGTTGTATGTGGCTGTTAAGTAAGGAGCTATCGCTTCAGCCTAATGAGAAATCTTATGGGTATACAATGCGGACCAGAAGACTTGTTCTTGTTAAGTGATTTTAGTTGCTTCACTACTCCGATAATATTTACTTATTCGTTACTCATTACGGCCTCTGTTCGTAATTCTAAATCTGGAATATTGATTTCGTCTTCTTTGGTGAATGAGTTTCTAAAAGCTGGGCTATGTTTAGTAACCCTGCTTTAGTAGCGCTGTCATCGTTAGGATCGCCATTACTATTACGTAGTGAGAGTATTGTTTGTGTTTTGTCCCTAGTATATTTAACATATCACCAAAATCTATTTGGATTTTCTTTCAAATTTAGAGAAAGAGCTTCGTTGTGATGAGTATTGTAGGCATCTCGCATTGAAGTCCTCGTTAAATTTCGAGCTTCTGTGTAGGATCGCCAATCCTTGGGATTTTGTGTTTGTTTAAATTTAGCATGCCATTTTCGTTGCTTTTGCATCAGTGTCCTGACCCGTTTCATTTGTTATAAAACTGTCAATTGCTGACGATACCACGTCTTTGAACTTGAGCCACATCTGGTCAACATTTATGTTTAGTGTCTCACCAACGTTGGGTAAATAAACGTAGTTACTGACAGTGCTGCGGAACTCCCATGTCGTGTCCTTGTACAGGGTTAGTGGGCTCCGACAACATGGCGCTGACCACATGACAGTTGTCGGCGTCGAGGCAGCTCATCTGGCATATTGATACAGGCGCTAGGCGAGGCCCCAGCCGGAAGGCCCGCTTAGTGGGCGATCGCTCGGCCACGCGCACTGATCCCACCACGGGATTAATTACAAGGCCCAATGGGGCCGGGTCGATACCCGATGGATACGGCGACGAGATTTTGGTACAAGCAAGCACAGCCACCGCTATAGCATTCAGTAGCTCTTGAGGAAGGTAGAAATAGTGTCCCCTTGCAATGTGGTAATTTGAGACTTTTTGTTAAGGATAAAGTAGGAACTGGCCTTTGAAAGGAATCATCGTGATATTGGATAGGAGTGATTAAGGTGACTCATATAATCCAAACACTTTCGGCAACGTTGGATTTGATCCGCAGTCCATGTATCATGCGTGGAACGAACAGTCGTAGCAAAGTATAGTCAAGTCGTATCTACATCTGTACTCAACAAGCCACCTCGCAGATTATTACGGTGGATACTTTGTAGCCACTGTCACTTCCTCCTTTATCTGTCGCAGTCGCGGAAAAAAAGAACTGTAATAATTTCACTTTAGTGTGAACAGATATTCAGACTATTGTATGTAACATTCTCTTAATGATATCCAAGTAGATTGAAATCGGTCATCACCTGATCAACTATTAATAAATATGAACGACAAATAAGTGAATAATAGGCCTATCGAAGAGGATTTCGATGTGGAAGGTACTTTACCGAGGAGATCTTCGATCAGAAACCATAGTCCAACTAAAATAAGAAGGGAGCACGAATATCACTGTGATTTTCGTCAAGTTTACGAAAGGTTATGACTGCAACAACTAGGTGTGGATATTACACGCCCTCATCAAAGAGATTCTCGCGGATACAACAGTAAGGTGAAGGTTAGAGGACAACTATCTAGGAGTTTTCAATCAGAAGTACGACTGGGTGATGGTATATCAGCTATCCTGTGGAAATTTTATCAGCAATCAGTCGTAAAAATATTTATTTATTTGCAGATCTAGATTTTGACCACTGTGTGGTTATTATCAGTGTTTAAAAACAATTAAGATTCCTCCATGGTGGAGGTTGCGTTCGTACTGAAGCAGCTGTTCATACAGTGGACGAAATCTAGATCTGCAAATAAATAAAAATTTTTACTATAAAATTACCACAAGTTAAATACAGTCGTGGAGCACAAATTCCACCATAGAATCAAGCCTGTTAATATCACCTGTTTAACGTGGTGCCTGATAATGTCATCAAAACCTGGGAATGTACACTGAAGAATGTAGGAAACAAACCAGTTGACATTGGAGCTGGGACCTGAAGAATCTAGATGAAGTACCTTGCTTCTGCAAATGACATTACAATCTCAACCAACAACTCTACGGATACTGGCGTTGCTGTACAATCCCTGAATGCGATAATGTTAAAGTCAGGGATTTAAATTCCGTCTCACAAGAAAAAATACTTTGAAAACTAGCAGTCTAGAAACTCCCATTTGACAGCTATACATTGGAAATGTCAATCGCTTTCGTTATCTTGGTAAATGGGTAACCTCAATGGTAGCTCCAACATAGAAAGGCGTAACAGACTGAAACCAGCATACCATCTATCATCTATCCCATAATCTGTACAATAAGAAGTGCATTTCGAAGAATTTTAGGGTCCTTACAAAGCTGCTGTCAGGACACCATCCTACATCTTAGTGAACAGGAAAGGTAGGAAGGATGACCCCACGAATGCTAGAAGACGTATTTCGTGAATCAATCATTGGCCGAAATGGCTCGCAGACGGGAACTGCTGACAGTAGTCTAATTGTGAGCTGTTTCAACAATTAAAATCAGCCAATACCAGTTTTCGACATAGGAGGCTTAAGTTCTATGCCTCCTACAACGAGTGATCAACAATACGCTTACCAAATGATCTCACTGAATGAAGCTACAAAACTGGAAGATTGTGGATTAATGAAGTAGTAAATTACTTGGATTCGGCTGGGATCTCTTATCTTGAGGTAGAAGATGGTTCCAAATTTTAGGCAATGGTAGAGTTCTGGACCCCACAACCTAGACTCCATTAACGTCAGAAGTTCCATTTACAGGAGAGCAAGGAGAAATTATCAGGAGGCTCAAGAGATGTTGGGAACGGAAGAGAACGTCGAAAACGAACTAGTCTTAAGCACTCCTTAGTACGCTTGAATCAATAATTAACCAGATTGATATCGTTCGACGTGAAAGCACTATCTTTTAATGTTTATGCTGGTGCAAGAATGAATTATCGGCCTGCATTACTCCGTTGCCACAACAGCTGCAGGACTGTATATCACCTCACGTTATAAAATTATTTATCGAAATTATATTTTTCCAGCTCACGAGTTTCATTTTAAAACATATGCACAGTTAATTTTTAACATTGTAACCTATAAACTAGATTAATGTAACGGACAATTTCGTGCTTGAAAACTGTTCGTGGGCTTTCACAGCTCTCTTGCCGACAATAAAACCAAACCTCTTTTTCACGGAAGTAATGTTTCTCCTACTACTACTTCGATATTACTTAACACTTCGATTTGTATGAATGTCTTGCACGGGAAATATTAAAAGGATAACAAAGTTAAAAGAATTTACACCGGACACTTTGAGATCCAGGTCTTACAATTATGATATTTCACAGCATATTACGAAAAATATGCGCGATCAACTTTTCATAATTTATTTACTGTAATGTGGAAACGATTATAGGCATTGTACCAGTCTCAGATTCTACTGACGATGAACGAAATAAAGAGTAGCTTACTGGAACTATAGAATGACGATGGCTGTCAAAATTCATAAGGTAATATTGAGACCTACTGCAGGCAAAACGCACCAACCTATTAATATGATCAAAAGCATCGTAATAGTGAACAGTTCATTTCGTACATTGTGGAACACTAAATAGATACAAATACAACGAGAGACATTATTTTTTATTAGTCGCATGTAACACTGTTTACGACCTTAGCCTGTGTCAACATATGGAAAAATTTACATATAAAGAACAGTCTAGAGTGCAAAAGTTTTTATTTTTTCGACTAGTTTAGGTCTTATTTTAGACCATCTTCAGGAAATTAAGCACCATTGATGTGGAACTGGCAGGAAACTTGGAGCCTCCTAGTGCGTCACTGCTCAGTGGAGCGACCGAGCGAGACCCGGGGGCCTGTCACTCCCCAACCCACAGGGCTGGCCGACATCCTGTCCCGAATTTTTATGCACCGACACCGGTGGCCGCATTCTCTCCTATGTTTTTTGCTGGTGGCGGCAAGGGCCTAAAAGCAATTACTCAGGTGGCTTATTCCCAATGTACCAAAATCATGCCATTATCATTTCTATCATCTGACATTAAGAATTTGGAGAAATTAGAATACAAAGAACCCAACATCCAATTAAATCGACAGACTAAATGAAATTGGAAAATATGAATATAAATAGTATTACTACCTCTCAACATGGTTGGTTCCACGACAGATTACATTTGGCAATCAGTGAAAGGTGTAATGCGGTCTTCTGTCAGCAAACACATCAAAATTGATTTGCGATATACTAAAACATAGGAAACAGTGTCACGATAAGTAAATGACAGGATACTACACTTTTCAAGCAGCCTTGAGATTTTTCCCCCTCCCCACCTCCCCCCCCCCCCCACGTTTCACAACAAAAGGGACACAAAAATCCTTTTTCTACGTGACTGGCAGAATAATGCATTTTATTAATTTATTATATTCAATGATCTTCCTTCAGATACTAAAGACCTGTAATTTTCTCACACAAGAATTTTCACATTGGATCAAACTCTTCGTTTTTGAACATGCATACAATGAGCTTGTGAAGGCCCATTGATGAGTCGAGTTAGACCCCAACTACCTTCACCTTAGTACCATGTCCACAATAAATACGTCAAGCAGCATTAGATTCCCGAAGACAAAGTATGCAGACTACACATTAATAATATGTGAGCTGCAAACAGATTCCGATATCATGCTAGTCCAGGTAACATGAACACAATACTCGGGCAGCAGAAAGCCAAAACAGCAAACATCATTCTCAGCTGTAGGTACCTTCTCACTGAAACTGTGCACATAAGCGATGAGCGTGCTGTAACAGTGGAAATTATACGAATAATCTCAAGTGGATTATTAACTTCACATACATGCAGTTATCTCGTATGATTGACCCGTACATAGAATAATTATGTGCTAATTATATGACGTAGTGATTTCACCAACAAATACATCATAAACAGCAAACACTGAGCTCGTGGACAAGTAAGATCGTGGAGAATGATGCACTGGTACAACTGGACGAATGATATTTCACATGTTTTACGAGGTGTACAACTCTTTCTTAGTAACTGACATATGTTTCAATTCCAAACGTGTGTAAATTTTATATCCAGGATTATTTATTGCAAACTTTTCTTAGGTTCCCGGCTGTTGTATACGAGTCATATACTTCCGAACCTCTACATAACCGATGCTGAATGGTAATACACACAAAACCATTTACCCAAATATTACTGAGACAGACGTTTTGAAGGCAAACCTTAAATATTAAACCTTATTTAAGGAGTCCAATTTCAGAAACCTGAGTCTAGCAATGAGGCTAAATGTATGTATGTATAAAATATGAAAATATTTAATAATTAAAACGCTCGGTTCAGGCGTAGTGGTGGTCACTGGAGTGAAATGACTTCAGACGAAATTGGAGTTTGGTCAGATACAGCAGGATATGGTTCCACGGAATGAGGACTCCTTCTAGGTAATAATATTGTGGAAGACATCAAGGTACTGTTAAAATTAGACATGGCTCTCATAGGATTCGACAGCACACCAACAACAACAGTTCCTGACTACATGATTAATTTTTTTTTTTTTAACTTTTTACTTTTGAAACCAATGTTGGTTACTTAACAGTACTGCACAGGCTGCAAATATTCATAATTATCTACCTATGTAGTTGATTCATTGTTTAGTAGTAAATGTGACGCAATTAGAAGCAATAAAACCAATAACCGTTTCCAAGACAACACTATGTCTGTAGGCAGTTACTTGTGAACTTTTAATGGCAAACTGTTCATAAATAGTTATACAGACTGTACCTTCATAAGCAGTATGCATTTATTTCCTAAATTTCAACACTAAAACAGAGCACAGCTGGAATCCTTTTTCATTTCATTGGCAGAGATCTATCAAAATATGAAGGAATATTAGACGAGCCGTGTGACGCGATTGAAGCGTTTCTAACAAACGGAATAAAGCGTTTCGTTCTCAAAATGTTCAAACGTTTGTAATCCTACTGAATCAAACTGCTATGGTCATCAGTCCCAAGACTTTCAAAGTACTTAAACTACCTTTTACTAAAGAACACCCCCCCCCCCCCACACACACACACACATACACACACCTCCCGTGGGAGTGGCTGCCCAGTCAGTAGCATAATGCCTTAGACCACGAGGCTACTCCAGCGCGGCGGTTTCATTCTCAACGGAAAGAATCTTCCGAAATAAAAGCAATTTCCTCCGTGTGGAAAGAGAGTGATATTGCACCATTATTTTCCGCAATACATATGTAAATGACCAATTAGATATGGTTGGAAGTTCCATGAGGCTTTTTGCGAATGATTCAGAAAGTATACAGGGAAGCCCAGACGTTGAAGAAATTACAGCGAAATGGAACTGGATATGCGGCGTGTCGATATTTCGGGCGAAGTTGTGGCAATTGACCGTAAAAATATTCATGCAATTTATTTCGAATACAGAGGACGAAGGAGCCTATATTATAGAAGCACTCTTAATATCTAAGATTATTAAAATTTCATCTCCCTTTATACATAGTCGTTTCTCGACGGTGTCACAGGGCGAGAAGGCGCAGAGGTAACACAATGGACTCGCATTCGAAAGGATGGTGGTTCAAATCCACCTCCAGCCATCCAGATTTAGGTTTTCCGTGATTTCCCTAAATCACTCCAGGTAAATTCTGGAATGGTTCCTTTGAAAGGGCACGGCCGATTTCCTTCTACTCTTTAAGCTCCGTTTCTAATGACCACGCTTTCGACGGGACATTAAACTCCATGCTTCCTTTCCTCTTGTCTACTTTCTTCCACGGCATCATTACATACTTCTGGAGTTGACATGTATACTTGCACTATCAGTGTTGATTTGCAGTAGAATTTGATTGGAGCATCCCCTTTACTTACCTGTTGAACATTCGAAAGGTAATCTTTGCAACATATACGGGATTGAGCCAAAAGCAACAGAATTAATAAATGCTTAAGGAATTACTCTTATCCGTTTATCACCATAAAAATAAAATAGGCACTTTATTACATCTAGGGTTGTGAATAAACGTTTGTCCATCTCTATTTAGTACAATACTAGCAAACCCAGCAACGCTTCGCAGTAGCTAATATCTATGGGATATATAAGCTAATCTCTTCTCTTCCTCTCCCTCCCTCTTCTATTTCCTCATCGCTTCCTTTCCCATGCCTTAGTCGATGTCTTTCCGTCAGGAGAGAAACGAATAGTGCAGATGGTTTACCAATTCTTGAACACGCTACGTACAGCTGCCCACGGGAAAAACACGGCGATTCAAGATTTATTCCACAAACGTCCAACGATTGGGGCGAATAGGAAACTGGTCACGCTTAAAATGAAACAGTTTCAATCAGTGGTATTCTTGGAATCAGAACATTCTCTCCTTTGAACTTTCCTGTGATTATCGTTGCTGTCTCATTGCCTCTACGATTACGTTGTAGGAATGCGTGGCCCAAACGCCGACCGATATTACATTTTACACTATAATGGTGAAGGGTCATTATTACAACGCGATTCCACCCATTTTCAGATTTCCCTCCGGTTCTGAAATTTTCTGACAGATTTTCCAGTTGCTCTCTGGCTTCAAACAATGCCTGTTCCCAGCATACATAACGCCATTTCCCTTTATTCTGACATCCTTGGCGTGTTTGATCGCTCCGTTGCAACGTATCTGGGCGCTAGGCAAGTAGCGAATGAATAAGCAGATTGTTGGGACAAGTATCCTATGTCCGTCTCCTGCTTCTCAGCTATCTCCCCACCAATTTGGGGCCAAACCAGTTCAGACGTTCTTTAGTTATAAAAAGTGTAACTAACAAGACTTTCCTTCTTCAATACCAGTGCCAAGGTTAATTTAAAATTTTGAAAATGTCTATATTTTTTGTTCATATGTTGCCTAGGCACCATATTTCTCTCTTTTGCAATTTGGAAAATTTTCATTTTTTGAAATACTGTATTTAAGGGTAAAATTAATTACAGTATGTTGTATTTGTACAACCTAAATATTGTATTTACAATAAGAAATTTTATAACACATATTTACAAGTATTTGTTACTGCCATATGGTTTTGTATGAGTCCCCATGACAACTTTATCCCCAACATGATGCAAAATTTCTGATGCGGTTGGTTTGAAACTAAGGAAAATAGTCTGAACAGATTTTAGGTTTGTCTAATATGTCACAACCTCTCGGAATTCAACTGTCACAAGCTCTCGGAATTCAACTGGAAAGAATTCAGTGAAAGATTCCAAGTCTCCTTTGGGTCCACTGTAATCACTTTCCTCTCCAGAGATGCGCCAATGTCAGGCATGCAACAAAGTAACGAACAAACTATGGATAGGCACCAAACCTACATTTTTCTTAAGATTTGATGTGGAAAGTCCACATTTTCTTACAAATAAAGAAAGAAAAAAAATTACATTTTTTCATAGTATACAATACCAACCAAATAGCTCTTCACGTCAAACCTCTTATGGATTTGTTAAATATCATCATTCATTAAATCTTCAATGTTTTGAGACTGAAATTCCTTAGGAGCATCACGTGGGAGTCAGAATTCGTACGCTGTCGATTCATTACAGCAAATAAATCATCCTCAGATACAGAATTTGAATATTCTGCAACACTTTCCTTTAGTATGCGTGATATATCTTTATCACTTAGCACATGAGCTGCCAAAATATGGTACGTTATGAAGTACAGGGCTATTGTAAAAGTGCACATTAAGAACCAAGGTACACAAAGGTGTACTATGAAAACATCGGCATTTATTCCCCAGGAAAACTGAATAATTCACATTTGCTGTATTTCATAGGATTCTTCAAACTTCACTTATCACTCACTACAACGAAGATAAATACACAAAGCTTTATGTATTATTTACTTGTTACATTCTGTCATAACGACGCTGCCGGGCTGCCAGCTTCACTAATATAAAAACTTATGATTCCTGTAGCTCAAGAAGTACTGCTGTGAGGGCTATGCAAGTAACGTCATTTGAAAGCAAGAAGGTACACGATTGTGCACTCGCGGTTTGATCATACAAAATACGCAACAGACAGAGAAAACAGATTACGAACCAAGGTGCACATATGTGCTCTTATAGACTGAAGAGGATATGATGAACACCAAGGACTCTCCGTCGCGCTACCTGCCGTAACACCAAATGGAATATTTTTCAGATCACGTCCTGTTAGGTATTTCTCCCATTTCCACCAGAAAGGTTGGAACACATTTTCTCGTTTGACAAATACATCCAGAAAAGTTTGCCCGTCTCGGTTGAAAATGTTTGATTAAAAAAAGAAAAAAATGCGGAAGGATTTAGCTTCCCTCGCTTTTCCGTGAACCGTATATTGAGGGAGCGTGTGTGTGAATGAATGAGTGGACGGCCTCTCGGCATGCGGGATTTTCTCGTGTTGTGATTCGATCCCCGCGGTGGCGCGAGTGGAATAAAAGATGAGGCTTCCAGCAGGTAGTGGCCGCGAGGCGCACAGCAGAGCGAACGCCGCACGCTCCGCACAGGAAAGCGAGCGCGCCCGTAAAACGAATCAAAACACTTCCCTTTAAAACGACAGATACATTTTGCTACACAAAATTGACAGCCGAAAATAATTATGGCATCAGTGGTCACTACCGTGGAACATAACTGACTTAAACTTTGACTATGTGCATAACGAACTGCTACATTAATGCACAGGGCAAGGGAACGAAAAGAAACAACCCATTCATTCAGAGACAATACTTATACTAATTCATCGTAAAATATCTGAATGGTACAAAAATTGGCAATTGACCATTAATAATGATAATTGTTAGCAGTGGTGGACCAAGGGGAAGGGCGGAGAGGGCGGACCACCCCGGGCCTTCTGTTTTCGAATGGGGCGGCCTCCAAATCACAAAAGTTAATTTATTATAGTAATACACATATTTCCAGCAGGACGAGTGGGGGAGGGAGGGGGTCATTTTGTTTTGCTGCCGCCCCGGGCTTCAAACAGCCTTGATTGATAGAATTTTCGTTTTGGTTTTGGTCCAATCCGCCACTACCCGCACCGAAACTAAGTTTATTGTGCGTTATCGCTCGTTTTGTAGCAGTTGGAATCGGGATTCGTCTGTGAAAATACTGCCATTCCAGTCCAATTTTGACTGCCTGCTCTGGGTCAATTACTAATGTTGTGAACTGAGGTTACAATAGTATTTTACAGTGTACTGACCAGACCACCCACAGCTAAAACTGTGGAATTTATGATAACTCTATGCTCGGCATCTCTTGCTGTAAGAAACAATTTGTGATCCAGCGAGCTAATTTACATCCTGATCTTAAGTTCAGGACTGCACTTCCCACATAAAATGTACACACGTAAGTGTTTGCACTGAATAGCTCTGTGGCTACATTTCAGTATGGTATATTTCAATTGTTCAAATGTTTGTATACATATGGGACCTCACTTCAGTGGTCATCAGTCCCTAAACTTACAAAATACTTAAGCTAACCTAAGAACCACACACACACATACACGCGCGCGCGCGCGCGCGCCCGATGTAGGACTCGAACCTCCGACGGCAAACGGCTACGCTCACCGCAGCAAGGCGCCATACTGAGCACGACTATTCCGCCGCGGCTAGGGTATATTTCACTTGGAAGCTATGCTGATGGCGTCTCTGAATTTTCACAGAATTTCCAACTTTTAGCGGGATTACTGTAAAAAATGAGGGCGAGATTGTCGTGAATATTCTGCTAACGTAAGAAACATTAGTTGGATGGCGAAACTAGGTTCGATACAGAGTGAGATACATGGCGTTTACGTGCACCGACTGCTGTTATCAGGAAGCCGTATATCTGGTAGACACTCCACAGCGAGACTAACCAGCAGTACGTGCCGTGATATCCGCACCGATTGTGGGTGGAAATTGTGGTGTTCAAGCCAACCTATTTACGTGTTTTATCTATTCGAACACTATACGGTACTGGTAGTTGACGTTAACTGAAACAAACTAACAGCATTTAGGTTTGTAAAAATCCTTCATCATGACAGATAAGTTGGAGCGGCACGTGGAAAGTTTAATACGTTTCTTTATTTTTTAGATGTTTTGTCGGCACAGCTGCGAAAATTATAAATAGGGGTGCAATTGTTTCCTTGTATTGTCAATGAGGCATGCAGGTATGTTATCTAACAAGAGACTGTAAATTAAGATGCATCTTAATACAATGAGAAGTAACACCAATGGGAGGCTAAAGTATACTTTTAGGTTTAATAAATAACGGCTATAACGGCAATAAAACCCCAAAGCAATGTTGTTTGTCGTTAACACGTTTGAACACCTATTTCCCGATATAGTCACCGAATCACTATGGAGTTTTCACAGGGGTTTTTAAGAAAAAGATTTGATGTATTTCAGTGAGAAAGTAAATGCTATCTTCATAGCATCTTTCGGTTTGATTTCATCATAAGGGGATGCTCTGAAAGGAAAAGAAATGGTAATCAAAATTATTTGCATCTGTTCTGCTTACAGTAAGTCATAGTTCACCAAAGAGCCAACTAATGTGCTGTTATCTTGGTACACTTTGAAATAACTAGTAAATGGTGCTGTTTGCAGCTTACAAATAGCGACAGTAGTATTTTCAAAAACTGATAGCAATGCCAATGCACACTAATTAGAACAGAAGAGTTCACTGCTTTCATTTTGTGTTAAAATTTAGTTTAGTAGGATTTCTTTATATTTGAATTACTGGCCAGGAAAAACGAATTTATTTACTGAAACATCCCATAAAAGCTCTATTTTTACCAAAACCTATAAAGCGATAGTATTTGAAAATACTTCTTAAACTTTCCTTGCGATACCCGAGAATAATGCTTGTTTAAGACACCAGTGACACGAATATTAATATGCAGTGGAACCAGGCGGAGGGTTACCTGACAAACAGAACATGCCGTTTAGCTCTTGTTCACATTGACCTAAGCTGGTAAGTTACGCTATTCGAAAAATTAGGAAAACGATTCGAATACTTTGGTTTTGATAACAGTATAAAAAAGATTAGTGATAACATATTTGCTCCTGAGGGGTGAAGGTGTTCTTACAGGAAAGGAATTCGCCCGCCTCTTAATTATCGAAAGGTAGCCACGACAATGTCACACAAATGTGGGAAAATGATGTAAGAAAAGTAACCGTTTAAGGTATTCAGCCGATATTAAAATCTTTGGCACCGTTTTCTGCAATTAATACTAAAATGAGAGTGTCCAATTGAAGAGGCTATTAGCATATTAACGTATTATTAACCATGTTAGTTCTCTACTTGCAGATGCCTAGTGTAAAAATCAGATAGCCGATTATCGACCATCTGAGAAGTCACTGTCTGCTGCATTGTCCAATTGGCGGTTGTGTTAACAAACGAAATGTTTAGTAACAAACTGGCTGTCGCACAATTCTAACCACAGAGGCAATTCCAATATCTCTGTTAATAAATCAGTAATTATTTTTAACTTTGATTTTAAAGGACATCACTACATCTTTTATTGACCTGATGTAAATATGCATCTTTAAGTTTTGTGGTTCAGTGACTAAACCAGTAAATTTTGAAGGTGCAGTTGCATAAACTTTACTCCTTACAATATTTCGGCAGCGTGCAGCCTAGCGATCTTCACAGTGAGCGTGAGCAATAGACTTCATTTTTTTCTATTTTTTTTTAACTAAAATACTTTCCACTCTATTATGGGCCGACTGGTACAGGAACCAATAAAACTGTATAGCAATAAAAGATAGTCGGGGTTGCAACTACTTAATTGATTTTGGAAGTGTCTCACTCTTGTGAGACATCGTCAGAAAATCTGGAAAATAAATTAATGGTGGGTATAAAACCTAAAAGCCAAATATTAATGTTGACAATCGCACTAAAATTAATTAGAATATTTACTGACCTTAAAATATTTCAACGGATGAGTAAAACTAAAACAATTACTAGCCAAAATGTGGCAGCGTCAAATCATCGAAACTAGGATAAAGTTTAATATCAAAAGTGTGTTTCGAGCACCTGCTAAGACTAGGGCTCTTCTTGGCACAGTTAAAGACGATTTGGGGCTGAGAAAGCCCGGTGTTTATAAGATTCCTTGCCACTGTGGGGAAGTATATATAGGAAAAACGATTCGCACCGTTAATGATCGATGCACCGAGCACCACAGACATACACGTTTGTTACAACCTGAGAGGTCTGCAGTAGCGGAGCATTGTCTAACCGAAGGACACAGAATGATATATGACGAAACTCGTGTACTTGCTTCTGCGTCTCGCTATTGGGAATGCATTTTAAAGGAATCGTTTGGGATTAATTTGGCGGACGATTTAATAAATCGAGACAAGGGGTTCCCTCTGAGTAACATGTGGAATCCGGTTTTGCCTAATCTTAAAGCCGAAAGCCGGCCGCGGTGGCCGAGGGGACTAAGGCGCTTCAGTCACGGTCTGCACGACCACTACGGTCGGGGGTTCGAATCCCCCCTCGGGCATGGACATTTGTGCCATTATTAGTTGTAGGTAGTTCATAAGTAGTTTGTAAGTTCAGGGACTGATGACCCCGTAGTTAAGTCACTTAAGCTTAACAAACATTTGAACATCTAATCTCAAAGGAAATAGCGCACTCTTTTCTCCAGCTGTGACAAGTAGCTCATGTAAGCGATACATCATTCCTGCCAGTTTTCGCCACTGAGGCGCTGCACCGGCTGCTTGCGGCAGAGGACGCAGCCACGACTCTCTGGCGCACGCGCCGTTAAGACTTGGTGGCGTATATAAGGCTGCCGATCACGGCAAGAGTTCAGTTTCCAACGAGACTCAGCAGCATCCACATCACCTGAAGATGGCGGTTAGGTGGTCCGCAGAAATATTGTGTCTAGATGACTCTACGATCCGGCTGGAAACCGACATGAATATCAACAATTAATTCGCCGGGAAACTCTACGTAATCACAAAACTAGGGTATGTTGACAAAACCCGTCAGAATCCTATAAGTAATACAGGAAATACAGAGGATATTAAGATGCGGTCCTATCCTGCACGATCGTTATACAGATACGTTAAAAATCTTATTGATTTTAAGCATAAAAGTAAAGAAAAAGAAGCTGAGCATGAAGCAGTGAACACATAAAAGCCCAAATAAAATGAATTTACCTAAAAGAGAGCAGAAGCGGCGGCCACGATTGTGCAATGATAGCACACTCACAACCCTTATCAACCTACGTCAATACTGCAGTCAGTCCGGTTTGTTGTTGAATTACACAATCGACATATTATGAAGTTAATACGGCGAAGTTAATACGTCGAACAGCTCATACAACATAACCTGATATGGATCATTGTTGGCGTATTTTAATCAGGATAATTTAAGTTCTTGTGACGAGTAAAAATTTTTGTATTAAATAAAAGCTTTACACATGGTCGAGTAGAGCTTTCTTCCCGTTCAATTGAATAAAAAAAATCTCAGAAAATTATAAAAATCTCTCTCTTACGTCATAGAATTACAATAGACAAAAAACTACTAAGCAAACCTTAGACTTGTGGAGCTACAGCTCAACAGACAGACCACTAGGAAATACGTCTACCACACAGAAATTATATATTACACAAGGGAAAGCATCACAATTCAGTAAATATTTTTGGAACAGAGTCTTAGGGCCGTAATACCACTGGTTGCAGCTAATCAGCTAATCTTCCGTTCGTAAGATCTGCAGATATATTTAACAATTTCAGGCTCTTCCAATAAATCAAACTTTATGCCTTTTCGGTCACAATGCAGGATGCATAAGTCTTGTAGTACGGGTGCCTGATGCCCTGTAGCCTTGTGAGTCTCAGAAAAAGGAGAATGTTGCTCTACTTTTTTCATAAGCAAGTGCTCTTTGAATCTCGTTTTAAACATTCTACCCGGCTGAACAATATAGAGCTTCCGACAATCCTTACATTCCACCTTGTAGACACCTGAGGAAGCATATAAATCTTTATAAGGCTGTTATTTATGCACCAGTGCGTTTTGATTTACATTTTGGGACGAAAACGCTACTCGCTACTCGCTAGCTGATAGGACAACTTACCCACAAACGGAAGCATTATAAATCTCTGAGGAGATGACACATTACGTTGCGGGGTATTCTCAATAAGTAACAACTTTATCTTTATTCTTTATTGATTCAACTAACCCATTAGCTATACCTAAATGGGCCCTATTTTAAAACAATTTATTTCAACTTTATTTTAACTCTATTATACATTGATTACTGACTTATCCTAAGTTTGTTTCATTTTTTGTTGTTTTAATTATTTTCTGTCTATTTTGCTGATGTTGGGGTTCTTTGTGTGGAAGTCCTCTATTGTTTGGTGTTGTGTCCGTGTTGTTGTCGTTGTTTGTTTGTTTGTGTGTGTGTGTGTGTGTGTGTGTGTGTGTTTGAGCATGTCTCCCCAATTTGCAGTGTTTAAACGTGTGCCAGAAGATAAGAACATACTGTTATGTGGCCGGTGTTCGCCGAACTAATTCCAGTGAACATGCCCATGGCACTGGGCTGGCCATTTACAGTGCAGTACTTTGTGTTGGAACATTAATCATTATTTCGACTTTACATCCATTAATGATTAACCATTTCTGTCCCGTTGTCATTTGGTTGTACATTTGTTTACGGCTGTGAAAATCTTAATTTTTTACTACACTATGTATAAATATTTTTCCTAAAAGTCGTATGTCTTAGTTTTGGTTAATACTTTGTTTTTAGATTTTGTGGTCATTTAGGACCCTTTCTAGATAATTACAAAATGGTGGCGTTATCATCTTCAACCAAATAGTCTGTGTGAACCTTGTGACGACTGAAAACGTTATTTGTGGTGTGAAAACATAAATTCGTTAAGTGATGATATTTTGACGAACAATATGTTCTGCATCACTTCCTATTTGTTTTGGCGCAAACTTATTCTTCCGCTTTTTGTGGACAACAAACAAGCAAGCGAGGAAGCAAGTAAAATATCTGTACTGCATGTGTGTTGTCCACAAAAGCGCGGAAGAAAATGTGTGAGCCAAAACAAACCGAAGGTAATAAACAATGGGCTGATCATTGAAATGTCCTCACTTACCAAATTTAAGTCCTCACAAGAGTCACACAAACTACTTGGTTGCAAACCACAATGCTACCAATCCGTAATTATGTAGATACGGTCTTACAAAACCATGAAATGTAAAAAAAGCTAATAACAAAAAATGTTTCTTTTTTGGTGTAATTCTTACATATAGTATGAACTAAAATCATTGTGTTTTGATTTTCACAGGCGTAAATAAAAATCTTACTGGCGATTGCGCAGAGATGATGAAACATGTTTGGGTGTAAAGTAAAAGTAGTTTTTGCATATTGGGCAGACCTCATACACTGAATTTTGGAACATGTTACATACTCGAGCATTTTAACATTTCTGGGGATCAGAAATCTCCTCTGTAGGAATAAACGTTCAGGAAGTAGCGAGAACGTGAAACCAACTCGCGCTACATGCCGTGCTGCTTGACAGTCGGAATACATTTGATAATGTTACGCAATGACGTCTAAAGTACAAAATACCAGCGTACGGCATATCAAACCATGTAATTGGACTGAAGAGTCTGTGGCAAACGGAACACAGCGGGTCACTTTCATCGGAGAGATGAAGTCCGATGAGAATGTGATTTGTGTCTTGTCCGTAGGGAGTGATATTGCACCTTCGAGCAATATACATGTAAATGAGACAAATATTGCCAGAAGGTTTATGAGGCTTTTGCAGGTGATTCTTTGGTATATCAGGAAGTAACAAAATGTATTTTGTGGCGTATCGGTACTTCGTTCGGCGGGTGGCAATGTAACGAATTGGTAATATATGAAGCTAAAAACCTTATTTATTTGCAGAATGAAACTTTTCACTCTGCAGCGGAGTGTGCGCTGATATGAAACTTCCTGGCAGATTAAAATTGTGTGCCGGAACCGGGACTCGAACCTGGGACCTTTGCCTTTCGCGGGCAAGAGCTTGCCCGCGAAAGGCAAAGGTCCCAGGTTCGAGTCCAGGTTCCGGCACACAATTTTAATCTGCCAGGAAGTTTCTTATTTATTTGATTTCGAAATTGAAAAACTATCACTAGAAGTTGCTTCTATAAACTATCTGGCAATAGATATAAGGAGCTATTTGTATAGGAAGGAGCACACATCAGTAATCGTGAGAAAAGCATACTCTAGAGTAAGAATGACTAGGAGGAAGTATATTCCAGCAACTAAGGAAGTTGCTTACGAAACATTCAACTAACAAGTGAACAATGACGATCAGTACCAGAGAGGGTTGACAGACGAGAAAGGTGGAAAGATGATCAGCACGTCACGTTACATGTTATGTTACTAAACAAGAAATATGATTCAGAAAGATGGTTACTTGTTAAGGCTCTATATCCATAACGAAACAAATTCGACCTTTAGTCTCTAATGACGGGACTTTAAACGCAAGTTATCCTTTCTTCCTCTTCAAAGCTAGCAAATCCTTACAGAGATGGCTATAGTTGGTTGTAACAGTAAAACAAAATTTTTAACTACCAGGTGTTATGTGGATCGATTATATGTCAATCTTCAAGTACACCTTGTACTTTCTAGCATGGTGAAGCACCAAAACACGTCACTTAGACCAGTGGCAAGTTATGCCGTAATTAACTGTATAAACACATACAGGCGAATGTACACGGTACCAGAAGGAAAACATCTCAGTAAACATGGGTCCGCAAACATTCCCTTTGCAAGTAAATTGCGACCTCTGACGAGGTACTGTGTAAACATCGCATACCTGTCCCTGCTGCGATCTTAGTTTACGTTTTACAGACGTGCAGTAGCTAGCAGTATGAATACGACAGCACAGTAGTCAAAGTACGGAGGTTGTACCAAAGTTCATAGTTATATTATCGAAGAGTATATCGATATGTAGTAATGGAATAATTGATTACTATGCACAAACCAGGCGGAACCTCTGAACAAAGCAGTACGCCATTCCTAAAGGCATCCCATGTGAAATTATTATATTGGTACTTAAACGCGTACTACAACTAAGTCCTTAAAAATATTACAGGATATGAGACCGTGTGATTGGATTCTTTGCGAAAAATTGTTCTTTTTGTCGGAGTTTGCGGCATCGAGACTAATAGAAAGTTTTGGCTAGTAAATAAATTATACAACTACATAAAAAATATTAGCTTACCGCCCTTTCCCTTTATCGCCCCTTTCTCTCTCACTCTCTCTTCTCTATGTATCTCTCTCTCTCTCTCTCTCTCTCTCTCTCTCTCTCTCTCTCTCTCTTTCTCTCTCTCTCTCTCTCTCTCTCTGTGTGTGTGTGTACTGTTCATAATTGCAAAGCAATGTGCACCTAGTTGTATGCAGCACAATTGCTGTAGCTTTTGAACCGGAGCAGTCGTGGTAACAACTGAACTGTGTGCGAGTAATTTCCCTTCATTTCCGCACCGTCTAACCCTTTGCACAGTTCTATTGTGCTTTAGACACTTCCGTCAGACGGTTTCTAGCGTAGCATTCGGGAGCCCCTCTGGAAGTGTGTGCTTTTCCGTTTGCGAATGACAGTGCCAGAATTGTGTGTCATGTCTAGGTGAGGTGCTGCGAGTCGGGTGTTGTGACAGGTGTCACGGCGCCCCCCAGAGGGCTCTGCTCGTGTGACTGACTCTCAAACATAGCGAGGACCGCGTACCACCGCTCCAGGCATGCTGTATACTGCAACACCCAGGGTGCCCAGAGGAGTCACAGACAAATTTATTTGGGAAATAACACATTGTAAAAAATATCACGTTAATGTTTATGCAAACCCATTCACGTGAGGAAGGACCTGCTATCAGTAGCGAACGTTGTCTCCATTGTTCTTTATATAATGACTGCTACACCCCTCGACAATGAAGAAAAGAGGCTATGTACGAGGACCTTTGAAAAGTCCGAGAGATGGCATCACCGGCGCGTATCGAGGTCATGTTTAGTTAGTTCCATCTTTGGGAAGAATGCACACCAAGTTTGAGCCATATTTGTCTAATTCTTTGTATTTGGTATTCGTGTGAATCAAGGAAATCGAGTGCTTGTCAAAGAATAGACAAAAAAATAATTCTTGAGGTGATTAAACATTACTTTATGAAACGCAAAACGCTCAGGAGATTAACGAGAAGCTTGATAAAAATGACGGTGACTCTGCACCTTCGATTAGAACAGTTTATAAGTTGTTTCAAAATTTTCGAACTGACCATATCCGCACAAGTGACACTGAACGATCTGGACGCTCTGTGGAGATTACGACTCCAGAAATGATTGATAAAATCCATGATATGGTGATGAACTACGGAAGAGCTAAGATATGTGAGATTGCTAGTGCAGTGGGAATCTCGAGTTAACCGGTACATAATGTTTTCCATCAACATTTGGGTTTGATAAAACTATTCACAAGATTGGTGCCGCGGTTGTCACGCTTGACCAAATACGGAATCGTGTGAAGTGTTGCAAGGAAGGTTTGCAACTGTTCAGGAAGAATCCGCTGGATTCGTAACTGTGGATTAAACATAGATACATTACTATGCTTCTGTGGCCAAAGAATAATGTAAAAAATGGGTTACCTAGGGAGAATCTGCACCAAAAAAGAGCACTGCTCCTTCGACCGGAAACAATATGGCGACGGTCTTTTGGGATTCGCAAGGAGTAATCCTCATCGACTATCTGGAATAGGGTAAAACTATTACAGGCGCATGTTATTTAATGGATCCTAGGAAAACCGAGCTGCAATAAAAACGCCTGCGATTGGTCCACATCAAAGTCCTTTCCCATCACGACAATGCACCAGCACACACCTCAGCAGTTGTGGTCGAAAAATTACTGGAAATAGGATTCTGACTCGTTTCACATCCCCCCTATTCTCCAAACTTGGCTCTCTCGGGCTACTGTTTGTTCCGCAATTTCAAGAAATTCCTGATGGGGCGAAGATTTCATTAAAATCAGGACTTGATTGCAGAACCTAATAACTATTTTGCACGCTTGGACAATTCCTATTATTCCGAAGGGATCAACAAATTAGAACAGTGTTGGAGGAAGTGTATAAACCTAAAAGGAGACTATCTGCCCAGAGTCATCAGTAGTTTCTATTTTTGGACAAACGCCTCTCGTATGTATTGATTACTTTTATCCGTATTTCCTGCTTCCACATACAATGAGAAACTATAAAAATAAGGTCACCTACTTGGTATAGATATAAAAGTGTCGAGGTGAATACAGCGTCACTCGTCGATTAATGACTCCTTGTCACACACACTCAAGGTGCATTTAGCTGAAATGTTTGCATTGTTATGGGACCTAACTGCAGTGATAAACTTGCAAACTACTTAAACTAACCTATCCGAAGGACAACGCAGACACCTACGACCGAGGTACCACTCGAACCTCCTGCTGCGAACGGCCGCGCGTTTATAGACTGCGGTTCGTCCGCTGCGGAGAAAACGCATAGATTTTGCGGTGAATTCGCATGTCACTACATAGCACGTGGTTCAGCCGCAGTGACCTTGACGACACAGTGCTGTTTTGCCTCCGGGATGCAGCCGATTCAGAAGGTGGTCCATGATGAGCAAGGATGTGGACATATGTATGTAACTAAAAGAAAAGTTGAGTCGACATACACTTTCATTACAGATGGAATGTATACATAACTTTGCTGTGCTTCTGATGGTACAAAGTTCACCATAGCTAATATATCAGGCTGTTCCAACAGGCTGCTCCACGAGCAGGAGAGCACACGAGCACCCACAACACCAGCTCAGAGTTGCGGTGGTGGGGCAAGCTGACGTCACGCACGCTAGTACTCGTCTGGCACAGACACTATCGTGTAGTAGCTGTAGCAGAATGCGTAGTTCCAAATGAATTATCGGCCTTTGAATGTGTTTGTTCCTCTAGTAAACGCTGTACCGGAGAATTGTTAACATTGGAGCTGATTTAGAGGCTATAAAATTCATATTGTCATATTTAGGAACTGAGAGGGATTCAGATTGCTAAACCAACCATAATCCGTCTTCGTTCCATACTCTAGTAATAATTTCTAAAGTAAATGACTCCTTAAAAATAATAGGAAAATTAGTTTTATACATCATAATAAATGCTCCTTACGTTGGTTCTATGAAACCGATAAGTAAACATTTAAAATAAGGCCAACATAAAAGTGCTTTATTAAATTCCACTCAAGATATCACATCGTTGATATTCGAATAAAATATTATCGCTGAGAATAGAGCTTGTGACACGTGTCCGCATTTCAAAAACAATTTTGCTCGTGTCGAAAATTTGAGTGCTCTTGCAGTTTCGCGTGACGTCACAGCCCGTCCGGCAGCTTCACTTGCAGCCGCGGAAGAGTGACCGAGCGCACTGAGGCGCTATGCTCCCATGCGCAAAGCCGTTCCCCATCGGGGGTACGAATCCTCCCTCTGGCATGGATGTTAGTTAGTTACTTTATACGTAGTTTGTAAGTTTAGGGACTGATGACCTCGCGGAGGTTACCAAACATTCGAACATTTCTTCACTTGTAATGGCCGCAGTTATAGGCGTGCTTCCCATGTGACAACAGTTCACGGCCGAGTGTCCTTGCTCCGCGGGCAAGTGAGAGCTTTCTGGCTTACGGGCGACCGCGGGAGCTGGAAGAGCCTGTAATATGCACTTCTGCAAGGCAATAGAACACTGTTATGACTAATAGTGACAGAGTACTAGTTCTCGTGTATGAAACCTATTGAGACCGGGATCGGAACTTGTCGCACTGCCTTGTGGTGCTGTAGTATGCCTGCGTAAGCAGGGGAACGCCGGCGCGCGAAGTTAGCAAAGAGGTACAGAGACTACGGGTGCCCCCGGCGGCCAAAGTGCTACAGAGCGACTTATCGCCCGTCTTGTATTGGCGCGGTGACGTGCGTAGACCGCTGGAGTTGTTGCGACGCCACAACAATTATCACCTGGTTGGGGAGATCAGTAGCACCAGGTACGCTTTTCACAGTTGTATATTATTGAATCGAGATATATTCAATGTCTGTGCTTTTCTACGAAATAGATGTCACCTTTAACTTTTACGTAAGTCGGTGCGAATTATATACTCAGGCTACAGGTCGCTACTTGCTCCACTGAAGGCATTTCATTCATTCTGCAGGCCTGGACCGTTTTGTCGTGATATTCTCTATAGGTCATCGCCTATTTTACATGTAAATCTGAGCGGTGAACCACAATTACGAATAATCATTTACTTGGAAATTTTAAAAAGTGTGTAATTACCAGAAAAGCTTACTTTTAAGCTTGCATGAAAGACGCAGAATGGATTATCGCAGATTTTGTAATGAAAAATGATCGATTTTTCATTCAATCATCGTTTTTACAAGAATATAGGGGTCAGCGATCTCTTCAGCATAGCTATAAAACCCTAGCTAACCTGGCAACGCTTCACAATTGATAAGGCCGTGGTGGATTAGCCGTGCGTACTAGGGCGCCTTGGTGCGGTGCGCGCGGCCGTTCGTCGTCAGGGATTCGAGTTCCTCCTCAGAGAGTGGTGTTTCTGTTGTCCTTAGATTACCTTACCTTAGTTGAGTCTGATAAATTTACAAACATAAGAACTTTCATTTTTCGCAATTGCTAAACATGTATGGGAATTGCAGATACCTATTAAACTCCATGCTCCCTCTCTTTTCCCAGTTTCTCATCCTTTCCGTATTTCTTTATACCTCCTTCTCCACATCTCTCTACCCATAACCTCTTCCACAAGGTGGTACACGTTTATTAAAATCAAATGTTGAAATATTTCTAATTCTGTGGGACGTAATTACTTGGTTATTAGTCCCTAACTTACAAACTACTTAAAATAACAAAACTTTCACTCTGCAGCGAAATGTGTGCTTATATGAAACTTCGTGGCAGATTAAAATTGTGTGCCGGAACCGGGACTCGAACTTGGGAGCTTTGCCTACTCGCGGGCAAGCGTTCTACCACTTCTGTGAAGTGTGGAAAGTAGGAGGCGAGTTACTGGCAGAAGTAAAGTTGTGGGGCGGTGCCGTGAGTCGTGTTGGGGTAGCTCAGTGGTAGACCGCTTGCCCACGAGAAGCAAAGGTCCCAGGTTCGAGTCCCGGTTCCGGCACAGAATTTTAATCTGCCAGTAAGTTACTTAAAATATGGTTAACTTACGTAAAGACAACTCATACACGTATGCCCGAGCCACGGTGGAGTGGCCGAGCGAATTGAGGCGCTAGACTCCGATGCGCGTGGCTGTTTCCCGTCGGGGGTTCGAATCCTCCCTCGGACATGAATGTTTGTGTTGTCTTAAGTATAAGTTATTACTTAAGTAGTTCGTAAGTTTAGGTACTGATAACCCCACAGTTAAGTTCCATAAGCATAACAAACATTTGAATCCATGCCCGAGCAGGACTCAAAACCCCGACGGCGAAAGGCCGCACACAACGCAGCAGGGGGCCCCAGTGCGCACGGCTAATACGGCACGCACACATTTAATGTTTCCCTTGAAAGTACGCATAAAATTGGCTCGAATAATTTTCGTTGCACTAATGACGCGTTTTTAAAGCCATTTTTTGTGTTTTCGAATCTGGATCGTTTTTAGAAACCAATGAACAGAGTGGCTTTGGTCGCCTCAAGTGGCGCAACGCAACCCAGGAGCTTTATTTTATTATGTAGAAAGATTCACATAGAAATTTACAAGAAATTTTTTTTACCATTTTCTAATGTTTTACTTAACTTTATATTTATCAAGAAATCTGTTTCAGTGAGCCCGCTGCCCGTGTGCAGTCCAATGAAAGTGTCTTTAGACGACTTGTCGGTTGTTTAAGGAGTGTTTTGGTGATTTACTCCAGAAGTGTCGAATCTGATACTACGTCGAAACTACTATGGGTTGCACAGCCACCTATCATCACTGATGTTGGACGTCAAACTTAGTCAGACTGTAGTAAAGAAGGACAGACCAAGAACTGTGGCGAAGCTAGCATCATACTTTAATGATGAGCAGAGTACATTGAGAACTTTCCACATAAGATTAAATTTGAATAAAAATTTTATGTGGTCCAGTACTTAAATCTTCGTCTCCCCATCTGTAACACACAAGACCCTGTTACTGTTCTGTGTGGTACAGAAAATTGTGGTACCTCACAATAATTAATTGATATAATTTCTAATAGTGGTAGGTCTGTGAGCAGCGATGTTCGATTTGTGTACTCTGATGTCAGATATAAGGAATTGTTACCTTATTGCACATCATTTATTCAAGTTGTCTGTAAAATCTGGCATTGTCAGGATGAAGATTGGGCGGCCCTAAAATCAGTTAAAATTCATAAAATTTTAAATAATTTATTTAAAATTTATACAGTAGCCTAGACAACAAAGTGAATTTTTTTATTTAGAAAGTAGTGACCGGTTTCGACTTTTCAGTCATTTACCAACCTGTAATCAAGCAAAGGAAAAATATCTAAAAGTAGAGCACATGATGTATTAAAATGTGACTTTTACAGGGATTAATGAATTATCACACCTTGGAAAACAATGCATTTACAATCATTCGTGATAGTTAAAATTAATAATCACGCATTAAAAGAGCATAAAAGGAGAGTTTCTCCCAGTTGGCAAGAGCCTCTTAATTGTAAAGCATAAAGATATCAATGTTATAAAATGTATGGGGCGCTATATAGTCTATTGATTAAAATCAATGTTTGTAAAAGACAAGATAATTATGATGGGCATAAAACAACGTAGCACTGTTTTTAATTTCATGCTTAAAGCTGGAATGTGATAAACCAGTAACTACGTATGTGCTTAAATATAACGTACCCCTGTTTTAAATTGAATACGCAAACTAGGAGTGAATCTGAGCACTCAAAAGTTTGAGTTCCATCAATTAAATATTTAGCAGTCAGTGCGTAAAATACATTTGTAGATTTTGTAGAGTTGGAGAAAGCCTTTAACAGTGTTGACTGGAATACACTGTTTCAAATTCTGAAATCAGTAGGAGTAAAATATAGGGAACGGAGCGTTATTTACAACTTGTACAAAAACCAGATAGCAGTAATAAGATTTAACGGGGATGAAATGGGTGCAGAGGTTCGGAAGGGAGTAATACAAGGCTTTTGCTTTCCTCCAATGTTATTCAATTTGAACACTAAGCAACCTATAAAGGAAAGCAAGGAGAAATTTGGAGAGCCGGCCGCGGTGGCCGAGGGGACTGAGGCTCTTCAGTCACGGTCTGCACGGCCACTACGGTCGGGTTTCGAATCCCCCCTTGGGCATGGATATTTGTGCCGTCCTTAGTATTAGCTAGTTCATAAGTAGTTTGTAAGTTTAGGGACTGATGACCCCGTAGTTAAGTCCCATAAGCTCTACAAACATTTGAACATTTGAATTTGAAATTTCGAGAAGTATTTAAAGTTCAGGGTGAAGAAATAAAAACTTTGCGTTTTGCTGATGACAGTGCAATCCTGTCAATGGCAGCAAAAGACCTGAAAGAACAGTTGGATGAAGTGGACGGTGTGTGGAAAGGAGCCTATAACATGAACATTAACAAGTGCAAAACAAGGCTAAAGGAGTGTAGTCTACGAAAATCAGGCGATGCTGAAGGAATTAGATTAGGTAATGAAACACTAAAAGTGGTAGATAAGTTTTGCTACTTGGGCAGTAAAATAACATTTATGGTCGCAGTACTGAGGATATAAAACGTAGAATGGTAATGGGAAGAAAAGCGTTTTTGAAAAAGAGAGATTGGTTAACATCGAATATTAATTTAAGCGAAAGGAAGGCATTTGAGTGGAATGTTGCCTCGTGTGGGAGTGAAACATGGACGATAAACAGTGCGGACAGAAAGAGGATAGAGGCTTTTGAAATGTGGTGTTACAGAAGAATGCTGAATATTAGGTGTGTGGATCGCATAACTAATGAGGAGGTATTGAACAGAATCGGGGAGATAAGTAATTTCTTGCATATCTTGACCTTGTTTTTGTTAATTCTTCAGTGAGCCATTGCTTTGAAATGACAACGTGTAAGTTACAATAAGAAAATCATCAAATACGCAACGCAAGATGGCGTATGCCAGAGACATTTCTGGGCGAGGAATGTCACGTGACATCTCCGAACGGCTGGTTTCCGTTAATTCAATGGAGGGTATCAAATCTCTGTTATTTTTGCAAATATCTCTCAAACGATACGAGATATGAAAAAAACATAAGGTAACAAAGTTGTAGATAAGTTTCTCCTCCAAAAAATTCGGTTATTCAATTTTCGCGTTAGATGAACGGTTTATTTTCAATTAAAATTACATTACAAACGGTTTTTTCTGGTATTAATAACGTATTTCATGTGCGAAATATTTGAAAAAGTGAGGTTCTGGTCTCTGGTAACCAACAATAATGTCTGTAAAACTTGGTGCCTATCGGTTGAACTGTTCGACCTAAAGAGTGGGAACACTTCACAGGCCGCGGTGGCCGAGGAGACTAAGGCGCTCCAGTGACGGTCTGCACGGCCACTACGGTCGGGGGTTCGAATCCCCCCTCGGGCATGGATATTTGTGCCGTCCTAGTTCGTAAGTAGTTCATAAGTAGTTTGTAAGTTTAGGGACTGATAACCCCGTAGTTAAGTCCCATAGACTATACAAACATTTGAAACAAACAACACTTCACAGACATCGTCAAATCGCGGTTTTTTTTTTTTTTCCAAATATTTCGGCAACGACGCAAGATATGAAAAAAACATATTAGAGCTAAGCTGTGGAAGAATTTTCCTATTTTCCTCTCTACCAATTAGGTTATTCAATTTTCGTGTCACATGAAAGTTTCGTTTGTAATTACAATTATATTACAAACGGATTTTTTGGTGTTACTACCGCATTTTTTGTCTGAAAAATTTGAAAAATTGAGGTTCTGGTTTCTGTCGTCCTGCAATTATGTCTGTAACATTTGGTGCTGATCGGTTGAACGGTTTCGTCTTAAAAAGTGGGAACATATTACGGATAGACAAACTTCCAAAAATCGCAGTTATTTTTGTAAATATCTCTGAAACGATATGAAATATGAAACAAAAAATAAGAGAGCAAAGGTGTAGAGAATTTTCTCCTCTACAAATTCGGTTATTCAATTTTCGTGTCAGATGAATGGTTAGGGCCTTATTTTCATGTAAACTTCGAGCTGTCAAAAGACTATCGCAAAGGCCCACATTTAGTGTTACTACCGTAACCTAAAGTGGGCCAATAAAACGAAGCTGGCGGCTGATGAGGCTTCTAAGATGAGCGCCCCGTCCCGCGAAGCTCCGGAAGACTCTCGCAAGCCGCGGTGGAGTAGCCGAGCTGCGGAGCGCGCGGTTGTTCGCCGTGGAGGTTCGAGTCCTCCCTGGGGCATGGGTGTGTGTGTTTGTCCTTAGGTTAGTTTACCTAGGTTTAAGTAGTTTGTAAGCTACGGACTGAAGACCACGCAGTTTGGTCCGATAGATTTACAGACATTTGAACATTTTGACGCTCGCAAAAAGTCTGGGCCGGCGTAGCTGGGTGGCGGATGACGGTGGCGTCGTCGTATCACAGCAAGTAAGGCGGGTGCGGTCTGATATAAAGGCCTAACTACGCATGCTACAGTATCTCATCGAAAATACCAAAAATAATTATTTTTGATTGAATTCCCGTTGTTCATTTAATACCTTATCGGCGACTTTCTTCCGACAATAATATATTTGTAATTCTTCTAGTAAATCAAGTTTTCTCTCTTTAGATGCAAAGTGCAATAATTCTAAACTGTTTTCAAAACCTTGCACTGTATTTTTTTTTCACTGTACATGTGCATACCAATGGCTGTTTTATTTTGGTAATAGCTGCGTTCTCTGAAACGTATATCGAACGAACGACCAGTCTGTCCAACTTAATAACTGTCGAAGTCGCTGACTTATTGAATGTATTCGATTTAGGCCCAATTAGGTATCTGAACTGCATCTGAAGTGAGCCAGTTGTCATATACCGATTCTTAAATTCGTTTTTCGAAAGTATTGTTCGATATTTTGTAATACCTGACAGTTATATGTCATAGCTATAAATTTATTTTTCTTGATATGTTTCTCGTTGTCAATGGGAGTGTTCCTTTTATGGTCTGAGCATTTTTGTTTCTCAATTTTATTGTAGCATTTACTGACGTCATTTACTGACGCTGTTTTATAACCGTTGGCCACTGCAGTTTGTTTTGGAGCAGCTATTTGTTTATCACGTTCGTCCTGCTGTAATGGAAGTCGGGAACAGGATATGAAACATTGACCGTAAGAAGGACATTTTATATAGCTGAGGGTGCAACGACTGAGCTTTATTGATTACACCAATGTATGTTGGTTTCCGATTGATATCAAATATACGTGCGCCATCTTTTCTTGTTCAGATCCAGATAGTTAATTGAGCAATCCTGTTCTACTTCCAACGTGAAAGTAATTTTAGGATGCATAGTGTTCATTAATGATGAAAAGCTATTTATGTCCTGTTCATTCTCGTCGAAGGAAATAAGAATGTCATCTACATAACGCTTATAGTACACTGTTTTTTTCTCTAGAGCTGTGTCTTTGCGGAAGAATTTAATTTCTACATCTTTAATAAAACTTTCAGCTAAGGTCCATGCGAGACTTGCCCATTGCAAGCCCCTCTTTCTGGCATTAGATTTTACAATTGAAAGCAAAACAGTTGTTGTACCATGAAAATTCAAGCAATTTTACTAGTTCAATGATATCACCTATATTTTTTGTGTGTTATCAGATTTTTTTATCTTGTACAGACATTCTGAAATAGGAACGTTCGTGTACAAGTTTCTATATCAAGTGAAGCAATCTGATACCTTAATGCCAGTTAAAGTGTTTGCCAATTCATAGCTGTTTTTTATACTATGACTTATGTAAGGTGAAAACTTCTTTCAGTCTTTTTATTCAGTGTTTTAAAAAGTTCGTAATAAGGGGAAGTGGTATTGTTCGATATTGGCCTAATAATTTTTTTCTGTTTTATGCACCTTAATCTGTGATCGTATTTGAGGAACACTAGGATTTCCGCAGCAGAGCGGCCGAGCGCATTGAGGCGCTATGTTCCAATACGCGAGGCCGTTCCCCGTCGGGGGTTCGAATCCCTTCCTGGGGCATGTATGTTTGTGCTGTCTTTAGTATAAATTAATTCAGAAGTAGTTTGTAAGGTTAGGGGCTGATGACCCTGCAGTTAAGTCCAATAATCTTTACAAACATTTGACACTACTATACAAAATTTTAAGTGATTTTTCTCTGAGTCAGTAAATAAAAAAATGGTATCTTATATTTTATTTTTAAGAATAGTATTAAAAGTTTCGGTTGCAGCCTATTTAATTTCAGTGATTCCGTTAGAATTGAGGAAAGCTTCACTTTTATTCATGTAATCGTTATCAAATGTATGACTGCACTTTGTCCGACTGGGTGATTATAGCCTGTTCGTTTCTACGTTTTCTGTTAATATTATACACGGTGGCCTGATCTTTATTAGTAACCTTATTAGTAGAAAATTGTGCAGTTAACTATTTTTTAGTTTGATAGCGACATTGTTAGTATTAAATTTATCCATTTTAGATATCTGAGTAGTCAGTTTAGTCTTATCTATTTTCTATATTGGGTCCTAAAGTAGGACATATTTTACAGCTCAGTCCATTATCTGTGAAGTCCTGTTCGAATTTAGAAAATGTAATGTTAGTCAAATTCACTACCCTCTCATGAACCTTATGCACTTACCTTATATGCACCGTCTATATTGCACTCAGACAACAATATAACAATTTGGTAGAACGACTGATTGTACCGGTTTGCATGTTACATCTAGTGAAAGATGAGACATAGAGGCAAGCAGAGACCTTCCTACGTGATGTGACAGTATTATCTGCCCAACCGATACTTTCGTCAGCAATTAAACCCAGATTCTTAAATATTTTCTGAAATGGTATTGTGATACCATCAAATTAAATGGGAGGTAACTGGTCGTGTGATTCGGAATTTGTTGGTTTCTGATGGGCGCCTAACGTTACTTGCGACAATTTTTTGCATTTCATTGATTCTTAAGTTTTTCTCCCAAGTTATGACCGGAGACAAATCATTAGTCATTTGGACTATCCATGTATTCAGGTAGATACTTTGGTTGAGGAGGAGGTCTGCATAGATGTGGTATTTACAGACAATCAAAACTGATAAAATGTCATTCGCATACAAGGAGGAAAAAAGGTGGGCCTAAAACTGATCTATGTGGCACTCCATAAACAACATTTCTTTAGGATGAATTTTTATTTTTAGCTTTAAAAACATTTCAGTGCACTCTTTATTCGGCATTATGTCAACTTTGACATCAAAAGCTTTTCTGAAATCTAACAGTGGCAATATAAAAGCTTCGCGGTTGTTCGTAGCGAATTTCAGGTCATCACTTACCTCGATCAGTGCAGTGGTTCTGCTATGGTCCTTCCGAAAGCCGGGCTGATATTTTTCAAATAAGGTGAATTTGCACAAGTATTCAGTAATTTCAACAATATATTCAAGGACCTTGGAAACTGCTGGAAATATGGTGATTGGCCGAAAATCAAAAGATTATTTCGGGTTTTCTGTTTTAGGGTTACGTCGGACTATGCTTCCTTTCCAGTTCCATTCTTCAGAGTGAAATTAGATGGCTAATAAGCTATTTGTGCCATTCATAATCATAATGACAATAACAACATCGTTGCCTATCACTTCAGAAGAGATTCTCATCATTGCATTTCTTCTTATATTTACTGTCAGAAATTTTAGGTGGAACGTGTTGTCGATAGTTATGAAGCTACAGGATACTACAGAAGAATCCTTTATTTGCGCTTGGTAGTTGATTGGCGCGGAGATGAATCCATTCAGTTCGTTAGTCGAGATATGAAACAACTGGCGTTTCTAATTTTGGCATTTCGAATTCATTTACTCTGATACGTAGCCTTCTGTATTCTTTGTAATGTTCGAATTTCTGACTTCCATTCTATTTTTATGAGCAGCGCCCGTATTGTTCATCATTTGACGTAACTCTTTTGTCATCATGGAGCAGAGGGGTTTTCTTACACGGATTGTACATATAGTGGCATGCTTGTCAATTAGGAAAATCAGTTGAAACGCCTATGTTTTGCATTGTAATACATCTGTTTGCTTGTAATAAAGTTCCAGTGTAATGCGAAAGTGTAGTTTAGGACCAGCATACTACGTCTTTACTGTCAGTCTTCCGCGGTGGGGATAACCATGCACATAACGAGCTGGCTGGTGCCTTCTCTTCATGGCAGATATATTGCTCTGCAACATGAGAACCAAAGTAGCAGTCATATTTGTGGGTAATGTGAAGCCTATGACGATACTGTGCTTAATTTCGAGTGTGTCGTGCCTCATTTCCCTTCGTATTTTCTTATTAGAGGGTAAACGTAATTCAAAGGAGCAAATTTTAAAGCCCGTAATTTGTGCCAGGCCGACTATTTACTTTTGAATCTTCAGGACAGATTAAAACCGTGTGGCGGTCTGGAATCAACGATTTCTGCCGATTGCGCGCAAGCATTATACCAAATGAACGATACAAGATTTTTTTTTTTTTTTTCATTAATGGGGGTGCAGCAGTGAATGTTTCGTAATATGATATTTTTAATAAGTATGATATCCTTTACTGCTGCTTATTAGTTTTATTTATACATTACAGCTGTTTCGCTGAATTTGTCATTGTCAAGTGCTATTCCATTTGTTGGTAACACACACACACACACACACACACACACACACACACAATCTATACCGCTATATCATTTTTACAGGTATCTTCGTTAGAAAGTCGTTTTTTAAATAATTTTTAATGTAATGACTTTTTTATTTGACAGCTGTTATGATGCTATGTATTTACAAATAAGAAAGTCATTACATTAAAATTATTTAAAAAACGACTTTCTAACAAAGGTACCTGTAAACATCATATAGTGTGTTACCAACAAATGGAATACCACTTGACAGTGCCAAATACGGCGAAGTAGCTGTAGTGTATAAATAAATAAAGCTAATAAGCAGCAGTAAAAGGTGTCATACTTATTAAAAATGTCATCTTACGATACAAGTATGCCTCAAGGTCCTCCACGACACCTTTAATTCAGACAGATCCTCGCCCCGCACCTTCCAGAGTACACAGAAGTTTTCCTACAAATCTTTCAAGACTGTAAGACTGAGGACAATTTGCAGGATGTTATGTCAATTCGCCGCGGGGCATGCTTGGGTAGCTCAGTAGTTAGCTTTTTGGGAATTATAAAGGTACTGGCTTCGACTTCCGATTAAGGCGCACAGTTTCAGTCTGCCAGGAAATTTCATACCAGTGTACACTCCGCTGCCGCAGAGTGAAAATTTCATCATGTACTCGCTGAAAGGAAACGCGTTAAACGACGGCTGTACTGTATTGGTCAGCTGTTGCTGACACGCACAAAATGCGGCCTCGGTTAATTGCAAACTGACAACAACGCCCCCTTCCACGCCTGTCAATAGCTACATTATTCTGGACCAGGTATAAACCCAGCCCCCTTTCCAAAAATTCATCTCGTAATATTCTCACTTTTATCCGCCTTTCGCACACTGCATTACGAACAAACGCTTTGGTAGGTGTGCCGGTTGAAAGAATTATAGCACACACTGAGAAAGTGTTAATAGATCAGAAATTCAACCTCGCCTTCGTTTCATGCTATAGGTCGTAAAACAAAACTGACAAAGGATAATGGTATACTTTTCTATTAATAATCTCGGAAAGCACACTCCATTAGGTGGAAGTAACGTTTTAAATTTAGTTCCACAGAACGATTGCTCTTCCACTAAAACGATATCGGGAATGGAAATATTTCGGTAGTGTGTCACTTCTAGAAAGTGGTGAGGAGTACCTTTGGAAGTGAAGAGAAGCTTCATTTCTTTATACGCCACTGGCCTGTCCCCGATATTGGATGTCAAGTTATTGGATGTCCCTTCCGACACTCGACATCTCCCATGCGTCTGTCTTCTGCAGCAATTCGCTCCGGTCCCTCCGCCTGGAACGTGACCTACATAACGTCAGGAAATGGCAGGTGAAATCTGTAGGCCGTATCAGAAAAAAAAAAGCAGCGAGGTGGAACTACCCATGGAGAGCATGCATTTATTGTCATACTGGGACTGTAATACTTCCATGGGAGAGAAATTTACTTCATAATCCTGGAATGGCCACGTTTTTTAGAGCGCAAAGCTACAGACTGGGCGGCCATACCCGCCTGAGGTTCGGGTCCTCCTTCAGGCATGGACGTGTGTTTTGTATATAGTTTTAGTTTAATTAGGGACACTAGGGACTTATGACCATATCATTTTGGTTCAGGAGGTTCACATATATTAAACATTATGAAATTATTTCATGCGGATATTCTTAGCGTCAATGTACGTTACCCACGAATGCTTCTTACCGCAGAAGATTTTAAACTTAGGTTCTACAGCTGCAATTCTTAGGATAATTTATGTTGTGGTTTGATGTGTAAACTAGACAGACGTCTTTTGTGTAGATGATTGATCTGATTGATGCTTATTCTACAATAGTTAAATTAATAGATGCCTCTATTAAGAAGAGAGACTGAGAGAAAGCTACAATCAGCATTAAATATGGGAGTAAGTGAAAGTACAAGGTAACTAAGAACATTCCTGGTATAGAAATACAAACAGGGTGTCTGCTAACAAATATAGTACATTTAGTTTTTCCATGGTATAACAGCGCGTCGCTGCGGAGCGCGCGACTACTCGCCGTCGGAGGTTCGAGTCCCCCCTGGGGCATGTGTGTGTGTGTGTGTGTGTGTTTGCCCTTAGGTTACTTTACCTTAGTTTTTTCTGACGACCGGTTTTGATCATTATCTGGTCATTAGTGCCCTATGCTTTCGTTTACTGAATGCGCCTTAATGAAATGAAAACATAGTACACTAGTAACCAGATGAAGATACCCTAAGTGAATCGAAACCGGTCGTCAGAAAAATAAATTAATTAACTGCGATCTTGGCATTTTAATACTTCAAATATAGTACATTTATCTATTGCACTTGTGACATCTTAATCTGGATAAATTATATCATCCAATACGTTCATTCACTCTAGGAAATGTAACCGAGATGACACGTCAGTTTACCAGTCAACAACAGTGACCGAACCTTTACCGATACACTTATAAATGCCACATTCATAATTTTAGAATTTCTAGTTTAAAAGATCTCCCTTGATTACTGCTTCCTGCGTGCCTTCATGTGGACGAAGTACCCATCCTCAGCATGACCTAGATACCACCATTTTGATTATTTTGATCTGCTACAGACTTTGATACGAAAATCATTTTCATTTATGATTAAAGGCAACTTTTAAAACAAATGTTTGTTACAGCGAATGCTTAAATCGAAATTCGCCGAACGTAGCTGTCGGCTTTATTATGTATCTTATCATCAGAAACCGTGTTGTGCAAGTTTCTAGTTTTTTGATTTGTGGTCTTGCCTCTTTATACCTTTCATGCACGAAGTATCAACCCGGCAATTACCAAAATTTTTGACACATTATTTCGTAACTTATGAACTATCTTATACAGAATTCGTCATAATTTATCTAAAAAAAAGTTGTATCATTGATCAGTAGGGAGGGGGTCCTCAAATGAGGACAGTGAGTACGTAAATTGCTACATTTTACATGGAACATCTATTAATGTTCAAAAGTTTGTATAGCTTATGGGACTTAACTACGGGGTCATCAGTCCCTAAACCTACGAAATACTTATGAACTAGCTAACGCTAAGTACGGCACAAATATCCATGCCCGAGAGGGGATTCGAACCCCCAACATTAGTCGCCGTGCAAACCGGGAACATCTATTAATAACATCAAAGACGACATGACGAGTGTACTCTAGTTTGTATTTTTCGTACAATGAAATTGCTTCAGGCACTCAGGGCACACAGCAAGTTTAAATTTTTATAAAATGTAACGTGGTTTCCCTCGGCAGTCCCAGTCATGATATCTTTCGACATTTGGATCGCCTGACTTAGCTGTGTTATACGCCATCGAAGAGTAATTCATGGGGTACCGAATGACAGACGTACATACTTTCATTTGAAGCCTGCGTCTACTCTTTCCTGTAATCTCTACTTTCCATTTCTTTGTTAGCCAAACGACTAACACTGTCGTGTCTGAGATATTCTAGCGTTCATTAATAGTCCTCATATGACGTACCTGTGCATTTACGGTCGCCTCAGATGAAAAGATGAAAGAAATGTGACACAATTCAAGTGTACTCATTTGAGGACGCGACGCATGAGAGGGTTAACACAACCAGAAAAAGTTGACACATTTTCTTGAGTCAGTTAGCAATGGTCTTCTCGCTTCTCTCCTTTTCCTTATTTTGCTGCTGACCTATCTGTCACGTTACAGGGACCTCAAAATATTATACTGCAGATGCTGCCAAATGTAGTCATTACGACGTTGCTATTCTTTTGACTTGAGGCTAACGGCACTCTAATACTTTAATTTGGCTCATCCATTACATGGAAATGATAATACTTAGCCACTTCCAACTAATATCAGGTATAAATTCAATGGCCACACAAAGATGAAAAGACTATTTGTGAAAACATAGTAGTTTATTTAGAGATAATAGCACATTATATGATAATTTTACATATAAAAAGAGCCTAGAGTGCAAAATTGTTCATTGATTTCCAACACGTTTCGAACCATTGGTGACCCATCATCAGTTTATTGCTCCGCTCCGCACCATCTCGCTGCAACATCCTGAAGATGCCCCAACAATAGGTCGTAACTAGTCGTAAATCAACAGACTGTTTTTGCACATAAGGTGAAAGCAATTATGTTTACGGCACATTTTCGCTAATCGTGTTGTGAAACGTTCACATACGTCACCACTTTTTAACTACGAACAACACAGATAGTATCTACATAGATCACTGAATGAACGAGGGAAATAAATCACGGCAAGGGACAAAGGAACTATGAAGTTATGGATCTTATAAGCGTGAATAGCTGCCACTTGTGTGCAGTAAAGCCTTAACATCTAGGATGACGTTTTACGTTCACTTGTTGATTAATAATGTGTTTTCCAACGTTTTTCACATAGTAAATCTTCTTATGTAAGTTAGTACATACAAAAAATATATCTTTGTACATAAAATAGTTTAACAGATATGATGTCATAAAAATTAGATGCGTTGAAGGTGTGGTTCTGCTTAATACTGAGTGCAAATTATCCATACGGTGAATGATAACGTATTAGTGCACTATTGGGATTGTTACATTACATTGGAAGGAGTATAATTCATCTCCAATTCTTTTGTAGTCCATATAGTCACATATGAATTAGTCACAAATTTTACGAATAAATTTGCAACTGTTACTCAAAATCTTTAATATATTTTTTTTAAACATATCTCAGTTGCTCATCCTACTAGCATATTTTGATGAACTTCTTTTTCTCGCTATGAAATATTATTTTCTATTAACACTTACTTTATTCTATTTTGTTTAGTTTTTATAATTATACGTGTTTCATTTATATTCTTAAATTTTATTCTTGCTTGTTTCAAAAATTCAAATGTTTCTAAAGCAGTCCATAAACGTACCTACTACTTATTATCTACATTATACTAAATACTACACAAACATCCATGCCCGAGGGAGGATTCTAACCCGCCACGTTGAACGGCATCGCGCATCGCAGCATAGCGCCTCAATGCGCTATGCCGCTGCTCTTGATTGTATATTCACTTTTCTTTATATTAATATAAGTTTTGTTTGACTAAATGTTCTAATTTATTTGTACTGATTAAATTATCAATTTACTTAGGAATTGGTAATTGATTAAGTATTAGCACGTTTCGTGCCAGGAGCCGCGGTTATACGATTAATGCAAGTGAATATTTGTGTCCTTGATGGAGGAGGCGTAACACTTCTAGTTGCAGGGAACGAGCAACAATCACTCTTGTTTGGTCGTTGTCGGTATGTATCAACAGAACACCCTGACATAAAGACGATGCATGACGTTGTGCAAAATAACGTCGAACCAGAGGCCGCTCGATGTCTTTGCCTCTGACAGGCCAGTCTGAGCGAACAAAACGTGCTACCACACTTAGGTCTGCATCCGCAGCTGTTTCCTGTGCAACCGACGAGAGTTCAAAGGGAAATCTGCGACAGCGGAAGCATCTCTGGAGTCTATTTGACAACATGCCATTTCTGAAGAATCAAACGACACATCCTGGCCAACCGGAAGTCGGGAAAGTGTGTCCGCGTTGGCATGTTTAGTGGTAGGTCGGTACAAAATCTCATAGTGATAATTTGAAAATATCAGGGACCATCTCTGAAGCTTTTGTGCCGTACGTGGCGGATTTGGCTTCGTGGGTGAGAACAACGACGTGAGAGGCTTGTGGTCTGTCAAGAAATAGAATTTTCTGCCATAGAGATAATGGTGAAACTTTGTGACGCCGTAGATGATTGCTAAGGCCTCCTTTTCTATCTGACTGTAATTCTGTTGCGTTGGCGTCAGTAGCTTGGATGCAAAAGCAATACGACGATCGTGAGATCCAATACTATGTGACAATATTGCACCCAGACCGTACGACGAGGCATCGATTGCTAGCACTAAAGGCTTCTGTGGGTCGAGAGGAATCAAACATGCATCACTGAGTAGTGCAGATTTTAATGTGTCAAAGGCAATTTGGCAATCTTTAGACCATACAAAAGGAACATTCCTCCTACATAAGTGATGCAGTGGAGCTACAATCTGAGAGGCGTTGGGAATAAACCGGAAATAATAGTTAAGCTTTCCCATTACTGCTTGCAATTCATGCACATTCTTAGGAGGAGGCAAGTCTTTGATTGCTCTAAGATGTGACTGTAAGGGATGAATTCCTTGGGCATTTATCACATGGCCTAGGTACTCTATTTCAGTTTGACAAAACGAACACTTTGCTTTATTACAACGTAGACCTGCTGCAGTCAACACTTTGAAAAGGCACTCCAGGTTTGATAAATGTTCTTCAACTGTACGTCCGGATACCACAATATCATCTAAATAGTTCGAACAACACGGTGCTGAAACTGTCAGCTGTTCCAAAAATCGCTGAAAAATAGCGGGGGCGGAAGAACTGCCAAAGGGTAGGCGTTGATCTTGAAAAAGGCCCATGTGAGTATTGATGACGAAAAACTTTTTTGATTCGTCATCAAGTGGAATCTGTAAATATGCCTCTGCTAAATCACTCTTGGAAAAGAAGCGAGACTGTCCTAATTTGTCCATAAGTTCGTCAGGTCTGGGCAGAGGGTATGTGTCTACAATTGTTTGACTGTTAACTGTTGATCTGAAGTCCGCACAGAGACGAAGTTTTCCTGACGGCTTGGATATTATTACTACAGGCGAGGCCCACTGACTCGCAGAAACAGGAGAAATCACCCCACTATCTTGCCAACGTTTAAGTTCTTCGGCAACTGTATCACGCAAGGCGATAGGCACTGGTCTAGCTTTACGAAATTTTGGAACTGCAGATTCTTTTAAAGTTACATGTGCCACGAAGTCTTTTGCACAACCTAGTTCCGGCGAAAACAAGTCACTATATTTGTCACACAATGCATTGATTTTATCCTGAGGCACTATTGACGAAATTTGAAGCACATCCCTTTGAATAGATAAACCAAACAAATCAAAAGCATCTAGTCCAAAAATGTTCTGCGTAGATTTGGCCTGAAGAACTACAAAAGCAAATGTTTTTGTTACACCTTGAAAAGAGGCGGGCAGGCTACACGTTCCTAGCACGGGAATATTTTGACCTGTATAAGCTGTTAACACTTGCTGTGACGGCGACAATTTTGGCGAACCCAGAAGTTCATAAGTATCTTTATTTATTAATGTGACAGCGGAACCAGTATCAAGCTGAAATTGCACCGTCTTATTTTCTATGAAGAGAGTCACAAACAGTTTTCCTGACGGCTTGGATATTATTACTACAGGCGAGGCCCACTGACTCGCAGAAACAGGAGAAATCACCCCACTATCTTGCCAACGTTTAAGTTCTTCGGCAACTGTACCACGCATTGCGATAGGCACTGGTCTAACTTTACGAAATTTTGGAACTGCAGATTTTTTTAAAGTTACATGTGCCACGAAATCTTTTGCACAACCCAATTCCGGAAAAAACAAGTCACCATATTTTTCACACAATGCATTTATTTTGTCTTGAGGCACTACTGACGAAATTTGAAGCACATCTCTTTGAATTGATAAACCAAACAAGTCAAATGCATCGAGTCCAAAAATATTCTGTGTAGATGTGGCCTTAAGAACAACAAAAGCAACTGTTTTTGTTACACCTTGAAAAGAGGCGGGCAGGCTACACGTTCCTAGCACGGGAATATTTTGACCTGTATATGCTGTGAGCAGTTTTTGACACGGCGACAATTTTGGCGAACCCAGAAGTTCATAAGTGTCTTTATTAATTAATGTAACAGTGGAACCAGTGTCGAGCTGAAATTACAGTCTTATTGTTTACAGAAAGAGTCACAAAAAGTTTTTGCTTGTGGCGCATGACAGGTGCACGAATGTGGGCAACGTCTGATACAGTTTGTTTGCTACACATGCGTGGGCCGCGTAGTGAAGTAAGCGGCGCAGACTCGGCACGCAGCGAATTAACTATACTGTCATTAGATGGCACTACCGCCGGATCGGCGTTCGCGCAGTGCGAGGCTATTACAGATTCACTAACTACTGCACTAATCTCTTGAGCAGCTACGTGAAGTCTACTGTCACTAGCTACACAGTACTGGGCACTATTACAAGGAGAAGTTGTAAAAGGCACTAGGTTCACTACAAGATTACACTGTACATAGTCATTATGCTTGTCCCGAACCCTTTTCCGTTGCACTGTTTTATGTTCTCGATGATGCTTGCGACGTGGCTCACTACATAGTTTTTCAGTAGGCGCATTAATGTCTCGCATTTGAGGTTCGAGCAAAGCACTGTTCAAATCCAAAGCATGTATGACATTTACTGTATGAACTGTTCTAGCACTCTGCAAAGCACTGTTTCTAATGGTACTGTGGTGTCGCACAAGTACAAAGTGCGCGCCACCTACTTTCGCCGCGCGCCGCCAGGCACGCACGGCGCGGCGTTCTCACGACTACAGACACGAGCGCCCTCTGCGACAACTCCGCTCGTGGCCACCACTGAAGGACATTGTTCACTTCGCACTTCGGACTGAGATAGCAACGAGTTAGGACCTTCGTAATCAGATAGGCACCAGTGAAGACTTTGCTATTGTACAGGCACTAGGCAGGCCTCTAACAACTATGTATCAACATTCTGCAGTACTATATAAAAGTTAAGTATTGTTACATTCTGTGCAAAATATATCTCTTTCTAATTTACTCTAGTGTTTATAGTTTCTGGCTGCTCCCCTCCGTACCTGCACCAGCGTGTCGGTCTCATTCCACTCGGCCACCGACACCTACGACGAGGCTGGGACACAAAAGCGGCGACGAAGTTGGGACACAAAAGTGGCGACGAGGAGTGGTAGACGAACCTTGGACCAGCCCGCTTGCAGCAGCCAGACAGCAGCAGTCGGAGCACGCAAAAATTGCTCCCGCCCACCCACCCTTATTATAACAATTTTGGGGAAAGATATTTTGTTACGTCTTTTGTGGACTTTTTTTTGTTGCAGAGCGAGTCCTCTTTCATATTGCATTTGTGTTTTGTTATAAGTTACTTGTATACGCGGCGCCTAATCGGTCAGCATGGCCACTACCCCGAACCCAAACTTAATGGAAATTATTCAGTTACAGACGGCGCAAATAACGCAACTCCTCCAGGCGGTGTCCCAGCTCACAGCGCAGGCAGCTAACCAACAACAACAGCCGCCGCTTCAGCAGCCCACACCTGCCGCCGCAACACTTCCTACGTTTCGCCAATACAACGAACGTGAGGAAGAATGGAGTGATTATCTGGCGCAGTTTCAAGAACTCGTCGCGGCTCATCAACTTACAGGTCAGACTGTTAAGCATCTTTTATTGTCTGTGGTGGGCCCCAAAACTTTCGTGTTACTGCAAAAACTATTCCCGCAAGCATCTCCTCGTGATGTAGACTTTGAACAAATTGTAGATGCACTGAATGCTCATTATGAGAGAAAAGTTCTTGTGCCGCTGCACGATACCGATTTTTCAGACTTAAAAAATTACCGCAGCAATCACACCAAGAGTGGATTACGGAATTGAAGGGCTTAACCCGCCAATGTAAATTTACTTGCTCTTGTGGACTTTCGTATAGTGACGTGATGTTGAGGGATGCGATTACGGAGAATATTCAGGACCCCAGAATTAGAGCAGCAATTCTGAAACAGTCTGACCCCTCATTAGACAGTATACTACAGCTTATAGATGCGCATGATACTTTTGACTTAGCAGATGTAGAAATGCAAAGCCACAGTGTTAATTCAGTGCGCCGCAACGGACGCTTTCCTAGCAGTAGTTCTCAGTATAGCACTTGTGATTCTTTAAATTCTACAGGCCGTGCTGAACAGACAGTGAACAGTAGCCAGTGTAAAAGTGCGACGCAAAGGTCGCCCCGTCGTGTTAGACACAGTAATTTGAATAACGGGCGCCAACGCTCATTTCAGAAAAATGTACGTAAATCTTGCCCCCAGTGTGTGTCTCGCCACAAGCGTGCTCATTGCCCTAGTCGCAACGCAACCTGTTATCAATGTGGCAAATCGGGACATGTGCAGTCTGTGTGTATGCAAATTAAAAACTCAAAGAACAGTAACGTTAGAATCAGTGCTTCGCGGAGTGCGAGAACAGTTAATTCTGTAAATGTCATACACGCTGTAACTTGAACAGTGCTTTCCTTGGATCTCCATTGCAAGAAAGTAGTTCTGCGCATATGGCAAAACTATATAGTGCACCACGTAGCAAGCGCCGACAAGCGCGTAAAACAGTGCAACGGACAAGGGTTCGGGACAAGCAAAATGACTATGAACAGTGCATTCCTGTAGTGAAAATAGTGCCTTCTGCAACTGCTCCTTGTAATAGTGCCCAGTACTGTGTAGCTAGTGACAGTAGACACCAAGTAGCTACTCAAAAGTGTAAACAGTAGTTAGTACATCTGGAGTAGCTTCGCATTGCGCGGACGCCGATCCGGCGGTAGTGTCATCTAGTGACAGTGTGGTTAATCCGCTGCGTGCCGAGTCTGCGCCCCTTACTTCACTACGCGGCCCGCGCAGACACAGCAAACAAACCGTAGCAGACGTTGCCCACATTCGCGCACCTGTCGAGCGCTGCAAGCAAAAACTGTTTGTGACTCTCTTCGTAGAAAATAAGACGGTGCAATTTCAGCTCGATACTGGTTCCGCTGTCACATTAATAAATAAAGATACTTATGAACTTCTGGGTTCGCCAAAATTGTCGCCGTCACAGCAAGTGTTAACAGCTTATACAGGTGAAAATATTCCCGTGCTAGGAACATGTAGCCTGCCCGCCTCTTTTCAAGGTGTAACAAAAACAGTTGCTTTTGTTGTTCTTCAGGCCAAATCTACACAGAACATTTTTGGACTAGATGCTTTTGATTTGTTTGGTTTATCAATTCAAAGAGATGTGCTTCAAATTTCGTCAGTAGTGCCTCAGGACAAAATCAATGCTTTATGTGACAAATATAGTGACTTATTTTCGCCGGAACTAGGTTGTGCAAAAGACTTCGTGGCACATGTAACAAAATTTCGCAAAGCTAGACCAGTGCCTATCAAATTGCGTGATTCAGTTGCCGAAGAACTTAAACGTTGGCAAGATAGTGGGGTGATTTCTCCTGTTTCTGCGAGTCAGTGGGCCTCGCCTATAGTAATTATACCCAAGCCGTCAGGAAAACTTCGTCTCTGTGCGGACTTCAAATCAACAGTGAACAGTCAAACAATTGTAGACACTTACCCTCTGCCCAGACCTGAGGAACTGATGGACAAATTAGGACAGTCTCGCTTCTTTTCCAAGATTGATTTAGCAGAGGCATACTTACAGATTCCACTTGATGACGAGTCAAAAAAGTTTTTCGTCATTAATACTCACATGGGCCTTTTTCAATTTCAACGCCTTCCCTTTGGCAGTTCTTCCGCCCCCGCTATTTTTCAGCGCTTTTTGGAACAGCTGACAGTTTCTGTACCGTGTTGTTCGAACTATTTAGATTATATTGTGGTAGAAGGACGTACAGTTGAAGAACATTTAGAAAAAATGGAGTGCCTTTTCAAAGTTTTGACTGCAGCAGGTCTACGTTGCAATAAAGCAAAGTGTTCGTTTTTTCAAACTGAAATAGAGTACCTAGGCCATGTGATTAATGCCCAAGGAATTCATCCCTTACAGTCACATCTTCGAGCAATCAAAGACTTGCCTCCTCCTAAGAATTTGCATGAATTGCAAGCAGTGATGGGAAAGCTTAACTACTATTTCAGGTTTATTCCCAATGCGTCTCAGATTGCAGCTCCACTGCATCACTTACGTAGGAAGAATGTTCCCTTTGTTTGGTCCAAAGATTGCCAGGTTGCCTTTGACAACTTAAAGTCTGCACTACTCAGTGATGCATGTTTGATTCCCTTTGACCCCCAGAAGCCTGTAGTGTTAGCAGTTGACGCCTCATTGTACGGTCTGGGCGCTGTAATCTCACATCGTATTGGATGTTACGATCGTCCTATTGCCTTTGCATCCAAGCTACTGACGCCAACGCAACAGAATTACAGTCAGATAGGAAAGGAGGCCTTAGCAATCATTTACGGCGTCACAAAGTTTCACCATTATCTCTATGGCAGAAAATTCTATTTGTTGACAGACCACAAGCCTCTCACGTCGTTGTTCTCATCCACAAAGCCGATTCCGCCACGTTCGGCACAAAAGCTTCAGAGATGGTCCTTGATATTGTCAAATTATCAGTATGAGATTTTGTACCGACCTACCACTAAACATGCCAACGCGGACACACTTTCCCGACTTCCGGTTGGCCAGGATGTATCATTTGATTCTTCAGAAATGGCATGTTGTCAGATAGACTCCAGAGATGCTTCCGCTGTCGCAGACTTTCCTTTGAACTCTCGTCGGGTTGCACAGGAAACAGCTGCGGATGCAGACCTAAGTATGGTAGCACGTTTTGTTCGCTCAGGGTGGCCTGCCAGAGCCAAAGACATTGATCGGCCTCTGGTTCGACGTTATTTTGCACAACGTCATGCATTATCTTTAAGTCAGGGTGTACTGTTGTTGCATACCGACAACGACCAAGCAAGAGTGATTGTTCCTCGTTCCCTGCAACGAGAAGTGTTACGCCTCCTGCATCAAGGACATTGAGGTATTGTTAGGACAAAGCAACTGGCCAGACGTCATTGTACCTGGGTTGGTATGGACGCTCAGATAGAGAACTTGACGTCACAGTGTACTGTTTGTGCGGAGCATCAGGCGGCTCCTCTGAACGTTTCTCAGACTGGCCACGCCCCAAGGGACCATGGCAACGTTTACATATTGACTTTACCGGACCTTTCTGGAATACGCGCTGGTTAATCATCGTAGACGCTTTCAGCAAGTTACCTTCGTGATTGCCATGAACTCAACGACGGCTTCTAGTACAATCAGTGCCTTAACATCAGTGTTTTGCATCGAAAGTTTGCCTGAAACTATCGTCAGTGACAATGGACCTCAGTTTGTTAGTGCGGAATTTCAACAGTTTTGTCGTGTGAATGGCATTCAGCATATCACCACCGCACCTTTTCACCCTCAGTCCAATGGTGAAGCAGAACGTTTCGTTCGAACATTCAAGTCTCACATGGAGAACATGAAAGGTCAGCACTCCAGGCAGCAAGCTCTTCAAATTTTCCTGTCTACGTATCGGTGCATGCCACGTGACGGCCCGTCTCCTGCCGAGCTGCTACACGGCCGCCGTCACCGCACTCTCCTTCACCTGCTGCAGCCTCCCACGCACCGAGTTGGTTCGTATGGCGCTACGCGTTTTCAGGTTTCCACGGCGGTGCTGTACAGGGTGTTTGCTAGAAACAATTAGACATGGTTGCCGGGCACCATTCAGCGCGTGCTCGGTAGCAATATGTATGTTGTACGTTCTTCCACAGGGTCGGAGCTGCGGCGCCACGCAAACCAATTGCGCCTGCACAGACCGTGCGATCCTGTCTCCGGTTTCTTGATTCCAGACCCAGTTCACCGCCAGGGAGCACAGCCACATCGCTCGCCGCCGGGTCCAGCTTCCCCAGACTACGAGATCGTACCCATGGTGGTGGACGCACCTACGACGCAGTCGTCGCCGCCGCTGTCGCCGCCACAGATGAAAGCGTCACCGAGAGGGACTCCGGGACCGTGCGGGCCCCTCCAGCTTGGGCTACGCACCTCAGAAGAAGATGACCTGGTCAATCTGGGCGGAAGCGTGCGCCCTTCCCCAGGTTTCGGCGGGTTTCCTGGAGGATCTCAAGGCGGATGCCGGGGCGCGGACGGCGTCTCGATCCCGGCCTCAGCTACGACGCCCGTCCCACCAGTAACGCCCCCGCCCAGGCCCTCCTCCCAGTGCCGTCGCCGTGGCCCTCAGCCCTACGCCACGACGGCGCGGCGGTTTGGGGGGGGAGGGGTGTGGTGTCGCACAAGTACAAAGTGCGCGCCACCTACTTTCGCCGCGCGCCGCCAGGCACGCACGGCGCGGCGTTCTCACGACTACAGACACGAGCGCCCTCTGCGACAACTCCGCTCGTGGCCACCACTGAAGGACATCGTTCACTTCGCACTTCGGACTGAGATAGCAACGAGTTAGGACCTTCGTAATCAGATAGGCACCAGTGAAGACTTTGCTATTGTACAGGCACTAGGCAGGCCTCTAACAACTATGTATCAACATTCTGCAGTAATATGTAAAAGTTAAGTATTGTTACATTCTGTGCAAAATATATCTCTTTCTAATTTACTCTAGTGTTTATAGTTTCTGGCTGCTCCCCTCCGTACCTGCACCAGCGTGTCGGTCTCATTCCACTCGGCCACCGACACCTACGACGAGGCTGGGACACAAAAGCGGCGACGAAGTTGGGACACAAAAGGTACCATTCTTTGAGTTATTAATTTGCATACACACAGACTGTACATGTCCCGATTTGCCTCATTGATTGCAGGTTGCGTTGCGACTAGGGCAATGCGCACGTTTGTGGCGAGATACACACTGAGGGCAAGACTTATGAACATTTTTCCGTTAAGAGCGCTGGCGCCCGTTTGTCAAATTACTTTGTCTAACACTAAGGGGCGACGTTTGTGTCACACTTTTACACTGGCTACAGTTCGCTGTCTGTTCAGCACAGCCGGCACAATAGGAATCACTAGGGCTACACTGAGAACCACGTCTAGGAACACGTCCAGTGCGGCACACTGAATTAACACTGTGGCTTTGCATTTCCACATCCGCTAAGTCAAAAGTATCATGCGCTTCTATAAGCTGCAGTACACTGTCTAATGAGGGGTCAGACTGTTTCAGAATTGCTGCTCTAATTTTGGGGTCCTGAATGTTCTGTGTAATTGCATCTCTCAACATCATGTCACTATAAGAATGTCCTCAAGAGCAAGGAAATTTACATTTGCAGATTAAGCTCTTCAATTCAGTGATCCATTCTTGGTGTGACTGCTGCAGAAATTTTTTAAGTCTGGTACCACGCCGCAGCTACGAGAACTTTTATCTCATAATGAGCATTCAGTGCATCTACTATTGCATCAAATTCTAGATCACGAGGAGATGCGTGGGGGAAAAGTTTCTGCAGTAATACGAAGGTTTTGGGGCCCACCATGGACAATAAAAGATGCTTAACAGTCTGACCTGTAAGTTGATGAGCTGCGACGAGTTCTTGAAACTGTGCAAAATAGTCGCTACATTCTTCCTCACATTCGTTGTACTGGCAAAACGTAGGGAGCGGTGCAGCGGCAGGTGTGGGCTGCTGAAGCGACGGCTGTTGTTGTTGGTTAGCTGCCTGTGCCGTCAACTGCGACACAGCTTGCAGTAGTTGCGTGATTTGCGCCGTCTGTAACTGAATAATTTCCATTAAGATCGGGTTCGGAGTAGTGGCCATGCTGACAGATTAGGCGCCGCGTTTCCAAGTAACGTATAACAAAACACAAATACAAGGTAAATAAGGACGCACTGCAACAAAAAAGTCCACAAAACACGTAACAGAATGTGTTCCTCCAAAATTCTTATAATAAGGGTGGGTGGGCAGGAGCAATTTCTGCGTGCTCCGACTGCTGCTATCTGGCTGCTGCTAGCGGGCTGGTCCACGGTTCTATCACTCCTCGTCGCTACTTTTGTGTCCTAGCCTTGTCGCCGCTTTTGTGTCTCATTTCCGTCATAGGTGTCAGTGGCCGAGTAGACAGACCGACACAGGAATAAAGGATGCACGCTTGTGCAGGTACGAAGGTAATCAGCTAGTGGGACAGCAGAAACTAGAAACTAGAGTAAATTAGAACGAAATATATATTGCACATAATTTATACAATACTTAACTTTTACATAGTTCAGTACGCAGAATGCTGATACATAATTGAGCTAGAGGCCTGCCTAGTGCCTATCCGATAGCCAAGTCTTCACTGCTGCCTATCTGATTCCGAAGTGTTAACTGGTTGCTATCTCAGTCCTAAGTGAACGATGTCGTTTAGTGGTGGCCACGAGCAGAGTTGTAGCATAGGGCGCTCGTGGCTGATGTCGTAAGAACGCCGCGCCGTGCGTGCATGGCAACGCGCGGCGAAAGTAGGTGGCGTGCACTTTGGACTCGTGCAACACCACAACCTCGGTAGTATTAGTTAAGGTCTTAAGCCCAAATACTTTGGCGGTATTTTGTCCCATTCAGAGGAATCTATCACATAACTGATAGTACACGATATACTTTACTAAATTTATGTGTTTGAATATCTGTGTTATCAGAAAACCTTCTTGGAGTAATAATTATCTTTTTATTTCCTTATCTTTTAAATTTTTTAATTGCAATACATGGACTTTACGTGTAATAATTGCACCATTGTAAAAATTTCACACAGTAGTGTAGTGGGCACTCTTATGAAAATCCCTGGTAGAATATAATTTTGGGTTAGACCGGTGTTGGACACGAGTGCCTCTGCCTATCGCACGAAAACTCTCTGCTGACTGTCGTATCAGTTCCCTACTCACAAATCGTGTTCACAGCTTTATCTCAGCCGATACCTCGTCTCCCAACTTCGCAATTTTTCTCCGAAGCTACAAGGAGTAGCACAGCTGGAAGAAAGTATATTATGGAGAAATGGCTACGCTACAACCTACAGGGTGTTTCCAGAATGAAACATCCCATCCTGGATTTTGATGTGACAGAGGGATCCAACCTTGTCAATGGCAGAAAATGCCTGTCGCGACGTACAGTTGAGCAACGTAATCAGCCTTTACACCATCCTGCGATTACAAATCTGCATCATGTAAGTTTTGTTACGTCCTTGACGATAGTAGATTTGTCTGAGGTGCATTGGTCAGACAATTAGGGAATCAGTTGAATGATCTAGTTCTTAACTATTGACATAGCTAGTATGAACTAAAATAGTTCGACGCCTTTAGGTCGGTTCTACGCAGTGGAGACAACAACATTAAGACATCGGAGATAGTGGTAAAAATAGAACGTTGCTGCAATGGGGATTGGTGTTGACTGTATTTACCAAACAACTTACACTTCTGGCCATTAAAATTGCTACACCCCGAAAATGACGTGCTACAAATGCGAAATTTAACCGACAGGAAGAAGATGCTGTGATATGCAAATGATTAGCTTTTCAGAGCATTCACACAAGGTTGGCGCCGTTGTCGACACCTACAACGTGCTGACATGAGGAAAGATTCCAACCGATTTCTCATACACAAACAGCAGCTGACCGGCGTTGCCTGGTGATACGTTGTTGTGATGCCTCGAGTAAGGAGGAGAAATGCGTACCGTGACGTTTCCGACTTGGACAAAGGTCGGATTGTACCCTATCACGACTGCGGTTTATCGTATAGCGACATGGAATCGGTGGGTTCAGGAGAGCAATACGAAAAACCGTGCTGAATCCCAATGCCTCATAACACTAGCAGTCGAGACGACAGGCATCTTACCCGCATGGATGTAACGGATCGTGCAGCCACGTCTCGATCCCTGAGTCAACAGATGGGGACGTTTGCAAGACAACAACCACCTGCACGAAAAGCTCGACGTCGTTTGCAGCAGTATGGACTATCAGTTCGGAGACCAAGGCTGCGGTTACCCTTGACGGTGCATCACAGATAGGAGCGCCTACGATGATATACGCAACGACGAACCTGGGTGCACGAATGTGAAAAAGTAATTTTTTTCGGATTAATCTAGGTTCCGTTTACGTCATCATGATGAATCCGTGTTTGGAAACATCGAAATGAACGCACATTGGAAGCGTGTATCCGTCATCGCCATACTGAGGTATGATGGTGTGGAGTGCCATTGATTACACGTCTCGGTCACCTCTTGTTCGTATCGACGCCACTTTGAACTGTGGCCGTACATTTTAGAAACCATTAGATCCCTGAGACACCCTACATTTCAGCAGGATAATGCACGACCGCATATTGCATGTCCTGTACGGGCCCTTCTCGATGAGGAAAATATTCGACTGCTCCCCTGGCCAGCACATTATCCAGATATCTCATCAATTTAAAACGTCTGGTCCATGGTGGGCGAGCAACTGCCTCATCACAATATGCCAGTCACTACTCTTGATGAACTGTGGTATGGCGTTGAAGCTGCATGGGCATCTGTGCCTCTACACGCCATCGAAGCTCTGTTTGACTCAATGCCCAGGAGTATCAAGGCCGTTATTACAGCCAGAGGTAGTTGTTATGGGTACCGATTTCTCAGGATCTATGCACCCAAATTGCGTAAAAATGTAATCACATGTCCTAGTATAATATATTTGTCCACTGAATACGCGTTTATCATCAGCATTTCTTCTTGGTGTAGCAATTTTAATGGCCAGTAGTGTACACAAGTAGTTGGGTTCAGAAATAGCTGTGACCAGGTAGTGCAATGCAATAAAAACATTATCGGAAGGCTGGAAGCAGGACAGAAACAGAATAATGTGTCTGCAGCTACTGAAATTTAGAGAACCAGGTCGCGATTTCAGACTACGGGAAACGTTAAAAGAATGCAAGGCCTAGGTCGTCCTTGGGTAACATCAGTAAAATATCACCGTTACCTCCGGTGAACAGCCCTTCTAAACAAGAGGTTGAATGCAAGTGAGCTGCAACGCACCCTCCAAGCAGCAACACAACATAGCAACACAAACACTCCGAAATCGCATTCGGAAATGTTGCCCCTACGCACGGAAGCCAGTGGTGCGTGCTCCATTAAAACCACGACACCGTTTAGCCAACAGAAACTTGGCGGAGGAATATCAGGATTGCAGTCGTAACGAGTAGCGCCCGTTTCTGTTGACAGATGAGTCAATATCTACTGTTCATCAGAATAATCGTGGTTCTGTCATCTGGAGAGAACGTCGCACTCGGGAAAATCCTGCTTATGTGCAAGAAATATTACCGTATCAATGTAGTGGACGAATGTTGTGGGCGTGGCGGACGTACGGACCTCTGTCGTTCAGATTGGTGCTTGACTGCTCAGAGGTATGTAGAAGAGGTCATTCGATCTCTCGTTTTTCCCTACGCTGGTACCATAGGAAATGGGTTTCAACTGGTCGATGAAAACGCTCGTCCCCACAGAACTGAAGTGGCGTACAACATACTTGAAGGCTGAGGAGATTGAACGAATGGCATGGTCAGTGGACTTAAACCGAAGTGAGCATGTCTGGGATGCACTTGGCAGACGCATTGCAGCCAGACCAGCACCTCCAATAACTGTTGTAAACCTAGATATTACGCTCAAGGAAAAATGGTCAATATCCCTCAAGAGCTCACATTGCCCACGCCACACAGGTGTGCAAGTACACACACTGAGAATGGGTAGCCCCAGTGTGTCTCGCTGTAAGCAAACGCCATGTAAATCTCAAGCACAGCATAAGAATGGTACTGTATCACACACAAATTACATTTGTAACCAGTCATATATATTATGTCTCATTCGTGTTTTTTAATTCAAAAATTAAAAATTAATGATTGAGATATCATTTTCAAGGGTTCGTTCTCCACAAATTATGAAAAATACACAGATAATTTAATGTTGTTGTCTTTAAAAAAACTTTCTCCTTAAAAAATTGTACTGTTTGTACAATCTAAGGTGATACAGGGCGAACGATCGTCAGTGGGAGGTGTATTTACGATTGCTCACATCAGCTACTGCGCCAAGTATCAACTTCGTTTGTACGGGCGATATAAAGGCAATGTACAATGTGCCGTCTATTGAAACTCTGTTTAACTGACAGCAACGACAGTTCTTGCAGTTATTTAGAATCTTTATGTAAGCCAGAGACTTTCTATGATTATTATAATATACACGTCCATTTAACGACGAAAAGTACACAAATAATTTAATTTAACTAACGGGCACGACACCTTTTGCAGTTGTTTAGATTCATTATGCAACCGTAGTTTATCACGAGATTTCTGTATCACGAGATTTCTGTTTCACATGTCGATGCACAACAGCTGTTGGAATTGTTCACTTTGTCAAGCAAGCCTATTCTCCATTTCTATCATACCTATCTGTGACTGATGAGGATAGATTGGGAATTATTCGCGCGGGTCAACTAGTATCTGAATAAAGTAATTACCGTAACTTTACTGTGTTAGATATCTCAACTAATTATTTTCAGCAGAGTTTAATCCTAAATCCGTACAGGCAACTACTGTTCTTCGGAACGTGCTCGAATAGTAAGCACTGTCTTCTATGACGTAGGTTAGAGATTCCTACGTAAAACATCCGCACGAAGTAACAATTCCAGAATGGCCTCTGTTCCCCCTTTACCCAGCGCATGCTGGGAGCGTTACTGGCGACCGTAATTTTTACCTATGCTTTAATATCAATTATGTGTATCTCCATGTTGACTAGCCGAACGGGTCTAACTGTGTGGTCAGGGACTGTCACGCTGCTGCCGCAGGAAGTTCGAATGTCAGTGTGACTAAGTTTGCTTGTAAGCCTAGGAATTAATGACCACAGTGGTTTGGCTGTCGTGCGCTCCGCGACTCTTGCCGCTTTCGAAGGGTAAAAGTGTACGAATACGTTTCGGAACATCGCGTGTGTGTTCGGAAAGACCTCCTTGTGCCGTGTGTGGAATTTCAAGGTGAAAGGTTCGGAATACAGCTGTAAAACCGTGTGAAAATTGTTTGGCGCAGGTACGCGGCAGACCGCTGCAGACTGCTGTACCATATGTTACCGCTAAAAACTGGTTTCTTGTGCTTTTATTCCAAAGGAAAGACACTCGTGTGACCTTTTTAAGGTGAACTATAACGTTTTACATAGGAATAAGTGACCTTTCTCCAGAGCTGTACTATAATACTTTATTAGCAGTGATATATTACAAGGTTAATTTCTGTAGTAAACATAGCGTGTGAAGCACATAGTGAGGTAGAACAGAGTATTTTAGGCATAACTGTTTTCATTACATGGGCACAAAACCGATAATAACAAGTAAACATTGGTATAGTGTTAGTGTATGAACCATATGTTACGCCTTTTCTTAAAGTTGGAAAGTGGCACAAATGAACCAATACGGTTAACTGTAAGGTCCTAGTGAACGCTACGTTCCATAGTCACTTTGGACATATCGAACAATTACTTTTGGTGTTACACTACAGTAACGCAATAGACTGAGAACTGCTAAGTCCGCTAAGTGGGCCAGTGCGCGGCGCGTCGTTGCTGGGTGCGAGGCAGCGCGGCTCAGCCGCCAGAGGACGGGCGTGTCGTGTTGCTACGCAACTACAGAGCTGTCATCGCGTGCCGTGTACCGCGGGGTAGGCGCGGCGCCGCGCGCCTATCGCCTCAGTCGCTGCCCGGCTGCGGTCAGCGGCGGACGACGCCGTCGGAGGCGGTACGGTCTTGCGTCCAACATGACGTCCAACATGGAGTCGACACCAATCTCCAAAAGGCTTAGCACAAGAAGAGACTCCTTTGATTCCGTCATAAGCGAAACAAGTGTTTGCGAGGACAAACTTGCGGATGTTGACGCCTACATCAAAGACCTAACAGAGGAGCTAAAAATTAGAAAGTTAAGCAGCAGTGTCATTCCACACGTCAAAAAATACCTTATACAGGCTGCCCTCCGTGAATCAAAACTCGAAGGACAAATCATTGAACTGAGAAATGAGAACAAAAGACTCAATAAGGCCCTTGAAATCGCCAATGTGCAAATATAAAGACACGATTTGGACTCAGCCGAAAGCCTGCAACTTGCCAGACTGTAGGGTCAAATCGATATTCTGAAGGAGCAAAACAACAAACTGATCGGCGACCTGGATTCGAAGGATTTGGACATTATCAGTTTAAAAGTTCTGAATGGAAAACTACAGGACGAAATACAAAAATTACAAGGAAAAATCACAGAAGAGGAAGAAGTGGCCAAGCTGGAGGCAGAGCTACGAATATTAAAAGAAGAAAACAAGATAATCAGGACGACCAGTCAGACACCCACGTATGCAATGATGGCAGCAGCCCCGTCGCAAACACCGAGGCAGTCGTCGGCCATCGAAACTAGAATACAGAGGGCTAAAGAAAAACAGGGAAACGTCCTGTTTTTCAAGGCAACAGATAAAAAATCGACTAAAGAGGTGATGGCCGAATTAACCAGAACAATCAATCCAAAAGAAGACAGGGTCAAAATCAAGGGAATCAGATCAACTACCAACACTGTAATCGTGGAAACGGCTACTAAGGCTGACGCTGCTAAGGTTGCTGAGAAGACCGCCACCCTTCGAAACATACAATGCGAGGAAACTAGAAAGAGGGGACCAATGCTTATAATCCATCAGGTTCCAACATACCTTAAGGATGAAGAATTTATGGAGCAACTATACGAAATAAATCTCAGAGACCACATCCCCAAGGACGAATTTAACAAAGAGGCATGTCTTAAATTCAAAACCGGACGGAAAACAAGCAATAAGGCCAACAATGTACTTGAAGTTAGCCCCAGAATATGGTGCATTCTTGTCAAGGCCGAACGAGTATATATTGATTTTGAATCCCTAAGAGTTAAAGACTTCGCTAGAGTATCAAGATGTTATACATGTCAAGACCTGGCCCACTCAACAAAGCAATGCAAGCTAAAAGAACCTGTGTGCTACAGATGTGCCAAAACAGGGCATGTTAAAGCTGACTGTCAAAATGACGAAGTCGCATGCATTCCGTGCATGTACCGCAAACGAAAATGTAGCCACAAAGGAGGACCAGACTGTGTAACACATAAGCACCTCTTGGACAAGATAATAAACAACACCGATTATGGATCATAACCAACAACAAGAGTTACCAGGAAGCCACTACAACCCACAACCTCAACAACACCACCCCCCTCAACAGAGGAAGAAGTCACCGTCGACCAGGGCACGCTCATGGCAGCGCGCCATCGCGTGGCGGCGGCAGATGGGCTTCATTCCACCGCCGGCGCCGGTCGGTGAACTGGACCTCGGCTGCATCCCGTCCCTGGTCGCCTCAGACGTCGCACAACAGCAGTTCCTGTACGCTGCAGAATACGTCGAGGACCTGAGTAGGCGCCGCGCCATAAACCATGAAGACGCCAGAATAATCAAAAGATGCTTCCTTGATAGTATGATTGCACAAATTAACCTAATGTATAGAATAGAAGAATTAGAAATAGATCTAACTCTTATAACACTGTAGATATAGGTTTTGTTAATAATGAACTAGATGTAGATTTAGGTAGTAATGAACTAACACCACGTGAGGATAAACAAACAGCCGACATGGAAACTCAAACAAATATAACTTACAACACCCAAAGTCACAATATACCTAAGGATAGGATCACTGCCAACCTAAAAAAACCTAGCTAAGCAAGTAGAAGAAATAAAAAATGGTATCGACATCCTTGAAGTAGACATTAAGGAGGATGAAAAATCTAAAAGCCTCAACACCAAAAAACCAGAACCAACACTACACACAGACAGTAACATAGATTACATAAAAACAAAGGATCTTTTCGCAGTCAACCTAAACAAAGTAGCCAAAAGAGTAGTGGAAATAAAGGAAGGCCTACAAATAACAGATGAGAACATACAGGAGGATGAAATAAATAGTACCCCTAAAGAAATAACAATCACCAAAAAAAACTTCACTCTAAACGCTTCCACACCAAAAATATATAACGTAGACAAATGTAAACACAAAATAAGACCGATCGCCTTTGTGTCGGGGGGCGTCATTGACTCAAGTGGTAAATATACACCTAGACAAAACAACACAAATACACACCAATACACCAACACACAACCAAACCTGGAGGCACCAACAACGACAACTAATACAGAAATTACTCAGAACGACATAACCCATACTGACAAGGTTGACACCACCGTATCTGACTCTAATACCATACAACCTACAAACTTAGTAATAGAATTAGACCTTGACAAACGACGACGAGCTGAATATGAACTTGACTACCGGACAATGGAGGAAAATGCAAAACTATCAAGACTGGAAAATCCACATACCTTTCAGACAGCCGTAAGGCAAATGACAAGACAAATGCACCCTAAAGGAGCCAATGTCTGCTACCCAATAGCAGAACAAACTGACAGACTAGTCTTGAAGGCACTCAATCTCCCCACAGACGGACTTGGACTCTGTGACATCCTTAGAAAGGCTTGCTCCAGGAGAGGCGAAAGCTTCAACCTGGAGGAAGCCTACCGAGACATGGCTAGTGCATACGGGAGGGTGTACCTAGATCCTACACTTGAGGGTCCCAGATGCATGGTTTGGACCCACTACCCATGAAAATTCTACAACTAAATGCACAAGGTAGTACACTCACCTGTATGGAACTAGCCAGGTTAATAGAGGAACAGGAAGTGGACATTGTGTGCCTCCAGGAACCACACCTAAGAAACGGCAAAATTACAGGAATGTCTCACAAATACACAACCATTCACCATACGGACGCTATGGCAGCCATAATCGTCACCAATCCGCAATACACCATCACACAGATATCTCACCTCTGTACCACGCACCTTGTCACTGTGGAAATAATCATAGGAAGGACTAAATGGGTAGTTGCCTCAATGTATGCGCAATATTCGCACGACATTGAGCCCTATCTACACTACATAGACTGCCTTTCCAATATTACTAATAACAGGCACTTAATCATTGCCACGGACATAAACGCCTGGTCCATTCGTTGGTTCTCTAACACAACTAATGTCAAAGGGGAAATGGTAAACCAACACCTTGACCTCAATAACCTATTCGTGGCTAACTCACCCAACCACCCGCCTACTTACAGAGGACCAGGTGGAACTAGTAGTCGTATAGACATTACAGTTGTCAACTCCAAAACCCTTCCACTAGTGACGGAGTGGCGGGTACTAGACGGTGCCATCCATAGCGACCACAATCCCATCATAATACACATAACATCTACACGTACACACATCGACGAGACACAACGACGATTGTGTTTTAACAAAGCGGATAGAAGCAAATTACAACATATAATAGAGGACGCTCATATAAATGAATTAATGGGATCGGTGGATCTAAGAGCTCATGCTCTGACGACCATATTACAGACAGCGCCAAATTCCTCCGTACCGACTGCAAAACTGAACAAAAATAGTTCCCCTTGGAACAACAGACTAACTGCACTAAGACAGGACTCAAGACGTAAGAGAACATGGTACCAAAGGGCTAAAACCGAGCAAGAAAAACGATACTGGCAACAACTCTATTTGACAGCCAAAAAGACTTGCAAAGACGCACTCTTGCAGACCAGACAACAACACTGGAACACACACATAGAACAACAGATACAAACAAACATATGGGGAGAACCTTTTAAAATTTGCACGGAGCGCATCAAAACACCTTTTGTTCTATCGACACTGAAACGTGAAGACGGCACAAACACCGAGGGATGGAGAAGTTCCGCAGAATATCTGCTAAACAAACTCCTACCTGACGACACCAACACAGATGATGATGCGTTCCACACAACACTCAGACACAACACCAACACTGAATATGACAACAATGCCGTCACCATTCCTTTTGCACAGGAAGAGGTTGCCATTGCAATCTCCAAACCAAAAAATAGGAAAGCACCAGGCCCTGATAGAGTTTAATCGGAAACCATCAAAATGGCCGCACCACAGATCATACCCTTCATGACCAACTTATTAAATGACGCCTTACGGCTGGGACGAGTACCTGCTCCCTGGAAACTGGCAAATGCAGTGATCATTAAAAAAGCACCTGACAAGGACCCACTGAGCCCCAAAACCTATAGGCCAATTTGCCTAATTAACAACCTGGCTAAGATCCAGGAACGTCTCTTGTGCGAACGTATACAGTCGCACAGGGAGCTACTAGGACTTAATCCTACGCAGTATGGTTTCAGACGAGGCAAGTCAATTGATGACGCCCTACATGCGGCAACTGATATGGTCCACTCAACAACACTCAAATACGCTTTGGCCATTCTTGTGGATATTGCTGGCGCCTTTGATAATCTTTGGTGGCCGGCACTGTTCACAAGACTAAGGGGGCTAAGGGTACCTAAGGCCCTTTATAAGAGTATTTTAGACTACTGCAAAAATAGGGCAGTTGAATGGCGTAAGGACTCTCAAAAGGTAGTAAAGCAAATCACCAAAGGGTGCCCCCAGGGATCGATCTGTGTACCAGTCTTCTGGGACATAACCTTTGAACCACTCCTGAACCTACTGGGCAACAGGAGTTGGTCAAAGGCACTGTCGCGTATGCAGATGACCTACTTGTTTTGGTTACAGCTGACTCGAGAATGCAATTAGAACACAAGGCAACACATGTCCTGGCAACTATAGGACAATGGTGCACACAGAACAAATTACAGATGGCAGCACATAAGACAGTCTACATATTACTAAAGGGAACCCTAATCAGGGACCCAACAATAAAACACAAAAACATCAAAATACGCAGAAAACACAATACACGTTATCTTGATGTCCAATTGGACGAACGCTTGACCTTTAATGTACATATACGACTGACGACCGACAGGGCCACCAAGATGACTCAAAAACTTGCCAGGCTAAACACCACAACGTACAGACTACCTACACAAACACTACGTACATACCACATAGCCCTCTTCGAGTCAGTAATCTGCTTCGCGGCCAGTTCATTGGCACAGCGTCTGGCACTACAGACCAACATTGCCACTGTTAGGAAAGGTCAAAGAAGTGTCCTATTAAGGCTAACTGGAGCGTTCAACACTACCTCAGACGAAGCACTCTGCGTGGTACTGGGGATACCACCAATAGACCTTACCATACGACTAAGGGCTGCTATGTACTGGCTGAAGGCGGGGAAATACGACAAGGTCCACGAACTTGTTGGACAAGAGATAACAGAAAGGAGGCAACTAATTAAATGTAGAATGGACACATGGCAAAGGGAATGGGAAAACTGCGATAAAGGAAGACGTGTCTATGACTTTTTCCCGAGTATAAGGGAACGTCTTCGAATGGGTCATATCAATCCCAGCCGGGGTATGATCCACTTCCTAACGGGACACGGCCCCTACCCCACACACCTCACACGTGTTGGTCTCAGTGACAATCCATGCTGTACGTGTGGAGAAATTGGGACCCCAGAACACACTGTCTTACACTGTCACTCTACAAAACACACACTCACACTATATTTGACACGACTAAAGACCTAAACGAACTAATACGAGATAAGAACGGATGGGACATAATGAACAGGCTGACGGACGAAGTCTCACTACAAAAAAAAAAAAAAAAAAAAAAAAAAAAAACACGAGTACACACAGAACGTAAGACGTAATGCAACACGAAACGCCCATAACAGGAGACAAAACACTTACGATGAATCTGACACTGAAAGCACAAACAGTACAGACTACACCACAGATGACAGCCCCGACACAGAGGACGTATAAATACTTGCGAAATATAAACTACAGATATAGCCAATCATAAGAGTCTCAAAATGGGAAAACTCCAGGATGGCAGGGCTCGAAGTAAATTCCGAGGCCTCCCTCCCTGGACTTTCCTCTCTTATTCTTCAGACTGTCACTCAAAGCAATCTTTCCTATCTTCTATTATTCTCTTCTTAAAATAGTTGATGTTTTTAAGTTGCCTTTCTATTTTCCTTATGATAAGTTTTTACGCTTTTCTTTGTATTATTTATCTAATTACTGTAAATGTATAAAGAAAATAATGTATTATAGTCGCATAAATGTATCACATAGATTTTGTAATCACGACCAGCTATATACCCAAAGGCAGCTGGTTCGCAAGAAGGGTAAATAAATAAATAAATAATTTGGCCATATAGATTCACAACCATTCCCATCTGAGTTTGTGTATCTCCCCTTGACCCAAACTGTAGCTGCAATTTTGACCAGAGTTTGGATGCTTCCTTCTGGGCGTTCCATTTTGTGTCATTGACTGTTTATGTAATTATATATTTTTCACGACGTTACAGCGTTCATTATAATGCAATAAATCGCAATTTGCGTTCACTTATGGCATCACTGTTCTAGGTTTGGATGGAATACCAAAGAGGGCGAATGAAAATTTGTGCCCGGCCGGTATTCGAACCTGGAATCAACTGCTTACTAGGCTGACGCGTTGACCACTCCGCCACAGAGGACACAGTGACCAGCCCGACTACAGAGGACTGTTCCCTGCACGTCTCCCGCCATTCCATCTAAAGCTAGTACAGTAATACCATAAGTGATCACAAATTACGATTTATTTCATTAAAATGAACCCTGTAACGTCGTCAAAAATTTATAATTGTGTACAAGCCGAGGCTGGGCTCCTGACGACAATTAATTTGGTATCGATACCTCATGGTCTGTTCTCCCTGATGCGGGAATACAGTATTGTGGCTGCGAGCATTACAGAACAAATAGGCTGTGGTAATAGGAAAGAGACAGCGTGGCGAAAGGAGATTTGTGTGTAGTGGGAGACGTGCAGGGAACAGTGCTCTGCAGTCGGGCTGGCCACTGTGTCCTCGGTGGCGGATGGTTATTCCGCTGTCGGCGGGCGAGCGGTAAGGACGTGCTGTGTTTACGTCGCAGCTGCGGCTGGCCGAGCGCTGTGTTGGTGAGTTTAACGCCGTAGAGCGTTTCCTCATGTGTTCAACTTAGACTAACCATGGCAGAACCTGTAAGAGTTGACACGTTGAAGTTTATGTTCGACAAAAGCTTTGCTAGACCTAGTTCGTTTGAAGCAGAGAATTTCATAGAGGAGGTCGTAAAGATAGCAGATGATAACATTACTGGAATTTGCCCATCGATCTGTAGTAGCACAGTCTTCATTAAGTTGAAAAATGCTAAGATGTGTGATGATATTGTTGTTAGATGTGGAGGTAAATTGAAATTTAAACACTCAGGCGGTAATATGGGCGAAGTTAGAGTGAGTCATGCTATGGTTTGGCATTAGAACACTACGCATTTTCGAACTGCCATTCGAAATTACTTCTGACGATATAAATGCTGTTCTGAAACCCTATGGAACCGTTCTGAGTAATTTCGCAGAGAGATGGACAGGTGCACACAAATTGAAGGTTCAAAAAATGGTGTTAGGCAGGTCAAAATCGATGTGATCAAACATATACCTTCTTATATTAGTGACCGTGGACATAGAGCTATTGTGATATATGAAGGACAACCTAGAACGTGTGCAGGATGGAATAGCATGTACAATAAACAACACCAGAATAGTCAATGTCTACGCGCCTTCAGGAACTGGAAAAAGACGGCAACGAGAAGAATTTTTCAAAGACGGAATAGTACCACTATTTGGGACAGAATATGATCATGTAATATTTGCCGGGAACTTTAATTGTGTTATAATCCCGAAGGATCAGACGCCAAATTATAATAAATCAGCACTGTAAACCAGTTAGGACTTGTTGACGCCTGAGAGTACATGCATGGTAACATGCCTGGCTTCACGCACGTCACTAATCACTCGGCAAGTCGTTTAGATCGGATATACGCATCAGCTGATCATAATTAATGTATCCTACATTCGGAAATATGGCCCACCGTCTTCTCAGATCACGCAGCTTTTATGTGTACCATTAATTTGGAGAAACAAGGGACCTTTAAGGCACGAGGTCAGTGGAAACTTAAGGTTAGCCACTTGTCGGATCCAGGATGTCGTGCAGCTTTTGACACTACGTGGGAAACATGCGAAAAATGGTTCCCTCAGTACAGCTCATCGATCACTTGGTGGATTAAATGCGCTAAACCTGAAATAACGAGAACCATGAAAATATACTCACGGGAGAAGAATGAGTGGCAGAAAAAGCAGTAGAATTTTATGT